>JAZDUA010000166.1:1117500-1757500 GCA_038098605.1 Gryllus longicercus | reverse complement strand
CGGAGCAAAGACGGAAGCCAGTACACGAGGGAAACTAGTTTCCTCAAAAGGCGGTTTTTCTGCATCGCAAAAGATTATTCAAAGATTATTCAACGTTTTGCCAGATAAAGCTGTTAATTATACAACGTTAAGTAGTGCTTCTTCGAATGTATTGCCCGTACAAAATTAAAATATTAGGTCAATAAAACAAAAGTGTTTGAAACAATTGCTTTTTTTACATGAAACTAGAACTAAAAGAGGATTATAAAAGGATTGAAACCTATTATCTTAATTTTCTTTGTAAACGGAAAATATGTAAGTCATATCCAGACAGATTCCTTTTTGAAAATAAATGTAGCAAGTGATTTATAAATATAAATAAAAAAAAAATAGAATGCCGTCCGGATAGCCGAGATCGCTAAGGATGAAGTGTCGTGGCGATCTCGAAAGTAAGAATCGCGGGTTCGTGTCCCGTCTCGGGCACGGGGGAATTTGTGTATGTCTGTATGCGTGTGTCGTCCTTTCACCCCTCATTATCATCATCATTTCATCTTCCAAACTCCCAGGGCTAACAAGCCTAGAAGATAAAAAATAGGATCTAGCTAAATGCTGGTCCCCCCTGATAAAGTTACATGCACCTGCCACCGAGATAATGGTGCTGAGCACCTGGTAAATGCACGCGTGGTAAGTCAGTCTTTTCGCGAGCAAAAAACCCAACAAAAACAACAACAATGAACGTGATCTGGTCTGTCTGGGTGACGCCGCGTCGAAGGCTGTGTTGCCAACGTTTCGACCATACCATCGGTCATACCAGCTTTGAGGAAGACCACGACAAGATGGTCGAAACGTCGGCAACACAGCCTTCGACACGGCGTCACCCAGACAGACCAGTTCACGCACATCACTCTGGCCGCGGAGGCCTACTACTTCAACAACAATGATTTACATTTTATCATATTTAACTTTTATTAATATAACTAATGTTGTTCTGATTATTTGATCGATTAATAATCTTGTTTTCAAATAATAAAAAATGTGCTACACATGCTTTTGAAATAGCTCACTGTGTGGTACAAATAAGGACGCCCGCCACCTCCGCCGCCTACGAGTGAGCGCGCGGGTCGGGTCGGGTCGGGTCGGGTCGGGTCGCTCGCGAATTGACGTGGAGAGGGCGCCAGGCTGTAATCTCCAACGACGAGGAGCGAAACCCGTGAAAATCGTGTTTTCCGGACATAATCGTTGGAGGTAGCGCCGACCCAAAAGGCTTCTACTAAGAGCGCCGGATCTGATTAAGGTGTCTCCGCTAATGCGCGCCGTTCCGCTGACGGAGTTTTCTTAGTACGGCGAGGTAGCGGTTCGGTTCATGGTGATGGTTATAGTCACTGACATGAAATGAATGGTGGCGTTGAGGGTGAATTTAAAGCAGCCAAGAGAGGTCACAGAAGGCAAAACCTCTACGTAGAGAAATATAAAAGAACGCGTTACATAAGGTGGATTGAAGTATTTTTGTAAGATTTAAGATCAAGAAAAACCGTGTGAAGTGGCTCAGGGCGGAGCGCGCTCTCTTTGCATTCGGAAGGCCCAGGTTCAATTCCCGTGCCGGCCATCCTGACCGAGATTTTCGTGGTTTCCTTCGGTCATCCAGGTGAATGCTGGGATGATTATACTGAAAGGCCACAACCGCAAAACCGGCGTGGTTCGCCGAAATGGTTAACTACGTGAAGTCACGAAGGTTAAGCGAATTCGAGACATCGCGGGTTCCTGGTTGGGTGACCGTCTCGGAACCTCTGAATATAACGGCGCCGAGGCCATTTGCCATTCACAGGATATCAGGGCTAAATATAAATACAAAAACGTAGAAAAGGGGAGGATTATGGACTATTAAAGAGAAGGAATATCACATGGTTGTGGTAGTTGTCAGTGTCAATTTCGCGTAGAACAAACGCAAGTGGAGCTTAAAGTAAATGTGATCCAAGTACTCAGATAGTATATTAGCTCCTATAACAATGCTTGATAATGAATTAAGCGGGTTGTCTATAATGTTGTCAGTGCCAATAAACCGCAATTAGGCGAGAGCTGGGATTAGCTGGGAGGCGGAAACGGCACGGAGGCAGCATTGGATTTGCGGTAGCGGGCGGGTGGGGGCGGGTGTGGCGCGTGTGGCGGGTGGGGGCGGGGCGCAGACAGGACGTCGATCGGACGCCCCGATGGCGCCGCTGGACGTCAACGCCTCCCGCGGCGGGCCCTTCGTGTCGCCTCTGCGGGGGATCCGGAAGGAGTCATCGCCGCAGCGCCGACGGCGGGGGCGACGGGGCGGATGGGGACGGCGGGGGCGACGGGGCGGATGGGGACGGCGGGGGGGGGGGGCGACGACCCCGCGCGGGGCGGCGTCCAAACGAGCGACGGCGCGCTCTGCCTGCCCCCTCCCCTTGCCGCACAATTTATGCACCGAAGCTGTATCGGATGTCCGCGCCCATTGACGCATGGCCTTTCAAACATGCTATTTATGGCGATAAATCAATTGGGGGAGGCCTTGGGCCCTAAAATACGGCAGCGGCGCGTGAGACGCTAGAGGATGTCGCAGTGGAAGAGACGGAGGGGGGCGTGGAGGGGAGGACATCGAAGTCAGGAAGCCCGTAGGCCAAGAGAAATTTAGGGCAGATATGGAAAGAGGTTGGCTTGAGTCAACAGAGTTCTGAGCTCGCCGAATTCAGATGATGTGACAGCAGAAAATTTACAGTCCTCATACTAGCAAAGCGAAGTTTGGCAAATGAAGATAGTTTGGAGAACAACATAATGTGGCACAAAATTGTAGGAATTAATATGCCAACTGGATGTCAATTTATACGTTATATTGAGTTGAAGAAATGTTTAAATCGAGGATTGGGCAAAACGAGAAAACGTCAATTTAAGAAGATTTAGAAAATCAAATAATGTTCTCCATGTAAAGAAAAATATATAAAAATACAAGATATTAGGTAATTTATAAAGAAAATGGGAATTAACTAAGAATAAAAGTATGAAATTACACTACAGCGCAAGAGCAGACACGTTATGACATATGGTCCAATGACATGAATTTGGTCTATCTAGAACCATACATCATTAATTTATTACAAGAATCACCCACAGTAGCAATTTTGGAAGCATGCCAACATTTTCAAAGGTATACGATTATTGTTCTTGTAAAACAATCTAACTTCTTTTGATTTTCCGTATGGAATCACGATTTAAAGTTTATGGTGATACGTGATCTTTTGCACGCAACTGAGTGTAAAGTGCAAGGTTTAATTACGAACTTTTCGCGCTCGCGACGTTTGTCGCGGGCAACGTCACTCCCAACAACGTGACGAAACTTCGTGAGCATGTGTGGCGGAAACATCAGCAAACTCACGTGTCGCGATTGAGAAAGAGTATGCAACCAAGCAAATCATTGGAAATTTACTGTTGCCATTACATAAACATGATTACAAAATATTGAAATAAGATAGTGTTATGTAGAAAATTAATTCCCAAACTGCCATCAGCATTTTTTATATACGCCATTATGTCAATGCGTGGTAAAATTATTTTCGGAGCGAAAGCTCTACAAGAAAACTAATCAGAAATACATTTCTTCGATTCGATTTCATGTGTCGTTGATATTTAATTTACCACAAATGACCACCTCACGAAGGAAGATTGAAGTAGGGGTCAAGACCCCAATATTTTCAAAATAATAATAATAATAATAATAATAATAATAATAATAATAATAATAATAATAATAATAATAATAATATAATTAAAATATAAAACTGAATTCGAGAAATTCTATTTCATCTTAGCATCTCATATCCCGCAACCACCAAAAATGAAATGAAAAATAATTTTCTGTATAAATTAGTATTTTAAGTAATATGTTGCGATTTCAGTTATTAAACATCCCGGCATCAGTTTTTACTAATTTTATAATTTGCAATTTTGAAATAAGGAAACTTATGGATTTTTTTTCATTTTCTTCATGTTCGACATACATTCCTCTACAAGGTAACTATAAATGCCACTATGTTGTTTTATTTGTCATTAAAGATCGAGCATCTTCAAGGAGTGCTGTACATTACATTAGTTTCATCAGAAATTTTAAAATTCTAAAGAAATGTAATAGGCGAGTTCGTTTTTTTGAATTTTAATAATAAAATATTATGTTAGAAGGTGGTACAATTGAATTTGAATTTTGGGACGAACAGATATTATATTTTATCCTCGGAATTGTGAGAACGTAATTGGCGGGGAAGTTGTAAAGAAATATCAAAGCTGAATATGAAATAGCTCGTTGAGAATACTAATTAAGGGAAGAAACGACGTGGAAACATATTAATATGAACATTCAAAATTAAGAGAAAACGAAGTTAACTCTCCATGGAGAATATGAAGTAAATAATAATGCTAATTGAGAAATCATTCAAAGTAGAACTCATAAAATATTTTCTTTTAATCGAACGTCAAATGAATCCCATCTGCTACTTTGTTTTTCTTTCCAGTTCTGTCCTTTAGGGAGCCTGGCGAGTTCATAAGATTGCGCTGACCTGCGTATAAATCATACTAAAATATAGCAACTTCACTTCTTCGGGGGTTGGTTCCGCGAGTGTAATTGACTGCTTCTGACTTTCATAATTATTACCCCCACGTCACTTTCCACTTCTATTCAGTAAATAAGAACACGTAAAAATATTTTTGTGAGACTGGCAATGTTTCGAAATAAACTTTCATCGCAGTGCAAGACATTTCCCTGTTTAAAACTACCCTCTTCGAACTTTCTTCGCTCACGGCGTTGTCAGCGTGAAATGGCGTATGTTTCGTAGTTTTCGCGGTGAGACTTGCAAAACGGAAGGTCAGGAGAAGAGTTGGCAACGACCTCGCAACACGCGACTCCACGCGCCAATGAAGAGGACCCTCCAAAAGGTCTGCAAATAATTCGTCGTTCTTAGGAGAGGGCTATTTTTTTTGAAGACGATGCGGCACTAGCAGTGTTGCTCAGAAACTCCGACATTTACCGCAGTGTAGTACTGTGTCGGGGTATGTAGCAGCCTCATTAGCTCAATTATTTTCATGTTAAAGCGGTGGTGTTTTCACGGGAAGTTTAATTAGAAGGTGACTCCCAAGACAAAGTTCCAGCAAAAAAGTTCAGATTTTCTTTTAGAAAATGTAACTCAATTATTTGTTTGGGAAGAGAAAATGCACTCAATTTTATTTAACAGGTAATTAAATTTATTTCGGTTTGGCTACACGTTCATCAACTACATTTGAGACATTATATGCTTCAGAGAGACTATTGCACTCCAAAACTTTACACGCAAGGAACCGATTCATTCTACAATTCTAAATAAAGAAATCATTTAAAAATGTTCAAATAATTACTGATATGTGAGAGCGTAGGCTTCCGCGGCCGGAGTCAGTATTAATTACTGATATTCAAACAAAAAAGTATTAAAATGTCCTATTTTACTTTCTCACCTTAATTCGTAAGAAGAAAAAGGGTTGTAATCGTGCACCCGAAATACGCGGTTTTTTATTAGAAATACTTTTATTTCTGAGACCTGGTAATGAAAACAACAACTAAATATAGAAACAAAAAAAGCAACTAACATTATGATTCAAATGCTGTACAAACGAGTTCACAGAACTAAAGTATGGTAGAACGCATCAAGAAATAAATAAAAAAGTAGACGAGTAGGATTAGCAAAACTATTCGTATCTGACCAAAATTAGATAAATGAAGGGTTAGCATTATGTTACCCCCAACCTTTCAAATGTAAATTCACTCTATTGCAGAATATGAAGTTCAGGACTAGGATTTATACGGACTGAAATGCAATATCTGCGCACGTTTTCTCAATCCCTCATTTTGCTTGATACAGGAGGAGTGGGAGGAGGGATTTCGGCGACGAAAATCATATTTCTAGCTCTTTTTTCGATGAAAAATAGTTTCCATTATATGGGAGCGAACATTCCTGATAAACATATTTTGTCTACACTGTACGTTGCTATCACTTCTTAATTGAACTAACGTTAGTAAAGGAGTACGGGGTAGGTATTGCAGGGCTCAAGAAAACGTGCGCGAATAATACCTGAAATATAATACCCGAAAAATACCTAATATATCCATCAACACAAATAATCAAAATATGGAATACAGTATTGGCAAACAATTAATAACAGGATTAAAATAGCGAAAATAAAGTATTAAATAATTCACTGCATAAATATGACATTGCCTAAATAGTTTCATAAATTGAACGACACAAGAACCTGATTTAAATATTAGCTGTAGTAGCCTTTTGAAGCGACATCCTTGCAACCTTTTCAACACTATTCATACGTGCCTGAAATTCATAATCTCTTATAAGATCCTTCATTTGTATTCCTACAAATATATAGCCGTCTTTATTTTCGCCTCACTGATCCTCGGTAGTTTGCTCTTTAAGTACGGGAAACCTGGTCCACTTTCATCCATCACTAGTTTTCATGAATCCGAGTTTGGTATGCAAGGGGAGTGCAACATTACAACGGGTTGTAAAGTTATATTGTTTGTCCAAGAATCAGATCTCGTTGAGATTTGCACTTTTTCACAAAATGAGTTTTGCGATCCTACTTGCATAGGAAACAGAAACATTTAGAATATATTATTGGAGACTTAACAAACAAGCGATAACTTTCAAATAGCCGTATAAATTCCATGAGTACTGTCGGTATTGTATCTTCGATAATAAAAGTTTCATGATACCATACATCTCTTTCGTATAGGTTGCATAGGCGTGAGGAATAGATTATTTCTAATTTCAGATAGGAATAAGCCTAGCTTTTAAACTAAGTTTAGAGGTATCTATTAACAACCTTTATTTCTTAGGGTCATAGTGGTCTCCCAAAGCACTCAGTGGCACGTCAACATCAGTACAATACTTTAGATTGCCTTCTTCTGAGAACATGCATAGGAGATTTTGTTTCCGGAAACTATATATTCGTACAGTAATTGTATTTCCTTTCTGAAGGAAGTTCCAACACTAATTGAGAAGCCAACAATTCTGTCTGCCTCTTTTACAAGTTTAAATCACGAACTATATATTTTCGTCCTGATTGTTTCTATGACATTCTGTCCACATTCCACCGAAATCTGAGTCTTCAATACCGACCTTTTCGGTACTTACAATTAAATCTTAATCGCCAGAATTTTCAGAATGCAAACTCCAACTGTGCGATAGCGCTGGAATTGGAAGATCGTCACTGTGAGGAACAGGACTGAAAGCTGAAGAGAGGTTGCAATATTCATTGGTCTTTTTGGTCTTGCTTGCGATTCCAACAACTTTGGTAATGCAGAAATAACAGTGTGGGGTGGATCTATGGTTCCCTTCATGCCTTGGGAATTGAAAACGGCGTATGTCGCGAATTTCCGTTAAGAAAACCACTAAATAATATTACATATGACGCACAGCAACTATGAAGGGTCCATGATTTATCCTGGTCACAGATGTGACACTCAATAACCAATTTTTTATTCCTTTCCTCTTAAGGGATGCATTGCTTTGTCAAATTTGCTTCACTACACACATAACAAACATTGTTGGGATGGTTTACTCACTGCCATGATATTGCAAGGAATCTGTATCTATAAAAAAACACACTACAGAGCAACGAATAGATGGATCATACTCGTACAATTCAGAAATATCAACACCTTTCTCGCTCGAAATACAGGGTGCAAATAACTTGGAGTGACCGACGTACATAACTCATTGAGTCGGCGCGTCGTTGACGTGGGTCATTGAAATTCCTTTCGCAATGCCGGAAATTGCTCAACTGATTTGACCGGTATGTCATCTGTTTCATAGCTTGAGTGGAATTTACAATATCATATATTGTAAACGACTACCATCTTGTAATAAATATGCAAACAACTAGCGTTTCAGCATAAACGACACGTAGCTGTTTGCGAAATATATTTAGTTCTAGAATATGTGCGATTACACAAAAAATGAGCCCGATTGGCAATGATTGTAGTTGTATTCGGCTTTAGCGTAGCTAGGTATTTAACAAAATCACTGTCGACAAGTAATATTAATATATTTCTGAAAGTTCCATAAAACAATTCTAATAATTGAACATTTATAAAGGAGTGGGATTTTGTATAACTTTGCTTTGAAAATGTTAAGTTATTTTATTTCAAATATGTTTTAAATATGAACCTTTTCATTTTATCTCTGAATATTTCTTTGATTTGTTAAATGACGCTTAACATGTTTCGATAATTTTGAATGACTGTAAAATGTAACATATGGCAGATAAAATGTTGAAATATACAGTTCCCTTCAATATGTGACAAAATGTTATGGGAATAGGGACAAATATGATTAATTGGACATTCAAGTAAGTTTCAAATGAATTCAAAAAGAATAATTTTTAATACTATGACAAAAGTTTGATCGAAACTAAAGAATAAATAAATATGTGATTCCATACAAATCCTATCGTTGGTAATGAACTGTAGGTTAATGTGAAGTGGGAAGTTAGGCATACCCGTGTTACGGATGTGGTGCGCAAATTGCCTACATTATCGCCGGCAGGCGTTAAGTGGAATTGGAGAAGCAACAAGCAAGGATTGAAAAGTTTAATGAAACACAAAACTCGTACGCGAAAAGGAGACCATTTTCATAGATTTCACTTAGGCGAATTTTTACGTCACAATGATCTCACATTTACAAGAAAACTCAATGAAATTACACTTGCATATGGCCAGCCATGGAAATCACGTCCCAGAGCAGGAACTCTAGAACTCTGTTCGGTGGCGCTGACCGCGAGTTCTCCAACTCGGGTGCTGGATATTTTTTGTTGAAATTTCGTCTATAATATTTCTGTTCTTCTGCGATTTCGTGTGTCTATAAGAAACTCACGGAACATTTGCGCTGCGGACTAAGAAAAATATACAAAATATCGTGATATAAAGTAAACACATTCACTGCGGGAACTGAAAGGAAACATTTGCCTTATATATCGGTGCAAAAAAGTGTTAAAGTTAATTGCATAAATGAAACGTTACAGTTTATTGTAGAATTCTGGTGGCTAACAAAAAATATTAAATTTATGAGTCAATTTTTCAAGATGCAAAAAATTTTATGACCACTTTGAAAGCAATTCCTCCGAAATGCACACAGTTGGTGTCGTAATAAAACTTCATACTTTTGAATATATACCCATCACTACATCAACGATTTGTAACACACAATTTTCCTACATGGAAAAGCAAAACAGCAAAATTATAGAAAAGGACTACAATAGTGTGACAAAGCAACTGCTTTGGGAGTATTTTAATTAAAAACACATAAAAAATCCACAGCAAGGATGTGAAGAAAAACAACAACAAACAAATATGTTCAGCGCTCGAATGGGAATTGTTTTAGACTGCGCCACCAGCCTTTTGACAGTACCTTCTCTGTTAGGATACTTAAGAGTCAAGTCATTCATGATAGCTTTTTCAAAGATTCTTTGAAATGCCTAGCCATTCAGCCTAGGTATACCCATCTCTTAACTCGACCTTCACGCCTAGTTCCATTTCATTTGTTTTATTATCTCATAATGCTCCTTGAAAAATATTGAAATAAAGAGAGTAACTGAAAATGTAAAATACATGCATTGAAATAAGCAGAGCTACAACCAAACAATTTAATTTATGATATTTTAAAAGTTCTGTTACGTCAATTCGTAAGAGCGTTCTATTAATGACCAAGTATTGGCAATAAATGTAGAATGGGCTAATTCTCTCTTTAACCAAGTCAGTCATCGTGATTCGCAGTGAGTAATTGTCTTTTATACCTTCGACCAGGGGCTCGGCATCATTGGATCCCCGGGGTTGCCAGATGGTCACCCATTCTGGAACTCGCAATGTCTCGATTTGCATAAGAAGCGTAGTGAATCAATTTCCCTAGCAACGCTGATGGGATTGCAACCTGAGTTGTGCAACTCGTGAAATGTCGATAAAAAAAGAGTTAATTCAATTTTCCGTTAAAAATGTTATAGAAACGTACGAAAATTCTGATTCAAAGCTGAATATCTCTACATTATTTGTACGCGGAAAATAGTGTATTAGATTGCCAGACGTCCAAATGGAAGGAGTAGTCGAATTTGCTTCAGACTTTGACATAGACCAGTGAACTTGTTATCGCGGGCAAGGAGGCGAGACGCCTACGTGAAATCCGGCGCCGAAATTGGAAGGCGGCTGGCGCCCACAATAGCAGCACATTACACCATTGTGCAGGCGGAGGCGCGGCCACCGGCATTTCACGCGATTCGCGGGGCGTCGCGCACACGGAGGCGGGGGTGCGGGGAAGGCGGTGGCGGTAGTGGTGGTGGCGGCAGCGGTGGCAGCAGCGGGGGCGGCAGCGGGGGCGGCAGCAGGGGCGGCAGCAGGGGCGGCAGCGGGGGCGGCAGCGGGGGCGGCAGCGGGGGCTGCGGCGGGGTCGGCGGCGGGGTCGGCGGCGGGGGCGGCGGCGATGGGGATGGCGGCGGCGGGGTCGGCGGCGGGGTCGGCGGCGGGGTCGGCGGCGGGGTCGGCGGCGGGGTCGGCGGCGGGGTCGGCGGCGGCGGGGGCGGCGGCGGGGTCGGCGGCGATGGGGATGGCGGCGGCGGGGGCGGCGGCGGGGGCGGCGGCGGGGCCGGCGGCGATGGGGATGGCGGCGGCGGGGGCGGCAGCGGGGGCGGCGGCGATGGGGATGGCGGCGGCGGGGGCGGCAGCGGGGGCGGCGGCGATTGGGATGGCGGCGGCGGGGGCGGCAGCGGGGGCGGCGGCGATGGGGATGGCGGCGGCGGGGGCGGCAGCGGGGGCGGCGGCGATGGGGACGGCGGCGAGCGGAAATGGAAGGCAACGTGATGGACTCGCCGAGACTCTCGTCGTGCAGACAGAGAATGGTGGAGTTCCTTCATTTCTGCTCTCGAGATATGTTTCGAGCAAAAAATAAAACATCTATACTTGTACTAATGAACTAGGCGAGACGAAAATAAAACACAAGCATGTTTCTCAAAATAGTATCTGGTATAAATAATTCCTATACTTTTTGGGCTTATATACATAGTTTTTTAAAAATAAATATACATCTTTCTCGTAGTCTCTACACCGAAACGTTGCGCGTATTTCTAAAGCTGAAACCACTATTGAAACACTCGGGATGTCATTTAGGCACCCGGAAAAGGGCTGCAGTTTTTAAGCTTCGGTCGCTGCAGACGTTTGAATCACATAATCGCGTACCAGTGAAACAACGATTCACACATGAATAAAAATGTTACATACAGAGTGAAAGCTGTCTGTTACTTTCCTATTTCAATGCAATAATAGAAACAAGCAGGTTAAGAGAATTGACGAGTTGTATTAATTGGAATTTTAAAGGTTTTAGTACAAATTGGCCTTACATTCCATGATCAATAGTATTGAGTTTCGAAGGCAGCAATACACGAATATATAAGGAGACGTTTTTGAAAACATTATTTTACTAACGAAGACATGAGAAAATTGTAAGCAAAAGCCATTAAGAATTGGAAAAAAGTCTGTAATAATTAAAATTCTATAGATTACCCCCATACTTAGCCTATATAATAAACACGCGCGAAATATTTGAAAAATAACCATGGGTATGTAATTTTCAAAAATCCAATTTTTGATATACATGAAATTTCATGGTATTACTAATCACACATTGACCATTTGTTAAACGAAACTGAACGAAATTTTTAAGCTTTTTTCGCAACAATATTCAATATTCTCTATGATATTTTTGTAAGAGGTGCCGTAAATTAAATTATTCCTTTCAGGGTTCATATCGGAAGGCGACTCATCTTTCAAAACACTTCTGACCAAAACACATCGTACTACATGATTTCTGAAGGTGGTGTTTGCAGAGTACCTTAAATAACTGGGAGTTCCCTTTCTACATCCTCTCGAGTGACGAGATCGCATTATCGAACTTTGACATTTCAAACACCAGGAACAGTCTTGTGTGGAAGTTCGAGAATCTCCACAGTACTATTGACCGCAGATGTTTGGTGCGTTTAAATGAACATCAAAGTTATCTGGCTGTGAGCTGGGCGCATGTGGTAACAAAACACAGGACACTGGTTCACTTCTTCGCTTCCGTTCGGAAGTACGTACGAATTGCAGACAAGTCGGTCGTGAAATTGACAGAGGTTCGGTCTCCGTGGTGGGAGATTCGACGCCGTTACATTACTTCTATGGTTCACATGAAGAATCTTGTATTTGAAACCCTCAGAGACTATGGAGGAAGATTTGGTGACAAGAATTTCAATCTTATCCTACTACTCGCAGATAACGCCAGATATTTTCGAAAGGTAGCTAAGAAAGGGCATCGCCATGAAGGTTCATTTACCTGATCAACAACAATGCAGGATGTGTTGTCTATCAATCAGGTCAGGAAATCCAGAAGAGTAAGAAAAGCCACGGTAGTAACTTCGTTAGACGAGATTTCCCACTACATGTGCAATAACAAAAAAGTGGTTAGCTTCAAGTCAGGCTCTAGAAATTTGTAACATATAATATGAAATTAAGGAAAAGCCAAACGTTTTCTCAGATAGTACAAGATGTATTTTTACTTGAAGAAAGTATTAATTTCTATTACATGTTTTGAAACTTCTAAAAATATACATGTTCATGGAAATAGTAACCACTTGTTATAACTACCAAAATCTTATAATGCTTTTGGCATCTGGAAGGTACGTACGGTTAGTAGATAAACTTATGCGAATGTTTTATGGTAAACTTACGTCTTTAAACATTTCTCATAGGTAAGATATTACTAAAGTTGGTGATATTAAAGTTACTTCATAAGATGGAGAAACTCTGAGCAAACCGAATTGTAGTAACGCCAAGGATAAAGTCTGCGACAACACACAGGCTCTGAGCACGAAGTGTCTCCTTATTTCGCGACCCGAAACTCTTTACTTCAGACGGCATTCGTGATATGTCAGAGGCTCATGCTTTCCACTACAGAAAGTTGCCGACTTGGAAGACATTACTACTAATCGTGTCTTCGGCGAGAGATTAGTAACCTGGTGCTGACACATTACTTTTCTAGGACGACGCCAAATGGACGTCCTAGGAATATAAAACAGGAATAATCGTTTTTAAGTCAAATGTAAACTTATACAAATGTTGAACGTGGAGAACTGGAAGGTATATTGGTTTTAGACATGCTAGGGTGATAAGTGCTCTGAGAGTAAAATACCCATCATAGAAATGAGAAGTAATTACAATATATACGACTCACATGTTTGTTTCCCAAAGTTTGCAGGACGAAAACACGACAATTGCCTCAGCAGAAAAGGCTAATAAAATGTATTGTTTGCTACTTTTCACAATGACCTCATATTTTAATATGCATTTTTAGAATTCTCTTTTCTCATGTTTCGTTTACGGGTGACGTGTACACGCCACATCAGAACGTATAATTTCCCTACATAAAATACGAGAAAGCGTGAAATCTGTTGCTGAAATAGTAACTAGTTTCGACTTACTGAAAATAATTTAATGTAAGCAATATTCCTAGAAATGGGTCTCATTAAAAAATAATCCCACACGACAGAATGATTGATTGATTAATGATAACGTGTGCGACAACGGCTAGGGTCTTTAGTTTCGTAAGTGTAGTGCATTTTTGATTCGGGAGGTGGCCGTGATCTTTCCCAGCTTTCGGCGCCGTCCTACCGACTGTTAGTGGGTTTTTCCTTAACCAGGCATCTCACCAACGGGGCATCGCCCCGGCCGGGGAAAGCTCTAAGCTCCTGACCAGCTTCCCGGCATGTGGGGAAGTGCAGTGCATGTTGGGTGTGTGTAAGAGATGGGGATAGAACAAGGAAGGAGAAGGAAAGACCGCGTGCGGTCCGTGGTCCGTTTGTTTGGGTACTGCTCCGGCCATTCGCCCGGTGTTGTTCGGAGAAACTGCGGAAAACTACCGATCAGGGCAGCGGGCCGCTAGGATTCTCTTGCAGACAGCGAGTGAATTCGATATAGCTGATAAACTAGTGTCAAAAATTCTGCTACTACGAGATACAAACCTACGACCTCCCAATCAGAGGCATGCAGGAACAGTTGTTGCCCTGAGCCACCTTTTCCGGTACAAATAGAACAATAACGGACTGGAATAAGTTGCCTGCAACAGCCATGAAACGCTTTCGTCTAGGTGTAAAAAGTTTTAAAAGTGTAATAACTGACGACATTTGTAAAATTTATTAATTAGTAAGCTAGGCTTTTTCAAATAGTTAGTATTTTAGTTAATATTTTATTATAATTGTTATTATAATATATTATTTTAATTATAAGTGTAGTGCAAGTGTAGTGAAGTGTTTTTAAAAAGTGTATGTATTAGTTAAAATATCTGTGCAGGACAGTCATAAAGTGTAGAGATAAAGCTGTTATTGTTAATATTGTCTTTATTGTTATCATATAATAATAATTATTGTCTTAAAATGTTTTAAAATTACATTGTATCAATATTGCTAACTGTAATATGTTAATTGTAGGGTTCTTTCACCAGATTGTATAAACCTACCTTCAGAAATAATAAATCTACCTAAGACAGAAAAAAACAACTCAATTTCATGTTATATCGAATGGAACAGTTTTTAAGAACTCATCTCATTGCCCTCTGATGTGCAGACATACCAGATATGAATTAAAGAATTTTTTTAAAAAAGCAACATACAAATTTTTTTTAAAAAAAAATTCTCCATATCGAAATAGTTAACTCAAAATTGTAAATACTGTTTTAACACGTGAAAACGTCAAAATCGAACTCTAAAACTACCTGTAGTTCTAAAATATACATACATTAAATGCAATATATTATTGGGCCATATATTGGATTTATTCGAACTATCATATTCAGTTTCTAAGGAAATGAGTGTAACAGAAGATGAACTAGATTCACATAGTGTATACAAAAGAATCACAATATTGATTCTTATGTATGGGGATTATTGGTTTCAAAATATCGATATTTTACAAAAAGTATCACACAGTGCAATTACAGGCAAAAATGGAATGCTGAAATAAAATCACGAAACAATTATATAATTATAACGGTTTTAGGAAGAGGGCTAACTACTAGAGAAGAAATTTGATTTACAACATTCCCGGAAAAGAATTGTTTCTCTTTATGTTACGTCTTTCCTTTGACAGTAAACATCACAGGAGACACGAAATTTACGAATGCCTTCCTTTCACGAGGCTGTTCAACTTCAATGTGGAGAACAATAAACAAGGATGAACCTGACCTAAAATTCACGCATAAAACTTACTGAAATATTCAACGTAGCACACAAACATGAAAAGCTAAAGAGGAAAGAAACTTCACTTATGCCATTTTGTTATATCTGGCCTTATTGTCAGCGTCTAAAACTAGCAACTAGCGAGCGTCAACTGAACGAAATGTTTTATAAACGAGTGTTTGAAAAATACTGAAACATAATTAATGAATTAACTTCACATTTTGGTACCGAGTACCTAACATTGCAATACTGTAATAAAATAATGAAAATAATTTAAATGTAATTTTATCATGAAACATTTTACTTTTGTATGTATTACTTAAATCACAAAGGGTGTTTTAAGAAACAATTAAACGTAACATTTGGTTACGAAACATTCCTTGAAATCTCAGACATTTCAAGTCATTACTCATGTAATATGAAAAATACAGCATTTAATTAGTTTGGATAACTTGATTGAGTGTTTTGTAAAAAGGAATATTTTGACGAAAAGTAGTATTTAAAGTATTTTCACACTGTTTTATTTTACTTATTTTTATTTTTCGGATCAATTCTTCACGAATTTCGATTTCGTAAATCTCTCTATTTCATGGATATTAAAGATTTTTCGAGTGACTGACGACGTTGTGCAGTCGTCAGGACCAACGTTCACATGGGCTTCAGCAATTAAGATATTAGATTATATATGAAAACAAAAGCAGCACTTCAGGCGTTGAACAAAAACATTGCATAATATATCAACTAGTACAGACTATTGGTGAGTCATTTGAATACAGTACGAATCGAGATTAAACAAATAACCATTTTGGAAGAAGTTTTAAATTGTCTGGGCTTGCGCGATGAGTATGCAGTCTGGGATTTTGAATTGGCTTTTCTTGAGAATGAATGGAAAAAGGGGAATAACATACATGATTTTAACTTTTTTCCGCGAATTGTTATCTGTCACAATTCCAAAATTTTCCATTAACAGTTTCTAGGGCTGGAAAGGATTAATTAAAACTGCCTCACAAATCAGAATCAGTTTATAAGAGTTGGTAAAACCCTACCGCTACTTACGTAGGTGCCACATGGCCGCACAAACACCTACAAACGTGCCCTATATATGAATATATACGGTTGTGTCTTAAGTCTAAGGTAAGACGTTACGATTTCAAGGTCCGTCACGTGACTTTAGCGCATACCGCCACTACCGGGCGCTAAAACTCCCCATTTCTTCTTTACTATTGAACGCAGACGATATCCTATCCACCAGGCCCAAAACAAGGGAAAGAGCGAAGGAGGGGGGGGGGGGAAGCGGAGCGCAGAAATCGGGCCAAAGGGGCAGAGGAGCGCGAGCGGGGGAGGGAGCTGTCGCCGCCGCCACCACCGCCGCCGCCCCGATGACGTCGACATCGTAAGCGCCGCCCGCCGTTTACACAAGAAAGAAAAAGCGCGGCGGCGGCGGCGGCCGCGGTCGCTTCCGCCGCCGCTGCCGCACGCGGCCCGGGAGTATTGATCTACGATCGGCGATCGCGACCTCCGCGCCCGCACACGCACGCCCGTCGCCGCGGCTTGGGTGGCTCAGGGCATGCACTGCCTCTGACCGGGGGATCCTAGGGTTCCATTCCCGACGGTGGCATAGCTACATAGCTAGGTCAAATTGGGCCGCTGCCTGGAGGAGAATTCTAGAGGCCGGCTGCTATGATCGGTGGTTTTATGTGGTTTCTCAGATCAACACCAGATAAATGCTGGAGCAGTACTCAAACGAACGGGCCACGGACCGCGCGCGAGCTTTCCTTCCTATTCTTTGTCCTAACCTCACCCCTTATATACACTACATTAACACACATGGCGGGAGCCCAGTCGGGAGCTTAGAGCTCGTCCCGGCTGTGACGATGCCCCGAAGGTAGGAGATATCTGGTTAGGGAAAACCGCGCAAGCCAACATCCACTGTACATGTCGAGAGCTTGTCCCGGCTGGCGCGGAGCCATGGAAGATACCTGGTTGGGCATAACTCCGCAAGCCGACGCAGGTCGGCGCCGGATATCGCCATCCATCGGGAGACGATCACCGCCACCTCCCGCAATAAAACATTCGCTACACTTAAGGGAATAATAACTTCAGCAGTTAACTCAGCCGGAAACGTCAATCGATCAAAGAGGGAGAGTGCGCGGACCGAGACGGGGAGGCGGGCGAGCGGACAGCGCTGCGGCAGCGTGCGGTTGTCTTCCAGAGGGTCCTGCAAATCTCTTAAGAGGTTCTCATGGAGCAGAGAGGTTTTCGAGTCGAACAAGCTGAATAAATTCTCTTACATGTCTTGCCAGAATCTCTTCAACTAGTATTGGCAATGTTCGCTTCAAATCTTACCAAGTACCACCACTCCTCATTTCGAACTAATATTTCCCCTCTTTGAACGTATCAGGTATTAAAAAATGCTTTCTGACATCAATCTATGAGTAAGTTAGAATATAAGCATTAGTTTACTTGCCTACAACCAATAAAAATCTGAAAAATTGTATTATTTTATGGATTTTTTTTTGTTAATTGTATGATATCTAAATTCTATTAACAAGATTTCAAAATATTACATTTTTTCCATTATGACCTGTTTACTTTCACTCGCCTAAAATAGTCTGCTCATACTACACGAGATAAAAGGGGTTGCTTAGCTTACCGAACTTTATCTCGTCTTAGTGAAATGTAGAATTCGGAAAGTGTAATTATTTGGAGAATATTTCCATGCGCTTGCGCTTAGTCTGGTCTGCGTTGCAACAGATTCAGGCTGATATTGGGATCGAACGTAAAAAGATCACGGTTTGGGGGAACCTTTCATTAATAAGGTTATTTACCCACAAATTATCCCCATCTACGGACCAGAGGACGAGTGTGGTGCAAAATGAAAATTCGGGATTAACGTGCTTTGTCCCTGTCTCGTCTTCCGTACTTGAGGTTTCAGCGGAAAATTTTACTATTTACGCTCTAATTTGTGGCCCAATATAGCGCCTCTTTTCGTGCCACCTACAACAATCTTCTTTATTTTTGCGAAGACGCTGATAGCCTTTCCTCTTGACGTTGTACTAAATTAGAGCTCAAATCTGCCCGACGTTTGATATCGTGGTCAAAAGCATTTTTCCCCCCTCTAGAACACTCAAAATGGTTTTAGGACCACAATCTCAATTTAGAATTTTGAATCACTTCTAATTCTTTCCTCTAGACTCGGATAGCCGAGAATTAAAATGAAGGCTAAAATCACAACTATCTTCACAAATTAATCAAAATCGTCAGACTTTATCTTCATGTATACTACAATTCTTATTACTGCAGCAACTTCCATGTGAATGTATTCACGTGTGTCAATGAGATTACCAGAATTTCTCCGACGCAGACCAACAATGCTTCTAAAAACAGATGTCTACCGAATCGTTAGCCTAAATCGAATCATTACTTCATAGGGGGTTCTTTACATTGGCGATCATTAAGTACTAGTGATTCACTTACACTTTAAATCTATCACGTATGAATAATGCGAAGACATGAATGTGATGACATCAAAAGGTCTATTTGGTCTCCAATAAACACCTCGAATTTAAAGCTTAAAACCGCATAGGTATGTTAGTTAATTTCTTTCTGCAGTCCTCAAACGGTACATCATTCGACATAAAGAAGCACGGGGCAATGTTGATTGTCCATGCGCTCAACAGGACGCATTTATTTTCATCTTTTAACTTTCGATCGATTGACTCGACAGATGAAAGACGTCTAGAGTATTGTAAGCCTCGCTGAAAGCACTCGATGTATAAAGAATGCAGCGTTTTACGCTGATCTCCCTCTAAGAAATACGAAAAGGCAATTTAACAGATACCAAATAAAAATAGAGTAGTTCATTACACACAGTGCAACTATACCTTGTCTGTTTTTCATGAATAAAATGAACAATATGAAATATGTCGGTCCTATAACAGAGCTGACATTATAATTGAAATGTTGGTATTTCTGAATTGCACTGTATAAATGTCTTATTTACTTTCTCGAATATATGTTTCAAGAACACCTATCACATTTTAAAAAAAATGTTTTGCTTGCATATAGAAAAGCTTGCTTAATAATATGACATTTATCAGAGTTTCATTCAAATAGGGATTTCGAAAATTACGAAAGTTTATTACTAAAGCTAGATATTTCATTGTTAGTGTAATCTGAGCTCCAACATTAGATCTTGAATCATTGAAAGTTTACTTTTTAAAAAGTTTTAGTAGTTTTCACGTAATTTTGAGTGAACTCGACAATTTCCTGTAAATAAGAAAACAGGAGCTTCTAAAACAAGGATCCAAATTTACGATTTAACATTTTTCATGACAGAGCACAATAATTTAAATTATAGGGTACACGTGTCAACTTTCAAAATTGATAGGTAAGATTTTTTAAATCTCCCACGGTTCCTTTCGAGGACAGATACAACACACCGTTGAATGAATTAAAGGATACAGGTGAAATACCAAAATACTAGTAACTTTTACAAGTAGTGGAGCTAAAAGAGTACGTCCTCTTGTAGCATTATTTACGATTACATAATATTATAAACAGCAATTCCTGTACGTATTAACCCATCTCAGCCATCATTTGTAAAACTCATAATTAAACGTAGCGATTGAGGTGTGAACACTAATTATTTTAAAGCTAATACATCAACACAAATTTGACAATTAAAAAATTACTTTCCTTACAGCGAGAAACATCAGCGTTCAACAATGAGAAGAAACGTAATTCTATGAATTTTAAATTGCCGTGTCGCAGCGTTGCTATTTTATTGCAATCTGTTATTTTGTGAAAGACTCAAAAAAATAAAATGAGAAAAAAATCAAATTTGCATGTTTATAGATTTTAAAAAATACGCAAAACTACTTCTATTAAAAAATGTACAATATATCAAAAAAAGTACATGATCTCTATTATTAATATTGTAGGTTTGAAATATTTTTTCGCAATTTTCGAAAGTGTAGAGAGTTGACTGAAAAAGGGCCCCACGCCACTTCATATGTGCACTTTGCTTCACTCGAGAAAAAATTAAAGAAAACATTTGGAGCCGTTATTGAGAAAACATCTTTTTAAATTGCCTTTACTTCAAACAAAAATTACGCGCAAAATACTCTTTTTTTCAAGAAAACGTAAATGGCTTTATTTAATGATTTATTTTTTAAAACATTTCATTATGGAAACATATCTTTCATCAGTATTGTAATTTTGCAATATTTATTTATTGCAAGTTTTGAAAATTGACGCAATTTCACGAAAATTGGGTCTGCGAGTATTCTTCACGGACAGAGGTTTTGCCACAAAACAATTATTTCTGTATAAACGAGCCACGTGTATTCTGATTTCACAACGTGTTAAAGGAAGTTACATAAAATAGGATCAAGAACTATCGATCCATTTTTCTGTGTAATGGATCCAGACAACGCGTTTTTTGCGGAATTATCGCCGTTTTCTTCTACAGCATTAAATTACTCTCTCTACGCCATGTAAATAGAACGAGGAAAGTGTAAACAGTGGATAATTTTAATAAAAGTAAAATTTATATTTAATAAAATAAGTATAATATTAAATTATTATATTACATTAAATATAAAAAAGTATATTTAATATAATAAAGATTTCATTACGAAGTACAAGGTTAAACTAAACACATTCCAAATTATTGATTAAATTTTTTCAAGTGACTATCAACGTTAATTTATTTAAAATTCATAATAGTATTTAGATTTGAAAAATAATGTCTATATCCAAGTGCTTCGTGTTTGAGTAACCTGGTGAATAGTACACGTAACTCGCATCTCTTGTATTTGACGTATCGCAATAATATCTGAAACTCCTTTCGTAGCAAAAACGCTCTGAAATTTTTTTATTTCTTTTTTGGAATTCAAAAAAATGTTCTAAAATATTTCCTCAAACACTGAGAAAATATTTGAAACAACTTTTTCCCCAGCGATTGATTTTCTGTTCTTGTTTGTGTCATTGCAAGTCGAGAAACCTTGCGTTTCTGACTAATTTACCCGATGAGACTAAAAATAAAATTGTGACAAGAATTAAATACGGCTATTAGTGTACCGTTTGAAGCTCTTTTTGGCACAAAGCAACTGCTTCGACGCTGACATATCTGAACGCCGTTCCCACCAGGGCCACCCGTCGCGACGTCAAGGTTGTGAGCGTTGCCTCCGCCTTTCGTAAACTACTCGCATGTGTTTCTCCACGGTTTCAAATTAATCAAAGACTTTGACAGAAATTGCTTGAGTTGTGTTTTAGTGAGTACCGTTATAAGAGAAGGGGGAAAGTCGTAGGTTATACCGTACAATTCCTTGTACTGTTTGACTTCCAAAGAACAATCTGATAACTCTGTAGAATCCCCATAGAATCCCATGTAAAATTTGTTACGACAAAACGAGTTTGCATCCCTCACAGGGGCTAGTTCAACCCATGTGAAGCGTCCTAAACTTTAGCCCTATGCCTATGCGTCCTAAACTTTAGCCTTATGCTTCCAATTCTGGCCGCTGGGTAATAACGCAGGGTTGCGTAAGAGAGAGGCGCGTACGCGGAGATGCTACCTGGCGGTCCTCTTGACAACTGACTTGAGGCGAGATGTGACGGACTACATTAATTAATGGAAGATTTCTCCAAACGTGCGAAGCGCTGAACGCCCCCCTCCTCCCTAGAGGGCTGCGAGAGGTGTTGCCCCTAAGTTGACGCAACAATTTAAAAACCTCGAGAAAGTTAAGCTATCTGATGTTAATCACTAAAATAAAATCATTGTTACAGTGTGAATAATCTGACCACTCGACTTTATCGTCTCAAGGTTTATATTTTCATGAAGTTTGTGTGTGGTGTTCGTACGTCTATTCAGCAACCAAAAGGAATTTAACTTATTTGATTGTACACAACTGTAGAGAATGATTAGGAAAATCCAGTAGTATCGTACTTCATTTTTACAAAAAGAACACTTATACGCTTCTTCTCCGATGTTAAAGATTTTATCAATAAAAAAGGGACCAAGAATATGTAGCGAACGTGGTGAGTTAGTTTTACGACGTAAACTGATTTCGATTAACTTCCGACTTGTCATTATGTTTTGGAATATTTTATTTAAAAAAGCGGCACTGTACTTTTGTATTGTGAAAAGTTATAGGTTTTGGACAAAAAGGTGTTAAAAAAGACTTTTCGTCCACTCAAATTAATAGATCTTTAATTCTAAACTTAGTGCGGGGGGATATCCTTATTATTATAGTACACAAAGTTCTGGTGCTTAAAACCATACTCACAAACATATTATATTTAAAACGCAAAATAACGTTAAAGGATGAGATAGGTGCTCACGACGTTTTATGTATTTTAATTAATAAATTCAAAATTCTTCAAATGAATGGCTATTTTATAAAGCTCAAATGAATAAAAAGACAACAAGATCAAAACATTTTATGCGGACACTATTTTATGAAACGTCCGAGGCTGCTTATTTCTGAAATGAAATCTGGAAGTTAATAAATCGCAGTATAATCTGAGGATAATTGTAAGTATTCATTGTACATTTTCTGATGGTACCATAAGTTAGGAAAATTAATATCATTTGTCAAAACACGTAGTGGCAGATAAGGGAGTAATTGAATTACGAAATGTAGATGCGATCAAGATTTCCGTTTATTTTCCTAATAATTTATGGAAATTATTTTAATGAGTTGATCTAAGTATCCTTATGTAAAAATGAGATCAGATGGCATTAATAATTTGAAATTTCTTCCTTTGCAGTGAATACTCCACTAATCACCATAAGTAAGAGTGAATGTTCTTTTAAGAGAAGTATTCCTTTCCAACGTTCTCCAGGAAATAATATTAGATGTTGGATATTTTTTAATTTTTTCAGACAAAGACCGTTTTTCTTCCTGACACATAGAGTAAAAAAATCTATGACAACAATTGAAGATTATTACAGATTGAAAATATAAATAAAACCATTTCTAGTTCAACTCTTTCTACCAAAAAATATGTTTAATCATCTTCCATTTTAAAAAAGAATAGTAGGAATATCAAGCCACACCCTGAATTTTAGAATTAAACAAACGTTGAAGACATCCGCTCCTCTAACATTTCGTCGTTATTTGTTGCGAATATTCAAATGCAATTGTTACGTTCTTCCCGAAAATCGAAAATATTTAACTACTGATGAGAGTCTCCAGGAAATCTAAGACACGGCCTCTTAGTTAAAATACATTATTTTTAAAGGAAGTTAATTTAGTTGTGTATCTATATTATGGTATCTCTGATAAACGAAGATTGAATCAAGTAAAATATACCCTGAAAGGAATAGTGCTCAATAATGTTGACACTCGATAATGTTGTTTGGTTGATTAGCTGTTACGAAAAGTATTTAAAAATAATTGGGACCTGAGGGAATTATTACTCCCATCTTATGAATTATTCGAACAGAAAAAATTTGAATAATTGAAAAACTAGAAAACCAAGTCATTCTTATAAAATGCCAACCATTAAACATTAGTTATGATTTTTTAACAATTTATTATCAAGGAATTGTATGAAAGAACTTCAAATTACCAAGTAATTAAATCATCTACAACTAATAACTCACATTCACACACATCTATCATTTTAATGTTCATGATTCAATAAGTTTTTCAAAACAGCACATATCATTAAAATTGAAGGATATTCTATTTTTTCTGGACTTCAGGATTGAAAAGTAGGCGTGCGTTATGTTACTTCGTCACATCTCAGAATTCATTTAATAGCACAGTTCTAATAAACGATTATGAAATGTATAATACGAGCAGCCTGATAACAATGTTTGAGTCGCTGTTTCTCAAAGATTAGGCTATCCCGGAAAGCGCAACGTTTTCTTAAACTCTCTTACAGTATATATTTTTGTTTAAAATTGCAAAGTATAGGTCTGTTTTTTTGTAATCAATTTATGTTGGATTACATTCATGCTCTAGGACGCCGCGATTAAATTGCAAGAGCGTAGTGTTAATTTAGGTGATGAAGTTGGAGATACAAAACGTATCATGGTTAACTACGAAATAAGCAGGTATATTAAAGTAAAATTTTCTATTTAGCCACTCTTTTTATATTTTTAAAGAGAATAAAAATAGATAAAGCCGGCCGATAGATGGGGCCGACAAGCGCAGCGCGAGCGGCCGCGCAGGGAGCACGTGCTGCGGAGGCCACGTGCAGCCTGCGGCGCCCCGGGCCGCCCGCCTTCAAGAGGCCCGCGACGAGCCCCCGCCCGCGCAGACGACAGCCCCGCTACGTGGCACGCGGGCGTTCTTCACTCGCTCGATAGCATTCTACATGGCAGGCGCTGGCATGCGTTTGAAATAGCACGGCCCGCTTCCGGATAACGAGGTGACAGACTGTGTCACGGTGACGGCAACGCGCGAAAGCGGTTGCTCGTCGAGGGCTACTCGTTACGATTTTGTCGTGTACCATCTACAAGTGAATGGGTTTGTGAACTACGTTGCATAGTGGATGTGTGCATTCCTAATTCAATCGCGTTTTTCCTGTGCAGGGCATGCATTCAGGTCGTCATTCACCAACGAGTACGAGCCTCGCTTCTACCGCGGCAGCGAGACATTCCCTCGTACGCTTACCTGTACCAAAAGATTTGGTCCGCTTCCATTCTCGTTGATTCTGAATATAAATGGCCCGTCGTCGTGTGCCATAAATATATAAAATCAACATCACAAGTCTTCAGCAAGGGTTATATATCATTGACATTTCCTTCCGCGTCCATAAATAAATCTCTCGTCGAGAAGATCTTGCGTCGAGAAGCGGCAGCTGTCAAAAGAGAGCATCGTGAGTAGGCCGGCGCGTCCTCGTTAGAGAGCAGGGCGGGGCCGTGCGTCGCGTCGTCGGCGGACGGCACGGCGCGGCGCGGCGCGGCGCGGTGCGGAGAGCGTGCTGTGTGAGAACGGCGTGCGCGCTCGTGCAGCCCCACTTGCCGGCCCGCGCGCTCGCTCGCGACTGACGACGGCACACGCAGCGCAGCCTTGCCTTCGCCCTGCCGCCAGTCGCTTCCGCTCAGGCCGGGGCGCGGCCGCGCGCGCCCCCGTAATATATAGACCTCCTCCGACCCGCGGCGCTCGCGGCCCGCCCCCACCCGGCGTCCCCACCCCCCGCCCCGCCCAGCCCCGTCCCGCTCCGCCCGCGGAACGCGTTCGCCCAAACAAAGCATTTATTACGACGCCGGGTCGGTATCCGCTAGCTTCGCAAAACTGCGGACAAGAGAGCGTCGAGAAGTTTGACTTGGCAAAGTTTCCGTGACAAAACGTACCCGCGGCGAAATGGCTCTGTATAAATATACATTCGCAGCACGGCCGTTTGTACCTAATCCGCACTCACCGTGCCGAGCCTTCGACGGCTTCAGGTAGTTGAGTTTCTAAGCTTGTGGAGGATTCCCTGCTCCTCCATTCACTTAAGCTGCGACTCCGTGGTTTGCATTATTGGTGTCCTCGGACGATAAAAGAAGTTGGACGCTCAAAATGACATCAAAAATAGTAAATAATTCAAATAATGTAAAAATTACCTCATAAGGATTTAAAACCGTTGTCCACAGCAACATACTAAACGCTAAGTCAAGGGCATAAACACAAACGTATATTTTAAACAAACAATACAAACAAAACACCGCGATCGTCATTTTATGATAATCGTTTAATCGAGAATCGTTTTCACGATTTGGAATCCAATCGAAAAAACAGAATCCGTCGATACTAAAATCGTGTCACGTTGTCATTAAAATAATCACGCTTCTATGTCATCAATAACAAAATAACTTTCCTCAATAATTAACTTTGTTTTATTTTTTCATTTTTATTTTAGTCGTTTTTAACATCGAGGTCATCAGCGACTTCTTCCCTAATACATTACATTACATTAATACTAACATTTGAAAATATTACAACTGTATTAATGACTTCTTTGAGCGGCTATCTTTGCAAGCTGTCTTCATACATTTTACCATACATTTTACAACTTGTATTGTCTTCACGTGACCTATTTTAACTTCCTTTTGTTTGCATTCATATTTTCAAATAAGAACGTAAAAGTGCGAATTGTTTCGGCGTTTTCTTCAAATTCATACTGTCCTTTACTGACCAAGCGCGTTATCGCGCGGTTTCGGCTTTCCAATGCTTTCAGCTCCACATCCTCCTCGTCCTCAGAAAACTAAAATGATAATGAATATGTTCTTTATGATCATGTAAGTTTTCGCTGCAAAGTGTTCACAATTTTGTTTTTGATGTTATGAACATTAGATAGTAAAATTTTGAAACATTTCGGAGTATTTGAGTTAGCGAATGTTTTTGTTAGTTCTGGTATAGTTCATTATTTTACGTACATTTTGAACATTTGTAATTATCGACTGTGTTCTCTTTTGCAAAAACAACGAAAGTACGAATATGTTGAAGAACGAAGAGAATATCAAAAAAATTACTTGCAAAAATGGCAAGTGTTCTCTCTGGGATTGGTGTCACTCGAGGGAGTAATATAATGTCACTATTCGCTCTTCTAACTCACAACACAATTGATTATCTATCAACCCTCTTTCTAAAAATTAATTAGTTTATTAATGAAGTACATATTTTTAATTAATTAAATTTTATGTAACATACAAATGATTAAACTAAATGCAAATGACAAACAATCTCTAATATTTAAATACAAAATTCCAGTGATGTCTTCAGAAAGTTTCTAGTTTTATTGGAAGTTTCTCATCAAAATTAAAAATATTCAGTTTTTCGTTAACTTAAAAAAAAGGTTAAATGTTGCCATTGAATGTGATTTACTTACCGATACTTAAATATTTCGACCAGCATTATTTTCCAATTAGTTCGATTCTATTAATTTAAACGTGTCCTTCCCATCAAATTGAAATTATTCAATCTTTCTTCTTAGATAAGGATTTTTCTATTTTTATGTGTTCACCTTTTTCACATGAAATCCAATTACCGACCACTAATACCAACTTTATTTATGTTATCATAACCATTTTGTTTTGTTGAAAAAGTCATTGAATATATTTCGCACATGTCAAGAAAGAACAGAAAGAAAATGTTTAGAAAGTGTGGCACAAAGAATATTATCATTATTCGGAGTAAGCGACGAATACTTTACGTGGATAACGTACCAGTTAAGGAGCATTTATTAGACTCCCAGGCAGCTATCGTCACCTCGTACAAGCTCTAGACCACGTCATGCTTAATGCTTTTACATATTCTGCCTAATCAACAGCTGTTGGTTATTCGTAAAAATAACGTTTTTTTCCTTTGGAGCAATTGCTGATGCATTTTTTAAATTATATTTGTTTAATATAATCTTAAACACAAGTAAATGCTTAATTTCCAGAAATTTGCTAAATGCTTAATTCATAGTGCCGGTTCACAATCGTCCTGTAACTCAAACTGCTCTCCTCGACGAGAACGAAATATTTTCTCAAACGGTATGATCAGACTTATCCTCATACCTCAAATATGAATGGCCTTTGTCATGTGTTCTAGTCAAGAGAAGAATGCCTGCCATGCGCTCAAACTGCCGCAAAGCGTGCGACAGTCAAGGCAAAATGTCTCCAAATGTAATTTACGACTAAATACATTAAAATTGAACGCGTGTAAGTCACTGGCTATATTTACACGCGGTCTCTGTAGTTATTTAGATGTGCCGCAAAATTTCTCAGGAAATTACCGGCACGAAACGAAGGTCTTGACATTTTAGAATGGACTAGCATTACGCTGGATTGTTTGCGCAAGCTACACCACTTTGAAAGTATTCATTCAATGCCGCATCGAAAACTTGAGCGCCCAACTAACAGGCTCTAAATCTCGAACACACAACCACGCGGTTGAAAGCAGAGTTTTGAAAGCCCCATTTGAGTGTCTCGAATTAATGAGGCCTGCAAGCTATCATAACTTCATTATAAACTGCGCAACTAATTATTATTCAACATAATTGTCCCAGAAGTTCCAGGCTAAACGCAAGGTCGCTGACGTGATGTAGGAAGGTGCTTTGCAGCGGAAAGCCTGCGTGTCCCTAGGGCCAGGTTTAATTTGAAATGTCGAAATCTTAATGAAAATCAAATAGTTGTGTGTAATGAAAATGACATTCAGCGGCGAGGGCGGGCAGAGCTGCTTTCCGACTCAAAGATAACGTGAAATTACACGTCTGGGACAAATAACTGACCTACTATTCGGTTTTGCAATTTAATTTAAACGATCAATTGGATCAGAGATAGCGTGACTGCGACACACAACATTTCCATTGCTTTGTAATAGCAATAACTTTATTTATCGCTCACGAGACTGAACTACATTTACGGTGATAATACGCATTCTAAATTACACTACATCTTTTGAGTATATGATCTTCCATTTTAACGTTAGCGATTCAATTGTTTCAGGTATCTAACTTCTCAATATAAAATATAGTTCACACAAAAGCTCAAGAACTTTATTCTGTGAAGCAGAGAAATAATTCGATTTTCTAGATAAAGGTATTTAGCTACATTTTAATGACTTTATTAAATAATATATATTAAATATTCATTTAACACTTAATAATGTATATAATATTAATATAACCTAGCACTCAACATTTTTCACAAATACATACATAGTATACTATAGTACAACAGTTTTTTAATACCAAGAATGCAAAAACGTAGCTGTTCAATAACGCAGCACATGAATATCAAATAATAATTGGCGGACAGCCTCTTCCTTGGAGCCTTGCTGTCTCACGATGTCAGCTGTGTCACAAGCAGTGACACACTGAGTATGAGAATGCTGTCAGAATGCGCAGCGATCTTCTGAGCCGAGGAGGCTGCAGGAGCTAGTCCTGCATAGACACGGTCGTATTTGTGATTGTTCCTTCACTCCACATCATCATTCTATCACCTTTCATTTTGGGCCTCGAAAGATAACGAGTTGTGTAGTCATAAATGGCCGATACTCAAATAATAATAATAATAATAATAATAATAATAATAATAATAATAATTATTATTATTATTATTATTATTATTATTATTATTATTATTATTATTATTGTAATTCAGTAATTCCTGTTCAGTAATT
The DNA here is from genome assembly GCA_038098605.1 of Gryllus longicercus. NCBI lineage: Eukaryota > Metazoa > Arthropoda > Insecta > Orthoptera > Gryllidae > Gryllus > Gryllus longicercus. Next base: position 1,728,110 of record JAZDUA010000166.1, on the reverse strand, counting down.
TGTAACTGGACATCAGTCGACACTATAGGAGGGTTTTTGTAACTTGTAGTGGTAATGAAAGCTAAATGGAGTCTGGAGTCTGGAGCTGTGGTTTATTACGTTTATCTTGCTTAATTTTTATAGGTTATTTTGAACACTTTCACACTTTTAAGTTGCTTAGAATACATTATCTTATAACTTAGGATAAAAGTCACGCTGAAACACCGTGGTTCGCATTGCTTTGTATCAAAAGCTTGAAATTAAACGTCGATGAAGAAAAAGTGTTCTGACGGTGCTCTGGCAACATGCTCGTCTCCTGCAGAGCGAGAACTTGGTGAGAGGTTCGGGTAGCTTCGGGATCCGACTCATTCAGGGCGTGATCAAATCCCTATGACTCCTAAACCTGTGTCTTGGTTGGTTGAATCACCGATTCAACAAAGCTCGAATACTTGAAAAGATATGACAGAGTTTCTTTTAGTTCCATTGACTCTGGCCCACAATGTTCCAAATATACAATATACTTCAAGTGGTTCGATCACATCAAAACCTGTAAAGTCTGTTGAACTGGATACAATATTGTGCGATCCACAAATCAACAGCATCAAACAAATTGAATACTGAATTTTTCAATTGGAGAATAACAAATTCTACTTCTTGAATTTGCTGTGCTATTTGATCAGAACATAACATAACGAAGGAGGAAGATAAAGGTCTTAAATATATGAGAATTACGATCGCAAGAAATTGGAAATTGAGATCAGCCGAATGTGGGGCGTACAACCACAAATTGTCCCATGATTATCGGGATTTTGTTTTGCAAAATCGTCTTAAGAACTATTCTAAACTCACAAGTCATTGAAAAGAGTGGGGAATACAAGTCCTCGCGTTATTCGGAACTGTCCGTATTTTGAGCGAAGTTCGGAACAAGAATCCGCAGTCACTCACTATATTGAAAACCTTAGGAAGTTAACTGCAACATGGAGTAGAATTTATACCCGACGTTTAGTCGTGAATTTAGGAAGTATTATTATTATTATTATTATTATTATTATTATTATTATTATTATTATTATTATTTTGCTCGCGAATCGGCCAACTAGGACCACGCGTTCATACATCCTGCATTTACCGTGGCTCAGTATCATATATCGCGGTAGCAGGTGCATGTAACTTCAATTGGGGGGGATCAGTATTTTTTACTGAATCCGATTTTTATCCCCCAGGGTTGTTAGCCCTGGGGGTATGAAAGATGAAATGATGATGATAATGAGGAGTGAAAGGACGACACACTCATACAGACACACACAAATACACCCATGCCCGAGGCGGGACTCGAACCCGCGATCTTCTGGTCCGAGACCACTCCGGCACTACTGCCTTAGCGATCTCGGTCATCTGATCGGCATTATTATTATTATTATTATTATTATTATTATTATTATTATTATTATTGCTCGCGAATGGGCTGACTACGACCACGCATTGCATCCTACGTTTACCCTAGCACAGTATCACTATTGCGGTGGCTGGTGCATGCAACTTTAATTAGGGACCAGCATTTAGCTGAGTCCGATTTTTATTCCCCAGGATGGTTAGCCCCAGGGGTATGGAAGATGAAATGATGATGATAATAAGGTGTGAAAGGACGACACACTCTTACAGAGATACACAAATACACCCATGCCGGAGATGGGACTCGAACCCGCGATCTTCTGGTCCGAAACCACTAAGGCACTATTGCCTTAGCAATCTCGGTCGTCTGATCGGCATTATTATTATTATTATTATTATTATTATTATTATTATTATTATTATTATTATTATTATTATTATCATCATTATCATTATTATTATTATTATCATTATCATCATCATTATTATTATTATTATTATTATTATTATTATTACATGCGTATCGGCCATTTCTAACATCGCTACACGTTTAACGTGTGTAACTGTGAGGATGAGCTTTACATATGTTTCCTCGGTAAGACTAAGTTCTTACGTCTTGAATTGTGAATTATGAGGTGACAGAACGATGACGAGGGGTGAAAGGACAATCACAAATACAACCATGCCTACACAGGACTCGAATCTGCTGCCGCAACAGTCTGCGCCACGGGGCCGGCCTATTATTATTATTATTATTATTATTATTATTATTATTATTTTCCTCTACATCACAACTAAGATGTAATGAGTCGGCTGAATATAAAATCTACTCCTGGTTTCAACCAGCTGCCTAAGAAGCAGATCTAGTGGCTGTTGGTGCCTCTACAACACTTCGCGCAAAATGTGGGATGTTCCAAATAATGCAATTTGTTGCACTTCCCATTCTGACCTGGAAGTTTAGCCAAGTTCTTATATAAATTTTGCGGAACAAATCCCAGATGACTCTGAGTACGACCTGTTCTTTTACGCCCCACATTCGGCTGATCTCGATTTCCAAACACTTGTATTTAAGACATATCTCGGCTTCCTTGGTTACGTTTTGATCGCAAGGCTCAGCAACATCTACAGGTACGCACGATTTTCTATCCAAATCCCGGATGACAATATCCGGTTTGTTTGCTGCTATCGTGCGATCCGTTTGAATTTGTTGGACGTACAATATTGCATAGAGTCCAACAGATGTCACCGGTTTTGGTGAGTGTTCGTACCACTTGTGGCTTGTGTTAGGAACTTAGAGGGTGGTACAGATCTGCTAGTGGAAGCCACACCCTGTCGTGTCTTTTCAAGTATTCGGTCTTTGCTAGAATTGGACAAGCTGGGACGATATGATCAATGGTTTCTACTTGTTCCTGGCAGAAACGGCATTTATCATCTAGGGAAATTTTGAGAACCTCTTTTTCATAATGTCGTGTTCTCAACGCCTGATCCTGAGCAGCTATGAAAACTGCTTCCGATTCTGGCATCATTCTTCCCCTTTTAAGCCAGATAAATGATTGATCTTTATTGGTCTACTCCTTGACCATTCTTTTTAGATATTATCCATGAAGTGGTTTGACTCTCCGCGATTTCTATTACATTTTTGTTTCACATTTTACGTTTAGTAGCATCGGAAGTTCAATGTCTGCGTTATTCTGCGTTTCTTGCATAGTTTTTTTTGCAATGCTTCTTGCTACACTAACAATACCTATGTTCCCCATTCATCGGTCAGATTTCGTGACCTACCTCATTAGAGGGTCATCTTGATGTCGGACTACGTACTTTTCCAATCCGACTATTGCACTGTGCTAGGAGGCTTCAATTTGTCTGAGGCCTCTTCGTCCTTCCGTAAGTGACACAAAGTCTACCTACATCATCTCGAGGGTGGGTGACATGATGCATTGTTAGCAGTTTTCGATCCACGATTCGAATTTCTCGCTCAGTCCAGTCCACGAGTCCGAAACCGTACTCGACTAAAGGCTGATATTTTATTCCTGGAGTTCAGGGCTGAGTGCAGGACGAGTCTCACTCTCCTGTAATACTTCCTACGAATTCTCTCTTTCATTGTGTCGTTCGAGATGGTCTCGCATTCTTCAATGCCAGATATTTGTAAGTTCTTTCTGGTTCAAGATCTTGAATCACAGTGTGCTTATCAACTTCAATACTCTCTGGCGTTGTCACTTTACCTCTCTTTAAATTGATTTTTGCACACCTGACAAGATCAAACTTCATGCAGATGTCATTGCTAAAGTCATTCACGACAGACAGCATTTGAAAGAGAATCGCTTCATTCTTAGCAAATAATAATAATAATAACAATAATATAATAATAATTAATATTATTATTATTGCGTTTAAGCGATTTATGACCATGCTAGACGATATTTTGCGAGGCCCCAGAGAGATTAACGTGTGTAATTATGAGGATAAGCTTTTTACAGCCGTATCCCTTGACAAGACAATGTTTCACGCCTTTCCGAAGAATGAAAGGTGAAGAAACAACTACAAATACGACCATGCTTCCGCAAAACTCGAACATGCAGCCTCCTCGGCGCATACGACTTAAATGTAGTCGTGTGCCATGGTCTTCCAGCTGAACAGTTGGAATTTCCAAAAGGTTCCGAGGATCACTGCAGTAGAACTATTCACTCGCAGGGCCGATTGTGAAGTGTGCCGCACACAACGCCTGTTTTGGATTGGTATAAATGTAACTTCTGGATTTTTAATATCTTTTTAATATTTTAGTTTTTTTCCTAAAGGTAATTTCTTCCGCTAAGTAAGTTTTGATTTCTAAGTATTCTGAAAATATGCCCACACTTAATGCTAAATCTAATGACGCTCTCTCTGATTGAAATCATCCCTGGCTTCAGATGCTTTTATGAGCAAAATATCTCAGATATTTTCCGAAGAAATGGATTCAAAATTAGTTTCTCGTTATGAAGAGAAACCATTACAGAAGACAAAGGAAATAGTCGATCTCGAAATCGAGTTAGTTTAACGCACCGTTGACCTGGCCCAGAACCAGCGTCGATTGGTTGGTTACTGTTGATTTCGGGCGTGTATAATGAGGTCATTAATCCCGTAAATGTAGTCCATGTTTCCCCTTTCGGGAGGCGGCGGTGATCGTCTCGCGCTGGATGGCGAGATTCGGCGCCAACCTACCGTCAGCTAGTGGGGTTTCCCCCAACCAGTTATCTTCCACCAGTGGGGCACCGCCCCATCTGGAACAAGCTCTAAGCTGCCGACCGGCCTCTCGGCATGTGTGGTAGTGTAGTGCATGTTAGTGTAAGTGTGTGTAAGGGGGTGAGGATAGGACAAGGAAGAGGTAGGAAAGATCGCGGCCGGACTGTGGCCCGTTTGTTAGGGTACTGCTCCGGTATTTGCCTGATGCTAATCGGAGAAACCACGGAAAACTACCGATCAGAGCAGTCGGCTTCTTAGAATTCTCCAGACGACTGAATTCGACCTAGCTCACAAGTTAGTGTTGAAAATTCTGTCACCGTCGGGACTCGAACCTAGGAACTCCCAGTCAGAAGGAATGCAGTGACATCAGTTAATGCCCTGAGTCACATCTCCCTCGACTACCATAGCATCGAAACTGCTCGAGGATGCCCAAGCATGATGGTGAAAACGACTGCATTGCCATCAGTGTAGCCTAAAAGATAGGTATCCAATTATATTTAAGCGATAATGTCCACAGCCAATGAGTTGGCCGAAAAATATATGTTGGTACTCGTCCTAAAAAAAGTAAAATTTACAACTTATTGGAAGACCCTTGAAATGTTCAAATTTAAAAGTAAACTCAAGCAAACAGGTGTCACCATTCGATCTGACGAAAATGAGACTGGAAATACTTAAACAAAAGCTGGGGAACGATTCGCCCAACAGAAGGTGTGAAAACCGTCGTCGAAAAGTTAAGAAATACCAAAGTTCACGCCAGAACTGAGCAGAACTATATAAGACAATTATAAGCTAAAAGACTACCATCTTTCCTTCTAAAAAGAAAAAAAAGATATTTAATTGTCAATTTTCTCTTTACATTTCTTCTAGTGAAATTAAATAATTATATAATATTATTAAGATTTCTACTATTAATTTATCATTACTACTATTAGAATTATATTTATTATATTACATTATAATTCTGTTATTATTACTTGTATTAATACTTTGTTTTTATAATTGTAGTTAGCTCTATTGCAACACTAGTGCATTAATTAGTAATAGGAAATTGAGATTAATTAGATTAATACTAAGAAGTTACTGTCCCATTTGTGTCCTATTTATTTCCTATTCCTTTCTGCTCATTGACACTTTTATCTTTCTCTCCGAAGATATTTCTAGAAATGTGGCAACGACGTAAGACACTAACTTTGTTTCAGTACATGCGATCGAAGAATTCTTAACCTGTGCCTAGTGCTTCCCTGGCCCCTACACATTTCCAGAAACATTGAAAGATGTGATAAAACCATCAATTCCAAGAATGAAAATTAGGTTTATGTTCTAGTACTTCTCGTGTCCCGCAAGTGTGGCATTAGGAAGGTTAATTACATTAAACACCCTATATCAAATATAATTTTTATCTAAACTTTTATTATTGTAAAGAGACAAGACAAAGTAACTTAAGTGGTGTGTATTTCAATGCTATATACACCATTAAATTTAATGTAGGTATCTGTACAAAATATCGTAATTAACTTTGGGGTCAACTGACTTTCATCTCAATAAGGTTCTCATCATTTCCCTTGGCCCACAGAGCAAGTGCCGAGAAGATCCCTTGCCTTTGTTTCTAAATTTTTACATGTTTTTATCGATACGAATATCGGACTAACAGAGACTGGTGAAGTTTTTGACATTAAAGAAAAAAATAAAAGCTTGACGAATTGTTTTAAATCTTTAATATTATTTTCCATTTAATACTTCAATTTTTCTCAACAACTATGTATTGAAAACGTAACTGTGTAGATTTTCTTGGAGACCATTGACGTGTAGCATATGCCTTTGAGAGAAACTGTAGTGGCACAATATGCCTGCGGGCGCAATCATATGATTTCAAAATGAATGGTTCATTGCAAGTCAAGTATTAGTCGTCTATGATGCTTCGAAAAGTTTCCTACAACGATTTGATTCACTAATTTTCGATAACGAAAACAGCTAATCCTGGAATTAGCGAGAATTGCCCCTTATCCACATCGCACTCCGTAGGCAAAGTTCAGATACGCAGTTTACTTATATTCTATGGGGTGAATGTCCGGCGCTTCCCAGATTGTTACTTATCACACTCAACTATTAAACTGTCTTGCCCGTCTCACCCACTGTGCCCGTTCAATGAGCACTGCACGGGGTATATGCGTGGTGGGTTGCATAAGGATTTTATTTGTAAATGTCACACCCTAACCGTCCCTTTATGGGTGTTTTACCCCCACAGTATTATTTTAGCCATTGCAATCACCACTAATCATATTTACCAAGGTTCGTATAAATTGCGTTGAACAGTTAAGTTGGAACACGAACACGCGCGCACGCACACACACACACACACACACACACACACACACACACACACACACACTCATAGTTCACATCCGTCTTTTTTTTTTTTTTTTGTTTGTATTTTAATATTTTCGACAATTGATACATTTGTGAGGCGATGTTTACTCCGACGATGAGGGGAGTATAAGTATTTCATATATATCATGTATGTTCATCTTGTGGGTCACAAGATGATAAAATGACTTCAAATCAAGTTTTTTGAAAGCTCAAAAGATTGTGAAAAATAGCTTCAAATTTCTCATTTACAGAAACGCTTAAACGCCATTTTCTTAAAATCAACTCCAAAGTTTTCAACGGAAATATCCTTATAGATAGACGTTTTACTGTTCTATAATCGTGGTAATAAGTATATTTTTCACACATTTTGAAGAAATGTAAAAATATCTTTTTCTAAAGCTGTAGGTCGTTTGGTAATTGTTATCGACAAAAATGTTTTATACAAATATTGTAGGAAATTTTATTCCCTTTAAAATTTATTTCAATCATATTTCTATAATACTTTATATTGAAGAGTTTTAGAGAAAAAAGAATAAAAACGCCGTTTTTCGAAGTTTCCCGGAGTTATGACGGTCCAAAACGTGGGGTTTTATGTAGTGACTGGGTACATACAACCTACTCAATGAAAGAGTTACGACCTTTTTCCATGTTAATTGTACTTACCGACTAGACTATTGTAAATGTGTGTGTGTGTGTGTGTGTGTGAATGTAATACGATGGATTTCGTAACAATGTAACCACTCTACTAACCTATCTTAGGTGTTCAGCTCCATGCACGAAATTACCTTTCAATATACTTTGCAATATCGCACTAAGCTGAACAATCATAATTATTTATAACGATTTCTTGATATGATCTCCTTCCCTTCAAATGTTCATCTGTTTCTGTTTTTCTAGTAGCATTAGGTCTTCGAGTAGCAAGAAAATAAAATTTGTGTTCCTATTCACACTGGAATACATTTTTGGTCACCCATTGAGATAACCTGAAAGCGATCAAATTTACATTGTATGAATTCATATGTATTAGAAAGTAAATGAATATACAATATATATATATATATATATATATATATATATATATATATATATGTGTATGTATATATACAAACACATGATTTACACCAATACACTGGCCAGATCGATGAAGGAATATTTATTTTGGGGGAAATTCCAAAACGAGTATGTATGATTTAGGCATTAGTGTTGTGGAAGGACGATCGTTTTGGCGAAAATCAATTTTTCACTCCCCACAAAACGTGGATTCTGATTACATTGCATATTTGAGAAAATAATTTATTACATGACGGTGCAAGAAAAATCGTCTTCCACAGTATCACGGGGCCACAAACGAGTTCTATAAAAAGGGCACTTTTGTTGCAGTAAGTATTCCAAAATTTTCTTCACACACGAGAAAGTTCCCCCCAACTACTTCTTCCAGAGAAAAGTTCGTTGTGAAGTTGATACGAAAAGCCTATTGGTGAATACTAACTTAGTAAAGCTGTAAAATGATTTGATTTGTAAATGAAAATTCAGCTATTTATATAAAAAACATGCGGCATAATCGCGGTTTTACGATAAGAAAAGGAAAATGTTATATGTTATTATACTCGTGAAACGAAATTGAATAATTTGATTGAGTCACTATTTCAATAAAAATAATTAACTGAACTTCATAAATGATAAATGCAACCTATCACGCATATGTTCGTACAATATGAGGGCAGAATTGATATCGACAAAATTTGAGAGAAGCCCATTACCTAAAATCATGTCAAATGACAAAGCGGTAATATAAGCTCATCTTCCTATCATATGGCACTGAAATTTGGAAGGAATAGCATGCATCACGCGAATTAATATCCGAATGCAATTTTAATGTTTCTCTTTTGTAAATAAAACTTTATCACTTTCAATACACCAAACAATCCCCTATTTATAAACTCTTACGATATAAACAACTGCCTTATAACCGTCGTTATTTTATTTTTCGCATTTCTATTCTTCAAAAAGATATTAATTATCAATACTTGCAAAGTGATTCTGTCTACATTCATTTGACAATGAAATGTGTTTGTTCTATAAATGCTCTAGGAGAAATCAAAGAGCTTTCCCTTTTCGATATTTGTGCCAATACACACATGCTCTGACATCTTCGGAAGACTTGAGTGCCTACTTTACTATTCAGTAAATGCAAGTAAAACTCTGACTGAATTGATGAAAGAAGAGAAAATAATTCAGCAAGGACTATGGGCCGAGGAATATCCATTTTGGAAAACATCCTAAATTTCACGGTGGTTTTTGCGATAAAGAACTGAAGAATTCCGGCTTCAGATTCGGATTCAACGCGTTGTCACACACAGAGAAATGTGTGTCAAATCTTCGGGTCTGTCAACTTTTTTATTTTGTTTCCCTATGTTCTTTTATTTGCGGCTAAAATACGCATCGCGCTTTGTTTGTTAAAAAAATCAAATGGTAGTTGAAATATAAGACAGAAATTGTCATATTATATAACCATTAACATTATTGCGAGAAAGTATGTGCTGTTGTAGTACTAGTTTCTCGCAGCATTACAATACTTTCTCTATACTGTGTAAACAGGAGCGAGAAAGTAAAATCAACCTATAATCCAAATGTACATGTATAATTAAATTAACGCTTTACTTATACTTTTTATTGATTTTTTCGTACATGATACACAAGCGACTTTGACCAATTCTACCGTATCTTTTTTTTTTTTTTTGTACTTTGAATACACATAAATGTTTATACTATGCGTTTCCTTTACATGTCTTCTGATATGGAGCACTGAATATGAGGAAAAATTCCTCAAAATATACTTGCTAAGACTGTAAAGGTATCTCCGCACTCGCCGAACAGCGAGCAACTGCTCGCCCTATCCCTAGCTGATGTATTCGGCGATTGTTCACTTCCTTTGAAGTGTCCCAAAGACCGACACGCGGTGGGTAGGGTGAGCACTCAGTGATAGTCCCCTCAGTCAAGGTACAAGCAACCCATCCACATCACTCGGGATTCGGCGTTCCTCGCTGCTCGTCGAATACCAAATGTGTGGAGCCGCCCTAGTATATTTATGTAAAGGGAAACTCAAATTGTTATTGGGAAGACTACTACTTTTTACCTCTCCAAGTTGATGTCCACTACGATTTCTGCGGTGACCGCTGATTTTAGAAGGATTTTCTAATGACGCCCTAATGTGCTCATAATTCTTGATTGTTGTTATGTCAAATATCTAAAATGATAAGGAGATATAGATCCACTATTCAGATAATTGATAAGAGGTTTGGAGATGGAAAATCACAGAAAAATTTATATGGGATTAGTTATATTTCTATTTAAATGATTAGATGAGGAAACTTAGAATTCAGAAAGTTGACAAATAACTCCATAAGAACTGGTTTTGTATAGTCAACAATACCATTACTGCATAAATTTCAGCCAAATCATTCATTAGTGAAAGAGAGAAGGGCAAAACATGTAGAATATATTAACCACAATACAACTTACTCTAAAAGAACAGAAATATGAGATGAAATTTTATTTCCTGATTAACAAAAATGCACAAGGATCACTATAAGAAAGTGTGAATAAAAAAGGAAGGAAATGCATATTTTCCTCCAGTCATGTGATGGTAGTGGCATGGTTTGGTGGTTGCTTGGCTGAAGCTTTTGCAGAATCTTCAGAGTTCGATTAAACTACAGAACATAAGCATTATATTATCAATCTTATGTTTAATCTGTAATCCAGTGCCGAAAAACTGAGACTTGTTTTCATACTATATAATCAAATTCACGATTGCTTTACCCAAAATTTAACATTTTTATAATAATGCAAAATTTATTATCACACTCCACAGCCCCCAAATATCAAATTGAATCCAGAATTCATGGAGACTTATTAGTACACTCTCTAAAAGAAATATCAAAATTAATTTCCAAAAAATCACTCAGTATTACTAATTTGAAAAAGAAAACGGTAGATAAGCCAAAGACCTACTTTGTTTGTTCTATGCTTAAAATATTAGAGATGGATAATCAAATTATATATTTAAGTCAAACTTAATATTTATTAGTAACACAATCAATAAAATGAATGCAAAAAACAGAGTACTATCAATTTTTATGCTTTGAATTTGACATTGTTTTCTTTATACATACTTTGAAGACAATAAAATCAAACTCAGTATTTTCAAGATTCTTATTTATTTATAAATAGTACATAAAATCCATTCTTATTTGTTTTACTTTAAGTAAATGAAACCAATGAAATAAAATGAATATTTTTTGTTAAATGATCCATAGTACAAATACTATTTCCTGTATGCAGGATGTCTAGACTTACCCGCACCAAAAGACAGCACCCTGAAGACGAATATATATATATAAAAAAAAAAAATGTTTGAGCAAATGCTTTATAAAATAGCAGAAATACTACTTCTTTTATGAAATACTGTACACATTCTTTATCCTGCACTGTACCGTGCTCGCACTGTACCAGGAAAAAATGGATACTAAGTACACGGCGGCCGCGACGAAGTGAGCCGTTGGGCAAATGCCGATGTGGTCCCTCGTTTTGCTTCTGGGCATTAATGTAATACCCAGCTTCACTATACGCACGTTTTGTTAAACTCTCCTTTTGGTTGTCATGGTAGGAGTGGCGCATATCATTTTATTAGCAATGAAAAATAATTAAATTTGCAGTTCGTTTACAATGTAAATAAGTTATCTAGAATTCGAGAGCAAAAACATTATTTTTTTCAAATTTGCCAACTTCGATTTTTTGAAACTTTTTACATCTAACTATTTACAGTTAAAATGATGGGAAGAAATTCTGGGGCTGAAGAAAACGCGCAGAAGACCTTCTCCCCCACACGTCACACAGTTTTTACTGTTATTTACATAAATAAATCAAATTCACGCTAATAACTGCTGTACCGCGCGGCCTCCGCGGTGCGCGGTGAGCAATTGTCCTGGGAAAGCAGGGAAATTTGTTGAGCAGTTGAGGTAGGTCGCGGCGCGCTGTTCGTACAGCAACAAATAGTTGCTTACTTCATATCTATGTAATGTGAAATGTACTACTCTTAACGAGAATGCTAGTTCTGCAGCTCGAAGAACACCGATACCCTAACCGACGGCGCTCCCACACGCCATGTATTTCCTCCCTTCGATGCTCGAACGCGTACACGCCGTCCGTCGAGGAACATGTGCACACGGCCATCACACGAGGTTGTCGCAAGTGTTCACGCGACTGTCGCTAATTTGAACACCGACGTATGCGAGCGCAAAACAACACTGATACCCGGTGACTTCGCTTGTTGCTGTTTGCGGAGCGATTTGGAACAATAATTCTAAATTCCCGTAAAGTATTTTTGTTCATGACAAACGAGCCTCACATGTCATACTAACGTTAGTGTTACCTTGTTCATACCTTACCGTGCTACCTCATACCTAACTGTCGTCCAAGGGACGGACCATCCCCATCCGTTTTCGCGATCCGCAGAAGGCAGACGCTTCTCTCTTGAGCGGCCAATGCTGTAATTTCAGACGGCAGCAAAAATAGAACACAAATTTCCTCGCTGCGCTGGACAAAAATGCTTCTAATTATCGAACGCTTTACTTTTCAAGCGCAGAAAGTCGTAATGGGCGGATGATTCGCATCTTACGAACTGTATTTAAGAGAGTTTGCGCGCAACTTGTGGTTTCATAGGCGGTGAAGGGAGGGACCACGAAGGACGGGCACACCTGATATCTTCGAAAGCGGCGCTATCGCACATAAATTATTTTCATTTTGTAAATTCAATTCCCAAATTCCCTTTTTTTACCTGACATTTTAGAGAATTGTTACACAAGTCATTTGGCAACCTGTAAATGGTTCAACATAAAATCGATTTATTGTTTCATTAATGTTATAATTTCATCATCTTTGTAGTTTATTTTTATTTATTTACTACTAAAATATAACATATGTAAGTAAAAAAATGGGAAGAAGAATGGAAAAGGGGGGTTGAGAAACATACTCCCCCCTCTTGTTTTAGGCTGCACATGCCTATGTGTAGTTTCATGCACATGCACAATGAAAGAATACAGCAAATACTGAGGTGCTTCATCATGTTTTGAAATCACAAACAGGACAAACAGATGGATAGGCTGCAACACACACACCAATAGAAAAGCTCCTAAGTTCAAAGAAAGTTTGTGAAAACCAAGTGGTAAAGTAAAAGATTTTAATTCATTTTAATACGATTGGAATGAAACACATCATAATCAAAATGAGAGTACTCAGTGTTATTTCGTACTAAACTACAAAAAAATTTCATTTACCCAGGAGTCAACAATATTTTTTTAATTATAACTCTTCAATATTATAGCATTTATTTTTTAATATTACATATATAAAAACAAAACAAAAAGTTTCTTATAATACAATATTTTGTTATCAAATGGAAATATACAATAGATTATAACAAGATAAATGTAGGGTTTGTTGAGGGACAAGATACTATCCATTAATCATCAGTGAATAAAATTTTTGCAAGATGAAATAAGGATTCAAAATATGTTCCACAGAATTGCAACCCTAGTGCCCTGGAGTAGTGGATGATATAAAGATAAAAACACAACTAAAATAAAGACTCAATTTTTACGTTCCATACAAGTTCCCCTGATACAACAGAACTTGAATTTGGAAGGAACACTGAGTTTCAAATAAGAGGGGTAAAGAAGACAGTTATTAAATATTCAGCATAATGTACATAATCCAAAATGGATGAAGCAATAGTTCTTAAAGCAGAATTTTACTGGCAGAGCTGCTTTTTCATTTGCTGCTAATAAAATTATTAATTTAATACAGGACTGTATGTGACAATTTTGCAAGGTAATGGACACACTACAATATTTTCATTAAGCTCTGAGACCCTTATAATAAGTGTAAGACAGATCAACCAAAAAGTGTATTTCTTATTCACAGCATGTGAGAGTTGTTGTATTTCTTGAATCAGATAATTTCCCTACGGGTACTGTGAGATTTAAGAATGAGGTAGAGAATACTGCAGCAACAAAAATTGGAACACTGACAAAACAAATAAAATTTACACTGATATTTTTGAAAATAAATTTTGTGCAGTTAAAGGAAATGAGTTTCAAATAAAATAAAAAGAACTATCAGATATACAAACAATTTTTCTAAAATCATTTGATCGGATGTCTTTTGAAATATTCTGTCAATTACCTAAACAACAACTGCAAACATTCCCGATTCCTCTTCTTGTTATTCCAAGAAATATTGAAATTTATACTTTTTTTCAATGAACATCACAATAAAGAGCAATGAAGTTGAATGGTAACAAAACCTGCAGTTACAACAAAGTCCATCCTTAATACTTAATTTGGGTTACTCGTTTCTTCCACATAAAAGAAATGAACATAACAAGAACTATTTGTACAATAAATTTTACAACAAGGGTTGAAGTTCAACACTTAAGATAATTAATAGTTGAATTATATGAGTTAATATCCCTTTAAAGTTTCTTATTTTAAAACCTTCTTTGTGCAGACTAAGTATTTCATTTATCAAACAATGCAAGATGCCTTTTGCTCATTTACTGCAATATTTTTCTAAGAAATATAAAAAAATACATGTAAAAATATTTCTCATTCTTAAGAGCTTTGAAGATTTCTCCACAAAAATCTCAATTCTCAAAAAGCTTAAGAACTAAAATTAATTTCAGAAGTAATGAAGGAGCTAAATAAGTTCAGGAATTTTCAAAACCAGTCACAAACAAATCTGATAAACAGCAGTATTGATCAGTACTGAATACTTTATAAGAACTTTTAAGAAATGATACTAGCTTCTTGGCTCATTTGCTAATATTCATATCTCAGAGATTTCTTCTTTTCCTTCTTCTTGAATCCTTTGCATACTTACAGAATATCCACAACACTAAATCTTGTTCTTTCAAACAATAAACCATCACTGATGTTGAACATCTACAAAGTTCGTTGAGCTGAAGATTTAAGTAAGAGGCCTGTAGCAGGAAGACAAAATGTTTTAAAGTGACATGTTGATGCCAAATTTGATTTCCCCCCCCCCCATTTTACATGCACTATATACAAAAATTACATTACTTCTACTTCAGAACTTATTTAATTAGAAGTTCAAACTTCAGAGAAATGACAAAAATATTCATCTAACATCCTAATGTTAGTGGAAGTGTTAAAACATACCAGGAATACAGAAGGCAGTATTTGTTTACTAGATAAGCTGATATAGCATTAATTCAAGATTTTACCACACATTGTAAGGGAAAAAGTAGAACCAACTACAAAATTTAAAAAAAGGCTAAATTCAACATTTTGGGTGAAACAAACCAAAATAAAAATTTTGGGATAAACAAACATGCATATGTGCTCATCCACATGCTCATGTGCACCCCCTCCTCCCACACGCACACAAGCAGTACTGCTGGAATTAAGAGACTTAAAGAAGAAGATAGAGAGAAGGAGATAGAAAGAAGGGAGGGAAATCTGATCCCACTCGACTCTTGTCAGGATATAACAACTAAAGTACATCATGTGACTGAGTCACTATTCCAGTCCTTGTGATAAAATGTATACGGCCAGTTCTGCGGGTTGAATTGAGAAGGGAGGTTCAGTTCTAGTGACAAAAAATCTCACACACTGGTAGTATGGGTTACCCAGTGTCTTTTAAAGATTTCCACCCACCCTCATAAAAAAAAAAGTGCACACATATAACTCTGAGCATACATTTTGTCTTTTGATTTGTCAATTATTTTATTAAACAAATATTGCTATGTAAAGCAACTGAAGAAGTGAAAGAGAAAATGCATGTTAAAAAGTATAGCTTTTTCAAGTTAATTGTTATAAATAAGCAAAGTCTCTCTTAATTCCTGTGTTAAGGCCGTGTACACTTTTGTGTATATTTTTAAAGATTCAAACTTTTTAAGCAAAAAGGCACTCATGCCAAATGATTCAATGCATTGTGTTCTATTGATTCATCAAATTGAAAGAAGAAAAATTCAGATATTTCTAAGAAAATCTTCTTTCGAAATTTAAAAAAAAATAGACTTTACTGTTTTTGTAAGCACTTTTATGAATATAAGCTAGATATGAAAAAAAAAAAAAAAAAAAAAAAAAAAAAAAAAAAAAAAAAAAAAAAAAAAAAAAAAAAAAAAAAAAAAAAACACACACACACACACAACCCAAACATCTGCAGCCATTTCTGTGAAATTTTAAAATGTACTATGAGCTTCATACAAAGTATTCCCAAAACCTCAAAGATCTGTTCAAATTTGTACGGCTAATATTAAATCCATAACAGAATGGCAATTTTAGAAAAACATTTGCATACAGCTTGGATGATAGTTTTGTTTGCATTGTTGAAGTGTGATACCACTTCATTATTATAAAATTAATTATAATAAATTATAGTGTGATATCTTTGCATCCCATTATTGAATTATGGTGGATTTATTATACCATTTAAGGCAAAGGAAAAATATTTATATCGAGGTTCATTTGTGGAAATTATGGCTGACTCCACCCCACCAACACAAAGTATTGAATTATTCATTCTCAATGAATTATTGCATTACTTCATCCTTTCTAAATCGGTTAAAAATACATTAACGATAATTACTAGAAATTAAGTGACAATTGATACCTACGAACCAAAATAAACAAACCTGAAGGATGGGTGACATAAGGAAACTTCAGATTCTGCAGTTTTCATAACAATGTGTAGGTAAAAAGAAACTACAAACTGGTTGTCAATTTCAAGTTTTCAGAAAATAAGAATGTAGAGGAGTTTTAAATTGAGAATTAAAAATGCTTATTTCTGTTATTTCTGATTTTATTACAGTATTACACTTTTGTAACAACTGACTTGGGTGCCAGCAGTAAGTAAAGCAAATGTAACAATTGCTTCATAATTAGGGTGCAGTGTATGTTTCTGACAAATCAAATATTGGTTAACAATCCTCTGCAATTTACTTAATTATAATACAGATTCATTAATACTCCAAAAATTCCAATGATATTATTAAAGCCATATTAACTTCTTGTGCTGAGAACAGCATTGCACTTACTTCATAAGCTGAAGGAGTGAAAGTATACCTCTCTTTGAATTCCCAAAGGCACCCTTGGTTACTATTATTATTATTATTTTATTCTAATTTTTACATTAATGACATAATGATTTCTAATACAGTAGTACATAAAACACATTAAATGTATTTAATAGAGTTATCATTTTATAGTTTAGTATTTAGCACCAGATATATTTAATAGAATTTACGCATTCTCAAGTACAGAAAGCAATATCTATTATCACAAAACAAGCAAAAAGGTTTATATTAATCTGTGAAGTAGTTCTGGGAAAATATATGAAATAGTAGACATTATTGAAAAAACTTCACACCATAAAAAGATACTTAAATAAAAAATACGTACATCACAAACCCTTGTTAATAAACACTCATAGTCAGTCATATCTACAATATACACAAATACATTATTACTTACAGTAGCACATGCAGTTAGAAAACTCAACAAATTTTCTAATAGTTGAAAGAAACAGGAAAAAAAGAGAAAGAGAAAGAAAAGTGAAACCTTGAAACTCCCTACACATCTTTGTCTTTTCCATTCCATTTTTTATGAATGAACTTTAAGCAAAACACTACTACACGAAAGTTGTAGAATGTAACAATAAAATAAAAAAAGGTCAGACAAAGAATCTTACGATGCTGGTATTTGAGGTAGTCCAAACTCATCAACAAGCACACCATCCTGGAATACAAAAACAAACATGTAAAAATTATCTTACCAACATGACTCAGAAGTCACAAAAAAGATTATAAAATTGAATGGATATAATTTTAGATTGACTAATTGAGCATATACAGAGGTTGAAACAAATGACAGACTCCTTGAAATTTCATATTCTAAAATGTACCAAGTTGGACATCTTAAACTACACAACATGATCAATCTGTCAATGAACACAGATATGTGTTCTTGTGTTCTGATGTTTTATATTATCTAAATGATGTACAGAATGTATAATGATTTTAAATATCTTCTACAATATTTAATCCCTATTTTCATTTAATTTTCACTTATCTTGTGAATGAATAAGTTTCATATATAACATGTAAAAATATTGTAATTTTGTGAAGTAATAAGTATTGTATACAACTTAAATTTTAATTTGAAAAAGATCTACGTCTATTAAACATAGGTTGAAATTACTATTAATATATTATCAATATACATGTAAATTAAATTATTCAATGAATCAATTCTTCAGATTTGTACACAATACCTACAAAACTAAAAACACTAACGAGATTATGCAGCTGACATGCAAACATTTTTATACAATTTACAGAATAGAGTACCAAAATTTTGGAAATATCAATAGAAATGAGCAATAAAATTTGAAATTATATGAAATTGAAATCTCACTAGATTTGCTTTCAATAGGACATCAAAGTGACATAATTGGTAAAAATTATTAATAACAAAAGAATCCTTAAATCACTATAACATAAATATATTTTAAAATTTTAGTAAAGGATTTTGCATTATGTTTTTATAATTCAACATTAGTTTAAATTAAGAAAAGATCATTATTTTAGAGAATATTGAATCAATTCAATAATAAAATTTAAAAATTCATTTCCTGACTACTTCTTTCCTACTCAATTTATTTCTTGATTAAATATTAATTAGTGCACTAACAAATCCTGATCTTTTTGACTTTCAAAGTTATCAAAAATCATCTGTCAAATTTCTTTTGTTTTTCAGCAATTAATTAAATAAGGATCATGGACCTCTACTGATCGCAGGAAACAGGCATGTTATTTATTACATGACTAATGAGAAAAACTATACATTCACCTTATTTCTATTGGCCTCAGCTCCAGGTTCTTTGTCTGGTGCACTAGGAGCAGTGATTGCATCATCTAAATATGTAGTGTCATCATCCAGTCCAATTTCATCTCCAAGGGCATCTAATTCAGCTTCGAGTTCATCTTCATCAATATCTGGAGTGCCATAAGAACGACCTAGAGCTGTCTGAACTTCATCTGCTTGTTCCAACATGTCAGCCATATCATCTTGTATGTCCTGATGGCAATTCATAAACATCAATCAATGCACTTATCTCATTACATTTAAGACAAAATTAGCTACTGCTCATCAATTTAAAAACTAAAAAAAATAATAGTTTTCAATAATCAGCTTTTTCTCCTCCAATAATCATTTCAACTCTTTCATAAATCACTAATGTTAAACTACAACAATTATAAACCACAAATTCGAAACACTACTAAAATAAGAAACGGCTGACATTACATGTTCTAAGCGAAGAAATCAAATAGGCTACTCAGAAATATTGTGGAGAACATTTGTTGCAACTTGTAAATATTATTTGAAGCAAGTACCATTAAAATGATATTAAAATCAATGAAATTAGCAAAAACTGTTTTAAAAATGATGGAAGAAGTAAAAAATGACATAGTTGAAATCAATAAAAATAAATACATTTTATTAAAATCTGGCTCCTAGTTATAATTGTACTTTTACAATAGAACCTTACCTCAATTTCATCGATATTTATTTTCTTGAACTCCTTTTGCATTTGCTTAACACCTGCTTTCATTGCAGTCACAGTAGCATGAGTATCTTTTAATGTCTGTGTTGCATAGTTGGCTTGTTCCATATTGAAGGATTGCTGTCTCAAATTATCAAGTTGTTGTTCATACCTTTTAACAAAACAATGAAATATTGTATTATATTTATTCAAAGAAATAAAATTCTGTAAGTGTGTGGTAACAAGGGAATTTTTCCAGTTGTTCACCATCACCAAATGTTTTATATACTCATATAAATATAAGAAGAATTTATGTAAATGAAGAAGCAAAAAGTGCACAGATTTTTACAGACCAGAGACATCAGAACACATACAGAATATAAGAAACTGTGAACTAAGAAGAATAACAAGAAAAATACAAAGAGGACTGGGACAAATTTGTGAAATCACTGGAGATAGAACACCCACTCAGAGAACAGGGTTCAAAATAAAGAAGCTACACATGGAAAAAAGAGACAACTTAAATTCTTGTGTAATACCCGAGGACAAATCGATACATTACACAAATCTATGGTGCAAACAAGAAGAGTCTAACAAGGACATAACAAACACTCATGAAGAATACAACAATCCTTGACCAGACAATATAAACAGTGAATTAATAAATACAGAGAACAAGCACTAGAGGAGAAATTTTTAGAAGTAAAAATGAAATATGGACAAGAAAAAAATCCCAACAAAATGGCAAACTGAAACAGTGATGAATATCCACAAAAACCAACAACAAAACCCACAGAGAAATAACTATACAGACTGCAGCATACAAGATATATGCAAGCACACTAAAATATAAATTAATTGAACACAGTGAGGAAATAAAGGGAGAGGGGCAATTAGGAAGGGCAGAGGGACAGTTAATGCAATATTCACAACTGACCAGATAATTACAAGAAACAAACAGAACCTGGAAATGTTCATCAATTTTCATAGATTTTGGGAAGGCATATGACAGAATACATAGGATGACAATATGGGACATCCTTATGAACGAAAACTTTGAAGAACACAAAGTACAAGCAGTTAGAATCCTATATGAAAAATTGAACGTCAAAATACGAGATGCAAAAGGCAATCGAGATGCATTTGCCGCAATCCCCCTCTAATGAGGGCCTCACACAACGTTCTCCTCTTATCACCACTAGTGTTCATTATAAACAGTGACTCACAAAACTATTAGGTCACTTGAAATTTAGCAGAATAATTATGGATTAGGAATATTAAAAGAAGAAAATAAAAGTAATAAAGAATATTATTATGTTATTTTCATAAGCAGTATTTAGGAAAGTTTTATAAAAATCCTAGTAATTAACTGATATTTTAACATTTGAATTTTTTATGCTGAAAACTAAACTCGCAAAACTATTCAGACACTTGAGTAGAAATAGAAATAAATATGCACAGTAAATAACATTCAAAATGAAAAACACGTAAAAAAATAACACAGTAAGAGAGTACAATGTCTTGTAGGAATCCCCTTATGCTGCAGTATAATTGGTATAATTTGTACAAAGTTTTGAGGTATAAGAACAATAATTTTTTCTTCATTTATGTTGCAGTCTTCCAGAATTCGAACTGCACAGTTGCCATCAGAGTGGCACGAAGTGCCAGTGTAAACGATTTCTGTAAGTTGTACCGAATACTAGACGTCAGTCTAATTTTCTTATCACCTATTCTAATTTTCCCCCAAAATGTTCTCTAACAATAAAATCTGGTAATCTGGTAAAAGGGGGTAGATGAAGTACCTTCGGGCAATTCTACAGCAGCCAAAGTTAAACAACCTGCGACTCATGTTAGGGATCATTACACTGACAAAAATAAAATCTAACAAGAACACCAAGATTTTCAGCACTTTATTTTAATTTTTTTTCAGAACGTCAAGATAGTTGAACCTGTTCATCATTTGCTCTACGAACACAAGTTCACATGCAGCCCCACACCATGACATTTCCTCTTTCGTGCTTCACAGTTGCTCCTTTCCACTCTTAAATGAGTTTTCTCCAGACAAAATTCTTCCATTGGATCCAAAGATGTTCATTTTCAATTTGTGAAAGATGATTACTCTATTCCAACAATCTTCATCGTTTTCTGTGTGTCTTTGACAAACCCGTGCCTTTACAGTTGGTTCTCTTTACTTACAAGTTACTTTCTTGTGACAAAGCGGCTATGGAAATTGGACCTACATATTACCCTTTGCGCGGTTTTTGGATTTACTTTCTTGCCAATGAAAATTTCTAAGTGTGTAGTAATTTTTGGTGCACTAACACTAGGATCCTTCTTTATTATTCTTACTATGAGATTCGCTTCTCAGTCAGAAAAAGTTTTTGGGTGTCTTCCTCCGGGTCATAGTGCAATCCTCTCTTCATTGATGTACCGTGAGATAATGATACTCATTGTGCTCTTTTCAGGAATTGCGTTTTGCAAATTTTTTGGTATGATTTGCCCTTTGCCTGATTGTAAATCACCAGCTGACGCAGCTCAAAAGTGGTGTTCTTTCCTCTGTGTCTCATTTCACTTAAATGTTAGGGTTCCCACGAATCTGGTTCATTGATTGACAGGGGACCTTGAATGTACAGTAAGGGTTGAAGGATTCAACGTTCTTGCTGGAGATCAAAACATCTGTAACCATGTTGCACCAATGGCTGTCGGAATAGTTTTCTTGAAGCAAAATCTCTGCATCAGGAATTCATTTTTTTAAGCAAACAAATACATATCTTTGAGAGTACATATCTTTATAATGTTTATGGTATAAGAACATTCTATTCTTTCAAATTTGTGTACAAACTAATGGTCATGTGGTTTTCCGAGGAAAATATAAGCAATTTTTGGTAAAATTAATAAATGTCCAAATAGTTTTGTGAGTCCCTGTGAGCAGGAAATAAAGACTACACTTAATACAGACTGAGTAATTGTAATGACATCAGACGAACTGCAAATTGCAATATACAGACTGAATGATATTGTAGCAAAGTATAGACTAAGAGTGTCAACAATGAAAACTAAATCAATGGGCTTTAAAGGCAAGGACTAAAAGACAAAAATTGTGATTGACAACAGAATAATAGAATAAGTGTCAACCTTTACTTACCTAGGTAATAAAATCTCAATACAGGAAGAAGATTTTGGATCAAAGTTGGCAAACTTCAACAAATTCAATGGCTGTATAAAATGACACTTTCAATACATGACCACAGAAACAAAAATTAGACTCCATATTATTGTCAAACCAACACTTCTCTATGGCAGTGAAACATTGGTATTAAAATAAAAGAGATGGATAAATAAAGCAGCCCAAAAGAGATACATGGGACCAATATTAAAAGTGACCTGAAGAAAGGCAAAATAAGAAATTAAGAAATAAGGAAGAATCTAACAACCAAAAACATCACTAAAGACTTGGTAAAGTATCAAAAGAAATGGCAATATAAAAAGAATGAAACCAACCAGGCTACCAAAACATGTGCCAAAGTATACACCATGAGGTGAAAGAGAAAGAGGTTGACAAAAGAAGAGATGGGAAGGCAAGGCAAACCTTGGCAGCGACTAGGGGACGACTGGAAGAATACAAATCCAAACACTTTATGATGATGAAGATGATATAAAAAGGTCTGTGAATCAATTATGTACGGGGTGTTATAGTAAAATATTTGTCATAAATAGCAAAATTTCCAACAACAGAAATAATAGAAAATAATTGTTTTTTCAAGAAAAGTACATTTTCAAGCAAATTATTGCACACCCAATCATTTAGCCTTCAAAGACCACAAAACTTCATGTTGTATTTAGTGCTAGTTTAATTCTGAAGTATCGTCATCATTAATTTGAAAATAAATTTCAACATACATCTTTCTTTGTTTAAGAACTCTCATTGCTTTCTGTTTCACACCATTTTTGGCTGGTCCCTCCCGCATTTTCTTCATTTGATCCTTATATTTCTTCAATTCAACATCTAAACGTGCAATTTTTTTTTCTACAGAATCCGCCCTGCTGTCAACCTGCAAATTGAAATAATGGATATTTGACGTAATTTAGAATCAATTGCACACGCCAGTTGCATAATGAATGCACATTTTTAACAAGAATGGTCAGAAGCATTTGAGGTTCGGATATGTCAAATTGTACAGGCATATCTAGAATATACTTACACCAGTAATGCAATCATTTATATTTGGAGGTGGCTCCTTAGGTTTTCCTTTACCAAACAATCGGTTCATGTTTTCGTGAAAATCGACACCAAAAATATTTTTCCTTTTAAAACAAAGAGAACTAAATTATCAAGCAGTGGAATATACTCTCTGCACTGGGAGACGGAGACAGATTTACGTCTCGTGACGCACCTGCATACTTCAACTGCTGCCAACAGGCTGCCCAGGCTGCCGAAAACGTTTTCCGCACACATACATTTAACTTTTCTTCAAGATAAATGAAGCTTCATTTCCAAATGTGAATTATGTTGAGATTATTAAGTATGCAAATGAAGGATGTTACATTAACACTTTAATCGTAAACTTACAATGTTAAATAAAGTTTGCAATGTTTCCAGCCATACTGACAAATGCATGTTCGAAATCTGAAGGTTGATGAAAATGCTTCATGTGTGAACGTGTGGTCGTGTTTTCCTAACCTCTCCCTTGACCAAGTCCTATAATATTATATAGTTCATGGTTATATTCTGGTTATATTGTTTACACAAACTGTAAAACAGAGTTATTGTTGAATTTGACATTTTATAAATAGTTCGGTCATTATTGACTCATTAAAAAAAAATATGAATGAATTTTTCACTGATTTCACTTATTAAGATTTCTCATGTACGCCTCCTTGGTTAATTCTGTTAACTATGGGTACAGTGTTAATTACATAGGAAAACATTTATTATCATTAAGTTGTTGGTGTACATCAAAAAGTCTGATAATAAAAACTAGATTTTTATGTACTAATCCAAAATCACCTGTACCACCTTGGAAAGTGTTATTTTTTGGTACTGATGATTTTTCAGTAATAAGTCTAAAAAAATTAACAGAAGAAAAGTAAATAAAATTGAATTGAGTGGTATTATGAGTGGGAAAATGACATTTAATTAATTATTTGCACTGTTGTTTTAGAGAATGTGGAAATCTTATTAAACAGTTGGAAGTAGTAACATCTATTAAACCTAAAGCCAACGTTGTGCAGAAGTATGCAGAAAAGAAAATGCTGAAAGTTCATAATTGGCCTCCTGTCATTGCCAATGCAGAATTTGACTTTGGAATTGTAGTGTCATTTGGCCACTTGATTCCAAAAACTATTATTTCAATGTTTCCATTGTATGTAAGCGTCTTACTTCATGCATTTGTAATTGGACAGAATTTTATTACAGTGTTATTATATGTTTATTCTAAATGAAATTACATGGTAGTTAATATTAATTTCAGAGGCATGTTCAATGTTCATGCTAGTCTACTTCCTCGATGGAGAGGTGCTGCTCCAATTGTGTATGCTTTAATGAATGGTGACACAGAAACAGGTGTCACCATCATGCAAATTAAACCACACAAGTAAGTGTTCACATTTTTATGATTAAATGAGACTGAAATATCAATGACTTTATATCAATAATAAGTACTGACTTTTGTATGGAATGGAGAGGAAAGGTTCTTTTTTGCCTAACAAAGTCATATTTCTATTTGCACATAGTTCAGAGTTGTTTTTTATAAGCAGACCAAAGATTCACAGTTCAATTCCTTTTCTAACAGTAGTGTTAAGTGATTTTGAGATTCTGATAGCAAGTAAAGAATATTTCCACTTCTGCCTTGTAGAAGTTCTGCCTGTTTTAAACATATTTACTTAACTGACAGTGGTCAAATTTTGTGTCATTAATTGTTTTATGTTTAGGTTTACAAAACTGTGGAGAGCACAAATATACACAATAACTTCAATGCTAATATATTATGTACAAGTATGTTCACTGTTGGGGTGTTATCTACAAACCTTCCATGCGAATATCGTTTCACATATTTATGTTAAAAATCCAAAAATTATGACATTTCTAACTTGGACTTATAAAACTTTGAAGACGAGTAATTTCAATGAGTATTATGATAATACTGGTTGTGAGAGTTGCTTAACCAAACGAGCTAAAATAATTTTCTTAAAGTTCTCAAAATATTCATTTTATCATTGATAATCTTTGGGGGAAAAAACGACAACAAACATAAATGATTTGCCCTTACAACCTCCCATGAAGAAAAAAAAAAAAAAAAAAAAGAAAAAAAAAAAAAAAAGCATTTTTTTGATTGTTTAATATGGGTAATCATGTATCAATTTATTTAATAAGAAATATATACACTCACCTTGTAATGATATTAATTGTGGAAACATTACAAACTTACAGGATCCCTTTGATTCTCATATAAATGATAATTTTTGCCTTTCTAATGTACACCTTTTATTCAACAAGTCAATATCAGTTGCTATCTACAAAACCCACAATTATTTCATTAAGTATTGAAAAATATAGGTTTTTCTCTTTACTGTTACAATTGTATTTAGCTGTAAACTTAGAAATTGACAAAAAATATACACATTTTTGTAATTTTCATATGTGAACATTTTTGTGCACCAGGTTTGATGTTGGTGGAATATTAAAACAAGCAACATTTCCTTTGTCGTTGGAAGCAACATTTCCAGTGGTGAGAGATGCTTTAGCACATCTTGGTTCAGAAATATTGTTGGAGAGTTTGAAGCGTATGCCTTTTTGCTTGGAAGAAATCAAAGAACAAACTGAAGATGGGGTTACATATGGTAAGAAACTTTGTCTATGTTATGTAATTTATGTGCATAATTGGCCTTTATAAATGTTAGTGTATGTTGAAAATTTTTACTTCATATGTCATACATATTTGAATTTCAGCTCCTCGTGTATTACCTTCTCTTGCCTTGGTGGATTGGAATAAAATGTCAGCATTGCAAATTTATAATCTATGGAGAGCATTAGTTGGTATACATCCTTTGATAAGTAAATGGCATGGAATCACTATCAAAATTTTCAGTGTTGAACTACATCAAAGTGACATTGCTAGGGAAACTGTGGATCAGTTTCTAAATTTTGTCCAGCCTGGTTATGTGTATTATCACAGGCAAAGTAAACTTTTACGAGTGAAGTGTAGTGATGGAAACTGGATTTCTGTGACAAATATTGGTCTTCCCGCAAAGAAACCAATGTCGTGTAAAGACTTTTATAATGGCTATATTTCCAAAGTACAATTACAAGACCGATATTTTGTGTGAGCTTCTAGTCAGACTGTTAGTATGACGAAACATATTAATAGACAAGGAATCTTGTAAAATAATTTAATAAAGTAGTTCAAAATAAATGATTGTATGTTTTTATTGTGAGTACTACAGAAAAAAAAAAAGTTTATCATTACATTCCTGTATGGATTATAGTTTGTGAGACTTTCCATGAGTTTTATTATTCATATTTCATTCCTTGATGTTTAATTTTAGTTAAATAGTATTACTAATTGACCATTACACATTACGTAAAAATGCTATTTATTAGAATACTGAAACAATTGTTTTGATGTGCATTTAAGAGTAAGAATGTAGTTGAGAAGAAATGGATTAATGTGAGAAGAAATTATAGATATCTAAGTAGGCCGCATCCTTTAGTATTTCTTCCCTACAGTGTGGTATAGGAAGAGAGAGTAAAAATGAAAATTAATACAAATAAAATAAACATTTGCATGCAAGTCCATTTCTGACTCATGTCTTATGTCAAGAACTTACATATTAAATTTAAAAAAATCTTATTATTAAAAGTTAAAAAACACCAATTTGTAATGCTTTAGAAATAACTTGCATATTATATTTTATTTTATTTCCCCCCCAATATTTTGTCATTTGTTGTTAATAGGAAACTCTTTAATCCTCTTCATTGTTTGAAATTTGAATTTTGCTTCTGAATTCTTGAAAATATTTTAATTAAAGTATATTTTCTAAATAAATAACAAGCACTGCTTTTGGCCTTTTTCTTTTGAGAGTTTGTGGTTTCAAATGTGAGGAGCCACTTACAGAAGCTGCTATTTTGTTCTCCACTCAGTGTAGCCTTATGCTTCTATAGTAATCAAAGTTCTGGAACAATTTGGATGTTATGCGTTTAAAAATTCTATGAGCCATTATCATTATTTATATCTCAAGTTTATTCTTTTAATGTTAATAAGCTCCCTCCACCCACAAATGAGTCAATTTTTGTTTACTACACAATTGATAATTTAAAACTTATTTTTATTTTCAATTTCTTTTGGCTCCTGAAACTCTTTAGCCACACTTGTTATATTTCAATTTTAAAAACTAAATGAAACCATTCTACACATATATCTGATATTGCAAATACCTTCTGTGAGAATGAAACACATTCAATCATGCTCTTGTGAGTTCAAAACATTTTAATATAGATCCAAGAATACTTTTAAAAGCTATATATCATTCATGTTTCCAAATTTGATGATGAACATAACAACTGTTCTGAAAAAATTCCATTAAACATTGCATTGGGAGGATTTTGACAATATTGCAACAGTCCTGAAATAGTTTGAATAAAAATTTCCTCTATATTCCCAAACCTACAATAGACCTAGGGCCTTGGTGGTTAGCGTGCTTGCTTTCCTCAGCACAACCTCGAATTTGATTCCTGGCTGGGAAAAAATAATAACAATACATTTTCCTTACAAATGTTCCAGTATCTATTGCTGCATGACAATGAGAAAGATCCCCTAAGATTATATACAGAACCAGAAGATACAGTGAAAGGATGCCTGTGCTAACCACACAAACCCCTTATCCCATGGCCATGAGGCTGGGTCACTGCTGGTTGGCCAAAGCCTGTAGCGGGCTGTCGAGCCACAGGACAGGACAGTCACAGACCTACGAGGTAAAGTTTGAATAACAAACATGGTAAACTATACTGTCTTAGAATATGTTGCAAGTTTGAGGAGTAGGTAATTATGAAGAGGGAAGCAGAAAATAATTCATAGGTGTAACTAATAATCAGAAGAAGAAAATAATAATTAAGGAGTTCAACTCCAGTGTACTGTATTTTCATTTAAAAAATATTAGTATATACAAGATGTACTGTACACTTTTCCTTGGCATGACATACTCTCACTTTCATATAATGTACTGTCCTTTTTTTTTTTAAGCTGATTTTATAAACAATTTAATTAAGCATTCTTCAGTGTCTGAATATCCAATCAATACACATTTCAAAAGGTGCTGGTTGACAAATTCAGAAAACCTGGAAGGAACATCAAAATGAATCTGGAAGTATAAGTAGCATTGTTATATGATAATTACTTTTGAAAACCATTTTAGTAGTGTTTTGTGTTTTGAGAGAATAGTTTTGTCAGTATGAATTTAGGGTTGAGTTTGTAGTGCCTGACTATGATTTGTGTAATGGATAGATTAGAATCAATATTGATAGAATATTTGCAAGAGTTGAGATTACTTACAGCTAAAATACGAATTAAAAAGTGTTAAGAAAAGTAGTTTTCATATCTCATGTAAAACAATTAAAATTATTCTATAAAATATTTTGTGGAAACATTGAAGTACCTACCTACTTTCTTACTTCTATAATTCAATTTCTTTCTTTCTTTTTTTATTCATTACGGTTAACAGATTATTATTTTTTTTCTCAATCGTTTCTCTGTTCTTCAATATCAATTTCTTTTTTCTGTTCTTCAGTTATTACACCTGACTTATTTTTCTCCTCTTCCACTGCATGATGCAAGCCTTGTGACATAGGCCGTTTTGTATCTTGATGTTTTTCTAGATTAAAAATTTGAAAAATAATCACTCTTACTTTTCTTAACTACAGTTGTAAATGAATTTTACAAAAATAAATTGTTCATGTTAATTTATGCAGTGCAAAAGCAAATATTAACAAGTTAAATATTTATCACTTATGAGTTTGAAATGATGACAGATCAGAATTGAATCTTAAACAAAAGTAATTTTACAAAAGTTGAAGATTCTTGTTCCTTTAGGCATAGTAAACAATGTATTGAAAATCAATGTGGCTGGGTGTAACCTAACAGATGTTGGAGGGGCTTTAGAGGCTCCATTCTTCAGTGCTTCGCATGTATCTCGGAAAGTGTTGGATTTAGCTGAACGCTGGAGCTCACTATGATATAAAAGAAGATATTGCTTACAAAACTGATCTTTAAATTTTTACTATTGTCAACAGTTTCGATGGTAGAAGGGAGGGGCAAATTAGAAATGTTTCAAAATGAGGCATATTTAATTGAAAAAAAATGAATGTTTTTGAACAATTGGGCAATTTTGTAACTGTTATTTTTTAATATATTATCAATAGATATCATGTACAAATATACTTTTATTTGTATTAAATTTACTGGATAGATCATAAAAAGAGGAATTCAATGATGTATCATATGTGAATGTTTTGATAGCAGTTTTACTATAAAATTATACTTTCTGATATATTATTTGAAATTAAACTGACAAAAAATTTTATATATTTCTTTTTTTTTTAGGATGAGGGGAGGGGGTGGTGGTAGAGTATGGGTGGGGGAGTGGGAAGAAGTTCGAATTTGGTTTGACAACCATTTCCCTTTTCACATTACATAGAACCAACTGGTTTTTTCCACAGAAATTATAGAAAATGTAACTATAACTTGACATCAAACTTTGAAAGCAAGTGAACTAACATTCCAAGAATAATAGGTACTATAAGGCAATTACATAAAGGAATGTTTCTCTCTCTTACAGTTACGACCTGTTACATTAAACTGAACATTGATGCACGACTTGTCACTGAAACACATGTACAGGAAGTCCCACCAACTATGAGCCACCCCCATAACTTCTACTCGAAATGCAGTTTTCACTCAACAATGCAGAATTGTGGAGCAAGGAGTATGCTGTAGATATATTGTTTGAAATATTTTTGGTTTTCAAAAAATTTAAACTTAAAAATTTATTTTTCTTCTTTGAATTTAAATGGAACCATACGTCTTTGTCACTAGCAATAGAAAGATCATAATAAGAGGGATGCAATGATGTAATATATGTTAATGTTTTGATAGAATTTTGAGGATAAAATTATACTTTTGGACATTTGATTTTAAGCTAAATGTGCAATTTTTCCTGTAACAGCACTTGCAACTGTCGCAATTTAGGAAGGTGATATTAAGAGACACTGTGTCAGGACTGTTGCGGGGAGAGGGGGGATGCTGCCACCTACCCCAAAAGCGAGTTGCGAGGGCTATAAAATTTTTTGTCAGTTTAATTTCAAATAATATATCAGAAAGTATAATTTTATAGTAAAACTGCTCTCAAAACATTCACATATGATACATCATTGAATTCCTCTTTTTGTGATCTATCCAGTAGTTCATATGTTATTTAATACAAATAAAAGTATATTTGATATCTATTGATAATATATTAAAAAACTAGGTAATTCAAATTAATTGAAATATAATATTTAAATAAATAATTAAATACTGTACTTCCAAATATAACATTTTGTAATTGCTGTCAATGCTAAAATGGTGACCACTCAAACTATGCCTCTGGATCTATCCATTGCTAGTGAGAAAAGTATAGAGTTCCATTTAAAAAAATCAAAGATGAATAAATTTCCTGAAAACTACAAGTTATTCAAACAATATCTCTAGAGCATATTACTTGCTCCACGACTTCGCATTGTTCAATAAATACTGCTTTTTGATAACGTGAAGGGTTTAGAAGTTTTTGGGATGGCCCATAGTTGGTGGAGCATTCGATATTTCAAAGGATTTTCATTGCTGTGAAAAGCAAGAATTCTAATTGATATCATTGGAGTGAGCAATAAATGCGCCTTTTTAAGCCCCTCACACCTGTTGACTCACCTTCTCCCTCTATAGGGATTTTGGTATGTTGTTCAACATGTCTAAAGGAAGAACTGCACCAATCTTCAGCTCTTCGATAATATATTCCACTTCAAATCCTACTTTTCTTGGACTAAAACTATTACTTAATTATTAAAATATTGCAGAAGTAGGCAAACCTGCGGATGTTTAACCACAGTTACCGCACCGAACCGCAATTTTTTTTAGGAGACTTAGGCTCTTCTTGCCTCCTATCTCTCAAAATTTCCCAAGAGAGAATGTCTTGAACTAGAAAACAGCACGTACTCTCTCGTCCCTATTTTCACGCAAAATTACGAGAAACGTACTCAACTTTTCGAAAAACTCTACATGACCTTATTTCATAATATATCTTTAAGGAAAATATTTCATTAAGAGAATCAATCTCTTTAATATTTTAGTTGAAGGAAGACTTCGAAAAAATTTTGAACTTTTACAATTTTCGAAAAAATTAGGGTTTTTAACGAACACGAGACCTACACCATTCTTTTAAACGTCCTTCACACTAACCACCACCAACAACAAAAATAATAATAAAAAAGTTCGAACCATTTTTGAACATTTGAAAAATGTCCCAGGGACTTCCTGTAAAGTACCCCCCAAAATTAAAATATCGGTTTCAAATTCAAGGGGTCGCGACATCAGGCAGATCGATTGGGGAGTATCAATTTTGGAGAAAATCAGCTGAACGGATTAGGCGCTAGCGTTGTCTGGCTACAAAACGTGTAAGAGGATTTTTTTTTGTAAATTTAGCGAGTGGATTTATCCACTTTTTCTTTACCAGAGCTCTGTAATAAAGAGTTTCCTGCCGAAAGTTCGCCGTTTTTTCGCGCAGCATTACATAACTTTCTCTCTACTGCATAAACTGTAGCGAGAAAGTAAAAAAAAACAACAGATGTATGCGCACGTACCTTGGTTCGCTACCGCCGGGCTGCCTGAGCCTGCACTGCGAAATCTGGATAATCGGGGGCCACCCCCTACTGAGAGACAGCGCTTGGTTCGACTGACGCCTCGTGCCGCAGGGCGCTCCAGCACGGGTACCATATATATACCTTCCTTCATTGCGTCCGCTCTACTCTTCGTCAAAGCTTCGTCTCTAGCTATGAAATGGAATAACAGAACGAACTTTTCAAGACGCTTAAGAGAACTTCATTTCTACATTCTAGTGACTCATTTACATAGCATTGGGAAGGTGGCAAAGATATCTGCTGATTAACATTTCATTAATTTAATGTAGCATTGATGATAAAATTAACACTGAAATTTGTATTTTAGAAAATTTATTTTTACTAGCAGTTTTTGCAAGAATCATTGATGAATGCACATAAAAAGTCCCTTACAGGCATCCCGGTGGATGCAAACGGAAAACAGCAGATTACTGGCAATAAGTTTTACTCCGAACAATCCAGTGTATACATATTGAAAATCAATACAAATCGGATGAGCACGATTATTGTAATCTGAATTGACAACACATGGGATTTGCATATTATCAAAACTCTCAGCTCTCAAGCATTCAAAACAATGGTTGTTTGGACTAGCAACGCTCATATAAAGTCCATTCCGGGATTCAACAAGCACTGGGGAAATTCTGTGCATTAAAAAAACAACTAAAGAAGTAACTGAGAACATTCAAAAAAATTCTTAAATAATAATTCATTCTTGAGAAATTTTTGAAGCGAAATTTAGTTCCATTTGTTATTTATGTTACAACTTTCATACGACTCAGTCTAACAAGTGACCTCCCTCTCATTGGCTCTCTCTCATATTCTCACTCACAGATATTAGTAACTTTAAAAGTAAAATTCATTCTTACTAAAAACTATTTCGAACCCGTTTCCCTGTCATAAATTTCGCCATGCACGCTAAAATTGAAATAAAAGTAAAAATACAACTTTCCAATGCTATATGAAATACTGCATGAAAATAATTGGAACACAGGTAGGGTGAAGAAACACGTCGGGGATCTTTTATTCGATATCATATCACAATGCCGAATTTATAGTCATGATCTCGTTGATGGTGATAATGGTACCCCTTTATCAACGCCGAGTACAGGTAAGTAATAAATCTTGAATTAATTGACTTTAAGCTAGAATAAAGTACAGATCGATCAAAGTAATTCAAGACAGAATGGCAAAGACCATTTTATTTGAATGTCCACTACTTTTAATTTGGTTGATTGATTATTTCGTGTTCGCTTAATATTCAACTGCTACGATCATTAGTACTGTAAGTGTAGTGAATGTTATATATCTGGATGTGCCGACGTTCCTACTAGAACGCGAGATTCGGCGCCGACCTACATTTCCACCTCCAGATATCTCCGTCAACGAGGCACCGGTCCAAGCGGCATAACCTCTAAGCTCCCGACGCTGTGTAGTGCATATAAGATTAAGTATGTATAAGAGGAGAGGAAGGAGCAAGGATGAGGAAGGAAAGACCGCGTGTGGTTTGAGGCTCCCTTATGACGGTACCGATTCGGCATTCGCCTGGTGTTGATTGGAGGCCGGCCACAAGAATTCTCCAAACAGCGATTGAATCCTACCTAGCCATTTAGCTGGTGTCGAAAATCCGCCACTGCCGGCATCTTCAACCCCAGGGCCCGTCGGTCAGAGACGCTGCCGAGGCAACAGTTGTTGCAATGGGCTGTTTCAGCCGGTGACACTAGGACGCTAGGGTGCTTCTAACATCGAACAGAATGTGGGTGTTGAGAGGAACGGGGCACTCACCTCGCAGGCGCGTGGACGGCAGCTCGCAGATGCAGAGGGAGCGGCCGCGCAGGGTGCCCTGCCCGCCCGCGGACGCGCACACGCGCTGGCAGTAGAGCCCCGCCTCCGAAGGCGCCGCCTGCCCGCCCGCGCGCGCACGCGGCGGCCCAGCCCTCGCCCCCGCCCCTGTCCCCGCCTCTGCGTCGTACACAGAGCCATGCGAGCAATGCGGGGAACCGCATGTGGGAGGTGTAGGAGGAGGTGGTGGCGGCGGTGGAGGTGGCTTTGGCGGACGTGTTGGTGGAGGTGGAGGAGGAGGCGGCGGGGGAGGTGGCGGTGGTGGTGGTGGTGGTGGTGGTGGTGGTGGTGGTGGTGGTGGTGGTGGTGGTGGTGGAGGAGGAGGAGGAGGAGGAGGAGGAGGAGGAGGTGGCGGTGGCGGCGGTGCCGTTGGTGGAGGTGTTGATGGAGGTGGTGTGGGCGGCGGAGGAGGAGAAGGAGGCTTCGTTGGAGGAGGATGTGTTGGCCCATAATTATCGTCTTGTCCCGGGGGCGGGGGTGACCATCGGTAGGTCTGGTCAGTCGGCTGTGGAGGAGAGTCAGGTTGTTGCGGCGATTCTGGTTGGTAGTCCTCGTCTACGAACGCTTCACCCGGGGAGCCTGTGGGGAAAAACAACTTCGTCAATACAAACGTGCAACAAAGTTTCGCAGTACTTACAATCAGAAAAGTCAAGAACAGTATAATATATAATTTATTTTTAATTATTCAAGGAAGCGTATAGTTTTGTCACATTCTTTAATGAGTTGAGAAAGGTGTTGGGTTAAGCATTAAGACAGTCGTCTGAAAAAAACAGTAGGCATTCTGATTAGGTCTGAACGTATGAAGCCTTCTCCGCACATGTAATGCTTGTTTGCTCCATCTCGCTTATTTGTTTCCAACTTCTCTCTTGCCGCAGATTTTTTTTTGTTCAGCTGCTTTCCCCTTCGTATTCAGTTGTGAGATAAGACTTACAGTGGCAATAATTCTAAGTTATGTACCACTCACGAAAGAACAGTTTTTGGTGACTTTATGAAACTCAAATTCATCCAACGTGAGGGCAGACCTTTTTTTATTTCCCATATCGATGTCAAAATTACACGATACATTCTAGTGATTAGTTAGCAGATATTGCCAGAGGGGGATCTGCTGTTATTGATTAGAGCATTTACCTTACTTTTATTTCAGAATTAACAGAGAACTGCGTACGTGACAAAAATACGCTACTTGAACATGATCGAATTGTAGACTAGTTCTAAGGGGGTATGGAAGGAGGCGTTGTAAAATAAATTAGAAATGGCTTCGTTGGGGTACCAGACAAAAACGGGAAGAGAGTATATTTCAACGGTATATACAGACAATTCTTACCAGCGAATTATAATGTGTTGTTTATTGTATTTAGCAACACACTTTAACGAGTCTGAAGTGAATGTGTTCAGGAATAATATAATTCGTTCGCAATACGCATAAATCGTTTAAGAGAATTTCAATGATAAAATAATTACACTTTCTTATTTTTTGGGAGAATATGTGTAGATCTTTTTAATTCGTTAAAAAATATTATTTTCATGAGCATTCTGGGGGCGTCATTAAAATGATCCATATAAATACATTACATGAAAATGTAAATTATTGTAATGGAACCTATAATGCATTTGACATGAATTAAAAAAAAATTAGGAAGATAACTTAAATGTGTAATACTTAGAGCTTAATAAATTATATTTCACTAAATTTTTAGGCGACATAATTTAGTGAAGGTAGGTCATGCTGGTTTACTAAATAAATGAACATTAGGATTCATGCAAAAACTATGGTCAGAGGCACGAACAAATAGTAAGAACTACTTTAGTACGTAGAGAAATATGTAAATCTTATAGAAATATGCATATGGCTGCGCACGTTTAATGATAATTTTATGCTGACCCTCGCGCCCCTGTTCAGGGTCTCTACGGAAAGGCGCCCCACGCAACCCGCAGCACCCTGACGTATTAAGAGTGTCTGCCACTGCGATTGTGATATAACGCCCAGGACAGACAGGTACAGAGAGAGACAGAGGGAGACAGAGGCAGACATAGACGCAGAGAGAGAAACAAACAGAGAGACAGCCAGAGAGAGAGAGAGAGAGAGAGAGAGAGAGAGCGACGGAGAGCGAGACGCAGAGCGAGGCGTAGAGCGAGACGGAAAGACAGACGGAGAGCAGACGAAGAGACAGATGGAGAGACAGACGGATAGATAGATAGATAGACAGAGAGAGAGAGAGAGAGAGAGAGGATAGGGACAGTGAGAGAGATGGAGAGAGAAAGGGAGAGGGAAGAACAAAGAGAGAGATGAAGGGCAGGACAAAGTCTGCTGGATTCCGCTAGTTAGAAATAAAAATCAATATATGAACTGATAAAATCTAGAATTTGAGCAGCTTACTGCTATCTTGCCCCGTCTAATCTCTCTCGTGTCCCACATTGCACTCTCCGCGACCGCCACTTTCCGGTGCTTCCATGCCCTCTCACCTGATCAACCTTGTCCGGTCACGCCCCCGTGGGTCCGCTGACCCTACACTCGATTCCCTGTTGCTCATCTTTTTCGTCGATCTGCCTGATCTTTTTCTCTGATACTTTTTGTCCTAAAGTTTAGCAGACAACCCAACCCGCACGCAAGCCCACCGTTTACCTTTTCGCTTATTCCACATACACTGAGGTCGTCAACCGCTTTGCCGCACTGATGATGATTAGAGACCGGAAAAATATGTAGCAAGAATATGAAAGGTTGAATATAACATGTAATATTAAAATGCACTAATTTTAAAGCACATTTACATAACACGAAACTACATGTATAAAATATTCCCTAAACTAATTTTTAAAATAATAGAAAATATTTAAAAGTCATTCAGAGAGCATACACTGGTGCACACTGTTTACGAACATACCTGTTTCGTCAGTAGTAAAAGCTTTACCTATTGCCATTCAGAACCGTAGTTTAGCCGCCAGACTACACGCAATAGAAACCATCGTACATACTGGCGATCGCCAAAGTTTCTCGGAAATGAAGTTTACAGGTCACGATACGCGGCGTCTAATACTTTTCCCACCTAAATGTGAAAATGATCTCAGTCGTTGACGCACACTTCCCGCCCCTGAGATAACAGAAGCAGGCGCATAACTGAGGACATCCGACAGTGTCTTCACGAAGTGTACTTCGAGTAGACAACACACAATAATAATGTCGATACTAATTTTAGATACAGATAAATAGTAATAAAAATACTAATTTTTTGAAAATACTTTTTATAAAACATAAATGTAATAAAATTGAAGAACATTGATAAAATAAAAAAAATATTTTGTGAAAATAGCAAAATATGTAAAATATGTAATTTAGTACTAAATATGTAAAAATATGTAACGAGAAAATTAGATGTTGTCTTAAGACGGCGACGGCGAATCTCCAGGATTACAATTTTGAGAACGGTAAGTGTAAAGAAAAACATGTAATCACAGAAAAATCCGATCTCTACTAATGATCATTGGAAGGGGCTACTGATGGCTAAGAAGAATAAATAATATAATATTGTATAGGAAAATAGGTGGGTACTTTGAGGACGTAGTAGTAGATTTACATTTTGAAAAAATAAAAAAAATGTTTGATTGGGGCAATAAAATTTTCTTTTGTGATCAAATACTAATCTTTCAACTTTTTCATTGCAAACAACAATTTTTACAATATTTTTTCAGACCAGGAAATATTAATGTTTAAATGCTTTCCATATTTACGAAAACAATTGTAAAGAACTTATATTTAACTCTGTACTCGTAATAGTAAATTTTGTTAATATTTGATGTAAAAAATTAAAAAAGAAATCCCGTAAAAGCTAGTGCATATCACACTGTATCACCCTAACAAAGTAAATATGAAATATGGGTACATCTTTTATTGCATCCTATTCATTAAATATAAGTTAGCTTTCCTAACCGACGTCCGACATCCCTGATCATAAGCTCTTTTCTCCTGTCATTGTTTTTCTCGTTTCTGCCCTTCTCGGCCCATTCCCGCACTTGCACGCAGACACCCCTCTCTCCCTCCCGCCCGCCCGCAGGGCAGCGGGGCGGTGTAATTGGTTGCCTCGGAGATCGATTCTCGGAGCCTTCGCGTACATGACGCGGCATTGTCTTGCCTCACGCTCACTCGCAGCGAGGCAACGCGCATCGGGCTTCTGCTGCGACTCACCCGCTTTAACGTGTTCCAGATGTTTCTAAGAAGGAAACTCAGAAAAGATAATTAAAAGTTAATTGGTATTACAAATCTTCGTGAATAGCCCTTGCTTAAAAAAAGTAGTAATGTATACAGAAAAGATTTTGCGCTAGAGGCTAGATGATCTATGTTAGCCGCTGAGACGCCGTTTTTGCAATAGTTAAGTAATTCAATAATGACAATAACAAAAATAAATTGGCTAATTTATTGCTCAAATACATCAGGTGCTTATTCCTTCTAGTGAAAATAGTGGTTCGTAAATTAAGTCCATAAAACCTGTTTAAAGAGGGAAATACTTGAGAAAAAATACAAGTGTGTGCTGTAATTAAAAAAACAACTAATTTTTTGAGGAAAATGTTATTTTTGTTTGTTGGAGTTTTTTTAATATCCTTACATTGAAATTGTGAAACCTCAGTCCGTCACTCTCGGTTAGACCCATTCCAGCACACCAATCGAGACAAAGGAGCTGTCATTCGGTGCATCTTAACCTCCTGATTGTGAACAGTTTTTGTGGATCCATCAAGGACATTCTAAGAAATTTCTTTAGCGCGTTTTTGATGTTTTAAGCAATTAGAACGCGTTTTGGGGGACTTACGGCACACACATAGATAATTAATATCTCATTCGATTCTTCTCGCAAAGACGAATCGACTGGCACAATTTTTAACCGGATTGGCTCAATTTTCCCTCTAGGATATTCTAGAACAATTCTAGAAAAAACACGTGTTTTTTATGGTTTTGTAGTATGGAGTGTTATGTGAACCGCATGTTGTCGTAGAGTGTTGTCAGAAGAGACAAACAAGTAAGGGAGAGGAGTTTGATATATGAAGGAAACGATATATGTTAAACAGATGGCGAGTAAAATTGTTTGATTTCAGTAAATGTACTAAAGAAACATGTCAATGATAATGAAGTACGCATTAACTCATCGATACCCAAAGGAAGCGTGGTCACCAAGATAACTATAATAGATACGAGGCTTGGGAGATAAGTGGCAACTAGTTGTTTGGTGAGAATACGAGCACGGGGTGGAAAATTGAAAATATATACAAGAAACGGTAAAGAGTATTGACATTTAACGACACGCCAGAATTGTGTTACTCATTACAACCCAGTGCCTTAATTCTATCCCACCTTGACTGACAAACTATCCATCAAACCCATAGCATCAATTATCTTTCCTCTACTACTTCTATTCCTCCATACCACAAATCGCCACATTAAATACACTAAACCTCGGTCAAAATCGCATTCACCCAAACCGAACTCAAAACATATTCCCCTTCTACACATTTCTTTAAAAAAAAAGCAAAATCGTTGAAATTATCAATTAATAGTGATACCTATTTGAATTTCCCAGCCTTGCATTATACTTAAGCATACTATGTAAGATAGTAGTAAGCAACCAAAAACATTTGTATAATACAACGTTTTACTGACCTACGTACAAATCAACAAGAAAATAAAATATAATATAAAACAACAAGAAAATAAAAAAAAAGTAACTGACAGTGTGGCGGGGTTAGTGGCGAGCCAGTGGCTTTCTCCGCGGACGGGGCGCTAGATTAGCGCTGCGCGGGCGGCGCGGGCGACTAACCTCGAGTGCGCAGCGCCGCCTTCGGGGGGTCGAGGGGGATGGCGAAGGTGCAGACGCGGCCTGATTCGTCGAAACGGCAGCCCTGCGCCTGGCCCGTGCCGCTGCAACCGCACCCAGCGCGCAATGTGCGAGCGCACGCAAACGGGCGCACGCACACACGCACGCGTTGCACAAATCTGCGATTCTTTGTGCTGACACTCGTCCTCCGGGCGTGGCCTTGCAGGCTTCTGCCCGTCGTGTGACATTGAGGCGTGACATTTATCGTGTTTTCTAAATGACTAAGCATAGTAATGAAGGTGTCAATTTATATCGCAATGTTGGAAACAAAATCAACATCAACATTTTGAACAATGGTATTAACTAACATTGTGAGGCCACATGTACTGTATGAAGGTTACAGGTCCCGTCTAAAAAATATAGCACAAGAGCCACCTGTCAATGAAATGTCATTTCTTTTCATTAATACACTTACGTGTTATTTGATTTACGCACTTAGTTATCGAAATTGTGTTTATTTTGCATTGTGTACATTTTATATGTAAATTATCTCCTTCACTTTTTCAAATTTTAAATTGAGTTTGTACTAAAATTTCGAAAAGGGAATGCATGAAAGAGTTGTTTCATTTCACTGAAGGTAGCGACTTTGGAATTAATTTAGTGTTTCCCAAGATTCCAAGTTCAAATTCGAATTTTCAAACCTCATCGTAAACCGTGGACATATCATTTTAAGCTGTTTTGATTCTATTGAGCCCAGCCTTAAACATTTCTAAAAAGCATATTTTCCAGATTAATTGTAAAACATTTTATTTGAAGTACTTTGCTATTCATAGAATATCCTGAGGAACTCTACATACTTTATGAAAATATTATTGATTATTGTTTTAATATTTTTCTATTTAAATATAAAAGTAGAGATGAAAAAAGATAATTCTGTTGGCTGAATCGGTAAAGATGTGGTATAATATATACAAACTTAAACATTTAGCGAGTTACCAAATAATAAATAAGTAATATAATCTTATTTTTTCTAAAGTTATTTCTTCCTTTCTTAATTCTATGTTTCTTGATGTAAAATGTTAACTGGTTGCAAGGAAAAGCTCGCAAAGTGATAAAAAAGCGAATTCTCAAATACAGCCTTGTTTTTTGTCAATGCATATTATGAAATGAATGAAAAGCGAAACTATTCACTACTATGATTGATTGATTGATTAATTGATTGATTGATGTTTACAGGCGTGCCAACTGCTAAAATCATTAGTCCCGTAAATACAGAGCATGTTTTATATTACGAAAGGTGGCGATGATCTGCCCCCGCTGAATAGGGAGTCCTGGCACCGATCTACACGTCAGCTTCCGGGATTTTTTCCCAACCAGGTATCTCCTATTAGCAAGATTCCGCCCAACCGGGACAATCTCTAAGCTCGTGAGTTGGTCACCCGACAAGTGTGGTCGTGGAGTGCATGTAAATATGTTTATCAGTAGAGGTGAGGATACAAGGAAGGGGAAGGAAAGATCGCGTGGTCCGTGGCCTATTTGTTAGTGTACTGCTCCCGCATTCTCCTGGTGTTGATCGGAGAAACCACGGAAAACTCAGAGAAGCCGGACGCTAGAATTATCCTCCATACAGCTGCTGAGTTCGATCTAACTAGCTAGTGTCGAAAATCTTACCACCACTGGGGCGCGAACCCTAGGTCAGAGGTACGACAATTGATGCCCTGACCCATCTAAACCAGTATAAAAATACCAATTTTAACGAAAAAAAAAGAGACTAAAGACTACTACAAATTTTACTAGCAAAAGGATTGACTTATCGCGTCATTGCACACCCCGGTTCCAGAGCGGCGCGGCGCGGCGCAGCTCAGCGCGAACCCACCTCCAGAGGCGAGGGCGCAGGAGCGGCGGGCGGAGGCGGGGGCGGTGGTGGTGGCGGCGGCGGGCGAGCGGGGGCGGCGCCGCGCGCCACTGGCACTCACCCAGGCAGAGGACGAGGGCGGCGCACAGCAGCAGCAGCGGCGGTAGTGGCGGCGCGCGCGGGCGCGGGCGCGGGCGGCCCGACGTCATGGTGACGGGCGCGCGGACGAGGGCGCGGGTGCTTTTAAGCGGCGCGGCGCGGCGCGACCGCTGACGCAGCCCCCGCCGTGCGCCCGGCCCGCGTTTGGCAAGAGCGCGAACAAGGCCGCCAGGTATGCACGCTCGGAAATGTGGAGGTGGCTTTGAGGAATCCTACCTCTCGGGGAGTACGATCGTTGGCCTCGGAGGTTGGCGGTTTCGTAATTAGCGCTGGCGACTGGAATTTGGTCTCCGAGTTATTGAATCATAGTTTACGATTTCTGAGTTCTTCCTGCTATCTGCGTTACTGTTGAACGAAGGAACAATGGCTGCAATTGTACTTTTTCGCTAGGTGAGAATCGCTTAGTTTCTAGACCAATCACAATTCGAATACATATCTATTGGCCGATGATTTGATCAGTAGTACTGGTTTCATTTGCGAAAAATGGGGAATTGCATAGGATAACCTCAGTGACATGAGTGATAAACAAGGTGAGAGTTTCCACCAAGCATTCGAACAATGGAACAGCACTATCAAGGTTTCTGGAGTGACTTCATGATGGTATATTGCTGGAG
The DNA here is from genome assembly GCA_038098605.1 of Gryllus longicercus. Taxonomy (NCBI): domain Eukaryota; kingdom Metazoa; phylum Arthropoda; class Insecta; order Orthoptera; family Gryllidae; genus Gryllus; species Gryllus longicercus. Next base: position 1,685,342 of record JAZDUA010000166.1, on the reverse strand, counting down.
GTAGGAAAACGAATTTGTTCCCTTCTTTTCCAGTCTTTTTGTAGCTTCCGCTATTCAATTGTGGCGGCTTTGGCTATGACGCAATGTGTCGAAAGTATTCAGATGTGTGGTCACACTTTTCTCGCTATGTAAGCAAGCAGCAGGCAAAATGCAACGTAGGTTCAGGAAATACACAAAGACGTATGTGTAAAGTTACAGTGTGCATTCCTTCTAATTTTGTGATTAACATGTTGAATGTGATTAACATGTAAAATGAGTTCAATAGGACATTCATAATGCCAAGTCTTCTTTTCTACTTTAGATATTAAATCTGAATTCTGTACAAGGATCTCAATCTTTCTCGGGAACTATTAGACTTTGCGATCAAGATTCAATCGAATGTAAATCCGAGGCTCAGACTGAAAAGATGGAAAAGAATAAAAGCGAATCTAATCACACTCAGTTGTCAGCACTATTCATAGTATGCTATGCAGACTCAAGATCTGGTCTGCGCTTCTGACCGAGGTCTCGATCAGTATGTGAGGGAGAAAGTAATTTATTACATAAAGGAAGAAGTATTATCCGCCTTTTCGTATCACCAACTTACAAAATTTGTTTTTCTTTGAAAAATCGCTATTTTTTGACGTAGCATTTCAATACTTTCTCTATTTAACGCTTATAAAGGGGTTACATGCATTTATACGTGTGGCGTAGGCCTCTGATTTTTAGGTAACCCCGTATGCATGGATGTTCGGAGAGTACACGGAATATCTTGAACAGCGTCAGAACACAACTTGCGCCAGAACACAATCTGTGCATAAGAGCCATGTGAGTTGCTAAAAAGTAGTGGCAAGTGCCACATGTTTTAATGCATAGAACTACGATGTATACAATTTCCCAGTTTATGTTCAATTGCGAAAGTTACCATTTTGGAGATCTATAAGTGCTCTAGAAGTTGGTAACATTTATATTGAGACATTCTGTTTACCCGGGGAACTATGGTATTTTAGAAAAAAGTGTGTAAAGCCTGAAGAACTTAGCCAGGTGTCGCAGATAACACAGGTCAACAATGAAAACTCAGAAATAAACTTATGATTTACTACGTATCACGCCCAAAAATTCCAAATACATGCATATAATTTCTCCTAGCACATATCATTTTTGTGATAAGATGGTTTTAAAATTAACCCCCAAAATAAGGAATTATCTAGTCAACAATAAAAATATCATCAGAAATTAAATCATGTGAGATTTACTAAGAGATACGCCCTGATGCCAAATATGTGCTTAGATTTTCTCTAACACGAATAGTTTCTGAGAAAGGATGGTTTTCATATGATGACTGTGTCAATCCCCAAAGGCAAAACCGTGCCTTCAGGGACGGATGTTGTGAGATAGAAATGAGCTGTTGTTTGCACCGTTTTGAGACTAGTGTATCTCCAAACAGACAAACAAAGGTGTCTCAATTCGCTGGAGAATTAGTGCAGCAAAAATGAAGGAAGGAATCTTGGAGGGACCTCAAATCACCCTAATCCGAGATATTTTAAGTGATGATACGTGGACAAACGATGACTTCAGAAGAAAAGATGCCTAGACAAGTTTCAGTGTGTGTGTGTGTGTGTGTGTGTGTGTGTGTGTGTGTGTGTGTGTGTGTGTGCACTTCCTGCGAAATATGTATCTTCAGATTTTGTCAATGGAATCAAGAGACTTTTACCTCCACTTCAAAAACTGGGGTGTAGAATGTCACTTAAGTTCACTCACTCCCAATTAGATTTTTCCCCCGATAACCTCAGTGACGTGAGTGATGAACAAGATGAGAGTTTCCACCAAGCATTAGAACAATGGAACAGCACTATCAAGATTTCTGGAGTGACTTCATGATGGCATTTTGCTGCAGGGTGTTATCGTATACTGAAGCAGTTCACAAGAGACGTGGAAGTTCATCACATTTATTAGTACGTTTTACTAAGACCATTTGCAAGGAAATGGAATGTGGCCAACTTTTAGTTCAATAAACGGATTCGCTATTTTAGAAAAAATAGTAGTTGACGGTGCAAATCTGAATGCAAAACAGTAATCTAAAAAATGGTTTAAACAGTGTTAAAAATGGTTTAGAAAAATTTGCTTATATTTGTGATGATTACTACCAGTTTCATTTTGTGGATTTGTGTAATCGAAGCAGCGTGTACTTTTGCTCTCCCATTTATGGTTTCAAAAGCGTTTCATGAAATGTGATTTTAATTACTGCTTTTGTACGTATTCCAAAATTAAAAATCGTTTGGATTCCTTAAAAAGGAAGTTGAAATCATATTGTCTTGTTTTTAGCGAAAATTTCTCAGTTACTTTCTCTTTTCTAATTCTTATCAATTGTAGTTTCTTTGTTACCAATTGCACACTGTATTTATATTTTATACATTTAATTTATTTTAATTATTTATTTTAATGTTTTCTGTCAAAACCCAACGTGTTTTATAGTGATTGTATAATATATGTTGCGTTGCGCAAAGGATAACTGTACATTTAGAAAAGGTCATTTACAACGTTGCCAACGGTATTATCTATAAAGCAAAGGATTAGGGAGGATTATGACGATCCAGACGGATTCGTCAAAGACAATAATAAATGTTTTAATAGAGAGGAAATGCGACATATTTGCGAAGACAAGTGACGGGCCCCGGAAGCGTAGTGATATTAATTTATTTCGCCGGAGCTCACGATCTGATTAAATACAATCAGACCGTAGTAAATAAAGGATGAAGACATATTTAGGCTGACAATAAATAAACATTCATTAGACTTTTCCAATACATTCAAAAGAAATAATTTTTTTGTCGTAAGTCAAGTGAACACAACGTAACGAGAACCTTTGTAAGTAAATATGTCGAATTAAATGAAAAGTCCTTGAAAAGACATTAAAATGTAAAGGAATAAACAGAATAAATGTGTAATTAATTTACAAAAAAGAATGTGGTCAGGCGCGAAGGAAATTTAGACAAAAAATGTAATTATATGAATAGCAAGTAGGTGACAAACGAAAAAGGAAGACGGCAATTGTTTTCTGGAACTGAAGTGAAGGCAGGGAAAATAAGAGAATGCCTTTAGATTTTGTAGGGCACGGATGGTAGAAGGAAGCCATGTGGATATGTAAAAGTGTGGTATTATAATTAACTCAGATTGCAGTTGCAGAACAAACATTATTGGATATAAATGGAAATGATATTTATGGATCCTGGACTGTTGGGCGGATGTGTGGAGTGCAGCCACAGCAGTCAACGGCAAGGGAAGTGATGATTGCTTTTTTTTAAAAAATTGGTTTGGGAGTATGAAAACGCCAAAAAAAGTAGAGCAGAGGGAGATACATTTAAAGTTTCAAATATAGTAAAATGGCTATTGATAAGGGGAGAGGTATGCGCGCTCGTATGAATGAATTTTGGTAACTGTTATGTGCAAATGCTATACGTAAATATTTTGTTTTTAAGGGTACAATCTTCGTGCTTTGGGATATGTTCATGTTTTTGGTTCTAAATGTTTTGTATTAGACAGGAGATGCGGCAACGAGGCTAAGTAGTGTCGATTATAAATAAACTAGGTTGCACCGATATTTGCGGCAGTAACCACCAATTTTGAAAATGATGTTTTATTTGGCCGTGGGCGTGAGAACGACAAATTACGTGTCCAGTTCCCAACAATCGATGATAGGCATCGTGTTTCCTGTATAGGATGGGCTGCGCGTACTCGCACCCTAAAATAACATACGTCATCACACAATTGCCGGGGGGCCGGGGGTTTATTTACTCGTAACTCCGAAAACAAGAATTACAAATCGACAAAAGAAACACTACTAAACATAAGTTTATCCACTTTGGTTAGGTAATGTGAAACATTATGCTATTATAATCAGATTCGTAATGAAGTACTTTACCGCTCTAGTGTGGTAATGAACTTCATTACTCACTAGTGCGGTAATGGTATACGAGTAGGTTTATTCTGGGACGAGCACTATTCCATGGTCTACTATTGAGAATAACAATAATTATTCAAATAATTTATTATTAAAATAACTTTGTTTACAATTTTTCAAATAATAACAATAATAATAACATGTTTTAATTACTTATTATATACATTAACAACAAATTTCTTGCAATTCGAAATTGTAATTCCTGATGATGTTGAAGCCTGACAATTCATATTAGTATTTGAAATACTATTTTCCCCCATAATTTTCATAGCTATTTGTATATAGCTATCTATAGCAGCATTTGCTGCTGTTTCTATTTCTGAGTCTGAACTGCATTCGCTCATGTTGTCGAAATGTGTACACCATGCGCGTTTCAATTGTTCTCCTTGTTAAGAACAGTGTCACCACTTAAAGGGAAAACATGTGATTACTAAATGAAAATTTTAATCTTAAATCTAACAAATTTTTACAAAGTGGATAAAACGTTGTACGATATTCGTGTCGTAACATCTGATTACAATACTCAATTGGTTACCAAACTCATCCTAACGGACTCGTTTAGCAATTTTTCAATCTCGAAGTGTAATCAAATGTATTACGACACTAATATCATAAATAACTATTAACTAATCATTACTGAAAAACACTTATTAATAATGAAAATGAAATGTGCAGTTCGAAACATTCGTAAAAGGAAATACAGAACTTCCAGAAACTGTTGTTTCATTTGAAGTGTGAGGTTTTGAAGGTTCGCCTGTGTTTGGCGTCTCTTCCCCAGATACAATTCTCCTGGCGACTCTAACCCGATTTGCTACTGACTCCTCAATGTATTGTTCTACGACACTAGTTGAACGTCATTCATATTTTTCTCTTCCATCCAAGTTACAAATTTATCATATTCTTTTTCATACTTTTCAGCTGATTTTCTAGGTATTAGCGACAATTCTACTTTAGCAACGTCATTAATTATTGCATCTGGTAAATCCATTTTACAACGAACAACCCCGGCCAACCACGGCCGCCCCTATTACGGTCGGGCTTGGCCTACATTATGTACGTAACATATCATTCTACGCCAAGGTTATGTAACCATTTTACCATTGTAATAATTTTATAATGATGTTATACAAAAAAGAGCGTATGAAATTCGTTTATAATGTTACACTTTTGCACTCATAAGAACAACATTATACACTAATGGCATAATATACTATTATTTACCGTTCAATAAATTTATTTTATTGAACTAGTTTTAGAATCCTGCAGTATCTGTACGATTTTCGATGACATAAGAGATTGTGAATAACGTTGGCATTCAAAAAAATCCTTATGAAACGTTTTTTGATAAAAAATAGTTACGAGTTACGGATAGGAGAAATACAGGAACCATTTTAATTGGCTGCCCAGCGTGGGGCACAGATAGGTACAAATAATTACACTTTGTATTATTATTATTATTATTATTATTATTATTATTATTATTATTATTATTATTATTATTATTATTATTAGGGAAATAAACCGTTTCAGTATTTGAAGAGTTGTTTTCAGATTCAGAATTATTACCGCAGGAATTATCACAATTAACAAATGTAATATCGAATATAGAACTTAGCGTTTAGGTTGCAACCTTTTTTTCCCGTCTTTCACCCCAGTTTGGAGGTCGCACCCTTATTATTCTCCCTCTTTAATTATTAAAGATTATTCTCACCCTTTGCCTGTCCCAAAGCAAATCGCGCCGTCTGGTCTAGAATCGGCCACTGGTAATAATGCATGTGACGGTTTCGCTGTCTGGGCCGGACAGGATGCAGGGCGGCGACCGTTGCAGGAAATTCGAGTGGTCAGTGCCACCGTCGCGATCGTCGGGGCGGGGGGGGGGGAGAGGAGGGGCTGTGCAGATATCAGAGGTGAGCGGGGAGTGGGAGGGGGAGAGGGCGCAGCGACGGCGGCAGCGAAGCGGGGAGACCAGGACGAGTGGTGGTCGATAGCGACTGTGGTGATAATTGCTGTGAGACTGGAAATGAGCTGAGTTGAAACGGCGCGGCTGGTCGCGACTGGTGCTGAAGGGAGAGTGCAGATAGCAAGCAAAAAGAAAGGACAAATTGGAACAGAGGAAGAGAAAGCACGCAAAAGCGAGACGAAAGACAGGTAAGCAAGCTGGGAGGGCGGAACTGGAATATGGGAGGTTGAAAGAATATGGTACAAATAGAGTAATTGAAGATTGGGTAGGCGAAAAGTGCACGGACGTCTGAATAAAATGCCAGTGAGTCGTTAATTTGTTGGATGGATGGCGGTTGAATGGAAGGGAGGATGAATGGAAGGGTGGGTGAGAAAATGGTTGGGAGGGTGTGAGGATGGACGGGTGTGTGAGGATGGCGAGGTGGGTGGGAGGATGGATGGGGGGGTGAGGATGGTGTGTTGAGGGGGAGGATAGATGAATGGTTGGATGGCTGGGTGGATAACGGAAGGGTAGGTTAATGTTTGGATGGGTGGGTGTATGGATCGTTGGGTGGGTGGTTTGGCGGGTGGGTGGATGGATTGGTAGGAGGACGGATGGATCGATGGGTGAGTGGATGGATTGGTGGGTGGATGGATTGGTGGGTGGGTGGATTGGTGGGTGGGTGGATTGGTGGGTGGGTGGATGGATAGATAGATGGATGAGAGAATGGGTGGATGAATGAATGAATGAATGGATGTGGTGGGTGGGTGGATGGATGCTTGATGGGTGAGGCAGCGCGGTGCTTGGAAAGCGAGCGAGGCGAACAATCGTGTAGTTGGGTGGGTGAATGATTGAATGAGTGGGTGGATGAATGAATGGTTGGGTGGGAGAGTGGGTGGATGAATGGATGCGTGAGTAGGTGGATGGATGTTTGGCGGGTGGCGTGGCGTGGCGGGGCGAGGCAAGGTGGCTTGGAGCGAGGGCGGGCAATCGAGTGGGTGGGTGAATGATTGAATGAGTGGGTGGGTGAATGATTGAATGAGTGGGTGGATGAATGAATGGTTGGGTGGGAGAGTGGGTGGATGAATGGATGGGTGGGATGATGAATGGATGCGTGAGTAGGTGGATGGATGTTTGGCGGGTGGCGTGGCGTGGCGGGGCGAGGCAAGGTGGCTTGGAGCGAGGGCGGGCAATCGAGTGGGTGGGTGTATAATTGAATGAGTGGGTGGGTGAATGATTGAATGCGTGGGTGGATGAATAAATGGTTAGATGGGAGAGTGGGTGGATGAATGGATGCGTGAGTGGGTGGCTGGATGTTTGGCGGGTAGGGTGGCGTGGCGGGGCGAGGTGACTTGGAGCGAGGGCGGGCAATCGAGTGAGTGGGTGGGTGGGTGGGTGGGTGGGCGGGCGGGCGGGCGGGCGGCGGAAGGGCCGCGGGGCGCCCATTAGCCGATGCCGTGGGGCCGAACGAGGGCCGCGCGCGGGCCGGGCGGTCCACCGGGCGTTCCGCTCCGCTTGCGGCCGGGCTGCCCCGCGACGCTGCGACGCCGCGACCCGCGCCGGCCCGCTTGGCTGCTCTTCCGTGCGCGGGGAGCCAATTTGCACTTTGGTGGAGCCACTCTAAAGCAGATGCACTCGGAGAGGGCTCGGGATGCGCTCGACGGCCACCGGAATTGAAAACAAAGACACGGCGCGGTGGACTCAATTTTCGACCATTTAATAGTGCATTTACATCCGGGATTGAATCGACACCGAACACTAGATTCACGAGGAAAAAAGTTTATTTATTCTTAATTAATAAAATGCATCACCTTTATTAATATCGTTCTGAGGTTGTGTTATTCGAGAAATACCATAACAATAATCATTCACCACTCGATGTCTTGAATATTTGGGCAGATTCATTGAATTTTCCGAATTGCTATCATGTTATTACAGGGGCATCATATGAATTATAACAAGAAGTCATATTTGTAAGGGGAATCATAGGAGAAAATCTCATTTCTGAAATTCGTATTTGTGATTGTGAATCTTCATATTTTTGGGATGAGATTTCCAAGTATTATATTTACAATCATATAAACATTTTATTTTTATTTATCATGACGACGTTTTGCAGTGGGGATTGCAGGATGGGATTGAAAAAAAGTAATTCGAAATCTTCTTCTAAATAATTGGCCAAAATAATTGAGTATAAAATATACGTTCAGAATAAATTGATTTTAAATAATAGTGAAAGAATGATTTATCACAAAAAAGTTAATCAATTCCTCAATTAAATTTAAGACAAAAAGTTAAATTTAATAAAAAATATAAGGTCAATCAGATAAAATACTATCAAAAAGCTTATCATAAATGAATAACAAGGTACAAAAATCACCTTCTAAAACTCACCTGCAGGCAACCAGCTCTCAGGTGTTTTATAAATAAGTATCACATATTATAGGGGCGGATCCAGAGACACACTTTGGAAGGGGCAATTAAAAATGTTTTGGTGGAATGAGTCATTACAGACTTTGTAAAATGTCTCAGACCACACTCAGCTCATGCTGCAATAGTTTTATTCGTTTTAATGATTATCCGAAAATATTTTGGCTTGAAAGTTTCGTGACAAGTTATTAACATTAATACAGACATTAATAGTTACAAAAAGGAGGATTAAGGGGGAAAATTTCCCTCATTTCCTTCCCTGTGGATTCAGGCCTGCATATTATAAAACAACTTGTAACAAACGACAAATTTACAAACATTTTTCAAATGAATGTTTGTGCGTGAGGCATGTCAACAGCCTCCTCTCAGCCTGTCCTGGTCAGCTATATTGAAATGAGTTTGCTTTGAAGACAACTCCCTGGAGGAGGGGAGGGTTGAACTCACAAAATCAAAGGGAAGAGAGAGAGAGGAGAGGGGGAGAGATAGAAAGAGATAAAGATGACATCGATAAGGAAAAGGAAATAATCAACAAAAACTATATAAATTGTCCTAGATACTGAAAACATACTAAACTTTTTGAGTCTATTAAATAAATCATTAAAACCGTCATACTATTTCCTTAGCCTATTACGTAATTGTAGAAGATTCTATTTTATTACGACGCAGAGAGCGCAAGGTAAAATATTTTCATATTTTCATGTCGAGGACTGAAAAAACTTTCTAAAAAATCTTCGAAATAACAATCTAATTCTATTTTTCATACTATATTATTTATAAATATTAGAAAAACATCATTTAATTCTTTAAAAATATTTAGTAAGCTGTAACTTATTTGGCGGTAATATTTACAAGAAAATAGGGAAGTGTGCTTTCAAATAAATCAAGTAATAGTAGGAAGTAAGTACGTACTCTCGGGTCGACAAGCCATTGCATTCAGATTGGGTTGGCCTATTCAAAAATGTAATTACGTTTGGTACGACTTAATTTTGCAACGGAAGATTTACACGTAACACAGTGGTATTCAAGTAACGAGCACATCTCCGAAAGAACCGAAACGAAACCAATCAATCAACTTACGTACACAAATCTTCTTTTCCCAATTTGAAACCGGAAAGAAAAGTAATAACAGCGTACTCGTGGGAGGAGAATCGAGAACACTGAAGACAGAGAAGATGGAAGCAAATCTCTCGAGTCATCGAAAATACAGGAAATATGAATCATATCCTTTCGAAGTTCTGCCCATAGTTATTAATATTGCCAACTGTTCAAGTAATGTAAATATCAATGCAGCCCTCTGATTCGGTGAAAGGTCGGTGTGGAGTGAATTGAGTATACTTGAGGGAGGGTTTGTGTTTTCACTTGCATAATAATACCACCTGATCTGAACGATATAGATTCAGCTTTCGAAGCAATTTACTACAATATTGGAATTTGCAGTTTGAATTGTATGCGGTAAATTAAGTTTGACAATTACGAAGGGCGTACAAAGTGAATATAATGGATTTTGATACCGTAGGCAGATCAGAACTGCAGGTGATCGGAACGTAACTTTATTTAATTAATGAAGTGAAAAACGAAATATTATCAGAAATTTAAACGATTGAAAGTTTTATTGCATGTTTTTAAGTCTTATATAGCAGCTGTGTTAATACATTTTTATAAGTATATTTCTATGAGATTCATTTGAATTTCGAAAGCAAAATGTTAAAAAATGTTATGAGAAGGAAATGTAACCATGAATATATATATATATATATATATATATATATATATATATATATATATATATATAATCACAAGAGTTTAAATTTGACCAAGAATGTTTCAATGTGCACTTGAACTTTTAACGAAATGGTGAACAGAATTAAGCAGATATAATTCACCTAGTATTTGAATTCAAAGCCATTGTTTCTTGGATTATATCGCAGTACGATTTAAGTATCGGTATTTGACTAAAGCAGAACTAAAAGCGCAGGCAACCACTGTGCCTGGGATGAAAGGTTATGGGTTCGCATCTCTCGTCAGACATGGATGTTTTTTTACTTTGTGTTTGTGGCGTTGTTGGTAATGGAAAGCTAACACGTATGCCGTAATATCATCATTACCGTCATTCAATAACTCATACCTGTATAGCGGCGAACCAGCTGAAAGGTTGAGGGCGAGAGAATTTTGTAAACATTACAATTTCTTTGTTCCAATAATATTATTTGACCATTATTTTAGTTTAGTTGGTGTATACAATACGAAATTAATGATTTAGAGCACGAGACACTCTCAACTCAACTCAAAAATTCACAGTTGGCAAAGCGGAACTGACGACCAGGTTCTGTGTATTTTCATCTTTAAGCCAAATTTAACGTCATTAATCTTTAAAAGCAACTCCCTACTCACTTCTCAAAATCGAATCTTGCGGATTTATATTGGTCCAAAAACATATCAAGTTGGGGAATATCACTTTTTCTAAGCAACTCATTCGCAGGCATATAATCACAAGCGCGTTCGTAGTTCGGATGGAAAACGTCGGTCCACCAACGTCAGTCGAACGACATCACGTGATCACTTTACGAAGACGTCACGAAAGCTCCTAGAAGCGCTCACCTTCGTTAGGGGGCTGCTTTCATCTGAGCGGGCGAACGTCCAATAGGCGCGCACGGCGCGCGGCACGTGCCCCACCCCTCCCCTCCCCGCCCCCGCCTCTTGCGACGCGCGCGGCGACACCTAATTTAATCCCACGCTGCCCCCTGGCGCGAGTTAATAAGTCCGGCGCGCGCGCGGCGCGGAGCGGCGATGACAACGAGGGGCACTATGGGGAGTGAAGGGGAGGGGAGGGGAAGGGAGGGTAGAAGTGAGGATGGTCTGGGGAGGGGAGGCGCTGGCTCGTTTAGTGTGAGCGGAGAATAAAGAAGTGGTAGTAATAATGACTGTGACGATAGGGCAGAGCGACGACGAGTCGTAAGATTTCTGCAAGAGAATGGTGGTCTTATTTGGACGCTTAATAAAGGACAAAGTGAAAGGAAGAAATAGGTTATTGAAATAGGCTAAACAATTACTACAACGTAACATAATTATCGTAATGCTATCAAAAACATTGGAAAATAATACAACAAGAAATACATTTAAAGTAAAATGTAAATTGTTATGCAACACGTGGACAAAATTAGTAATGTAAACAGACCATAATATTTAAAATTGTTCTAAATAACAGGTATATTTAAAGTATCCGAAAACCGCAATAATAACCTAATATAAAAACTTATATATTGTAAAAAATGGATTGGTGTGAATGTTTAATACAATTAGAGTAAAGGAGGTCGCTGATTGAAGGAAGCAGCTCTTAAAACGAGAAAGTAAGGCAGGTGAGCTTCTAGGAAGTAAGTGAAATTAAATTAACGGAGGAGATAGCAAGATTGGGAATGTGGGGATTGAGAGGAGGTGATTATAGGGCGTGGGATATAGACATGCGGTTGAAAGTGGCGCAAGTTACCGCGCAAAGAAACAGAACGTGGAATGGCGTGGAGTGGTTGGCGTGGGACGAAGGTTGTCGTGGAATGCAGATTGTCGTGGAATGCAGATTGTTGTGGAATGCGGATTGTCGTGGAATGCATATTGTCGTGGAATGTAGATTGTCGTGGAATGCAGATTGTCGTGGAATGCAGATTGTCGTGGAATGCAGATTGTCGTGGAATGCAGATTGTCGTGGAATGCAGATTGTCGTGGAATGCAGATTGTCGTGGAATGCAGATTGTCGTGGAATGCAGATTGTCGTGGAATGCAGATTGTCGTGGAATGCAGATTGTCGTGGAATGCAGATTGTCGTGGAATGCAGATTGTCGTGGAATGCAGATTGTCGTGGAATGCAGATTGTCGTGGAATGCAGATTGTCGTGGAATGCACATTGTCGTGGAATGCACATTGTCGTGGAATGCACATTGTCGTGGAATGCACATTGTCGTGGAATGCACATTGTCGTGGAATGCACATTGTCGTGGAATGCACATTGTCGTGGAATGCACATTGTCATGGAATGCACATTGTCGTGGAATGCACATTGTCGTGGAATGCACATTGTCGTGGAATGCACATTGTCGTGGAATGCACATTGTCGTGGAATGCAGATTGTTGTGGAATGCAGATTGTTGTGGAATGCAGGTGGGATGAGGTTGGCGTGGGATGAGGGTGGTGTGGGATGAGGGTGGCATGTGATGTGCTTGGCGTGTGATGAGATTGGCGAGTGATGAGATTGGCGAGTGATGAGATTGGCGTGGGATGAGCTTGGCGTGGGATGAGCTTGGCGTGGGATGAGATTGGCGTGGGAGAAGAGTGGCGTAGGAAAAGAGTGGCGTGGGATGGGTTATATGCAACGAGGTTGGTTTGAAATGTGAGAATATTGCGAATGGAAGTTGACGTGGCATTGAGGACGTAAAGGTTAAGATATATAAGCGTATGGAAGCAATGAGGACAGAGACAAGGAGAAGCAGAGGTGGGCGAGAAGGGTGGAAAGGCGGGAGGGCGGGAAGGAAACGCGATCGCCGGGAGGGCGGGAGGGGCGAGGGCGCAGGCCGAGGGAGGGGCGGTCGGAGAGGGATTGCCGCGATGACACGGGAGGTGACAGCACAAAGCCATCTGCGAAATGCGACGCCCCCTCCTCCCCGCGCTCGTCGCCCATCTTGCGCCGCCGCAGGCCAGGGCGGCCGATGGACTTCAACTGTCACGACTCCACGCAACCGACAGGTACACACGCCCTATACAATTAGTCGTTGTCATCCTAATTATTGCAATTAGGTTGGTAATCAAACTGTACGACACTGAAATTATGATGAAGTCAATTATAAATAAGATGAAATTGGAAAAATGACGCAAGTTAAAGCGAATTGCGTGGTCCTCCACTTCAAATGTAGGTTCGATAGATAACACTCAGATAAATAAGAGTGAAAGTATTTGACGGATTTTGAAAACTTGAATCCGAAAGAAAACGTTATACGTTCTACAATTTGAGATATGAAAAGTCTCTTCGTGATTCCCCGAACAAAGATTAAAGCCTATCCTTATTAAGGTGTTATTTCAAAGCACTGTCTCATAATTTACATATTCTTTCAGAATCTTAATCAAGAAGTGGGCTAATGAGATTAAAGGATTACCGGGCCTTTGAAGCTGTTCTCTTGAATATGCAGACGTCGAAAACTCAACGCAAGGTGGATAAAATTTGACTGCTTAGGATGGAACATCGAACATATAAGTACAAAGCAGAATTTTGATTTGATATTCACTTCAGTTTTTGTAAAATTTAGAACAGAGAACATTTTAGTCTTATCAATTTCTCGTCATAGCTAAATAACAGCTACATTTTAATGAAAAAATATTTGATTGAATGGTAGGTAATTCTAAAAAATGCAATATTTTACATTTGTCATTAAATTACTCGATCTGTCATGAAGAGGTGGTAATACGAAATACAACGCACATTTATGTCCTATGAATCACACATACTTATGAAGCAATTGTAAGAAGAGGCGAAATTATCGTGTAATTTAATTTGCAACTGCCGAGAGACTTTCATTAAAATCAGGTTGTGAAGGGAGCGGAAGAAAAACACACTTATTCTGGACAAGCCGTCTTCACTGACAGAGTGTCAAAATGCTTTGTTTAGTTATCGCACATAAGGTTTCGTCGCCTTGAAGAAGGAAGAAAGATACGTGTCGGTTCGATTTGCCCTATCACCAAGGTTTCTGCCAGATCAAGGTATGTCCACAAGTTTGAGATACAGTAGAACCCCAGTAATCCGAGCTAATTGGGAGTGTGGTCTGTTCGGTTTTGGAAATGTTCGGATTATCCGGAAAAATGTACCGTACACAAATACATCAATAGGATTACCACGCAATCCAACGTAGCATATGATATGAGAAATATGATATATGAAATATGATATATGAAATAAGATATATAGATAGATAGATTTATTAGAACTGCAAATGGGTATGTCCCGGTGGCAGTTAAGTGACAATAATTGCAAAAATTACAACACTTACATTAATAATAATAATAATAATAATAATAATAATAATAATAATAATAATAATAATAATAATAATAATAATAATACCGTACAATACAGTACAAGACGAAAAGCAGCATTGAAAAGAGCATTGATCGCGTTCACCGCACTTCACTTCACTACACTTCACTACACTACACATTTTTGCTTTGAATTACACTGACCATCACTTCACAGCACTACACCGCACTACACAACACTTACTCGTTTAATATCAGTTACTGTTATCTTGTTCTAACTTATTTCTGAAACTTCGGACACTGAGAGGAAAAGCTTTGAAAACTGCCGCAGGTAAACTGTTCCAATCTCTAATTGTTCTGTTACAAAAGGAAAACTTCCCAAGATCTGAATTTTGTTTCCTTGCTCGAATTTTGTGGGTGTGATCGCTTCGGCCGAAATAATTTGGTTTTTCTAGTCTAATTTGAATTTCCTTCCAAGCTGGTTGACCTACGTACGATTTATAAAGAGCGCAAAGCCTCGCCTTTGTTCTTCTCGTTTCTAGAGGTTCCCATGACTTTTTTGTTACGTTACGTCTATAGGTAAAATTATTCGCTTTTCTCTGTATTCTATCTAGATTTTTCCGGTGCGCCTTTCTGTATGGATCCCAACACGCAACTCCGTATTCCATGAGAGGGCGAACCAGCGTAAGATATGCTAATTCTTTGGCGTTTGCAGAACTTTTCTTTAGTATTCGCATTACAAAATGTAAAGACTTCCACGCTTTTCTTACTGTCTGATTTATATGCACCTCCCACCCTAATTTACTATCTAGATGAATGCCTAAATACTTGCATGATGAGACTCTTGGGATGATTACCTCACCTAAACGATAGTCTGGTTCCTCATAATTTCGTCCCCGCCCGAACGTTATTGTTTTGCTTTTAGATCCATTAATTCCCATTTCATTTTTTTCAGCCCAATCACGTAAATGCTCTAAATCCTGCTGTAATATTTGTTCGTCAGTGCTATCTTCGATTTTTCGGTATATAACACAATCGTCTGCAAATAAACGCACCTTTGATTGTATGTTCACATGGAGATCGTTCACGTACGCTAAGAAGAGTAATGGCCCTAACGCACTTCCCTATGGAACCCCTGAAGTAACATTTCCCGTAGTCGAAAACTGATTGCCAATTCGAACTTTTTGTTTCCTGTCCCTAAGAAATTCGCTTATCCACCTCACAACTCTAGCGTCAACTCCTGAGGTTAATACTTTCCTAATAAGTAAATTATGCGGTACCACGTCGAATGCTTTCGCGAAGTCGATTACTACTGCATCCACCCTCCCACCCGCGTCAACTACGTCAGCTAGATCTTGAAAAAGAGAAACAATTTGACTTTCGCACGAATGTTCACTTCTAAACCCATGCTGTCCGTGGAAAATCCAGTTCACTTTCTCCCATTCGCGACGAATGTACCCGGCTATTAAATGCTCCATTATTTTGCATACTACTGAAGTGAGGGATACAGGTCTATAATTACATACTTTTGATTTATCACCATTTTTGAAAATTGGAACCACTATAGCTGCCTTCCAATCGTCTGGTAAACTTGCATTATTAATGGAAATATTGAATAATCTTAACAAATAGGGCAATATCGCCTCACCACCGAGTTTAATAAAATCTGTCGAGATACCGTCTGGCCCGCGTGATTTACCGTTTTCCAGTGATTTTATACGATTGCGGAGTTCCCATGCGTGGAGTTTGAATTGGTTTTCTGATGGAAAATAATGAACTTGCTCCTGAGCCCGTTCTGGTTTGAATACCGATACGAAATACTCGTTGAACGCATTTGCTTTTGCTTGGTCGTCGTGCAGTGGCTCGTTATCTGCGACTCGAATTTCCTGAATTTCTTCCTTATTCCCCCGGCGTCTGCGGACATATTTGTAAAAGCTTGACCAATTATTTCGTCCCGTCTCCAACATGTTTCTTAAAAATAATTCATGAGCAATTTTCTTTTCTTTTTCTAATTCCTTGTAGTATTTTTTGAACGTTATCATGTCAGCAATGCTGCGATGTCTCCTATTAAATGCTAGCCTAACTTTTCTCTTTAAACGTCGTATTGCCCCGTTAAAATATTCAGGATCAGACTGGTCACTGGTCTGAAATAAGATATATGAAATAAGATATATGAAATAAGATATATGAAATATGATATATGAAATATGATATATGAAATATGATATGAAAAACAACGTAGCGTGGCGATCGCATCTTCACATCTTCACATCGCATCATCTAGCAGATTCAGTTCCATATGGCAAACAAATATTCCTGATTTTGCAAGTTCCTGTAAGTGAAAATTACTGTTACATAAATATGTGATATACATCGTGGTTACCAGTGCAATAAACGTTTCATTTCGACAACCTATGTTTCAATAATTAGTTGTTCAATTCTACAGTAATTATAAAATCCTTTATTTACACTACAAATAAGCATTTTACTAATTTTGTTTATTTTTTCTCCATTTATTTTTACCAAATTTTGTTCGGATTAGCCGAAATTTCGGATTTGCGGGGTTCGGATTAGCGAGGTTATACTGTATTACAACGAGCCCCTTCTTACGATTTGGCTCATTATTAATGAATTGAATTGAATTAATGTTTTATTTTACGTGGCAAGACTCGGGCCATTAGGCCAGCTCTTCCGTCTGCCCACGCAAATTTCTCTACGCTCCTTTCACCAACTAGCGGAGAAAGGGGGTATTTATTGGGCGGTTTAATTAAGCCCAGAGGCGTCATTCAGGCTTGAGGATCTTTTACATGCAAGTAAATATACTAACATGGGACTTTACTTCCCCTCCGAAGCAAGGCGTACGAACGATTTTTTCGCCCTTAAAAATCGGGTTTGAACCCGCCAGCTTGGGTATACACATAACAGTCCGATACGCTAATCATTACACCATTACCACCGCTGTATGCGTGTATTAATCGTGTATGGACACACAGGAGACGCCGAGTATTCATTTAATTCCAATAGCTGACAAGAGATGGCATTCCACAAGAGGAACTCTTCCCCTCAAGTTGTAGAGATGCATTAAAAAACCGCCGAGACGTATGGAGCATTACATGAGAGGAGAAATTGCTTAGAAATCATCCTCAAAGCGATTTCGAATTTTCGCGTTTGGTCAAAAACGCGCGAAGTTTCAAAACCTGATCAAATAATTTAATAATTACATTCATAAGAAGAAAAAGTGTGAGAAGGACATTCCTCCCTTTTCTCCCCTGAGAAACCGCCACTGGTGCATACATACATACGTTACATATATATTACACACACACGTACACGTGGAGTTTTGGGTACAAAAGTGTGTATCTTCTCTACATTAGTACCTATCATCTTTGGAACAGCACTAGCAGACCATAAATCTGACATGTGTACAGAGTTACAGTTCAAAAGAAGCTTAAACACAGATTTTACGATCGAAAATTCGAGATCGTATTGTTGCGGTGATGCCAATACTTTTAAAATAATGATAAATGAAGCCGAGTGCTGCATCCTTGGTCACTGAACTGATACACGATGTGTGCGTCTCACTCGGCGGCGATGGTGTAACGGTTAGCGTACCGGACTCTTGTACCCAAGTTTGCGGGTTCAAACCCGATCGAAGCCGTAGATTTTAAGGGCGAAAAAATCTCCTTCGTACGCTTTCCTTCGGAGGGGAAGTAAAGCCGGTTGTCCCATGTTAGTAGATTTACTTGCATGTCAAAGATCCTCAAGCCTAAATGACACCTCTGAGCTAATTTCAAATCGCCTGTTTCTCGCCCTAGAAATACCTCCTTTCTCTGCTAGTTGGTGAAAGGAGCGTAGCGAAATTTGCGTGGTCAGACGGAAGAGCGGGCCTGATGGCCCGAGTCTCGCCACGTAAAATAAGGCAAATTCAATTCAATTCAATTCAATTCACTCTCAAAGGCTCATGCGTTTCCGCCCGTTTCTGCTGCGACTTCCTGCGGGAAGTGCACAACGTTCTGCTGCTTTGGCGTGTCGTTTTCGCTCTCAAGAATGCCTGACAGTGCACAGTGTGTAAACGTTTTGCTTGTCGACAGGATACGTTGCTGACTTGTGCAATTTTATATGACCTTCGTGCGCAGCTGAAAAATACAAGAGAAACACCGGATGTTTGTGATGCTACCTGGTTTAAACAATGCTGATTGAAGAGATTTCAATAGTGGTGGATAACAAAGGCCATACCCCAGGGACCTAGGCCAATGGAACAAATGGGATTCACAGAAAAAGTGTCCACACATCATCAACTACTCAGAATCACTGAAGACATCCAAACGGCATTCCGAAATCATTATCACACAATTGCAATCTTTCTCGACATTGCTCAAGCCTTCGAGAGAACATGGCACCAAGCTCTAAACTATAAAATAAATAGGCACTCCACATTATCTTACACAAATCATTTCCGATTTCCTTGACAATAGAACTTTTGCCGTTACAGTTGATAACCCTATATATACAGTTGATGACTCTAATCCAAAAGCGGTCGAAGCAGGCCTTCCCCAAGGCTCCCCGTTTATCTTCCGCTCTTTATAACGTGTACGTCGCCAACCTACCGAAACATAGTAAAATAAAAACCGCACAATTGGCAGATGACACGGCTACATATTCATCAGGTCCCACCATAAACTCAATAAAAATCAATCTTCAAATATACCTACACCAAATTGACAGCTGGGCAGACAAAAACAAAATTAAAATAAATCCGTCAAAAGCAGCAGCAAAAATATTTTCCTTAAGACCTTACGTACCCCCACCACCCTTACAGATGAATCAAGAACCTGTACAATGGCATCCTCATAATAAACCCATAAAATATCTAGGCCTTTTCTTAGACATCCGACTCAATTGGAAAAACCATATTGAGAATAAAATTATTCAAGTAAAAATAAAATTACATGAACTAAAACCAATAATAATTAAATCAGCTAAACTACCATACAATACTGCCTTATTGCTGTATAAAACTATCATACGACCATTGCTATGCATGCGCAGCGTGGATCAGCGCAGCCAAATCTAATACAAAAAAACTCCAAGTAATCCAAAATAATTTCCTCCGCACCATCACGAATACCCCTTGTTACAATGCTCAACTCCATAAAGAATTCCAGCTAGAACCGATAACCAACCATATCATTTTTGTATCCACCCACTAAGTCCAGAACATCCCAAATATACCCAACCTAACCCCGCTAAGACTCTGCCAAAATACAATACACAGTACCCGCATCAGGAATATATTTCCTTTCCATACATTCCTAAATAAATTCTCAGATCTCGAACCAAAGTAGAGATATTATATAAAGATACCTCTATCACCCTAGTAGTATTAGTATTTTAAGATTACTATTAAGATTATTTTAAGTTAATTATAAGTAGATATAAGCAAATACTACAATGTATAGTGTAATAAACACTGATCTTTGCATTGCCCTATTGAAATGAAAATAAATTTAAAAAAAGTGGTTGATAAGCATTTTTATTCATCCAAAATTCAGTATCTAAAACAAAAGCGCATTCGTTAAAATTAGGCAATATTCTAATAACGCCAGTAATTTCACATCAATAATAAAATATTTGTGTCTAGAAATAGCAATTCTATAAGTGAATGGACTGCCGGCTGTCGAATCACCTCTTGCTTGTTTAGAGAAATCTATGTTAGAAAAAAGTGCATTTGACATGTTTAAATTCATCTTTAGAGTTTCGCTTTGCACATTCCAATTTCATACTATTTCCTTTAATGTTAGCAGAATGTTGAGCAAGTATTGTGAAGCGAATCAGTGCTCATGAACTTCAAATTAATAAACCAAATTATTAGTAATGAAAAAGGTTATTGCCTACGCATTGATAAATGCCGTCTTTTTACATACGATACTTGTTCTCTACGAGTCATGATTCTCACGTCGATAAATTGTTTTAGTTAACACGGAATTAGACTCGCAAAATAAACTGAGTTATGGATGTAATTGTAAAATACGTACATTTTATAATTTGGATTGTTTTAAATCAATCGAATAAGAAATTTATTCCATGTGTGAGAAAAATAGAAATGTACAAGCATATACACAAACTAAAATACAATATTAGAATATTATATAATACATTTATTTTAATCTCTGAGAATAAATTGTGAACGATAATATGGCTGTAAAATTTTGCAGCTATTGTGAACTTGCACGATTAAATAAGTATGTTTATGCTTTTTATTACTATTATAATTTAAAAGAGGTTTTAATTTTAACGTACTAAATGTAACAGTAATACCAATTATATTAAACGAAATAATTTTCCACAAACAATGGACAAAGTATGAGTATGTTGTCGGAGCACTCCAAAAAGGGTCATTATTTGACTTTAATATTACTTGCATTACTGTTACATGAATAACTTGAGTTTATTGAAAATAAAGGTTTTCTAAGTGAATTACTGTGTGTTGCCAGATCCATAATCTGATAGAACGGGAACTGAAAAACTTATCTTTTACCTTTAGTTGAAATACGTCTTCGGGAAAGTCAAATATGAAAAGGAATATTAATTTGTAAGTTCAAATATTTAAAATTAGCAAAAACATAATTTATTTTGTAAATATAACGTTGAAAACTTGAACATGCATAAACATTTGCCTTTCATTTTCTCCCTTCACAGAAAGACGGGACAAAATTAATGAGATTAAATTAATCACACGAAATACGAATGAAACAGTACCAAAAGGACGCAAAACGTGTAACATTGAAACGTTCTTGCCAAACACTTCTTTAAGTACTCGTACGTATTAAACATGATGTACATATAAAATGAATAAAAATATCCAAACATTTTACATTTTTAAGCTCATTTCTACGCCAGTGTGGAATTTTGATGTGATCAGATCATCTAAACTGATATTATTTCTTAATCCTAAAAAATAAAATTGAGCATTAACATCGTTCTGCAGCAAAAAATATGTTAACTATTTGAACATATAACCATTTTAGTTTTACACAAGCTAAGGATTGATTACATCACACAAAATTATGGTTTCCGTAATAAAGAATTAGGTAAATATTCCTTGACAATTCATCGGGAGAGATGGCTCAAGGCATCAACTGATGTCACTGCAGTACCTCTGACTGGGAAGTCCTAGGCTCTAGTCCTGAAGGTGGCAAGATTTCGGCACTAGCTAGATAGCTTGGTCGAATTCAATCGCTGTGTAGAGGAGGCCGGTTGTTCTACTCGATAGTTTTCACTGGTTTCTCCGATCAATACCAGGCAAATTCCTTAGCAGTACCCTAACAAACTGGCTACGAATCACTCGCGATCTTTCCTTCCTCTTCCTTGTCCTATTATCACCCCTGTCTTACACACACTTACACGCACTACACTACCATTCCCGCCGAGAGACCGGTGGGAAGCTTAGAGATTTTGCCGGCTGGGGCGATGTCCCGCTGGTGGGAAATATCTGATAAGGGAAATCCCGCTAGCTGACGTGTAGTTCGGAGTCGAATCTCTCTACACAGCCAGGGAAGATCACCGCCACGTCCCAAGGAAAATCCATACACAGTACTTACGGGACCAATGTCCTTAGTAGTTAACACGCTCGGAATCGCTAATCAATCAATTCCTTGCCATTTATTTTGCTCTCTTCCCACGATTCTAGAGATACGAATAAGTCATGCTAAAGAGACTAGTGCTCAACCAAATATGAATTAATTTTAGTAAATACATGTGAAGGTATGTAAGGAATGTTAGAATACTTCAGTGGTCACAAAGTATATCAATTAAATAATTACTAGAATATAACATGTTTGTGTGTTGAAAATATCATCAGAGGTCTCACGTTTTCGCCAATACAATTGACGAAACTGATCTCAAGAACAGAATAACAACATGTACGTACGAGGGTAAGTCGATATGTATTTGCACTCAATTTTTATAATTGATAACAGTAACAGTACAACATTTACAATGAAATCATTTTTCAATATAAGCACTGTGCTTTTCAATGTACTTGGTCTATCGTAGCACCAGCTTTCCGACACATTCAGAAAATGGAATTGTCGATTGAGCAGAACGCCAGGTATGCATTGTTTCCTCACCTGATGTTTGGACGGAAATCTTAAAGCACCTTTAAGTGGACCAAACAGTGATAATTAAACGTGACAAGATCGGTACTGTAAATGAGATACAGATTTTGAAAAATTTGGGCGACGGAATGTGGATGTACGTTGTCTTGCAAGAAAGGAATGGCTTTCGACAATCCATCCCTTTTATGATATTAGAATATGACTAACGTTGATATGGTACACAACTTCATCAATAGTCCGTCCCTCGGTTATTGAGAACCAGGGCTTAGATTTGCTCAATTTTGGAAACAGTTGTGGATGAGGCTGAACATCTTGCTCTTTTCTCAATCTCAATGCTCGTTCAACTAATTTTGAAGGATTCAGTCTACTAGTAAACTCTTCGCTAATGAAAAACATTACATGCGCATTGTGCAGAAAGTCTTCTATGATTTGAAGCTTTTGGTACACATTCAGATCACTAAAGCCTCTTCTTTTCATGCAAATGTAGAGTGATGCAGCCATGTTTACGTCGTAAAAACTCGAACGATAATTAGGGAAAAACACTAAAACTTACCACAAGCAAAGTGAATAATGCCATCTTAAGTTTGGTATGTACACAAAAATGAACGTCAACCTACAGGCAATTAGAACGGAAGTGCATGTGCTAATTGACTTATTCACAAAATAAATAAATTTTAATAAATATTGGATATGAAATTCACTAAGATTGTAGACGATTTTTGTATTTGATGGAAGACATAAAACTTACACTACTTCAAAATAAGAACTGCGTGCCGCCTATGCGACAACGATGCAAGTGCAGAAAGAAATTGGCAGCAAAATTTCCGACGGTTTGTATCATAGTCCTCTTTTAATCTGCTTTACTTGGTGGGTCGTAATATTCATCGGAAAATGTCACACGACTTCGTTTTGGACACACTTAAGAAGAAAGTTGGGCAAAGAATTTTATGGGAGTATAAACATAAAAGATTATTAATACCGGATTTTACGAGCAAGGCGAAGTTTAATGAAGGAGAGCTACGTGTAAGAGAAAAGTAAACGAAGTATGTTTTAACTTGGTACATATTAGTTGCTTACTCTGGTCCAGATATGATTGTTATAGGGGTATTACATGATAGAAAAATGCATCAATATAAGATGATATTAGCTGTGAAGGAATATTGCGCCCAGCTCAGAGGTATTAAAACGCAACACGTTTTCTAATTTTTATCCTTGTCGACGGGACATACGAAGTTATTGGAATGTACAGGTACCAGTTGCTTCCATTTAAAGTTTTTAACACTGAATTTTTCATCTAAAGAAAAGTTTATAATACTGCTGGATAAACTTGTCAGTCTAGTTTAAACCTTGGAGGCAGATTGTAATGCAAATAAAGGTATATTAAATGATAAAACCTCTAATAATACGTTAATACAATGAGAAAGGTGCCCAAAAAACTTGAATGGGAAAAGTTGCTTTTGTAAGAAACGATAAGGAATATTTAAAACTAACAAAAAAAATTAACTTCGCTATACTTGGCGCTGGATGTCTGAAAACGTGGATGAATGTCTACTCACAGTCTGTCATACAATCCTCCTATCATCTCTTGGCTGAGTCTTCAAGCAACATGGTGACAACATGGGGGGCAACATGGCTGAGTTGTCAACCTTACGTCCGGCGATTGTTAGCGCCTTCTTGCGTTCACTGCCTCCTGCATCGTGCTTTGGCAACTGCACGATCCATGTGCTGCACTCAGCGTCGATGTACCAACCAGCTTCACGCCGGTAGACGATGACGTCTACTTAGAACGTATTAAGCTGTTTTTATTTCCAGTGAATCTTCCTCCGAGACAAACTACACTTCCCAGGATACCATCACAGCAGATGCACGAGTGACTCAGACCGATCTATGACATGGAGCGCGGATTTAGAAAACGATACACTGGAAGACACGCACGCTCTCTGTTGGCGAATGGTGCGCTCTCGGGCGTGGTGGTTTTGTGATGTGGACCCACCTCTCCAAGAATGGGACAATTTGATCGATTACTTTTGGGCGAAGCAAGATTTTTTGAAGACAATATATTACCAAGGTGAAGAGAACAAGAGTTCTGAGGAGGTACATACTTTATATAAAAATCTAATTTTAAATTGTGTGTCAAAAATCTGAACCAAGTTAACTGAACGACACCATTTAAAATGTTCTTGCAAGGAAATTTTGTTTTCACGTGTATTAGAATTAGCAGGAGATTCTCCACTGGATATTTGTAGGTGTTAAGTCGTTGGATGTGGTTGCCGAATGAGGTATTATTTCGTCCATCAAATCTGACAATATAATTTTTTCTCGATAATTTATTAATAAATGAACATCTTAGAAAGTCAGGAACTTTTTGACATTTGTTAAAATTGTAATTTATGTAATTATGAATTATGTGAATCTTGAGATTAAGTTAAAACAGGGGGTAAACTGAGCCAAAACTTTTAGGGTTAGATGGACAGTGGCCCAGATAACCTTTCAGAAATCATACTGGATATTATGTCTCAACATTCCTGTTTAAGTGTTTAGGATGTCCGCAGTGAGAGCGAGAACAACCAAACATCGGGATTAATCAGATGCGCACCGGGTAAGTTGGATCCGTGACAACCGTTGCCGCTGCAGAGCCTCTGACGAGAAAGCCTTACAATTTGAGTCTTTACCGTGAAGGCTTTTCGATACTACCTCTTTAATTGGATCGCTGGTGAGGTAGATACCTTTTTATTATGATAAATAAATAAAGATATTGTCTTGGTATCAATACTTTTTATTCAGCTTAAGATCGTTTCGATCGCGTAGCGATCATCCTCAGAGCTAAAATGTGAAATACAAATATTATTAACAGGTTGTAGTTATTGTATGCAAGATGCGTAAGCAAACTGGATCGTACATACCTTGCAGTTTCTGGGCCGAAAACGATCTTAAGCTGAATAAAAAGTATTGATACCAGACAATATCTTTATTTATTTATGATACTACCTCTATAGCGGGGTCGAATTGAGCTGCAGTCTTGGAGGTGAATTCTAGCGTCCGACTACATGGCAGATTTCAATGTTTTCATCAATCAATACAAAGCAATTGTTGAAGCAGGGGGTACATATCGCGCAAAATGTTTCCTTCCTCATCCGTATTCCCTCTTCAATTACGCAGTTACATTTATGCTTACATGCAGTAGCGTGTATTTTCATGTATTACATGTGTGGTAACACATATCGAGAGACTAGTCGGGAATTTAGAGTATGTTCACGACTGAGGAGGTGCCTTTCTGAGGGAAATATTTATTCCAGATGGACTTTTGAAGCATGCACGCACGCACGCACACACAATAAGGAAACATCTTACAGACAAAATTCCAATCGAAAAATTATATGATCTGGGTAACCCTGATGACAAGATACTGACAAAATGCTATATTGGCGTTGAATTGTTAATTTTAGTCCCAGTAATGAACACATGACATTTTTGAAATGAAGAGAAGAAAGGTTACTTGATCATTATATTAACTACTAAACTAAGCCTGCAACATTCACTATGGTTTTACTACTGAACCTAAAAGTAAATTTCCGTAATGAATATTAAAAATTATATTTATCCGAATCGACAGTTCATCTTGAAAAAAAAAAAATGCTGATTTGTTCTGTAAAATGCCTAATTTTGTTGCAAAGACTTTCGTAACGAATGAAGTCTAGTGTGTTTAGGAATATTTCTCCATAACATAGAATTGTCGATGCTACTGCCCCACTTATCCTCAATTGTTAACTCACATCCAATTAACCACAGACTAGTGTTAAGTGAGCAATTTTTTCTAAAATCCTTTTTTGCATCCACGAGTGTTTACTTAAAGCTGAAAATGAATAATTGTTATTAGGTTACTTACACATGATTTAATACTATTATGTAATTCAAGTTGAGCTAAATTAATAAAATTATGTAGAAATATAAAAAGCAAAAACTGGCCCAGTTAACATAATTCTTTTCTACACTCCTTTGAAATTGAATATTTTTAGGAATCTGATAATACGTGCTAAGATCGATACTGGAAAATTTGAGTGGAAGTTAAGATTAAAATTCATATCAATCATACGTTTCACATGTAAATTTCAGTTAAACGTGCCCTACATTATCATGTGATGATGTACGTAAATAACGTATTATATGCACGTATTTATCACTATGACGGAAGCAAAGTTAAAGCTGGAACGTGAGTGCAGGCCTCAGCGAACACTATTTCCCACACATTTGTGGCTAACCGATTTATACGTACTGGTTTGAATTCAATTGTTTTGTGTTCCGAGCTTCAGTTGCTAGTTGATCTGTTTTGGATTTCCACAACTACACATTACTATTATCAGAGCATTTTTTTCTTAAAGTTCATCGTTTGCAAACAGAACAGTCACTTTGTTCATTTACAGAACAATGAATGTAGTAAATGACCATTAATATTACTGTCGATACCATTATAATTGCTATTATTAATGAATTAAAACAATCGTGGAAGAAATATATATTTGAGACCCTCAAATAAATACCAAAAATATAAATTATAGATTCATTCGTTTATTATACCTAATCTCCATGATATCTGAACTCTGCTGATTCGGTCACACTTTCTAGACATAATGAGTGCACACGGGCAAGTGCATTTGACCTGCAGCAATTTTTTTGTAAGGCCTTCTTGATACTTCGATAACGCTCCAAATATTCACAACAGACCAAAGTAAATAGGGTGGAAAAACTAAAAAAAAAGAAGTAACGTGTGAAAAATTCGATAAGCTCCCTAACTAGAAAAAAAAAAGTTCCCATGCGCCGCCCCGAAATAAGCTGCGCGTGGAGGCAACGCATGGCTTCGGGAGATAAAAGCGCCGGACACGGGGCGCTGAGACTGAATAGCGCTAAGCTCCGTCTGTTCGTCACACACCAAAAACGCTGCGCTCGCGCCAAGTCGAATTACAGGAGGCGGCGGCGGCGGTGGCGGTGGCGGTGGCGGTGGCGGTGGCGGCGGCGGCGGCGGCGGCGGCGGCGGCGGCGGCGGCGGCGGCGGCGGCGGCGGCGGCGGCGGTGGCGGTGGCGGTGGCGGTGACGGTGGCGGTGGTGGTGGCGGTGGCGGGGGCGAGGGCGGCGGCGAGGGCGGGGGCGAGGGTGGGGGCGGGGGCGAGGGTGAGGGCGGCGGAAAACGTAGGTGGCGGTAGCTACAAAGCAGAGCCTCGACCTTCCGCTTCCTCTGGGGACACAGTTCGGCACACGTCCACTTCTATCTCACTCCATTGATTGAGACAAACATCCACACTATTTAAACAAGATTATCGCTCGTTTAAGAACCAAAAATTCTGAGTGCTCTAAAATGCATCCATAAATGATGACGCGCTTAGGTTTTAAAACACATTTGCTCTAAATGGTCCTATTCAGGCTTGTATTTTCAAAATGACGGTTTTAAACATGAAGCAAGTAGTTTGGTAGCGTCAAGACTCACTGTAGTCGAGAATTCTGAAGACTGAATCTGATAAGTAGCTTCAATTAGTCTCTTGGAATATGTGGGCGTACACTAACGTGCCAAGATCTCTGTCGAACTTTCTTCTTCATCCTGTCCCTATTCTCATTAAGTAAAGTGGATAATAGACCGATTTATCATTTACAATTTAGATTTGATATCTTCTCTAATATTTGGAATTTGAAGGATTTCTACTGTTGGCACACTTCGAGGGAAGGAGAAAGTCAAGTCAAATTCATTTACTGACATATCTTTGGGATAAGTGTCATACACTCTTTACTGAGAGTTGCTTAAGATAATGATATTCGTGAAATTCTTCCTGATGTAATTATATTTAGGAATAATGAGAATTATTAGACAAATAATAAAAGCCTTCAATTAGCTGATAATAATAATAATAATAATAATAATAATAATAATAATAATTGTAATCATGATTTCACCCGGTGAGTGTTGTATTTGCACTTCCTACTTCCTTATTAGCAGAAAGATTGGAGGAAAAGAGTATAGTGTAGTGATGAAATACGTGCGTCTTTTTGAAAGACATAAAGCAAATCGCTTGCTCTATTGCCACGACAATTGTCGATTTCATGCATAGTTAATCCTTGATATTGCAGAAAATGTGGAGCTGAGATTTCATGCACGGACACCTATATGAT
The DNA here is from genome assembly GCA_038098605.1 of Gryllus longicercus. Classification (NCBI taxonomy): domain Eukaryota; kingdom Metazoa; phylum Arthropoda; class Insecta; order Orthoptera; family Gryllidae; genus Gryllus; species Gryllus longicercus. Next base: position 1,656,748 of record JAZDUA010000166.1, on the reverse strand, counting down.
TAATCGCTACGTAGTACTAAGCTTCTTGCAAAACTACACTTAATAAAGCCTTCAATCACATTTAACAAAAATATTCTTTTTAGTTAACAAAAATATAACTTTTTGTTAAATGTAACATATTTAAAGTTCATTAAAACAATAACAATAAAATAACGAGAAACAATAAATTTTATTCAGTCGTCGAACATTTTATTGCTTTGAATATTGTATACTGTGAACATTTAGTCAGTCAATTGTGGCATTTTTATTGAGTTTCATCATGAGCAGTTCTCTTCTTCTCTTCTTTTCTTTTATTTTCTGAGATTTGTATAGATACTAATACTATTAAAACACTTTTAAAATTGACGTTATGAATTTAGTACAAAGCAAAATCAATTATTGTGTTTAAAAAATGCAGAAAATGCTTTACGCATGTCTCTTACGGTGTGCAAACATCTTAAAATAGATAAATGGCCAAAAAATGGTTGTTATTAAGTACAAAGTTGCTATAATAATAATAATAATAATAATAATAATAATTATTATTATTATTATTATTATTACTAAGTTGGTGTTAGACGCTAAAAGCAGATCATATAATTTATGTTTCATTTCCTTGGAATGAATAAGATTCTTCAAGTGAAATCGTGACCTGCTTATATAATATGTAATTGTGTCAGTATTTGCCATAGTTTATTTTCATTCTTCTTTGAGCCACATCACATTGAAGATTCAGTCAGAGTGGAGGAAGTCTAATAGCTGTTTTTATTGCCATTACAACCAGTCAGAAGTCTATACACTGCGGCTATGGTATATGATTTGCAAATACCATACAATGTCGTCGGAGCCAGCACTATTGTGGGGAAAGGTGGACAGTTCGTGCGACATGTCCAGTTGCGTGGTCTGCGTGGGTGGAACTGTTCCGGCCCACATCCTCAAGAACAGCTATATACCGACGCGATTTCCGCATAGGCCCACACTTGGCCTTCATCGCCGTCGCCGGTTGACAGGTGAGTTCGGAGTACGTTGCTGTAGTCTGTGATGCTTCCGTGATAGTGTGAGATATTCGAGTGGTGTTGAATAATAATTTATTCATTCATTGTTTATTCATATTACTGTGCATATTCATGTGACGTGCAACACATGTAGTGGTTTATTTTTAATATGCATCGAATCAATCTTTTTTGATAATGAGTCCACGTTATTGAATCTCAACTAACCTGTGTGATATGAGAATATTTTACAACAAGAAAATGAACGGATTGTGAAATTAGAGAAAGATAAAAAGAAAGTTTCATTATTATATTTTATTAACTTGGTATACCCCAAGACTTGTTTATAACTTTGTAAAAAACGATGAATACTTGGGAAGTCTATCAGAATGTTAAATACTCGTGCTTTAACAGTGTGGAACCCATATCCAGCTATTTATTTTGATAGTACATATAGCAATGTCAAGCAGATTTGGCACAGTGATTGCTTTTTTAAGCTGGCACAGCTTCAAAATGTTTCTGGGATACCAAAGAGACAAAAAACGTTCGACCCAGTTGGACGAAGCATGGACTTCAAGGAAGTGTACGTCTTAGGTATTTGTCCAAATTGTTTGGTATATTAAGCTTACAAATTCATATCTTAATTATATAAGGATAAATAAAGCGAGTTAGCAGACGAATTACGTCGCGCAAACTGTATGAAAATCAAATATCGATGATGTAAAGAAAGAAAAAATAACGTTTCATGTTGTTCACAAGTCTAAATTTTTTTGATGTTGACAGCGTGTTTAGATAGTTTTCTAACATTTCATATTTTTGTGTTAATATGAAATGTTAGAAATGTATCTACCAGTGAACTTGTGAGATAAATGCGATATATGTAGTGAGACTCCAGACACATTGGCTGTATTATTTTATCAAGTTAAGCTGATCTACGGAATTCGGACAGTGCGTCACAACTTTTCCAACACTCTTAAAGAAAATATAATGAAATGATAACCATGTTCTGAAAGTTATTTTTGTATGAAACAAGAAAAAGTTGTGAATACTTGAGTTTGGAAACGTTTGTGCAGGCCTATAATTCTGTTTCCAACAATCAGTTCCTTATATACAACAGGGAAACTGTTTTTCGATCAATTGCAGAGATGAATATGATAATATCAAGATTTTAATTATGTAATGAAGAATAATTAGCAGTTTGCAATAGTTTAATAATATTACAAACACATATGAACCTTTTTCGTTATATTTTGAATTTCTAAACACATATGTTGATTTTATTCCTTTAAGCTCTGATAAATAGAACAAACTCGCACAAACAAAAAATATATCGCACAAAGCAGACCACACGTCATACAGTGGAGATTTGCGGCTAATCCTTCCTCCTTTTTTCATTTCCCTCATTCAAAGCAGTTGGCGCGGCGTGGAACTTTGTCGCTACTCCCTCTCACTCAGGCACTCGCTTTGTCAAATTAATAGCTGTATTTATTGCTAGCATGCTACTCAGAAGCACGGACAATTCGCCAACTATTGACGGTGAAGTGAGTAATGAACGTTGGGTGTCCCCGTTTTGAAACGAGGCCATTGGTTCATACTAACAGTCGTTCAGCTCCACTTGTAGTGACCTATTGACAAATGTAGCAGATTGAGGAAAGAGATTTCATGCACAGTAACGTCGAGTCCTCTTTAGATACTTTTACAGAGCAGAACAAAAATATGTTTTTATCATTTCTCAGGGACAGTTCTAGCAAAGCTCGATATACTTTTTTATGGCTCAACATCGTGCAGTTTTGTCTTAGTTTTTCTCCGACACTACATTTTTTCAAGATCAGTGAGGGATGAGCCATTCTATAGTGAGTGTTTAGTTAATCAGCCAAATTTATGACGAAAGGGGACATGTTCGGAAAGGGAACATCGCTCTGTCCGTGAGGCGTATTCTAGAGAGCTGCTCCGATATTGAATTGAATTGTTGCCTTATTTTACGTGGCGAGACTCAGGCCATCAGCTCTTCCGTCTTATCACGCAAATTTATCTGGCAGCGAAAGCTAGCAGAGAAAGGGGGTATTTTTTCGGCGACGAAACAGGTGATTTGAATTTAGCTCAGAGGCTTCATTTGGGTTTGAGTATCTTTTACATGCAGTAAATCTACTAACATAGGACAACCGGCTTTACTTCCCCTCCGAAGCAAGGCGTTCGAAAGATTTTTTCGCCCTAATCCACGAACTTGAGTATAACAGTCCGATACGCTAACCGATACACCATCGCCGCCGCAGGAGTTCGCCTAGAAGTGATCAGGGAAACCATGAAAATCCCTAATCTTCGCAGCCTGCCTATGAATCCAATTCCGTCCGGCACTACAAACTCTCCTATGCTAAACGCTTCACGTACACTTGCGACACCCGGCGGAAATAAGGCGAAAAGCGTTATATCGACGCCCATCGCCACTCATGTTGGTATTAATCGCGCAAGTTTTCTTGAACGTTGACCTTGCTTCTCCCTCTCTGGCACAATAAACAGTCGCAGAAAAAGCTCGCAGCTAGCACTGATGACAAAATTTCAAACACATCTTCACGGGCGCGAAATAGAAACTATTTTCTGTTGAAGGCGAGAACTTCTGTGTGTGATTTTCTCCAAAATATGTAAAGAAATGACCGAAGTAGGTGAAGATCCTTCACACGAGATATCTCGAACTCTAGAGAAAGTTAGAATGAAAATTATTGGGAAAAAGGCGAAGGCATGACTGATTCTTCAGAGAATGGTATTTCTTCATAAAATCAAATGGCCGATTTCGTAACTGATTCCCCCACTCTACCCGCATTACTTCAATTCATCGTTCAAGAAAAGGTGTGCGAGTTGTAAAGCTGGACTCATCCTTCCGAAATTAACGCTGTTTGTCATTTCAGGATGCGACTAGGCTTGAGAGTGTTTTCAGTGGCAGCGATGGCGCTCGCCGCCTTGCAAGCCACTGCGTCGGCGGCCGCGGCGGCTGCTGCAACAGCAGCGCCAGCAGCGGCGGCGGAGACGGCGGCGGCGATGGCGGCGGCGGCCGCGGCGGCGGCGGCGGAGGCCGGGTCGCGGTCGGCGCGCGCCGCGGCGGCGGGGGCGGGGGCGGAGGCGGGGGCGGAGAGCGGGTGGGCGCGCGTGGCGCAGCTGGTGCGAGGCTGCCGGCCGCACGCCGCCGCCCTAGGGGAGGAAGCCGGCGCCCTGGACCGACTGCAGCGCTGCCTGGTGGACGCGGCGCTGGCCTGCCTGGGCGACGTGCTGCGCGAGGAGAGGGTGGTGCTGGCGCCGGGGGTCGAGCTCGTGCGCCTTCGCAACAGGTGAGCACTCAACACTTGTTCGCTACCTAACAGTGCTGCAGGTTTGATACGAAACGAACGACGATTTAGATACGGTTGTACTGTTTTATTTTAGTTCCAAGACTAAGTAGAGCTCAATTAAATATTAAAGGCAGTTCTAGGATTAACAGAAACTTCAAAAATAGAGAGGTAATAGAAAAATGAAATAAGATAAATTGCTCAAAATATTTAACATTCTCAGATGACATCCAAAAACTGAATAATAGATCCCTACAATCTTTACTTTTTCGTGAATATTTCGTGTTCCTTTTCCCCTACATTGCATTATCATGTAACACATCTTAAATTCCTTTATGATCAGTTCATAATCGAATGCAAACGATCAAAAGAAATAATTTTTTAAAATTTTCTATATATATCATCATCATCTCTATCTTTATGTATCTCATCTACGAACAACTATCAGCGTTTGTATTTGAACGTTTCGCATACGTTGTGTTTCATACACAGCATGACGAAGGTACGTGCATTTTAGGATTACTCGGAACGATGCTCCCGACTCGTCAATCCTAGCCACAGAAGCGTTGGGACCCCCCCCCCCCGCGCCATTCGCGCACGGAGTTCCGGAAATTGGTCGCCCACTAGTTATTCCGCCCCAACGCGCATACCCTCGTATATCATTGTTCAAGCAGCCCATCATTTTCCACATTCTGGGTATCCTGTTGCTAAACATGATTGTGGTCCCTTTTAAAAGGGACTAATTGAAATATTTTGTACCTTTCGGACATGCATTAATTTTAGAACGTGACCGCAGATAGGCTGCTTCAGAAAATTAATTACGATACTTGATGGAAAGGCACATAGTTCATTGTTCATTGTTCAATTGCGCAATGATCTAAATTTGCACTTAAAGAAAGAAGTGAAGTTCTGAGTTGTTTTATTTAGGCTACCAAAGCAGAGAAAAAGATGTAGAATAAAAACGACATATTGGATGAACTGCCAAACAATTTACCAGAAACTTTGCGCGTGATCTAGAAATAGAATGGAAACAATATGGATGGAGAAAAGTAGTTGTGACCAGTATAAATAGATAATGAAGTGGAGTTAGAAGAAGATGGGAACCAAGAGCGGAGACCCAAAGATCAATATTAATAGGCGGAATTGAATGGGAATGAAGGTAGAGTAGATAAGATGGATGATTAGGAATTATTGAGTAATGTAAAGATACACAAATGTGGAGTGCACTTGGAGATATGGGTTTCGAATGAAGTAAGGGGAAGTGAAGTACAGTCCACGTTTAATATAAGGTTTACGTAATGCGAGAAGATTGTGAGGACAGAACTGGAGTGGAATAATTTTGTTATGAGAACTGCGACACGAGTGAAATTAAGGGCAAATCAAAGAGAAAATTGACGGAAAAACATGAAAATAACTACACCAAACTCTTTTACGAAGCATATGATAAAAAAAGTTTATAAAATTGTAAAAAAATACAGCAAAATGAGATTCGGCTCGTTTAAGCTAAGAGATCACTTTGAAACGAATATTTCGAAGCAAAGTCTCAAAGTCGATAGTGACTCGTGGAATGAAATACAAAACAAAAGTCCCATGTGAACTTTGTCGCGCTTGCTAAGTGTCAGACTTTCACCGAATCATCAAAAACGCCATCTCTCTTTGCAAAATTTCGGCTACGGATCGCCGAACATCAAAAGGCACTTGAATTGGTGACCGTGGAGAGATAATAATTAATGAATCGATAAATTTGAAAAGGTCAGGATGACGGGTGTCAGCGAACATTAGCGTCGCAAAATGATGCAATGTCAGAACGACATGCGGAGTATAAAATAGTAAAATGTAGTGTTTCAATGGTTTGCTGAATAAAAGAAAAAAACACCAACAAGAAACATAAATTGAGGACATTTTCGCGAGAAAGTTTTACAGTCACGGAACTTGGAAAAACATAATGAGAAGAGGCCAGTGTTGATAATCCAGAAAGAATTATTATACATTTAGTATAGGGAGAGTAGATTAGGTTAGATAAGTGAGGAAACAAGTAAAAACTTCAAATTGAAAATTTCAAAATAGTCCCAAACATGTTCAAGACATACGAGAACATGAATTAAGATTTTTTCACAGTGGTGGAAATATCTCAAGAGAGATTCTCAGGGGCATTTTTCTTCATTTCAAATGTAAAATCAAAAAGCGGAATATATATGGTATGACACACAGGAGCGTCGTCAGTTCGAGATGACAATTGACAAAAGAACTAACTAAAACAGTGCAATAATCCACTCTTTCACTATGTCACAAAAAACCTTTCATCACAAATACCATGCACACGGGCTCCATATCATCCAGAAACGATTCAACATAATGCGTAAAATTGTTAAGACACCAGGCGCAGTCATTACATAAGAAGTCGCGATTTTAGCTTTTAACACAATGATTTCACAGACTCACATTTGTGAGTAATTTTAGCAGCATTTCCATCAATGTAAATTGATATTTTGAATAAAAAAATATCCAAATTTTTTGTTTCAACAAAACCATTCCAGAAATATGACTATTTTCTAACTAATGGCATGTGTTTATTTCGTGTTTTTAAATAGGGAAATGTAGATTCAAAATAAATCACGATTATAACAAGTTCAGTCAATTATAAATACTTATTACTAATTTTTATAAATTATTGTTTTTTCAATATTAAAAAATATGAATGAGAAACCAATGCAGCTAAATATTTTTTTTGGTTTAATGGTAATACGATATTTGATGAAAAATACGAATAGAAACTTTGTGCATTAGTTCGAAAGTGATTTTAGAACTCGCTTGTTTTGAGCAAATGTGAACGAAACGTGGTCAGAACGCAATGCATTCAACTGGAGTAAAAGTAATGGTTTCCCTTCATAATTCGCAAACACATCTAGGTACCAACCTACAACTTTCACCCAGACGGAAAGGGATACTCAAGGAATTTTTAAATTTGTTTCCTAAAAATAATGTTTTCGAGCACGGATAACTATCTATCGGCTTAAATTTGGAAGAGGAAATAAGTGACTTTAGTCAAAGGGCTATTGAAGGGAGAGGGATGTGGCGCAATGCAGTTTATAAAAATACATCCTCCCCACAACAAAGGTGCAGTGGAGGGAAAATTGCCGCAAAAAATGATGTGACGCATAGACCACTTGACTGGGAAAGGTGGCTCAGGGCATCAGCTGATGTGCAGTGCCTATGACCGGGAGGTCCTAGGTTCGAGTACCGACGTTGGCAGGATTTTCGACATTCGATGGGTCGATTTCAGTCGCTGTACGGAGGAGAATTCCAGCGGTCGGCTGCTCTAATCGGTAGTGGTATCCGTAGTGGCTCTAATCCGTGGTATGTCTTATCAAAACCAGGGTAATGCTGAATGAGTACTCTAACAAACGGGTCACGGACCGCGTGCGATCTTTCCTTCCCCTGCCTTTTCCTATCCTCGCCCCTTACGTACACACACATGCGCTACACTTTTACACATGCAAGGACACGTAATGGGAACTTTGAGCTTGTCCCAGCTGAGGCGTGACCCGTCGGTGGGAGATACCTTGTTGAGAAACCCCCGCTAGCCGACGGTAGGTCGGCCTCGGGTCTCACCATCCAACGAGAAAAGATAGCTCCCGCGAAAAAAAATTCACTACACTTACAGGACTAATACCCTTTGCAGTTGACGCGCCCTGAATCACGAATCAATGAATCGCCCGCTTGTTGCAGCGACGGCGCGCGGGCGGCGGGCGCTGGCGAGGGCGAGGGCGAGGGCGTCTGGGACCAAGCGCTGGCGCTGCTCCGCTCCTACTCCCTGCACGTGGGGCCGCCCGAGGCCCTCGCACACGAAGGTAAGCCACCACGATCCCTCAGTGGGATCTAACTATTCTGACATTCTAACAAAGCCTACAGCTTTGAACTAGTCTAGAGCAGTGGCAAAGATTTGAGCCGGACTTCCAGCAGTGGCCTAAGTGCCACTCGCCTTTCACTTAACTCGAAGCGAACGCATTTGACTCCCCCTCCCCCAACCGCATGACTCGTCAAGAAGAGGGCCACACCGGTTATCCGTACTCAAGCTCTGGGTCCGCGCACGCCAACAGGGCTGCCCAACGGAGCAACCTTGATCTGGAGAAAAGTAATTGAATTACAGTTACAGGCCAAAGTGAAAGAATGTTTTCCATGAAAGTGCCGCAACCTTATGGTTTTAGTTTGCGGGTTTACAACCTTACGGGTTTAATTATTACAATTAAAACTCTGTTGGTCACATTTTAACTATCAATATTTGAATAAATTAAATTTTAACCGATTCTTTGGCCATTTTTGTTACTGTTTAAATGTTTATTGTATCAAAGTAATGGAAAGCTAATAATAGGGATACTGAAATACCAATGCAAAGGAATACTACGGGTCGTTTCTCGACAAGTTAAGCAAGTATCTTTGATAAAATTAAGCTATTTAAGAACATTTACAAAAAAGAAAGAAAATTAGGCACTAAATGTATAAAGTATGTATAAAAAGTTTTTTTGGTTGTTTATACTACCTTTATTCGTACTTATATAAAAGTCATGTTAATTTTGTACCATTAGTTTATTTTTCATATCTATCGTATGTCGCAGTAATTTATTATTAGTACAACCATATTTCCTCGAAACTATGTGTAATAGGAAAGAACTGAGACCAGATAAAAAATGTATCACAAGAAACAAACTGAATCTATATAAAAAAATTTTATCACCAGTAGAATATACTAGCTAGTTTTTAACAACAGTCGTGTTGTTCATTTGTTTGATGCAGTATTTGATGAAAGTTTGCGATCTTTTAATCACTACGTTATCACCGGAATTATTTATGATATAACACAAATTCAAGAACTCATTTACAAACAAAATATTGTCTTAAGTATTAGCTTATTTTCAATGTCATATACGGTTTATAGTAGTGATGATATCTCAGATTTGCCTGTGCTATATTTGACTCCAAATGGTTGATGTTTAGATATGAATAGCTTATTACACGATAGTTATTAAAGAACAAATCCAATAAAAGTAGCTGAAATGTTACACGACTTCATTTTGATAACTCAAAAATTAGTATAGTAAATAATGTGTGAACAAAAATGAATGAAAAATGAGTAAATAATGAGTGAACAAAAATTATGCACATTCATAAATACTATTTATAGAAATGTATTGTAAGTGATTAAAAAATTCAGAAAATTACATAACGGCACAATGCTAAGAGGGTTATGCAAACTGTTAGTTTCCCTTTAACGAAAAGTTAATTCTTTCGCTGTACCCATGATGTATTCCATCGCCATTTGTAAAAGAGGGTATCTGGGGGGAGGGCCAGGGGTGGCGGGATTCATTGATGAAATATCAATCTCGCCTTCAGGGGGCGTTTGCCCTGCGCGCACGTATCGACAGCCGCTTTGTAACGCGAACGGGGCGGCGCGTGGCGGGGCATGGCGGGACATGGCGGAGAGTGAAATGGGTGGAGGGGTCGGGCGCCGCCGGGCGGGACGGAGCGGGGCGTGGCGGGGCGTGGCGGGGTGGGGTGGGGAGGGGCGGAGCGGAGCGTGGCGGGGCGGAGCGTGGCGGGGCGGGGAGGAGCGTGGCGGGGAGTGGCTGGGAGGGGGCGGGACGGGTGGCGCGGAGGGAGTGGGGGGTGGTGGTGGTGGTGAGGCGGGGCAGAGGGGGCAAGGCGGGGCGGGGCGGCGGGCAGGCGTGTAGGCCACTTGGTCGCCGCGACCCGGCGTACAGCGCTGTCAGCAGGGCTGCATAACGGCCAGGGGCGCGCTCGGCCTTCTGGAGCGGATCCAGCACTCGCTTCTGGAGCCTCGCATGAAATATGGATGAGGCGCGCCGATCGGCCATCGGTTACGACACGGCTCTGAGAGTTTTGCAGCGCCGCGCACGCGCGAGCAGTACCGCTCTCACAGAGCGGCTGATGAGCCATTTTTAGGTGCGGGCGGCCCGGAGGAAATTGTTGACAACTATAAATGTAAATGACTAAAGTTATTCAATATTAATAATGTATCAATGAATTTTCAAATGTTTTGAAAATTGAAAGGGAATTTGTATTTGGCATTTTACGTCGAAATTCTGTCGCATCCGATAAATTTGTTATCAACTTTATCCATTATAAAATTTACATTATTTTGTGGATTTATTTTCCATTGAAGCTTACACAAACATAACGTAAATGCAGTGTGCTATGAAAATTGTTTTATCAATTCGTTGTGCGCGACATTCTTTGTGACAAGCAAATACGTCAATTGTAATACATATGCCCCGGAACACGTTACAAGTGTAATAATTCGTAATTTCAATTTCCAAACTAATTTTCAGAATTCATGAATAAACTAAAAGAATTTTAAAGATTTTTTAGGAAAATAAATGTGTACAGACATATGTGTTGCTGGTTAGTAAATCCTATCTTCAACCTTAATTATTATTCAAAGTAGTTAAGACCAACACGGAAGTCAAAACAATTTTCTTTTTAAAAATAATACTTATCCTTGATGTGTCTGTTTATCTGAGAACAAATATTTGTTCTGTCATTTAATTAGTGTTTTATATTCCTTTAAATTATTTACAAATTAAATGTTAATTGGAATGCTTTATATTTATATTTAGATAGATACAGATTTAATAGTATAGTTCCTAAAATATTAAATCTATTGGTTTAAAGTATAGATTTTTACTACTTTCCCCTCCTATACTATTGTATAGGGAAGAAATATAGTACCACTTCAACAACACGATCTAGTGGTCGTAATAACCATATTTATGTTTTTTAGATGTAACATCACACACACGTCAATACTAAAATTTATTAGCGCTGTTACACAGATATTCAAGATTAGTGCAGATGGAGAGGAGAAACATGCAATTTTGTTTCCAAAACTAGGGATATTAGTATGTATTGATGGATGGATGTGTCACGCATAACTATCTCATATTACAAGCTTTTGAGCTGGAACTTAGTAAATACGTTAGTGTCCTTCCTGGGGATCATTAACATATTTTAATTTTTGAGGAACTTTAAATAACGCCCCTGTGACCTTTTAGAACTTATTTGGAAAATAACTTTAGTTTTTTCCTTTATTTTCTTGATAAAATAAAAGGAAGTGCATATAGAAATATGGTATAGTTTGGATTTTCATTAAAACTCCTTAACTTTTGGAAGTTTTAAATGTTGAAATATTTTTAGAACATGTCATACACAGCAAAATTAAAGATAAATATTTCTTTCTGAATATTTCTCTCTCAATTTTAGATAATAAAATGGTAACGTACGCCCATATGAAGATAGGAATTGTTGTTCAGTAGCGACATTATGATTAGGAAATGTTTTGTAATCTGCTCATTCCCACTGGTTTTTTGCTTTCACAGAGAACTGGGAGATATGATAAGACAGACATGTGTGAGTAGATCGTTCAAAAAAGGACGGGGATGTTACTATGACATTTTACTTGAATGAAAATTCTACCTGTGAAATTTATGCATATTATAATGTAATAATTTAAAAACATTATCAGTAGAAATCAAATCAGAAGAAGCTTTTTATTTCTTGTTATTTTTCTCCTCACAACTGCGCTCAAATCAATGACCCAACTCGCACTTCTAGAATTCAGAGTACTGCGGGACTAACGTTTTCAATTTGTGACAGGTCGCCTACGCCGACGCCAATACAAGCACATGTTTCCACTAATGGTGATGAGCTTCATGGCGCTGTCGGCGTTCATGGTGCCCATGGGCTTCCAGTTCATGGCGGTGCTGGGCGGCAAGGCGCTGTTGCTGAGCAAGATGGCGCTGCTGGTGGCGTCGCTGCTCACGTACAAGAAGCTGGCCACCGACTTCGCGCCGCACCACTCGCACGGCCACGGCCACGCCCACTCCGCCTACCACGACCCTTTCTACTACGGCTGGCACGACCGCGCCGCCTCCAGCAACAAGTGGCAGTGACCGCGGCGCCGCCGCGCCGCCTCGCGGACCAACCGACAACTACACTGAGATTTTTCTAACTCTGCCCCTCAAGCGCCCTCAAGGCACCTCCGTCAAGCTGCAACCACCGCTTGTTCGAAATTCAAAATTAACTAGCCTATAATTTTGTACTAATTTGCTACCACAATTAAAAATTTTGTACTCAACTTTAAACAATAAAAAAACAACATCCAAAAGTGGGAGTGCTAGTTTGACGTTAAGTTAGCACCCACACTTCTCATAAATTCAAAATCAACTAGTCTAACATTATCTTCTAATTATGTACTAATTTTCTAATACAATGAAAAAATTTGTACTCAACTATAAACAATTAAAAACCGGGTGCCAATGAAGCACTTTTCACGCATATTTTCCGATTTTTTAAATCATATTACACTGTGACATTATGTCACGAAACTCACTACTTCACGGCGACATTGTGTCACTATTTTTCACGTCTTTCTGCATCGGTCCGCTAGATGTCGCATGATCGCGACCGACTAGAGGTGCTGAATACGGTTGCGATTATGCGACATCTAGCGGCACAACCGAGAAAGACGCTAAATACAGTGACTTAATGCCACCGTCAAGTAGGGCATTGAGGGTCAGAGTTAGAAAAATCGCAGTATAAACCTCATCAACGATTCTTTCGCCACAGACGATATTATACGCGCATGCTTTCTTAAGCCCTGGAATATCCACCCCCATTCTTTTACTAACATTAGCTGAATTATAAAGAAGTTATAGCATCCGGCGTTATTTACAAAATACGATAAGCAGAAATGTTTGCACCCAAATAATAGAAATTATTCTGCATCAAAAAACGAGCTACAGAAATCTGATATAATGCTTCCCTTTTGGAAATAGCCAATCCCCCAGTTTTCTTACTTCTAGCAAAATGAGGGCTCAAGATATGGTGCGCAGATAATTGCTAAAAATATTCGAGACCTCTTGCTGAATCACTTTCTATAATTATGCACTTGTGACTTGAACATAGTGACAGGATTTAAAAATTTCTAGTTGGAAATTTTGTCTAATGATATTCAACTTGATAACGACTATACATTTTATAAATATAAGAGGTATATAATATATTTCTTCGTATTATGAAGACATGACACTCTTACAGAAAACATACCTATCTGTATAGATATTTTAATATAAATTAATTTATTGCTGTAGTGAAATATTAATAAAATAGTTGTATGATCGAATGAAAACTGATGTGTTACTTTGTATTTTCTTCTGGTGCAACGAAAAGAACTGTACTTTATCTCTCATTTCTAGTTACATTCCTTTTATAGCGGGATATAAATATTTGAGTACTTTTCTGTTCTATCGGATCGTTTCTTATATCAAAGATTGGTATGACTATTGATTTATGAATGTAGGTAAGGTTTTCCTTAGGTTTGAAATACGTTAATATGCTAATTGTTAGGACTTGAGATTTTCAGCTTGTTAGTTTTAGTCTTTTACATATTTTAATTGAATGTTTGAAATTTACATGTTTTATTTACCCTAAGTTAATACAAATTGGATCGCTTTTATAAGCGGTTTAACATAACATTCGGCATATTTTGGAATTTTGACAAATTTATATAATTTTTAAGTAATAGGTCAAATTTATGTCATATTTTTCAATTGAAAACTATTTGTTTTCTATTCTGTTCACAGAAGGATATAAGAGTTTTAGTTCCAGATTTTGGTGACAATACCTCATGGATTCGATGTGGTCATCGTTATGACATTCTTATTTTCAGTAGGTAAAAAGCGTTAGAAATTGCAGTGTGGAATGTTCGATAATAGCCTTGAAGACGATTTATCTATTCTCACTTGTAAGACAGAGGAAGATATGCGAATGAAAATAATCACTTTAACCTCATCGACCGGTTATGGGCCGTTACAGCGAAGAAAAAAGGCGAAATCCAGTCTGCCATGATTTAGCAGATAAGATGTAATATTTTTACTAAATGTAATTTCATCCTTCTTTATTATTATAAATTTTTAATTAATCAATATACGATAATAATACCGGTGAAATAATATATTAAATCATAATTTTTGTATAATTCACACACGTTTTGCACGCTTAGTATAAATATTTTTGGAGGGCATCCAAACTAGCAATACCCAAGTTTGAAACACTAATGTGTTTAGGAATGAAAGTATCTATAAAAGCGTACCATACTTATCGGCATTCAAAACTAATAAAATTACTACTGTGTAGTGGAATACTACACTTTAACCTGTACGTCCTAAATCACAAGGAGAACAACAAAGAACCACGCTATGTAGACATTTGGAAGAAAATAAATCTTGGTTCATATGAAAGACATCATATTACATGATCACAGTATTGAATTCCACTGCATTATTCGTATCACAGAAATGTCAATCGCGATATATACGACTCAAGTTTTACTGAGGTAGCAAATATATTGCATACTAAAAGCCAATCAATAATCTGAATTCATTAGTTTTATATTCTGGCAAAGTCATAGTTCGTAACTAAATACTTCATTTTTTCTTTGATCTTGATCAATAAGAAAGAATACACCAAAGGTATTCATGGTGAAAGAGAAAATAACGTATTCCATAATAAGGAAAGGTTCCTTTTCTTTGTTTCCTGCACATTAGCGTACAATGATCATATCTATACACTCAACTTTTACTTTTATTATAACACGAAGAAAATTGAAGTTATGGACACAAACATGCAAATTGATGGTAATTTCTTGTGAAACATAACGAACGCTTATGATTTGAAATTGACGGTAGACTTCCGAAATTGTTGGGTTCAGTTTTATTTCCTTGTTTTTTTTAGGTAACAGCGGGTATATCTCGACCAACTTGAGACTGTTCCTTACAGGAGCACGCCACTGTCTGTGTTAACAGCCAAAGCGACAGAAATGGAGATATAAGAAACCTCACCCCAAATGAAATATGCGACCATGCCAAACTGTTGCGAGAAAAAAAGTGCGATTTATTTCGACATTAATCTAAAATCTTCCCAATGAATATTTTAACTGTATTTGGACATGTCTTCAGCTTGTAGTGGAATAAATAAAAGTTTACTTTTCTCTGCGGAATGATTCAAAATGAATTTTTTCAAAAGTCTTTCAATGAGCAGAAAATTTGAACTGCAACATTCATATAAACTATTTAATTGAACTTAAGTAGTTTTTCGGAATATATACTAAATAAAATTATTTTTTATGTGCGGAGCAACTACCATGTAGATATTTATGACAGTATAGTTAATGTTTTGGTACTTTATTGCATACCTAACAAATCACATAAAGCCTTCTTAAAAAAGATGAATATAGAAGAATACAAAATATTTAAATTTAACAAAAAGGGCTAAAATTTTAATAAGAAATGATTGCATTTTTAATTATATCTTTAAATATTCACGATAAATTTATTTACTAGTAAAGAACTCGGTAAATGAATTTGGTGAAAACATTTTTAGTTTTTAGAATTGTATGAAAAATAAAAAATTATCTGGTCACACTATAAAATGGCAAGACGTTTTAGATTTCCATCAACTTTTTTCAAGAATATTAAAGATTTTATACGTTGCCCGTCATGAAAATTCAATTTTTAATCATTTTAGAAACGTTTAAAAGAAATGAAATATATTAAATTATCCCCTTTTTAATGCTTATGTTTCTTCATGAGATTCCTTAAAGACAATTGTATTTTGTTCACCTCGAAGAATTTGTCGACCCGTCCAAAATTTACAACGTTGAGGAGTTTTAGAAAAAAAGAGCAATTTTCATGCTTAATTATTCGTCTTAACATTACATGAAAATATTTTAACTTGGATACCTCAGTAGTGGTTTCCCTTCGCAGTGAATTGAAAGAAAAAAAATGATAGAGAAATTGTATTCTACTAATTAATCGACATATTATCATAAGCAATAACGCATTCTTTATATCAATTGTGTATCTCCCTAGAAACTATAATAACTTATTTTCTACATCCTGTCTACTTTAGAAGCTGGGGTATTTATACTACAGGATATACGCACTTAAATCCCAAATGGAAGGATAATGCGAACTATATTGATGCTGATGTTGATTATTTGAATTCAATAATGGAATACTTTTATTTCAGTGAATCTTATGCTCTTATCAATTATTGCGATAATTTCCTTGGTCAAGCGTAATCTCAAGATAATTTCACTTTTAATGTACATTTTTTAAAGTTACATATGTTACTTCTAGAATTTAATGCTTTAGCTTTCGCTTTCGAAATAGCCTGTGAGACAACAGCTATTAACTGATATCATAATTGGCTATGTATTGAGTACTATCGCCAAGAAGAAGTAGAAAGGAAAACAAATTATATATTAATATTAAAAATAATTAATATTAAAAATAATTAATATTAAAAATATTTAATAGATAGTTTATTTTTAAAAAAACTTTCCTTTTCATACATTTAACTTCACTAGTTCAAATTAAAACAATGGTGCAGAATAATAAGAACACACGAAAAATTGCAATAGTCATAAGTGCTTCCAAATATCAACATGAGGGGGCGCATTTTAATGACCTAAAATATCGACAAAAATGATTAATTAAATGGTCATAAAATGTTTTAAAAATTCCCTAAAAGCAACCAAAACGTCGTAAAAAATGTCATCAAAACCAGTTCAGATGAACAATTCAAGCTGTTGGATATGTTTCTGATGTAATCAAGGCACTTTCCTTTCGTTCAAGTGAACTTAGCTTCGCAAACTTTTGCTTTGGTCTGTTCTTTAGCAGGAAATCTTTCTTTACATACATAGTTATCGCGAAATCGGTCGAACCGACAATGGCAATGATAGGAACCTTAGATTACGTACTTACAATGGCTGAAATTACAATTTCTGAGCGAAGAAATCGAATACGATGCGATCAGGAATTTTGTGGAGAATTTATTGCTTCTCGTAAATAATATTTGAAGCAAGTGTCATTGAAATCATATTAGAATCGACTAAATCAGCAAACAATGATTTAAAAATGACGGAAAAATGTAAAAACGACATTTTGGTCGAAACTGACGGAAAATGCAAAAAGCAAGAACAAATATTCATATAAAAATGGAACGTGTCCTTTTGTCATTACATAAAATTAATGTCTAAAATATATTGTTCTAAAGCGAAAAAAACAAACATTTCATTGAAACGCACCTCTAGTTATCCTAGAAAGTTCGCTTCCGTGGAGCTGCATCGAAGTGAATTAAAGTTGAGGCCGTGGAGTCAGTTTTTTCGCCGATAGTCGGCGCCTCGCAGCGAAGCGCATCCCCATCTCCGCGCATGCGCAGAAATCGCCACACTCGCGCATGCGTGCACACGACGCAATCTTCCGTGGCTGTGCCTGCCACTACTTTTTGCCCATCACACTCCACCCCCCTCCCACGCAACCGCCAGCCGAGCTGACGTCACTCATTAATACTCGAGCCCCAGGAGAGCCTTGTTAGAGAACTTGCACAAAGGTTAACAGTAGTGGAGAGGCGACAAAAGGTGGGTCGTGTTTTCCGCGATGTCTCTCAATATTCGTTTCAGTGAGGATCAAATTTAGGAGGAAACATTTTTGGTGTTAATGATAAAACAGGGTAAACATTCCTCTGGTGGGTAGTCTCTCATTCTTTGAAGGCAACAATATAATGGGCATTGTTTCAGGCAAACTTCTGCAACATTTTCAGTCGGTCCAGAAACAGTTTAATTAACAGAAAACGACATGCATAATGAAAAAGCTTTAATCTGGCAAGAGGAAGAGCGAGAATGTGAAATAAATTTCAAATCACAAAGAAGTTGTATTTAATTATAGCAGACATTATTTAATTTGTAAATGGAAACGATTTGCAACGTGTATCAAAATATGCATTATTACACAAGTTCAACACAATTGACCTGATCTGGTTCATCCCTATAATAGTCCGAACAGCTCATCACAATAGACCTGAAATGGTGCTCTGGCATTAAATACCGAAAGCATGGTTGATTGACGTAGCAGTTGTGAATCCTAGGAAAGCATGGCATCTGAAATAAAGATACAGAATTTCAGGAATCTAGCGCAAGTTATACAGGAACAGTGGTTCATATAGAAGTAGAAACAATACAAATTATATTCTCAGCTACCGGTGTAAAAATCAGACTCTGCGGCACGTCATTTAAAAATTAAACATCGCAACGAGCGCCATCATCAACCTTCAGAAAGCAGTGATACTGAGCACAGATTCACTAGTCACTAGATTTCCGGTAGATAAAGTGGGTTTATACACTAAAGAAATTAAATATGTTAACTTTAAAAAGTTGCAAAAGTTGTTCAATTTATGAGTTCTTAATAAATGTATTTAATATAGATATAAGTATGGCATTGTTTTTTTATCTATTATAATGTAAATTGTCATACTTCGATAGAAATATCTATAAGTCACTTGAGAAGTGTACTAGAAAGCTGTGAGAAAAAAATAATTTCTCGAAAACTCAATAGTTTTTGTGAAAAGAGCAAATTTCACCTTCACACTAACGTTTAAACACCATTTTGTTAAAAACGGTTCCAAATTGTAATTGTTACATCTTCCTTTTCCTTCCTTTCGCGAAAAGTTCTCGTATAAGACAACAGTAACATATTTTAATTTGTTGTTCGTAACATTTGGAAGCAAACTCGTACATATTTTGTATATCAATATCTTCTTGCTATTCAAAATTAATGACTATTTCTCTTAATTTTTAGAAATGACACTGGTGTTATAATATTTAAAAAATACTTACCAACTCGAATTAATGAAAGAAAACGCAACACAGCACTAATTCTTCAAATTATGGATGAAGAAGATTTCAAGAATTTCTTGGATGTCTCTTATTATTCGCGTACTTTGTCTTTGTAATCTAAAGATCTACGCAATGAACGAGATATTTTCATTGAAAATAATGGTCTATCTCAGTCGAGAACGGTCGTTCGCAAAATACACCCGTCGATCTGTGAAGACTTACTGAATTTGCGAGTGTTCTGACTTCACAGCAAAGAATTCTACTTACTTTAGCATTCCGTTTCGTTAAATTCCAGCTGCTTTTAGACTTTAATGTAATATACATGCGTGTTATTAAACACTGAGAAGGTAACAAACACCATGGGATACTTCCTAATATCGTGTCGGATCTCCTTTTGCCCGACGAAGTGCAGCAACTCGACGTAGCAAGGACACTAGTCGTTGGAAGTCCACTGCAGAAATATTGAACCATTCTGCGTCTACAGCCGTCCATAATTGCGATGTGTTGCAGTTGCAGGATTTTTGCACGAACACGATGTTTCATAATTGTTTAATGGGGGTCAAGTCGGGGGATATGGGTGGCCAAATCATTCGTTTGGACTGTTCAAACCAATCACGAACAATAGAGGTTCGGTGAAATAGCCTTTCTCATCTATAAAAAATACATTGTTATTTGATTTAGATTTATTTAGTCAAAAAACAGTAAAATCTGTATGTGATGTGTGGGGGAGAGAAGATCATTTGCGCACATTTTCTTGAGTTCCAGAGTCCCTTTCCATCATTTTAGCTATAGAGAGTTGAAAGATGAGTAAAAGTTCAAAATAATTAAATAAATATAAAATATAAAAACAGCGAGATTAGAAGCATTTGAAAAACGAGACATTTTCGTTTCCGAGTTACATGGGAATTAGTTCCGTGAGAACGAGTTATATTTGGGAACATGAAGCCCATGAATGGCTGCAAATCACCCCGAAGTAGCTGAACATAACCATTTCCAGTCAATTATCTGTTCAGTGGGACCAGAGAATCCAGTCCATTCCATGTGAAACAGCTCACACCATTTTGGAGCCATCACCAGCATGCACAGTTAATACCTTTCGTCCATGGCTTCGAGGGGTCTGCGCCACACTCGAATACTACCATCATCTCTTACCAACTGAAATCGGGACTCATCTGACTAAGACAGTGTTCCAATGGTTTAGGATCGAATCTTGAGCACAGGAGAGGTGACCCAGGCGATATCGTACTGCTAGCAAAGGCACTCGAGTCGGTCTTCTGCTTTCATATCCCAATAAAGCCAAATTTCGCCACACTGACTTAACGAATACGTTCGTATTACGCCCGACATTAATTTCTGCGATTATTTCATGCAGAGGTTAGCACTGACAACTCTGGCAGTCTGTTAGCACTGACGCGACTGGAAACGTCATTTTGAAAGATTACCATTTTTTGAAACCTGGTCTCTTTATCACTGAACTTCAATTGAAATCAAATACTGCTGCCAATAAAACTACTCTTAGTAGAGGAAGCCCAGAGAGGCAAAAAGCAGTGCAAAAAGTTCTGCAAAAAGTTCAATACAGCCGCAGAAACCATGAATCACATCCTCTGTCAATGAATTTCTACGAAGCCAGCAAGAATAAAGCGTCATAATGAGATCAAGAAATTCATAGAAGTGAAGATGCTCCGGAAATCGGACACCGTGGTGTACACGAAAGCCACTTTCTCCGTTGCCGAAGGGGTTAGACTCAAACCTGACCTGGTAATAAAAAGCCGAGAAGGGTCCACGTGGTCGATGTGACTGTCCGCCCCGAGGATGGGTCTAGCCTTCTGAAAGTAGGGAAGGAAAATGTGGTAAAATTCCAACCAGTCATCCCCCTGGCAGTCCAACTTCATGAAGTACCCAACATCACAATACTGCCAGTGATGGGTGGAACCTCTGGGGCTCTGCCAAGATCCACAATCAGTGCCCTTAAGACCCTGAGGATCACTTCTCGAGGCGATCTACTGACTATCTCGTTAGTTGCTCTTAGAAGATCTATTAAAATCTACACACAATTTGTAAATTCCGATGAAGCAATTTAGCATTACTGGTAATAAATGCTGGAAAGGAACTTGATGGTTCCGTGGGTAAGTCTAGGGAACCCAAGTGATCCTAAAATGCCTAGGAATTACTTAGTTACCACAACTTTAAGTGGGAAGTGTATGCTATGTAAGATAGCATACAGAAAATTGTATAGTCAGAATTCACGCTAGTTTACGGTACAACGTATGTTTATCTCTGTCAGTTTTTCTGTTCGCTCGTCCGTCCGTCCCTCCACCAATTTTTAGTCAATACTAGCGCCTAAAACGTTCTGGCAGAACTGGTATTCTCCGAAATTGGTATTCTCCGAAAGGTCTGGCAGAACTTAATTAAGGCTCTACAAATTTGAAAAAAACAAACGAAATTTGATTTTTGGGGGGTACTATTCATGAAGCCTTGTACACTAGAATATATAATAGTACAGTGTGGGGTTGCGAAAGTCACGATCACACGAAGAGCGACGACGAACGAGCGAAGGAGCGAAGGAACGACGAAGGAACGGAAGAGGGGATAACGCGTGGTGTAATGTCGAGGGTGATACAACGTAAATTGAAAGACTTGAATTGAAATGATATCTGTGACGTTTGCGACAATAGAGAAGATTGGATCCACATCCATTTAAGTTGCTCTGTTACCGAAGAGTTGGAGATGACAGTGGATAGAAATGTTACTTCCAATACTGAAAAGTAATGCTACCCAGGACATAAGAGATAATATTCCTCACCTCATGAAAGAAAAAGACCATTTCTGGGAATATTTCGGCCTATTAGGCAAACGATAACTAAGGAGCGCGAAAATAACACTGGTTAGTAGTTCGTGCGCGATCTAGACTGTAGAGGAAATAAATAAAAAGTTAATTACTAATTAAGTTCACAACTTTACAAGTAAATAAGCTATTAAGTAATAAGTAAATAGCTAACTAAATCAACCAATCAATAAGTAAACCAATAAGCAATAAATGAGAACATTAGGGGGTAAGTGTGAGTGCATACACGAGAAGAAAGCGCAGAGGCGAGGTTGTGAACGATCTTCCATGGCGCTGCTTCATTTCAAAGTCTGAAAGAGTAATAAGTAACATCTATGCCAGGAAATAAATAGTTTAGGAAGAGTTTGGTAGATTAGTTTGTACACGTCTTCCGACGGCAGATATTTCCCTCTTGATGTTTTCCTCCTTAGCTGTACCATATGGTCTCTTTTACTCAGCATTGATGCGATGGAAACGAATACTGGGATTCGAAAAGTTAGAATACTTTAGGATGTAGGTATCGTAATGGATTAGAAGCCGTGGTCTCGGACATGTTGTATAGGAAATGTAATTAATAAAAATAAAAGCCTTAAAATTTTCAAAATTTTCTCAAAAATGGCTCTTACGTTTCTGGCTTAGATTTTTATGGGTTAGAGGAAAAGATGGTTCACTTCACATTTTTTTCTTAAATTTAGAAAATTGCAAAAGTATATGTTTCATCTTCTTGCAACTACAATATTGAAGATTGAGATTTATTTCATTAATAACACCTGGTTTACACAGATCTTTAAAAAAGGTCATGAACAATTTTTTGATTTTGTGAGGATTTTTTGCGTAATTTTTCGGCATATACAAACAATTAAAAGAAATCCCCGAACTGGCTGTACATACTTTCTTTTTTTTCAAATAGAGCATAGTTCATAAAATTGATACAGACCCCATTTTTCTAATACCATCAATATTTTCAAAAATTGCATATAATTAAGTTCTTGAAACTACAATATTGATAATGGAGATTTTTTGTTGATTAAGTTTGTTATAAAATATTAGGTCTTTATATATGGTCATGTTCAATTTTTTGAAATTATGAATAGTTTCGCTTAATTTTTATTGAAATGAAGGCAATATTTTAAAATGTTGTCAAAAAAAAAGCTTGAAATTTCGTACTTTAAAGTACTTATTTAATAATGCAAAGTACCCTTTAAGAAATGGCAGGTTTCATTTTAGTTGAAATCTAGACTTTTGAAAATTGAGCGCAACAAATAATAATAATAATAATAATAATAATAATAATAATAATAATAATAATAATAATAAATACAAATAATGCGAGAAAGTATGTGCTTTTCTAGCACTGGTTAGAATTTCGATGCACTGTGTCCACTCTAAAATCTCCTGGGATGGTCGTCCTTTTTGTTTTCAATGACGGCAAGGTCAGGAATGTTATGATCCAACTTATGGTCTGACCGGATTTTGATATCCCTTTACCTTCAGGTATTTTTGTCCATGACTATCACTGTTTTGCCACCATTGACCAGTTGCCTGCACGCCACACTTCCTGCACAGACTGCAGTGTATCACGGTGACCCATCTGTCGTAGCGTTGTTTGAAATTCGTCTATTCAATCTTGCTTCATATGCTGATTATATCATTGTTTTATTCTTTTTCTGCAAAGTATGTACCTGCCATCTGAGGCAGTACATTTTGTCCTGAATTGTCTAATCCTCAGAGATTGTTCTTGGTCTTCTAGGATGAGACTTTCGATCTCTTTCATAAGAGATCATTCCCATCAAGTAAGGGAGCCAACTTCCTTCAATTCGATGTCTTGTGCTTATTGTTCGGAGACCTGCTTGTCATGCCACCTTTTCGGCATTCTTTTGCTATTTCCTTTCTCTATTGATAAAGCAGGTGCTTTTCATCTTGAGGATACCCTCCTTACATACTTTGATGGGCCTCCATTCTCTTATGGCCATTTTTATCATTATTACTAATTCTATAACTGGTTTAAATAATTATTATGGTTTAATAAATGATAGTAATAACAATAATAACAAATATTGTTAAAACAATCATTTTTCGAAGGCTAGTTTGTAACTCATTTCGCGACTGATATATAGATTTTCAGGGTTATCGTTGTAAGCCTTTGCCATTATGGAGGATTCTTCGAAGACAATGCAAGAAAACGGGAATGGAAATTGAATTTTATAACTGAAGGAAATGCCGTCTCTAATAAATTAAACAGAATCAACGTTTGATATTCGTAGTTGGATTTCAATAATTTTGTATGAAAAATGCAGAAAAACGTCAAGAAAATAAGAGAAATGTCTACACAAAGATTAAAGGATTATTTTAGTAGATCGATAGACAGCATTAAAGGACTTTCTTTGAATCGAATTGAACTTTTAGCGAATAAAAGCTAATTTATACCGTATATTTTCCCAATACGTTATTGTTACTTTTTGAATCACGGTATTGAGTCTACGATATTTATCAATATACATTTTGAAGAAAATTTGTATCTTAATTTTTCGAAGAAAATGCTGATGTTATGACGGAAATTTACATCCAATATTTACCAATATTTCTCAGCGTGACATAGCCTTAACCTATATGTGATGTAATAGTTCTTTAAGTTTGTTTTTTCTGGTAGTAGATGGAATAAAATTCTTCACTAGAGTGTCGCCAAAGAAAAAACTTAATAATTCCAGACCCAAGTTGTGAATTTAGACAGGTGCAGCTATGCAACTGTGTGTCAAATCACGAATCCCGCACGGAAAGGTTAATGGTGCGCACGTAGGCGTCCGCGCTCTAAGTGGTTCTCAATCACTTGCTGGAGGCGCGCGTCGGCGTCGGCGGCGCGTGGGCGTACGCGGAGGCGGGCGTCGGGAGTGGGGGCCGGGGGCGGGGCCGGGGGGCGGGGCGGCAGCGGCGGCAGGGCGCATGCCGGTCCCGGTGCGCCGGCGCCTATAAAGCGGCGAGCGCCGCGCGCCGCGCTCAGCACGCCGCCGCGCCCCCGACGAGGAGTCGCCCTCACCGCCTCCACGCCGCCGCCGCCGCCGCCGCCGCCCCAGCCGCCGCCGCCGTCGTCGCCACTCCCCGTCGAGGCCCGTTCGTTCCGCAGGTAAGGTATTCACGTCTTCTCGCTGTCACTCGGCATGCTCTCGAAGTGTTACACAACTTTTCACTCGCGCGATTCTTCAAAGCACCCGGTGAATGCCGAACGCGGAGTGTCGCGGGACAGTGGAATTTTGAAGAGTTTACGAGTTTCTGGTAACGGTTTTGCAAGTGCACTCTTCTCAGAGCCTGAGAGAGAGAGGTACTCGCCGGAGAAGATAGCAATGCGTCAAGTGAGTTGAAGTTCGCAGTAATGCCTGATAAGCTTCATGGGTTGCGAAAAACTTGAGAAAGTCAAGACAATAACTTTTTCGTAATAGGTTTTTTCTTGCGAAGGTTTTTGGTGTTTCTGTAACTTTTTTATCTTTGAATGCAATAACAACTAGAGTGATGAATGATGCGTTTGGATGATTAATTTCAAAATTCTCAGCAGGTATATCAATAAATAACAGTCAAAGATGAAGACAAAAACACGAAAAATAAACGGCTTTGATATTTTAATAGTTCGTCACGAGTGTTTCTTTATTCTAGCATTTAAGATCACAATATCTCTCCGGAAAGGACACAAAAAGACGTTGGAACACATATCAGTAACAACTATTGATTCATGGAGAATAGAATATTTATATGTTATTTCTATTTTATAAAACTAATTATGAACTATATTCCTAAAATGTTAGGGTAGAATTTATCTAGATATGTCATACAGCTTCTTTAATGTGACAAAAATCGAGAATAGTAGTAGTTTTCACGAAATACTAAAATATTTTTTATTGCTGTTAGAATATATTAATATTAATTATTATAAACAATTATAGCCATAAAATAAGTTTTTTATATTTTATAACACAAATATTTATATCGATTGAATTATAAATATTAATTTTTTATAGATGCACATTAGGGAATGAAATATACATCTAATTAAGATAAATGCTACAAAGCGTTGACAGTTGACAAAACGTGTGCTATACATATTTAATTACCAAATAAATCATACAAAAGGAAGAAACGACATTTATTTTAATTAACGGTTAATCAAAACATAATGGCTAAAACAACCGCGAACATAGACTGCAACAGCCATTAAATGCACGTGCAAACGCAATTGTCGCACCCACTTGCTTCTATCGTGCTTTTAATGTACATAAACTGTAAACATTTCTAAAGAAAATGAAATAAATATTAAGGATTTACATTTCGGTCATTTGGCCAACCAGATTTATTACTTCAGGATATCCTGACTGCTTTTAAAGCAGGTTTTCAACAGAATACATTTCCTATTTCGAATAGAAGGTCCACTCGTTACTGGGTACGTACATGTCAAATATGAAGAATGACTTCTACAATATTATATTGATTTATCGTAAAGACAAAATATCTCTTGATAGAAATGAAAAAGTATCTCTTAATAATTATAAGCTGGTCAATAATTTGCCCTTTTACATTAATATTACACAACATTATCCTCACATACATACTCGGATACTGAAAACTAAATGTGAAAGCCTACATTTGTATGTACATTTAGAAAATCTTTTTTATGCGTATTAACATGAAGTAAAATCATCAATGGGGATGACGGTTTGTTCGCAGAAGATTCTCTGCGATATTTTCACAGCATGCCACTTAGATCCTACAATAGATACACTTGCAATTAACTCGCTTATTCGAAATAAACCACCTAAAACCTGACGCACTGGCCCACTGTCGAAATGACCCAATAATTGACTAGCAGACTCTGATATAAAGCGAATAAACCCGGGAACCACAGAGTCGACGAAAAAACGCAGTAGTATCTGCGCAGCAAGCTAATCACGATATTGAATCTACAGAATTTATCTATTTCCATGAAGAATATTTTTATCTTAATTTTGCAAAGAAAAAGCTGACGTTATGACGGAAATGTAATCCAATATTTAGAAATATTTCTCAGCGTTCAAGTGATATAGTCTTAGCCTCTATGTGATGTAATTATTCTTTAGGTTAGATTTTCGGCTGATGGAAGATGGAATCAAATTCTTCAGAGTGTCGCAAAGAAAATATCTCAATAGTTCTAAACCCAAGTCGTGAATTTAGACAGCGACCGACAGATGCAGTTACGCAGCTGTGTGTCAAATCATGAATCCCGCTAGGGCAACAAGCAAGATGCACAATAAACGCATAAAAGGGGTGACAGACAGGAGAGCACACGCGTTGTTTCTGTAACATATGGCCACCGACGTCCGAAAAGAAATCACGAGGCACGCGTGGCACGCAGGGGCGCGTACGCGAACTGCGCCCGCGCACGCAGCGCGGGAGGCGGCGAGCGCCGGGCGCGTGGAGCGCGGCTGCGTGCGCGTGCGGCGGCGCGGCCGCTTGTCGCGTGCGCGCCAAAGCCCCGCCCGCCCGCGGAGGGCGGCTGTGCGTCACGGAGATAACGCGCGGGAAGGACGCGGCGGCAGGCGCCGGGGACGCGTGCGACGCCCCGCGGTGCCCCGGGCGCAATTCGACGTTCTCCGGGTTTCTCCGGGTTTCTCCGGGTTTCTCCGGGGTTCTCCGGGGTTCTCCGGGGTTCTCCGGGGTTCTCCGGGGTTCTCCGGGGTTCTCCGGGGTTCTCCGGGGTTCTCCGGGGTTCTCCGGGGTTCTCCGGGTTTCTCCGGGTTTCTCCGGGGTTCTCCGGGGCTCTCCGGGGTTCTCCGGGGTTCTCCGGGGTTCTCCGGGGTTCTCCGGGGCTCTCCGGGGCTCTCCGGGGCTCTCCGGGGCTCTCCGGGGCTCTCCGGGGCTCTCCGGGGCTCTCCGGGGCTCTCCGGGGCTCTCCGGGGCTCTCCGGGGCTCTCCGGGGCTCTCCGGGGCTCTCCGGGGCTCTCCGGGGCTCTCCGGGGCTCTCCGGGGCTCTCCGGGGCTCTCCGGGGTTCTCCGGGGTTCTCCGGGGTTCTCCGGGGTGCTCCGGAGTTCTCCGAGGTGCTCCGGAGTTCTTCGGAGTTCTCGGGGGTTCTCCGGAGTTCTCGGGGGTTCTCCGGAGTTCTCGGGGGTTCTCCGGAGTTCTCGGGGGTTCTCCGGAGTTCTCGGGGGTTCTCCGGAGTTCTCGGGGGTTCTCCGGAGTTCTCTGGGATTCTCCGGGGTTCTTCAGGGTTCTCCGGGGTTTCTTCTTTCGAAACTTTCATCCGCGAGCTTGATCGGTAGGCCATGAGTCGGGAAATATGAATAATCTAGAGCTTTTATCCAGCCGACAGCCTGTTACCCTTTACGTCCCGACGGGACGCATATTCGACCATTCGCTAGACACCAACACGTTTGCGATCTCCTCTTATCTGGGGTCGTCACAACGGGAGGCCCTCCGCCACAACACATACTTGAGAAACAACCGTGCACAAGGCGGGACTCGAACCCGCGACCCTTCGTATCGAAGCGCTGAGTCGGTACATGCTCTTGGCCACCTTGGCCATCCAGAACGGTTATGAATAATCTACACTGTTAAAAGTGAATTCAACGTCATCAATACCACAAAATCGTCTATGAATAGATACGAAAGTTTTACAGGCTCTTCTTCAGGATTGTCGCAGTGTTTTTGCCAAGTATTGTAAAGATTAATACAACCCAAATGCGGAAAATAAATAATTTAAATAATATGTTGACAGACGCCCCACGATCAATATTTTTCACCTGTCGCTTAGAGCAGATTGGTTGCTAATATATTTCGCCAAAAGATAGAAGCGGTGCTGCAGAACTGTTATCTAAAAGATTTTCAAATTGCCAGTAGCAGTGGGTAAGAAAAACACTTTTAATCTAATAGCAATTTACTGTAAAATAAAATGAAAGAAAATATAGATTTAATTAAAGTTTGAACTATTACATTAAATATAAAAATCCTAAATACCGCCGGTCGTATAAAATTTGATATTTTCCTTCACAAGGATTGGATATGAAGCAAGTTCGGACAACGCCAGGTATTTTGCTATTGATTTAGAAGCAGAGTTAAGTTATGTATAAAACACATACTATTAACTACTATAACACATACTACTACTAACACATACTATTTACCCATCGAATTACGGTGGGTTTACGGTGGATAGAAGATATTTTCTGGACAACTTTCCTTTCAGATGTGTTCGATAGAAAGTTGTTTTCTTAAGTTAAAGCACGTTGCTGTAGCAAAATTTGGAAATATAAACTGAAGGTTTAAAGAAAAGTGCAGATTTTAGAGGTATTCTGGCAGCAGCATCACGTAACTAGTAACCTTGATCCCTGTAACTGAAGCAGTTACTAGGACCCATTTCAAAATCAATTAAATTGTCATTGGTGAGAAAGAAAGTGATCCGAAGGGAACTGTCACTGCGCCAATTTTGAAACAACCCAATTAGAAGTAAACAGAAAAATGAAATTTTACTATGAATGAATTCGATTTAAAACAAAAATAACATGCTTTAACAGATACCTCAATATCTGAGTGTATCAAGATCCGGGGTTCTCCTTCATTTGGAAACAGGGACCTCAATAAGGGGATTTGAACGTGTCATGGATTGATAAGCATGAAAGATAGCATGCGGCTTAAGAGAAGATACTTTTACATATTGGATATAGATGATGGGTACGACCGGAGGCAAGCTGTCAGTATCTGTCATCTAAAGATATTATTAAATAGAGAGTTTTATATATTTTCTTTTCCTTAAATTCACGATTCACGAAGGGGACTTTATTTTGTAAAACTAACTATAGAAAAATATATGAAGAACACCATTAAAAGAAATATTTTTTGTTTCACTTACGAATTTTAAGTACTAATTAAGAATCGTTTGTAACTAAACGTAAACAGACAGACAAGCGTCGAAGCTGGAATGAATATTTATATTACACTAATCCATAGAATTTTGTTACATGATATTTAAAACTGAAACAATTGCATTAATATAAAAATCGAACATATATTACTAATTTACATAACTTATCCCCCAAAAAATGTACTATCAACAATCTCTGACTATCATAGGTAATACCAGTGCTTTGAGTGTTGTTGCAAAGCGAGGAGAGGATTTATCTGATAGTTTCCAAAGCACGAGTGGCATTAAAAAGGACTACTCCACGAGTAGTCCCGACGTACCCAAGTACACAACGAGGACTATTCCAAAAGCGTATGATAAAATCAGAGGTATAGTAGCACTAGAGGTATAGTACATACGCTGTTTATTGAACATCGACATAGCGAACGATGTATAACGTGTCCTAAGATAGATGAGTCACAGTTTATGATTGACCAGTAAGTAGAAGCGGCAAGAAATCGGAGAGAAAAGGCGATACTCTTTTTGAGATACACCGCGCTGATTGGGGCATTTTGTATGTACAGTTAAACACCATTGGTTTTAATTTCACGACTGGAATAGTCGTGATAAAGACCGTGAGTGGGATCTCTGGGTCCCAATAACGCACATCGCCGGCCGCGATTTGGCATGCCGCGAGCTCCATTGTGGCCCGTCCGGAGTGGAAGCCAACAGCGGGCGTGCGTGACGGGCGCGGGCGGGAATCGAACGGCGGCGGCGCGCGCGCGAAAGAGGCTGGCGTTCCGCGCGCGTTAGTCGCGTCGTTAGCGCGCTTAATGGCGCGAAGCACTCTGAGGGCGGGCGGACGAGCGGACGAGCGGGCGGGCGGACGAGCGGGCGGGCGGACGAGCGGGCGGGCGGACGAGCGGGCGGGCGGACGAGCGGGCGGGCGGGCGGACGAGCGGGCCGGCGGGCGAGCGGGCGGGCGGGCGGGCGAGCGGGCGGGCGGGCGGGCGGGCGGGCGGGCGGGCGGACGAGCGGGCGGGCGGGCGGACGAGCGGGCGGGCGGGCGGACGAGCGGGCGGGCGGGCGGGCGAGCAAGCGGGCGGGCGAACAAGCGGGCGGGCGGGCGAGCAAGCGGGCGGGCGAACAAGCGGGCGGGCGGGCGAGCAAGCGGGCGGGCGAGCAAGCGGGCGGGCGGGCGGGCGAGCAAGCGGGCGAGCGGGCGAGCAAGCGGGCGAGCGGGCGGGCAAGCGGGCGGGCGGACGGGCGGGCGGGCGGACGGGCGGGCGGGCGGGCGGGCGGGCGGGCGGGCGGGCGGGCGGACGGACGGACGGGCGGGCGGACGGACGGGCGGGCGGGCGGGCGGGCGGGCGGACGGACGGGCGGACGGACGGGCGGACGGACGGGCGGACGGACGGACGGGCGGGCGGGCGGGCGGGCGGGCGGGCGGGCGAGCAAGCGGGCGGGCGGGCGGGCGAGCAAGCGGGCGGGCGGGAGGGCGAGCAAGCGGGCGGGCGGGAGGGCGAGCAAGCGGGCGGGCGGGAGGGCGAGCAAGCGGGCGGGCGGGCGGGAGGGCGAGCAAGCGGGCGGGCGGGCGGGAGGGCGAGCAAGCGGGCGGGCGGGCGGGAGGGCGAGCAAGCGGGCGGGCGGGCGGGAGGGCGAGCAAGCGGGCGGGCGGGCGGGAGGGCGAGCAAGCGGGCGGGCGGGAGGGCGAGCAAGCGGGCGGGCGGGAGGGCGAGCAAGCGGGCGGGCGGGCGGGCGAGCAAGCGGGCGAGCAAGCAGGCGGGCGGGCGGGCGGGCGGGCGGGCGGGCGGGCGGGAGGGAGGGCGAGCAAGCGGGCGGGCGGGAGGGCGAGCAAGCGGGCGGGCGGGAGGGCGAGCAAGCGGGCGGGCGGGAGGGCGAGCAAGCGGGCGGGCGGATGCCGCGCCGCCCCGCACCCCCGGCTGCCTTGCGGATTCATTCGCGCGGCGCGGTGCGGCGCGCCACACACCGACTGCTGTTCAATGCTCACGCGCGTTGCCGGCATTCAGAAGTCAATTTGCGGCGCAGAGGGTTTACGTAAAATTTGTAAAAGCCTACGTTTTCTTTCACATGGATTTTCTTTTACTACGCAAATGCGAAGGTTTACAAAAAATCTTTTCCTTGATTTTTATGGGCTATGGTAAAATGTGAGCCATGAAAATAACATTTTAAATTTAATATGAGTTAGGAAATAATCAGCCACATCAATAATTTATTGTTGTAGTTAATTATTTGCTAACTCACATTATGGAGTACCACAAGATTTCTGCTACCACACGGAATTTATTTTAAATTTAAATTTAAAATAAATATGAGATTTAGTAATATGCACATCAAAATACGGTGAATTTTTAAAAGGTTTAGTTGTCATTTAGCAAAGCAATGCTTACCACTAATTTCACTAAGTTTACTGAGAATTTAAGAAAATTTGCTTTATTTTTTTACAATTAGATTTCAAAATTTGATTTTCATCAAATTAATAGTTATTACACAAAAGAAAAGAAAATCTCCTGCAATCGTGTTGTACATATCTTATAAACTAATTGTGTACAAGCTTGTGTCCAAAATACGGCTAACTTGCGAAGTATCCGAAAATATATGTTCGTCATTAATACAGCTGTATCCAAACCGTCCGCCTGGAGTGTAATTCTTAAATTAGTCTCGGGATTACAGTGTAAATGAGGCGATCATCTAAGTGTAAGGAGTCTTGTGGAATTTGCAAGAAACACGTTTGTATAATATGCATTGAAAATTATGCATTGCACTTAGTCAAGTTTCTTTCATGTAAAGCGCGAAGGTCCAAGGTGGAAGCATCTTCATTTACAACTCGAAAATGCCTATAGAAGCGTCAGCCGAGGAGAGTTAGATACGTATGATTAGGTGGTATCGTTTTCTATTCTTAAGAAGTAAAGGCGAAAAAATAAAAACTTATGACATAGGAAATATTGATACTACACATATTGTTTCTCACTAGCCTTAAGACTGATGGTGAGGAGTTTCTATTCTTATTTATCAGATAATGTCTGATATTTTTGTCACTGTAACGTACTTTATCGTTATTTAATTTAATTTTATCGTATATTAACTTAACGTACCTCATGTTGGCTAATGTGAACTTCCTCTTGCTTAAATAAAAAATATGCTTTGATGATGTTACTACTTCCGACTTTATATACCCATATTGAATAATGTGATTATTAATAACATTTGCGAATTAGCCAGGTTTAGACATATAATATTTAATTTTTCACTATTGATTTGTAATTTTAGAACCAACATTGCGTATATGCAAATAAAAATCTAGTTGTAGATGGTACTGCTGCTATTGCAGGGTTCTAATTTCATTTGTATGTTTCTCAGTTAGTATTCTGAATTTCATTAAAATAGTTTTAATTTTTGTAATGAGAAAATAATTTTAAAATTTTGTTAAATCTATTATTCAAATTATTCACAATGCTGTAAAAAGTAAAATACGTAAGTAAAATAAGTAAGTAAAATAAAAAAGTTAATTAACAGCGTCTCCTCTAGGTTGCAATGCATTATGATTGCGTAGTTTTTGTGGGGAATTTAAATATTCCACTGGTAATACTAAAATTAAAGACTGACAACATATGCATTCAATTCATTTTGCGGTGAAATATATTAATTTTTTTAAACCATATTTACTTTAACACCCCAAACAAGTTAAATAATTGGAACTCCCTAGGGAATTAAAGTTGCCTTGAAAGCAACTTGAGGTTGAATAATTCCTTGCGCACCGAAAAAACAAGAGGTTAATAGGAACTAACTGTATTGACGACTTCCAAGAGTAAATTTAAAATTTCTACAAGCTAGTCTATAATGAACTTCTGGCAATCAAGTACTCGAGTAACGCTCAGGATTTTACAAATTCTGGATACTAAAGAAAATATATTTATTACCATTTTTCATTCTACCGTATCTTTCTAAATCTATGACGTCTGAAAATGGCTAAACGTGAAAAACATGACTGGCAGGCAAAGCATTTGATTCAATAACTAGAAATTACTTTCGTCATCTCATCGTTGGCAAAACCGCTTCCGAGAAATTCCGTCATTTGGGAACCACACGTTTCGATCGTAAGAAGGAAGGGGAGCAAAGGATTGATTCCCTGTGCTTTCCGGTTCGAAGAATCCGCCGTGGCCAAGGTGCTCGCCTTCACCGCCCCCGCAGGCGCGGACGAGTGCGGAAATGACAAGTGAGGCGCGGCCGGAATCAATTCGCGCTCGATTGTTCTTCGGTTCTTTTGGCAGCGCTCCAACGGGCGGGGCGGGGCGGGGCGGGGTGGGGCGGGGTGGGGCGGGGTGGGGCGGGGCGGAGCGGGGCGGAGCGGGGCGGGGTGGAGCGAGGCGGGGCGAGGCGAGGCGGGGGACGGAGCGGGGCGGGGCGGGGCGGGGTGGGGTGGGCGAGGCGTGGTGGGGCGGGGCAGATCGGAGCGGGGCGAGGCGATGCGGGGAGGGGCGGGGCGGGATGAAGAGAGGCGGGGAGGGGCCGGGGGAACGGTCGCCCATTGATTCGCCCTCCGGGGAGATGGATGGACGGATGCTCCCCTCGAGTCAAAGGTCACGCGCGGTGCCTCTGACTGGGCCTCTTCTTTGCGATGTTAAGAGATGCAGAAATTATTTACACCGTCGAGAAAGAATATGAAACATTATCTTTGGAAGTGAATAAATTTGTCCAGTCGAAGTGATTTTGTAATACTTCATTTATTTTCGCGGTTTTGGTTAAACTATACAATACTCGTGGGCCGATATGCATCATAGGGACAACACATGAGCTTTCCCTCTCTGGATCCGGGGTTGGAATCCCGGCCTCTCCACTTCATGATGCACAAATGGCGTTTGCGGCATGTTCTATCGGTATTCTCTCATTTCACCATGTTTTGTCTCATTACTCACTCACCGCATCATCATTGCACCTCAATATCAAAGTCTCCTCCATTTCAATGACATCAAATTACCGACACCAAAATGTAAATAGTTAATAGTTCCTAATTACTACCCCCAGTGTAAATCCGTTATTACGAGCGCATTTCGGTAGAATGGAAAAAATCTTAGTTCTCATTAATTGTTTAGCACTGAAACATCTCAATTTTCGAGACGTGACTTTTTAAATATCCAGGTGTCAACGTCTACAACTACTCTTGAGACATAAACTTTTCTCAACAAAATAACTGATTTATTTCAAGACTTCACGTTGTACTTGTACAATTAATACATCAACTTGCAATTATTAGGTTCTTTCACGATTCATAGATAGTTTTAACACATTTCACCTTCGATCCACTGCCCATGAACTGGAGAATCTTGAATTTGCAGTTTCTAAATAGGGATCAGGTGACTGCGTTACATCATTACTCATTTATTAATAGTACACAATATTTGTTTATTTAATATAATGACTCTGAGCCCAGTACCACCAGTAATACAAAATGAACCTGAAGAATACCGACACACTTCACGAGATGGCTCCTGAGGGTGAAACAAAATTAACCCACTAGAAATGTTCTCGAAAATGCCCAGCTATTTTCTTCAAAAAAGCTGATTCACAAAACGTTCATTAAAAATTACAATGTTTTCTGCTAATATATTTTTTATTGTATAGGTAGCTGCCCGATTATAGAGCTAATCTTGCCCTGAAACGTTGCCACGAAATGAAATAAGTAACTTTAATTGTAATTGACTGTCAGCAATGAAAGATGCTCTACAATTCTACCGATGATCGTCTAGTTCATTGTTTGTTCACATAAACCCAAAAATAAAATATATTTATTCCTTTGTTAAAAAAAATGCTTAAAAATGCTTCATTCACAGACGGTTCTATC
Organism: Gryllus longicercus; assembly: GCA_038098605.1. NCBI lineage: Eukaryota > Metazoa > Arthropoda > Insecta > Orthoptera > Gryllidae > Gryllus > Gryllus longicercus. The sequence goes on along the minus strand of JAZDUA010000166.1, from coordinate 1,621,165 downwards.
GGGTCTCAGGTTAAAACATAGTTGACTTAAGAGAAGCCAATATGATAAAGCATTAGAAATATACGGCAATTTGCATGTACAGTTGACATGTACAATTTGCATGTACGTCAACTGTAATAATAGTAGTATAAATAGTAGTATAAATAGTAAAATAATTCTTACAAATAACTTTGCAAGTATTATTTTAGAAAAAAATAGATGGGTGTAATTTTATTTATTTACATTTCATTTTTGTTCAAACGCTTTTCGCACGGGTGGCTGTGCATTAAGGAAATTTGTAGTAGAACTTGCCAACGAGAGCACTATTTTACTTAATAATCAGTTGCGAGTGTTGCTTCCTCACTCAAATTCTTAGCCTGTGTTTGCTTGTCCCGAGAACCATAAATATATTAATATTTACGAAAACACTAACTTTTTAAAGAGGGCGTTGCTAATTAATTCTCGTCGCTCTAAAAATTCATTTCTTTCTTGAGAGTTATTTCTTTTACCATTCCTAAAAATTTGCATGTAAACTTCTGGATGAATTATATGTTCGTGCAATGTCTCTGAGCGTTTTTGTTGTCTCTGAGCTTGTTCTACATTTCCAAGCGGGTACTATTGGCAACAAAGAGGCGTTGTTTAAAATAGATCAGGGATTTTTAACAGAATATAGTAGAAAATTAGAGATGAAAGTATTTGCTTTTTCATTATAGGAAAAAGCAAAAAATAGTTCCCGGTTTGATTGAATTACTTTTATTTCGCTCCATTGCAACCGGCAACATCGTCAACACACACACACACACACACACACGTCCCGCACCTGTTTCTAACCTCAGTGGTATTCGATTAAATGTATTGTAAATGCTGAACAATATGTTGTAGCAGTGCATGCTTTAATTGGGAATATTAATTAATCATAATACAATTTTAAATTCTAGATGCTTTTTCAGCTTCGCAATGCACGCGAGCATGGTTCATTGCTCCAGGCAAGGGTCAGGAGTCTGGGTCGCTGAAGCTATTTCGGGATCAAACGAAAACTTTGGACAAAAACCCTGCCTAGACGCATGAAATGGAAGGGAAGGGAGTATTTTCCGCAGGGCGCAGTATTTTTCCGAAGAGGAATTTCCATGTTGCACGCGAAACCTGCCTCGGCGACTAGCGTTGAGGGAGGTGACGACGAAGCAAAAGTGCACACGAAACCACAGCAGATTCTGTATTAGACAAGACATCCCCACCTCTAGTGTACACGTTTAAATGATGCAGTCTGGATAAGAGTAAAATAAAGAGAGTGACAGTCACATGATTTTTTTCTTTTCAACTATCGAAAGAAAATTATCTCCGTTAGTTGTTTTGCTTGCTGCGCATAATATGAACGCGTGTTAAATTTCAGGATAGTAGCTTATAGGAGTAAACTTTCCCCTTTTTAGCTTGCAAAATTGGTAGTAGCAATGACGCGCATTTATTGCTTTAATGTAAAAATAATTAAATACTTCATTAATGCTAATTCATGGAATATGCCACCAAATCGGACTATTCTCTCCAAGTGGTTACCGCGAGATGTGTGACCCGTATAAACGGCCCATTTACTTACAAGGTCATAATACTATTATTCGATACTATTGATTAATCGAAATATGAGACGTTCTTCTATGCACTAGTAGAGTTTGTGTAGGTTTCACCATGTAGAAATTGAATAATTACACTGCAAAGTTTGTCTTTTTAACTTAGGACTTTATGATGACTTGACAGAGACGACTAGAAATTGTAAATCTGTGAGAAAACTAATATTTGAAATTGAAAAATGTTTTTAACAAGTATTACGTAGACAGATTTCGCCCAACTTAGACCAAGACGATTTGGCCATTATTAGCGATCCCAATAAAAATATCACAGATAAATGTTTAGAATGTTCCTTTTTATAACTTGACTCACGTTGATTGTGTAAATAATACATATAAATATCCATCTTATGGCTGATTTTTTTCCTTCCTTGGCCCTGCGATCTGTTGTAATATTTTAATAGGACATAAAACGCGCTGTTTTCTTGTTTCTTTAGTAATACCATTTTTTGGAATCAATTCATTCATATAATTCTTCCTACGGGCCCATATTTTGTTTATAATGGTCTCACAGACGCCACGTTTCTCCTAAATAAATAGTATTCTGAACATAACATGGATAATCCATCCACTAAGGAATATCGTTTGCACCTGCTACCCCACACCGTACGAAGGAAGCCCAGACTAAGACGGGAGTGAGCTCCATTGAGATCACAGCAAACCTATTCAAGAATCCTCGCTCTGTGGAAATAACCGACACCAAGTTGTTAAGTTGAAAATTCATTCTTCAATAACATATTTTATGTTAATTTATGATATCGCTTTAATGACATCGACTTAAACGCTAGCGGGCATTATCTAGATTCTTTGTAAGATTTCATATCTCCTCAACACTTTAAAACTAAAATTTCATCAAGAGGTCAGAAGCAGACATTATTTTTAAAATAGTTAAAATAGTTTAAATTAGTTTTAAAATTAAAACAACATAATATATAGATAGTAAAAATATTAAGAACATTGTAAATCAGATGTATATAACCTAATATAATCTTTACAGATTTGTAGTTTGATTACAAACATCTCATTTATAAACAAAAATGTTAATTCTCGAAAGGCGCAGTTTTATTGTTAAAATTAAATTAACATCTCACAATCAACACATCTGCAACTAGAAGCAGCCTTTGTATAATGTAGAGGGAGCCACACAGTCATTCCTTTTTAAGCATCATTTAAGTGAACTTTTGGAAGAGTTGCGAAATTTTGTCAACAGCGAATATTCTGTCGACACGTCGAAGCTTAACGTAAGAGCTTTGGGCTATAACGTTTCAATCAAAACTCAGCCAATGAAATAACTTGGGCGAATTTCAGAATAAAAATATTTGCTTTCAAAAAATGTATTTCGATATGGTATAAGCATATTCCAAACTAAATCCAACGTCAATTTCCACCTGCTTGCACACTTCTCTACCTATTTTTACGACAAATCCTACCGTACCTGCTTTTGTAAGAAGAAGAGCTTGATCCCAACGCCTCTGCCTAAGTGCATGGCGACGCAAGTGATCACCTCTCTCGAAGCGTCCGGCGGTGGTGGTGGGCGGTGGTGGGCGGTGGTGGGCGGTGGTGGGCGGTGGTGGGCGGTGGTGGGCGGTGGTGGGCGGTGGTGGGCGGCGCGGGCTGGAGGCGTGGCATCTGTTGTTTTCGCTTGGAAGCCTCTTGGCAGAGAGCGCCATGGCTCCCCAGCCATATAAAAAATTCAGCCCCCACGCGTAAGAGAAGCCCATGCAGGGCCCGCCTCGCTGCGCGGCGCCTTCAGCTCCAATGCCATCGCCATCGTCACCATGCCTCCACCATCTCCTCCGCCTCCATCTCCTCCACCCTCTCCTTCTCCTCCTCTTCCACCTCCAGCACCACCTCTTCCCCTTCACCACTTCCTTCTCTTCCTCCACCTCTACCTCTTCCTTTTCCGCCTCCTCTACGTCCTACTTTCCGGTTCCTCCACATCCTCCCCATCTCCTCTTGCGCCCCCTCCACCTCCTTTTTCCGCCTCCACCACTTCCTCCTCCTCCTCCGCCTATACCTCCTACTCTTCCACCTCCTCCTCCTCCCCTCCTCCCCTCCTCCTCCTCCTCCTCTTCAAGCGTCTGGGACCGAAGCGGCAAGCGGCGCGCGGAAGGATTTCGTGCAGGGATTCGGCAGTCGCCTCTTCGATTCTCTGTGAGCGCGCACTCGCGCCTTACGGCTTCGGCGGCTTAAGACGCGCGTACTCGTGCGCGGCGCAATCCCTGTGCTAGGCTTGGGCAAGTTATTAATAATTCTGAGGCCCTTGTAGGTATAATCAAATGAGGTTACTGAGTATTCTGAGAGCGAGTGGAATTTCCCTGGGGAGGGGTGACGGTTAAGACTTGTAACTGCATTGCGACTGAGGTTTCTACTGGCTGAAATTAACTGAACTTACGCAAGAACAGACTCTTTAAATAATCTAACCCCGATTTCTGATTCAGTAATTCCAAATTTAGACACAGTGAGTTAGTGGGGATGATCAATTGATTACTACGTACAAGGAAAATTATCACTGATGGCTCAATGGTACTTTTCCTTGCATTTAACAAGGAAAATGATAATTCAAAATTAATTTTAATAGTACTGAAAATAATTCTCTCCTATATAATGTCAGCACTATAGATGGGTTTTGCGGCTGTCACACGCTACCAATATTTATAAATGAAGTCCGATGGGAGATACCTGTTTGTGGGAACTCCACTAGCCGATGGGGACTATGGGACTAATGACCTTAGCAGTTGACGCGCCCGGAATAACTAATCAATCGGTAGGGACATTAGTCCACAAAAATCATGTCACTACAAATATAGTTCTTCCTATTGTGTCTGGTTCACCTGTCCAGTTTTCTTTCGTGCAAGGAACTCGTAATACCCCCGAATCAATGGGCACGGATCTTTCTGAAACGTTTCCTCAAGAGTGGCACTATGTCTCCTAGAATAGCGTGACCCACTTGAAGCAGTCAACAGCACAAACGCAATTTAGATAAGTACGCCGATAAGTCCACAACTCGCACAAGTGTTTTCATTTTAGTTGCCTGCCTCACGGAGGAGATGCTGTCAGAAGCATAACAGTATTTTTATGGAAAGTGAATGTAATGTCGCCCTGCAGCGAAGAAAATATAATTAAATACTCCAGTCAGGTGAAGAAAAGTAAACAATAATTAACGAGAGTTAGATAACTTCTCGCGTGTTTACAAAATACTTTAAAATATTCCAGTATTATTGTTACCGGCGAGAATGTTTATTTCGTTGCATATATGATTAGCCTATGTGTTACGGCTGACGTAATTTTGGCAATTTCAAAATACGCATTATTAACAATAATAACAATAATATGTTTTTAATATTTCAATAATGTATCAATAATAATGATATTTTTATTATTATTTATCCTTTTTTCAATCGAATTTCAAGGTTTGAGGGGAAGTTTAATTATTATTATAAATATTTAAAACCGAGCAAACAATCTAACCTTCCGATTATGAACTTTTGAAATAATTACGGAGAAAGACCAAATTTTCCAAATTTCAAATGTTTGTTAACAAGGCTAGTTACAACTATGACAATTGGTATAATCTTTACAGACTCACATACATTTGTTTATATGTTATTGAGAGGGGAATATTTACAAATTTTTACACATATTTAAGATCTTAAAGTGGATTCGGAGCAGTTGAACGAACGGGAAAACTCACAGATGAAACACAATATAAGCCTTTACCAAACAATACGAATTTTAAACGAATAAAAAATACGTTTACAATGTTCTTTAGGAGAAGCACGAGAACAGTCTCACTGAATAAACAGTGACGGTTCGGGTCAGGGAGACACGAGGAACATGCTCCCCTAAATCCCGTATTCTTTACATCCCCTCTGCAACACCTTTGACAGGGAGGTCCTGGGATTCCAGTCCCGACGGAGGTGAACGACTCTTTGGAGGGAAACCATGGTAGTGATTCCCGTGGTTTTTGCGATCGATATGAGGTGAATGCTGCAGGCTGCACCCTTACAAACGGGCCATGAGCCCTGCGTATACTTTCTCCCTCATCCTTGTCTTCTACTATCCTCTACCCTTACACACACACACACACACACACAAACACACTATTCTCAACATTACTGCATATGTTGAAAGACCAATCGAGCGCTTAGAGCATGAGATGTTTCCCCGCTCGGGGAAAAAGAGGAACCTTTCAAGACAGGGGACGGGAGAAAGCTGCAAGCCGAGGAGTCGAACGCAGCCACATCTCAGATTCCAAGAGGAAGGAACGGCGCCACCTCTCATAATACATCGTGCACTACACTTACGGGACTAATTATCTAAATAGTTAAGCACCCGGAAACAATACATAATCATCCGAGATTGTTACTGAACTCAATTTACTAAAAATAAGATTCAACACTCACAGATTGCTCGCTTCCCTTTCCAAAGGAGATTACATTAAGCTCAAGTGAGCGGAATTTCTTGAATATATTCCGAATTTTGCATTCTTGAAACAGGGGTGTATACTCGTATTTCTCGGCGGGGTGCAAGAAGCGCAATAAGTCAATGTATGAAATGTTTGTCGGGTTTCGATTGACTCACGCATGTGCTCTATGAAATATGAGCAAGCATGTGGTTGCGATTAATTCTGCTTCGCAAATAGTCGTTCATCTTTGATTTCGAGTATGGAAATTCCGAGAAGCTGGAGTTAAATTTCTCAAATCACGGCGACCACAGGTCATACAAGCGCAGTAGTATACTTTGCCTTTTTCACGAAAAGGCAATTCCAAGAACATGAACTTGAAACTCGTATATGAAATATTCCATTTTAACATGTAAATACATTAAAATGTAATTAAATATGTAAGAAATATATAGTAATTGATAAATATGTAACTCTGTAATTTTACCAAAATACGTAAAACATTTGTAAAATAAAAATGGCTTTAATACATTCAGAATTTGATGCAAACTCGAAACCAATTACTGAATGTAGGTCGCTTCTATCTGTAATATATATAATATTATATATAAATATAATATTATATATAAATATAATATTATATATAAGTATAATATTATATATAAGTATAATATTATATATAAATATAGTATTATATATAAATATAATATATTATATATAATTAATAAGAATTAATAAATAATAATATTTATTATGTTGCAAGACGTGTCTTATAATGCTGTCAAAGATTAAACAATTTTAATTCAAGGTTTCTTCACTGCAAGAGGGTATTTAAAATACGTCAATTTAAAATCGATATTTTAAGTTTGGGGGGTTCCTTGGAACCTTGGAACATTTTTCAAATTTAAAAAATAGCTCCATTGTTTTTTATTAAAGATTATTGTTGGATAGTGTGAAGGATATTTAAGAGAATGGTGCAGCTCTCATGTTCACTGGAAAACCTGATTTTTCGAGAATTAGAAAAGTTCAAAATTGTTGCGGAGACTTTCGACAACTAAAATAATGAAGATAGAGATTTTCCGCTTAATTAAATAAGCGGATTAAAGATAGACTTTGAAATGAAATCATTCAACATTTTTCAAAATTTTGGGAATTTTTCGGGTAATTTTGCATGAAAGTACGGGCGAGAAAGAACGTGCTGTTTTAGCACCGCTAGTTTAGAATACGAACAATTTTTAGAATACTACTCGTACAATAATTAAAATAAGACTTTTTAATAGAAAAATATACCAATACTGGTTTAAAACAGACAACATTTTATTAGTTCATGAAAACGTAAATTCAAGAGAAAATGAACACTAACTGCTTTGTTTTCATCAAAATTTAATTAATGTGATATACAAATTATTTATTTTAATGGCTTTTAGAAATCAGCGGGGGGCATCCATGAGCCTGTGGTGTCTGGAATGAACTTGCATGACTGAACTTCCATGACTTGAACTTCCATGACTTCACGGAGTGTGGATAAGCAATTGGGCTAACGACGACGGCTTTCAAGAACAACCATGACCAAACAAATATTAATCTATTCTCACAGAGAAAATATGAAGAATAGAAGGCGCTCGTTAACTTATAAATACAATGAAATCTCGGAAAAAACTGGCGAATTTTTCTGTCAAAAAATATGCCTGTGAAGACGAATTAAGGTACGCTAGCGTGTGAACGACCGCTTCAATCCGAAATCTACAACGAAGACAAATAATCACTAATTTAGTTTGCAGACAAATTGTACTTGTTTTCTTCCGACACCCACATCGAGACAAAGATGCTTACAAGCAGCGTTTAATTTTGCAAGGCGTTTCGCAGTTTCGAACTATAGTTGGTAATAAGGATGTGAAGGTGCTGAGTGGCGGTGGTGCATTGTCTGCTGCCGCATGATAATTCCGAAGCTGATAGGAGACTCTCCCTAAGGCGCTTTTGTGCCCTGAGAAACGCACAAGTTGCGCCGAGTGGAAAGTTGGAACATACAGGAGGAACTTCAGTGCACGAGAGAAGTGGGGGTGGAATTTCGATCGGGGGCTGCGACCTATGGAAACTAGTGGTGCTACAACACAGAAATTCTATCTATTTCAAATTATTTCTAACTTTTGGAATTTTCGAAAATTCATAGGTCGTCGAAAATGAGACCTGCGCCATTTTAAACAGTTTTTTGCTGTATATTCGAGAAAAATCTAATAACAAATATGTAGCCGTGTTTTAAACTAGTGGTTCTACAGAATGACAAATACTTTCTTGCGTTAGATAATATTCTAATATCTTTAATCTACACTAGCTATTTGGTTTTGCCCTCCCTACTCCAATCTGATACTTACGGCGCCTAAAATTTTTTCCACAATTTGTTAATTATTCAGTCACAACGAAAATTACTTGGAATTAATCAGATAGCGTGCGATATTCTCACAAAATAAATGTTTTTTTATAGATACTTTATCTTTCGCTTCAAGTTTTTCATTCATTTATAACCTTAAAATTTCTTGTCACATATTTCAATAGCCACATAAAAGATGGTTTAAGTAGACTTTATGCTTTATAATCCTGATATTATACATATTAATAGAAAATAGTATCAAGTTTTAAGACTACACACAAAACTTGTCTTGCAAACTTGTCTTAACTCATATTTAGGTTTTAAAGTTACTATTTTGGATTTCAATTTGGAAAACCTAGCACGTTCATGAGCGCTAGGAACATCACATAAAATATCACTTTATCAATCGGGAGTGTGGATTGGTAAGTAGACAGGGGTAAAAGCAGTTGCAGTATGATTTACGAGTATCGCTCAGGGCGCTGGGAACTGAAGGCGGACATTTTATTACACAATACAATAGCCGATGAAATACCATGATTTTGTGGAATGGACTATAAAAATCGAAAGATTCGGAACGAAAATAATCCGATTTGAACGTAACGAAAAGTCATTTGTAACGCGCAATATAACAAATTTCTTCACACTGATACCGAGGACATAAAGTTTTTAAGCGCTTTAAAGAGTAGTATTACATAAAAAAAACTAATAAGAGATATTTAGTATTTGGTAACTCTTACTTGTAATCAGTATTAAACTTCGTTCTCACGTATTAATATACACGCTAAAAAATACGTATGTTTAAAAAATTAATTCCTTTAGAATGAATAAAATCAAAAAGACTGAGGTTAGGAATATATCGATTAAAGTAAATAAATGAAATAACGTATTTGAATGTTGTTAATGTGTAAGAAAATAACTTCTTTTAGCAACTGTATACATATTTCAGAGAGCACTTGTCAAATGAGTAGTGATAAATAATAATATATTTTAGGAATGACAGGTCATTTTCATTCGTTTTTAAAAATAAGTTAATTCCGAGAATATAACACGTCACCAAAGTTGTTAACCGTTATAAATGTTAACCTCTATGAACAATGCAAATTAGTTTTTTTCTTATATCTGATTTTAAGAGGGGAAAAATCAAGTAGTCTGTAACTTCTCGGTGTCAATGGTTAATTAGAATAATTGAGTTGATTCTGATGAATTTGTCTACTCATATTTTGCTATGTAGGAGGTGAAACAGGGTTTCTTGTATAATACTTCTTGAATATATGTAGACTTGTGTGAACTTTGAAAAATTGAAGATTGCATGAAATTAATGCTATGTCAGGTTATTCAGTGCATTTAGTTATATTCATTGAAAAATAGAAGAGAAAAAAATGGAACAAAACTAACATTTTAATCGTCTTTATTTCAAGCAAACTTTTGCCAAAAGTATTTTGGAAATATTGTAAACGGTCTATTTTAAAGAATTAATTTTGAGGAATAAATTCCATCAAGGAAACAGATCAGTGCCTTCAATATTGCTGTAGAAAGACATCGAAAAAAAGATGACACTTTTTGCAATTTTCGAGTATTTATTGAATTCAAAGGAAATCGGATATGGGTCATTCTCACAAGCGTGATTTGCTCAGGTGGAGAAAAAATATAAAGAAAGAATTTGGAATAGTGAATTCTGACGACAAAAAGTGTTAGCGAAAGTAATTTACTACATACATGAATAAAAATCATACCCTTTTTCGGCATCATGGAACTACAGTAAGTTTTCTCCCGAAATATCCCCCTTTTCCGACGAAGCATTACATAACTTTCTCTACTCGACGTAAGTAGTATGCGAGAAAGTAAAATATTATGTAACAATATATAACAATGTACATAACTGAAACTCATAAAAATAGACTCACTAAGTTTCACTTGTATGCTGGCGATTTTTCCAAGCAGCACTCTTGAGATTGAGATCCCTTGCGCATGCGCAGGAGGCCCTCTGCTATGAGCCGGTCGCTGGTGCTGCTGGTGCCGTGGCTGGCGCTGCTGGTGCACGCCGTCGCCGTCGCCGCGCTGCCCGCGCAGCCGCCGCCCGCCCCCGCCCTCCGACAGGTGAGTCCCTGGGGCCGCCCCGCCTCCGTCCCCCCCCCCCCCCCAAGCGCACCGGAGGTTCACCCGTGCGAAAGCAGCTGCACGGCAATGTGGTTTCCTGGCGGCTTTCACTTGCAGACACGGAAATCACGTTTACCTTTTAGGATAAGGTGTACGTATGCTCTTATTACCAATTTTAATTAATGTTAATTTAAACATTTATTTATTATCATTTAATACGAAGTAAATATGGCAAATTAAAAGTGTTGTCTGGCGTCAAACATTTATTTTGCTAATGATCGTTTTGATCGCGTGGCGATCATCCTCAGAGCTTGCAGCTTCCGGGCCGAAAACAAAGTTCTGGCAGAATTTAATATATTTAATTATAAGAAAGTACCTACCTCACCAGCGATCTAATTAACTAATAAGAACCATTTTCTTACAACAAGATTATTGAAAATGCTATTCATTAAGCCATTTCGTAAATAACAAATGACTGTCCAAGATTTTTGAAGTTCTAAATTAGGTTATTTTCTGTAGGTCGAATTTGGTTTGAAGCAATTTTACTACTGAAGTTTTGCTGCAACAAAACATTATTTCAATACTTGAAAACGTTTAGATTAATTGCAGTTTTCTTATTTTGATATGAATAGTTAAATTAAATATTCATGCAAATAAGTATTTGGCATTTTGGGGTTGATAGTCCAACTTTGCCGGCCAGCTAACGGTGCCTCCCAAACACTGAACAAAATAATTGGTAGAATATTTTGGGATTATTATACACTTTCTTTGAGAGATGTGAAAATTTCAGCTGGCTAAAGACATTGGAATTGAGAAATAACTTAACTAATAGACTAAACGATGGCTCTTCTGTATTATGTAGAATAAAATTAGTATTGACATATTTGAATAGCTGGACTTTGTCTGTGTTTTGTAAATAAGATATCGTATTTCAAAAACAATACACGTTCGTCATTTTATAAAACAGTGTCAAATACCATTACGCCTGCACATCTGAAATCCATACAGAAGTTTAAGTGAAAAGTAAAACCTTTTTTTCTCTGTAACTCTTTCGATACAATTAGGTACTATTATATTGACTACCAAAAGAAAAATAATATTTATTTTAACAACGATGTTTAATTAACTATTTAATAATTAAACAAACTAAATAGGCCTGTGAGGTTGCTAAGAGCGTGTGCCAACTTAGCGCTTTCGTCCGAAGGATCGCGGGTTCGATTTCCGGCTTGAGCATGGTTGTTTGTCCCTTGTCGTCCATGTTCTTCTATGCATTGTCGCGGAAGGCCTCGCGTTCTGCCGGCCCCAGATCGGAGGAGCCCGCAGGTGTGTTGATGACTGGTGCATGATCGAATATATGTCCCATTGGGACATAAAGGGTAACCGGCCGTCGACTAGAAAAGGCTCTAGGGGGTGAGGGGAAATAGGTCTGTAACAAGTAATGTTCGCTAACGTCTGGATCTATAACCCAGATGCATCTCCATCAGATTTTTCGTCGGGTTTCCCTGATCCATTGTATATGCTGAGATTGCCTCTTGTCATTTTTTTGATTTTCGTGTAGATTAAATATGCACATATTTTGTTGAGCTCTCCTTTTCCACGTTGTAGGCGTAGAGTAGGGGGTGTGGGTTGCTATTTTACTAACAGTACTATAAAATCACATTTGTAGTTCGTTTTAGAAGGAAATGTTTTCTATCATTCCGTGGCGAAAATTTCTAGTTTTTAAATGTTAATAATCTAAACTTTGTTGGTATTTTTATTCATCATTCCAACTAAGAATTCAGAACAAGGGTTGGAGAAAGAATACGTATCTAAAGAAAACGTGCTGTTCAATACTTCTCTCCTAAATGTTAATATAGTTTTTACTGTTTTTTGACAAAAATAAATTAAATTAAATCAAATCAGATTCACGTTAGTTTTTTATATCTGATCCTTCTATCTAAAAAAATATTTTTCCATATTTAGAGTCATTCAATACGATTCTTATCGGATTATGTGATCACTGTCTATAAGCGAACGAAAAGTTGCAACGCGCGGCAAAGTATTCAATGCGCGGCAATGTATCAACGCAGTGATAAAATCAACTGAAAGCAATCTGTAAGTAAAGGCACACACATCTCCTCTAATATACGTGATGAGATTGTGCATCAAGGAACTATTATTGGTCCAAGCTCTCGATTTAGCCATGTGTCTCTGGTGTTGAGTTTAAAGGCATTGTTTCACCTTGCAATAGAATGCTTTCAATTTTCAAACCAGAAGCAAGTTCAGACCTACGAAATCTGCAATGAATTTAATGTAAATTAATAAATTATAACTTAAGTAGATCTTTCAACTGAGTCTACAGTACAGCAGCTATTCTCATTATCGATGTCAAGAAAGCAAATGATTAGACTTACCCTTGAGTAATTACAACCATCGTTGTTTGTGAGTATTTCGTTTTAATATTTTGATGTATCTTGCAAATGTTTATATCGTAACAATTACTATAAAACATACGAACGCGCCTAGTAAAATTATGATAAATATGGTATAATCCGATGTAGTGATTTTGACAACACTAACGTTTGGACCAACAATAAGAACAACAATAATGTTGGACAGAAAAAAATCAAAAATGTGAAAAAAATGACCATGTATTTATATATTTTTTAAAATATTTTTAGATAATCATCAGATAATTTAATAACTAAGATATATATTTTAATCTTTTAAGACCATAATTTATTTAAAGTCTTTATTTTATGCGATTTTTGGTGGAAAAATTTAAAGGAATTTTTACGAATACTTTTATGTGTTTTTCTTGGTAATGTTTGCCCACAGAGTCATCGAATCTCACCATCCTGTGAACAAATATAATTAAAGGCTCGCGACTGCGCGGGTGACGCCATGTGAAGGGCAATGATAGCCATCACTGTCCTCGACGCGGCGTCACCCGGCAGCCAAGAGCCTTCACATGACTGGTCGGGGAAGCCTACGATTGCATTTAATTATAATTAAACTTACAATCATCTCACAGATAACCCAAAAATCTGATACACTCTTTCCTATAGTGTAAAGAAAAGTTGCAATTGTGTATAAATGCAGGTATTTAATTAATACAATTATCTGAACTAAGACCCGGCCGATAGAAGGAAAGGCCTTAATATTTAAAAGAAATTTGAGAGAATTAATCTGAAAAAGATACTAGAGTTAGAAGATATATCAGTTCTGAAAAATTAGAAGAATTACAATATTATGCAACACTGGTACGTGGTATTTGGAATGGCTAGTTTCTGTCACAAAACCGTTACCAAACTATAGATAAGACATTTTATAATAAGTTGGCGTTTGAACAACTGAAATAAATATTTTGTCATTCGTTTGTGGTGTAATTCATTTTTCCCCCATGAAAAGCCAATTCCGACGCACTGGAAAAATGGAAATTATCGTTGGTTAAACATATTTTAAAGTGCTCTTTTCGACTTGGCTAATGAATGAGGTAGATGTCATGCCGTGACCGTTGCATGCTGAGATAACCCTTAAAATTCCCCTCTTGCAATGACGTTGATGGATGGGAAGACCTTGTTCCTCTCACGCAGGCGCTCGCGAGGAGGACGCGAAAACATTTTTGTAGAGAAGTTAGTTATCTATTATTCTTGATTAATACTCTTTGTTCTTAAACATTACGCATTGCATCTAACAGAAAATAAATACATCCCTTTAATTTGTCACAGTAATGACTTTTATATAGAGAAATTCATTCAATTACTTTACATATACAAATTGGTACAGTATAGGGCAATGACTACTCCACGATCGTAGTAAGTTAGACATAAGTTACGTAAGTTAGACGTAAAAAAGAACTAAATTGACAGTTTTTACATTTTCGACTTACGTAGTATCTTCAGTTCTTACGTAGTAAAGGGAAAGTGTTGTAATGCTGAGGCAAAAACAGGCGAGAATAGATTTTCGGCAGAAAAAAATCGTATATGGTACCAAAAAAGTGGATAAATTTTGTTTCTGTATGCAGTATATTACTGAATACACGAATCCCACAATCATGGATTCCGGCTACACGTTCTGACTACACAATGAGTAGTCAGAATCCGTGTTATGTGGGTTCATGACACCGAAAACTCGATTGATGTGTTTGTCGGAGCTCAACGCAAGCGTCTAAACAGCTCTGACGATTTTCTCCAAAATTGATCGATCGACGATTTTCTCCATGATCGATCTAAACGAACTCGAGGCTTTGCGAGTTTGAAACGGATATTTTGATTTTTGGAATGCTTTATATATAGCATCAACATTTTCAAAATATTCTGAAAAATGGCTCCAAATTGTTTGATCAAACTTTTTCTTCGGATGGTGCAAAGGACGCTTAAAAATGCCGCAAGTCTAAATTTCGTTAAATTTTCGAAAATTGCAAAAGTTCAACTTTTCTTCCTACAACTACAATATTGAAAGTAGAAATTTATTCAGTAATAAAATATGTTCTTCAAAGACAGATCTTTAAATAATATTACAAACAGTTTTTCAAAAATGTGATTACGTTTCGCGTAATTTTGTGCAAG
Source organism: Gryllus longicercus (assembly GCA_038098605.1). Lineage (NCBI taxonomy): Eukaryota > Metazoa > Arthropoda > Insecta > Orthoptera > Gryllidae > Gryllus > Gryllus longicercus. The sequence goes on along the minus strand of JAZDUA010000166.1, from coordinate 1,606,147 downwards.
CTACAGGTAATTTTCAAACAAGTCGATTCTCAAAAGGTACTCCAAATTTTTTTATTGCTGTTTTCAACGGGATAGACTGTTAAGCGCTTAGAAGGTGCAGGATCAATTTTCGACAATTGCAAAAACAGAACATCGCAAAAGCACAGTATTGCTAATAGATTTTGTCTTCAGTAGATCTGTTGTAAAAATTTGATTTTTAAATAAAGCTACGTACATATGTTTAAAACAACAGTTTTTCGCGTAATTATGCTCGAAATTCATGCAATTAATTTTGTTGTTGTCAAAAACATCTCCAAATTGTCTCTTTAAATGTTTTCCAAGGATCAAAAGACTTATAAAAACTCTTTAGGTCTGATTTTCGTTGGTCTCTGAATTTTGAAAATTTAAAAAAAGTTAAAAATAATGCGAGAAATATGTGCTGTTGTAGCCCCACTAGTTCCTAAAGGTCTTCCCGCCATCTTCGGGTATCGACTCAACAGGAGGGGATGCCGAAAACAACACGTCTTCGGCGACTGAGCCTTTGATCTCTTGAGACCATCTCAATCGTCTCCTGATTGGTGGATGATCCTGCGCTTCGATTGGGACTTGATTGCTGCAAACTCCCACGAGTCTCAGGGAAAGACAAACCTGCCATGACAAATGTCAGAGGGAATTCTGTTTGATATCCATTGATGGCGAAAGAGATCACTCGAACTCTGCGACAATGGTGACGAAGTGAAAGGACTTCCGGATCAGCTCTCTGACATTTTCTGTTGAGAAATGGGATGAAACGCTGCACAATCTATCAGATTATATTGCGCAGTTGTGGCCTCTCTCGGGTCAAGAATTTGTGGACATTACATTTCATCGATTTGTACTTACTTTCACACCTGTTGTTCCGTTACACGATAATTCTCCTATAGAACATCTCCGAAAATTATTTTTTAATTCTTATAAATAAAATATAATCACTAATTCTGTGGTGACTGAGTCTGATGACAGTAAAAACAAAATCTGAATAGATAAAAAGTTACAGTTTAATGCCAGGTTCAAAACTTAATACACTTTAAGTGGTTTTGATTTCTATTTCCTGGCATGGAGCAAAGAGGAGAGGGTACGTCTGGAAACAGAAACGCAGCGCATTGCAAACGTTAGTTTGGGATAATGAATGAGGAAGCGCACATACATGCCGTAGAAATGGCCAGGAAGGGAAACGTGTAATGGAAATATACGGCACTTAAATTAGGAGTAGAGGTACCAACAAAATGATTGTGATAAAAGGAAATGGAACCCTGGGCAATATACACATTAAGATCTGAGCGACGCGATGCGACGCGATGCGACGCGACGCGAATGCTAAACAATAAACCGAGAGAGGTGAATGTCCATTTTTGCAACAGAAGTTGGTATATAAAAGAAAACGATTGATAAAGACACAAATTAGATCCCCCTGACCAGAAATGACATTCAGATGGAAGTAAGCGCCCAAAATGCATACTCGCTTCCCGCAGCACGTGTCCCGCGCGAACAAAACACGTCGGCAACCGAGCGAGGGGCGTGTAGTGCGCCGTGTCGACTCTCCGTGTAAGCCTTTTACGACGTGCGCCACGGGCGCGTCGACGTAGCTTTGCGCGTGGTATACGGCCGCAGCGTCGAAGCGACAGCTGAGATAAGCGGCGCCGCCCCGGGTCAATTATTTGCCGCGGAAGGTCGCCGCGCCTGCAGCCGCGCCTATTTTGGGACGTAGGCCCTCGCAGGGGGGACCCGGAGATGCAAGACCGAGAATCACAGCGCGAGAGCGACGAATGCGTTTTGTTTTCCAATTGACGATTGTTTCATTGCCCCTGGGAACAGTGAGGGCATTTTCACGTTCGTTTTTAGACATTTAAAGACGTATTTGCTTGATGTTTGAGGGCGAAAAATAATTGTAATTTGACATGGTGTGGGGACAAATTAACAAAGATAAAATTTAATTAATTTGAAAGAAGATTAGTCTCTTTCAAAATATAAATTAGAATATAAATTAAGTCTTCTAAATCTAGAACGCATTTTTTATTTCTCTCTCTAGCTCAAAACTCAATATATCAATATATTCGGAAGCATTTCGGCTTTTATCTTTACAAATAAAATATCGAGGTTTCTTTGTTGCGGGTTTGGAAAGAGTTTCTCGCTGATGTTCAATAGCTGTCTTCTGAAGAATTGGCGTTATGAAAATAAGCATGAAATCATCGAAAATATAATACGTCGATGTCATTCTATGACGTCAATGCAAGGAAAAGGAACCGGTGAAGCAGCAACAGGATAGACTCACGTGTAATGGATTACGCATCTAACCCACTAGTTGATAGGAGCTTTTTCCTAAAATGTGAAACTGTTTGTAAAAGTCAATGAAAAGAGTTAAAAACTTAACTTGGATTGATAAAAATAGAAACTGCTGTACTTCATATTAATTTAAAATTGGTAGCAGAATAATAATTTCCCAATATTTGAAGAACATTTATTATTTATTTTATTTATAATGAAAACATTAATATAATAAATTTAAATTATCATAGAATTAGATAAATTTAAATTATATTAGAATAAATGAGACTTACAAGAGGATAAAAGTTACATTAAATTGTCTAGATGGAATGTGAGGGGAGTTTTCTTTATAAATCAAGGAAAAGTGGACGAGAACAATATCGAGATGACATTTCATGGAACAGATATGACACTTATTAAGAATAATTGTTGCAATAAATTCTACGTTTCAAACTATAAAATACTTCATAATATGGATAAAAACAATTCAGGGCAATATCATAATAAAAATACTAACAAAAAGCATTATAAATGTCCCTCAATTTCAATATATCGAGATATTTTAATAAAATGTTTAATTTAAGAGGTTTTGGTTTTAATTAATTTCCGACATTCAACATCGATGGAAGAGCAATTAGAAGTATTCAACAGAACGTAATGCAATGAATTAAAATATAACGAGAGAATGAATATCAGTTCATGCATGAAAATTTCATGTGAAAATGCACAAATATCTTACCTCTTGAAGCAGCGTCTGTTAGCCACAACGAGTACAACACTACATCGTCACGCTCAGTGTGCATGACTGGTGAAAATTATACTCTTGCGATACAAGCCCCACACACTCGACTCATTCACAAGCGTTACCTCGCGTACTCCAGAGCGCCATCGTGTGTGGCGAAGGCGTTACCTCGGCAGGGAGGCCCGCTGGCTCTGGAGGGAGGTCGCAGCGGAGGCTGCGGCGCCGGAAAAGCCCTGGCAACATCACGGAGGAGGCGTAACGTCCTGAGCCTAAGCGTTACGCAATGCGTGACAACACATCGTTCCACTTCCCTCCGTCGTAATGCACATAAACAGTTACCGACATACTTGACACATACCGACAACACGACTATTTAAAGGAGCTGCGAACGGAAACAGGTTAAAGGTCTGCAAGCACACTTTTTATCTCGCATTGGATTCTGATTGATTGATTGATTGGTGTTTCCGGGCGCGTCAAATTACATACAGTACATTATACTATTATCGCTTTAAAACTATCCTTAATGCCTTAATAGTAGCTGCACCTTGCAGTAATTATGCAAAGATAAAGTGTGGCGCCAATCGAGCGCTATTATTCAGCACCATCACAAGTGACCGTATTTGTCAACTGGATATATGATACCGCTACTAGAGAGCGCTAATATCTTAAAACCAAAGAATAGTAAACGACAATGAACAATAGTGGCTTCTTTAATGTATAAACAGGTTCAGATTATTATCACAATCAAAGAGCAACTAATATGCTTCAACGAGGCATTTGACTCTGGAACAAATAGCAAACAGATTTTGAAACAGAATGTAAGAATGCAGAATGATCATGTTAGCCAGTTATTCCCATGTGTATCGTTACGTCCGAACATTGTATTGATTGGTTGTTAGTGATTCTTCTGCTAAGAAGATCATTAGTCCCGGGGTCCCATTTTTTCCTCGGGGTTGGCGGTGAACCTTCCTCACTGAATGGCGAGATCCGGCACCGACCTACTGTCGGTTAGTAGGTTTTCCCCAACCAGGTATCTCCCATAGCCCCAACTGGGACAAGCTTTAAGTTTCCGAGCGGTTTGTGATTTTTTCCATAATGCAATATTTTACTCCACATTCTAATTCTTGGTAATTTCGTGATACAATACCCGTATTTTAATGAAACATGTTTGCGTATTTAAAAACAACACAAATACCGTAGCGTCAGCCCATTATCATAACACGCCACGATCAATTACATCTCCTTTATTAAACACGTGGTCGCAATCTAGAAAGCGAGTGCGGCGTGGAACCTTCTAATTGACGCAATCCATTTTGCAGTTAAAAGTGGAACACAATCAGAGGGGCCTTTGCGCGAATCGCTTCATTACGCGTGCGGCCGCCGATGAAACATTGCCGCCCCGCGGCGCAGCGCGCGTGGGCGGGGCGCGCGACGGGCGAAAAACGCTCGCCGCCCACGCCGCGCTCCACCGCGTGGTCGGGCGACGTCACAGAGCGCCGACTTTTTGTGCTCGTCGCGCCGGCGTAGGCGCCTCAGGGCTTCGATGTCACTGCTTTTTGGGCACGACGTCCTCTCTGTCAGGGAGGTCCTATGGACCGAGCCTCGACGAACGGTGACAGGGTTTTCCACACTGGCTATCTAGATAGGGCGAATTCCAGACGCCGTCTGGAGGAGAATTCCAGCGGCCGGCTGATTTGATCGGTTGTTTTCCCTCGTTTCTACTATCAATGCCAGATGAATGCTTAAGCAGTACCCTGACAAACGGACCGTGCGCGATCTTTCCTTTCTCTTCTTCGCACTATTCTCGCCTCTTACTTCTATACACTTACAATTACATGCACTACACTACCATACATGCCAGGTGACCAGTCGGGAGCTCGTCCCAGCTGGGGTGGTGCCCCGCTGGTGGGAGATATCTGGTTGGGGAAAACCACGTAAGCCGAAGGTTGGCGCCGAATATGGCCATTCACCGGGAAAAATCACCGCCAACTTCCGAGCAAAAAGTGCACTGCACTTACGGGACTAATTACCTTAGATGTTCACGCACCCGGAATCACCAATCAATCAGTCAATCAATCAATCAATTAATCGGGCGCATCGCCCCGCGGGTGTCGTGCGTCCATCGCACCGCCCTGACTGGGCCGCACACGCAGCTCTTCCGTGGCTGCCTTCCGCACCCGGAGGCCGACTGCCGAGTGTCGATGTCGCTCTGTCAATATTTTCTCGCTAACGTTTCCGGGGAGCTGGTGTGATGGAGAAGATTACATACGTGTTTCGCTCGGTTGGTATTATTCACATATCCTCTTGAACGTGTTCCGGGTATGATCATTAGAATCCCGTTGTTTGCTTGTTCTATTTCCGTTTTCTTATATACCTCCGCGTTTATATTTCAAAATAAGTTCTCACAACACTTTCGTTACTTTGAATATATTGACTAGTTTATGTATCCAGCCATTGATTACGATTACACATTTCAGAGAAACGAGCAGTCTCGGTTCAAGTTATTATCAGATTAACCTTCCCATTTTGAAAGATAGAAATTCCAATTTTAATTCCCTGTAACACCTTTGGAGCACTTTTAAGAAAGAAATGTAAAACGATATTTGGGGAAAGAGTCACCTAAATAAGAACATTTTATTATTCTGACTATTCTGAGAGTATATCGCTGTAAATTGTGCATGAAACATTTTTATCGTCTACATTTGGCATTGCACTGGGGTTTATTCGCGCTTATTGAAATACTTTTGTGCAAATCGTCAATAAAAAATGTCTGTGATAGGCTGGATCACATTACGAAATCAAGCTCTTTATCGTATTGTTGCTGTTCGTTGTATTTAAATAAAATTTGTAGGTAGGGCATTTCATAATCCATTTCTATTAAGTTTTCTGACCGTCTCATTTTATTGGTAAGCAAGGTCAAACGTATGGTTATCGATATACATTTTCGAACTCTAGGGCATGTTGAACAATAGTTCTAATGAACATGCGCGACTGTGAAGGTCAAAATGACACCCTTCATTCCAACCCGCAATGAAACAATGACAACGCCGCAGCTAATACTCATATGGTCACTGACCCTCTTGGGACCTCGTCTCCGGCCAGCCGACTGGTGGGCGGCACCATTGCGAGCAACTTTCCAACGCATGGTGCATCGCATCATATCCAGGCATGAGTTAATACATAAGCTTCAAAAGCACATGCTAGAGACCAATGGATAGATAACCGTATTTTTTTAAAGAAGTATTCGAGTGATTCATAGCGATTTTGTTAACGATTCACAAATTTAAAGAAATTAATTCAGATTATATATAGTAGAGTCGATATAATCTGAGATAATTGAGGCAAATGGTACTTCAGATTACAAAAAAACTCCGATTACACGGGAATAAAGAAACTAAATTACGAAATTTTTAACTACAATGTATAACGAAGTCAAATTTAATGTTCAGATACTACCAAAATTTTAGAAAAATACATATATAAGCGCTAAATCGGTCACAACAATGTGGCAGACAGACTGACTCTGGCACTGAAATTCGGACACATGACCTGCGACTGTTGCCAACCGTTCAAAAGCCATCTCCTGAAGATCTCCACTTGTTATGCACCCTGCACACCAGGCTTTTTTATATCTCCGATAGCACGGAATTTCGAATTAGTGAGGCTCGGATTACCGCGACTCTACTGTACTATATTTATTGAATTACATTTACTATTTTACTGTGTTATATTTATGAAATTTGTAAATTGCAAAGTTCTACTTTTTTATATTTATCGTCGCATCAACATCTAGGTTATTAGCGATCTCTATTGCATTCAACGGTATGGTAACTGTGAAGATGATATTTGGTGATGACAGGAGGTGAAACACATATACAACCATACTCGAGGCGGAAATCGAATCCTCGATACTTCGGACCGAGATCGCCTCGGCCGAACGCTCTCGGCCATCCAAAGTTCTACTTTTATTTTCATATTGATTTGCGTTCCTTACGTTGAACTCTCAAATATTCTTAGAGCACCCCATCGGCATCACGCTTAGTGCCCCTGGAGGTCGCCCGTCCTCGCCCGTCCTCGCCCGTCCTCGCCCGTCCTCGCCCGTCCTCGCCCGTCCTCGCCCGTCCTCGCCCGTCCTCGCCCGTCCTCGCCCGTCCTCGCCCGTCCTCGCCCGTCCTCGCCCGTCCTCGCCCGTCCTCGCCCGTCCTCGCCCGTCCTCGCCCGTCCTCGCCCGTCCTCGCCCGTCCTCGCCCGTCCTCGCCCGTCCTCGCCCGTCCTCGCCCGTCCTCGCCCGTCCTCGCCCGTCCTCGCCCGTCCTCGCCCGTCCTCGCCCGTCCTCGCCCGTCCTCGCCCGTCCTCGCCCGTCCTCGCCCGTCCTCGCCCGTCCTCGCCCGTCCTCGCCCGTCCTCGCCCGTCCTCGCCCGTCCTCGCCCGTCCTCGCCCGTCCTCGCCCGTCCTCGCCCTTCCTCGCCCGTCCTCGCCCGTCCTCGCCCGTCCTCGCCCGTCCTCGCCCGTCCTCTCTCATAGCGGCCACGCTGCCTTCGCGGCGCGAATCGGGCGCGCGTGGGCGGAGAGTCAACACGCTCGTCGTGTTTGCTCCCGGCGCGCGGTTTCATGCCGAATTCGATTTTCGCCTCAGATGTTTGCTCACAAATATTTTGAGTATGGAGCGATGCCTGCTGCTCCGAGCGGTCGCGACGCGCGTGCACTCTCGCGGGGGATCCACGCGATCCGCCCCCGATCAGCCTCCGCCAAGGCCACGTGCGCAGCCCAAGACAGAGGGTCGCGCAGGGTGGAAACTCCATCGCTACGTAGCTTTCACAAGTATGTTGAAATAGCACTTCGAATAAACGTTTCATCCAAACACAATCCACGGGTGGGACGGCGTAAAGGTTTTTTTATTTTGTGGGAAACAAACATGCTATGTGCGAGCACGGAATCGGTTTAACTTATTTTCGCTATGAGCACTAGCGTGACGAAGCCCATACTCTTAAGTAGTATATGAGCCAGTGTCGGGAGAAGTTAAGTTTTAATATTTTGATGTGGGGATTATCTTGAACAACAAAGGAGAAGTTTGGCGACAGTTGATGGTAATGGAAATGGTACAAATTGGGCTCTGTTTTAACCCTGATTCGAATAGTTAAAAAATAAAAACCAAGTAAACTGTTTTATAAAATAGGGATTTTGGTTTAAATAATGTTTGGGTTAAAATAAGGTTTTTCAATAAAATAACATTTCGGCGTAAAAAGGTATTGGCCTTTTTAAATATGTCTTATTGATTAAACGAGGAACTGACACAATATATAAAAACCCATTTATCTGTTTTTATAATCGTTCTCTGTCCGTCTCTCAGGGCTACTCGTGGGATTGGCTAAACCGATTTCCCAACGAAAGTAGTTATTGTAAAATGTTATTATTTCTTTATTCGGAAGATAAATTACATGTATAGGTAGAGAGAACCTTGTTTAAATCGATATTTATATGTTTATTGGCTGTCGAAGTAAAACGCTCCAAAAATTCCGTCATCAGCATGGGTTGTTACAAATGTTCAACTGAAGAGGCGTTATAAAAAAGGGAGTAAATACAAAGGTAATTTTTGAGGGTTTAGATTATAGGATTCCTGCCATTTAAAACAGGTTTACTTTTCTTTGAATTTAATTGTACAATCCCATTTATGGTAAAGGCTTCCTGTTAACACGGGTAGTTATAATGCATTGTCAATGACGTTCCCTTTGTCACTACATCAAAAACTGATTTCCATCATAATACATGATAGTAAATAGAGACGGAATAAATGAAATCATTATCCTGTGCAGGTCTTTGCCGTACATTTATCTGATCTGCTATCTTTTGTTCATTACATGTAATAGAATAACGACAAGCCTGCAGTATTTATTAAATATTTTCGTTTTAAGCGCTAGCGGTATTTTCTGTCTCTACGTAGCAATTCTTCATATTTTATTTTGATAAATATCAATGTACGCTCCGGTACTAATTCCGTACATTCATAAAGATACACGAGTATAAGAATGAGACCTTATTTATATTTCAAAGACATGTTTTTGAAAGTTTTTGCCACTGAGTATATCAGTGATATTTTTACACGAAATTTTTATATCGAAGAAACTCCCTCCAGCCATCATTCAAAACTCACCTGAATATACAGCAGAAATGTCTACGAATAGTTATTTGCGTGAAAAGTACCCACGTAAGTCTTTGGCGGACCAATGAAAATATTACGGACGAGGCGACCTAGCAGCCGAATCCGGCATTTTGAAACGAGTACGCCAGACACTATCGTATGAATTACGTATATTTTTTTGAACTAATTCATGGAAAAATAGAAAAATATACCCTTGGGATCATTCACAATAAGCAAGGCAGATGCCTTGTTGATTCATTTCGCTCCATTGTTTTGTTTACTGTGCAGTAACTAGTTGTTTCTTATGACCCTGAGTTCTCTGCGTTTGGCGTAGGTCAAAGTCTCTTTTATTGTTCGTGTAGTGCAAAGGAACACTTTAAGAACAAAAAAACAGTGAAGGAAAATACTTGTTTCCATACATAAGTGCTGAAACAATATATACAATTGAAAATATGAATAAGGGACACTGATCATAAACTCGGCAATTCTTCAGAAATATAATAAATTCTGAGGTGGCTAACAGCTACAATTTTGATTCTGACGCTAATTCAGATTAAACACGATGTGATAAACATTTTCATTCTAACAGTGAAAACTCTTGTTTTTAATATTTTTTATTCAAACTTGTGATTTTGACTGCTATTCACGATGAAATACAATAAAGTTAAAAATTCTAAGTGTCTTCTTTGATTCGATTGTAAAAAGGAACCTGAATCAGCTTATTTTAACATTTTTTCTGTGCGAAAATGTAAAGATTACAAAAGAAAACTGGAAGAAAGGCGTGATACGATTGAGAAGTTTCATGACAAAACATGAGTGAGTTTGTAACAAACTATTCAAATACTTCATAACTTCATAAAAGACAGTAACTTTATCTTAAAGTTTCTACAAGGAAATGAGAAATTATACGTATTGCGAGATCTGGCAAGTGTATGACTTTAAAATCTTAATTAACGCTGATAATCTAACAGCATTCTGGGGGCTCTGATTTCGCAGTCAGTCGTATTAATGGAATCACAAAAATGGAGCCTCTGGTATTTTATGTACTATGTACTTACGTATAACGTACATGTTATAAGTCACACTACGAGTATATAACATAAATGTGATTGTAAAATGGGTAGAGAAAACAGGGCATGATTATTGTCGCTACTATTTCAATTAAGTATCTCAAAAAATTAAGCTAGATTTAAGTTGTGTAAAACGGAGTGTCTCATTCCTGCCAAAAATTGTGCTTCTGTCAGAGAAATAGTTACGTTCACAGACGTAATATATATGTATGACATTTCGGATTATAGATGTGGGGAAATGTGCACATAATAAAAAAGTGAAATTATTAATAATTTTTTTCTTTCCACTGAAGTAGAGAAGTTTAGAGAAATCAATTCACAATGGTGTACATTGTATTTATTTATTGAAATGTAAGAAAACAGAAGAGTTGTGAGTGAAGAAATTATATTCAGTGTTGTTCTTAAAATCACTAATATCAAACACATTAGGTCACCACATAAACACATCAATATTTCCATTTAAAATGAACGTGGATATTTTTGTCCGTACTGATACAATGAACAACGGCAATTGTGTGATTTGACCATGCAGAATTTTAACTTACATATTATTCACTTTACGCATTTTATGCAATAATGAACAACGGAGAATCTTTTTTCACTGCAACCGAACTATTTATAGTCCTTTTAATACGAAAGTAAGAATTACTCTCATGTAATTCAGATTTATTAAAAAACCCTTTCTAATAGTTTGCTGAAAATGGAATGATCCATCCCATGGAAGCTGCTAAAAATAACCACCATTACGACAAGCAGCCCGAACGCCGATTCCGCGGGCCGTGTTTTCGCTGCTAACAGCCCTATGTGGCGCAGTGGCAATTCGCACACAAACAAACCTCGTATCCCGCGGTGGCGTTCATTTACGTAATCGTGCACCGACTCCATTGTATAACACGATGAAGAGAGTGTTTTAATTTTTTACGAGCGCGGAAACCGTTAGTTCGTTCTCACGGCTTTGCGCCAATATTTTCGTTCAATCCGTGGCGCGAGAGGGTCCATTTCGGCGTTTGCAATATTTACTCGCAAAAACCGTGTCCTTTTTACGTGAGCGCGAAAGCCCCACAAAACCCAGTTCTTCGTAGATAGTTGCGGGAAGAGGGGGTGGTGAAGGCGGTGGCAGGGAGGGTGGGGAAGGATGTGGCAGGAAACAGTGGCCAGTGTGAACGGAGTGGGATCGGTGGCGAGTGGTGACAGGAACTAGTGGGCATGGAGAAGATTGGGAACGCGGGAGGGAGAGAGGAAACGGAGGAGAGAGGAAACGGAGGAGAGAGAAAACGGAGGAGAGAGAAAACGGAGGAGAGAGAAAACGGAGGAGAGAGAAAACGGAGGAGAGAGAAAACGGAGGAGAGAGAAAACGGAGGAGAGAGAAAACGGAGGAGAGAGAAAACGGAGGAGAGAGAAAACGGAGGAGAGAGAAAACGGAGGAGAGAGAAAACGGAGGAGAGAGAAAACGGAGGAGAGAGAAAACGGAGGAGAGAGAAAACGGAGGAGAGAGAAAACGGAGGAGAGAGAAAACGGAGGAGAGAGAAAACGGAGGAGAGAGAAAACGGAGGAGAGAGAAAACGGAGGAGAGAGAAAACGGAGGAGAGAGAAAACGGAGGAGAGAGAAAACGGAGGAGAGAGAAAACGGACGACAGAGAAAACGGACGACAGAGGAAACGGACGACAGAGGAAACGGACGACAGAGGAAACGGACGACAGAGGAAACGGACGACAGAGGAAACGGACGACAGAGGAAACGGACGACAGAGGAAACGGACGACAGAGGAAACGCACGACAGAGGGAACGCACGACAGAGGGAACGCACGACAGAGGGAACGCACGACAGAGGGAACGCACGACAGAGGGAACGCACGACAGAGGGAACGCAGGAGAGAGGGAACGCACGAGAGAGGGAACGCAGGAGAGAGGGAACGCAGGAGAGAGGGAACGCAGGAGAGAGGGAACGCAGGAGAGAGGGAACGCAGGAGAGAGGGAACGCAGGAGAGAGGGAACGCAGGAGAGAGGGAACGCAGGAGAGAGGGAACGCAGGAGAGAGGGAACGCAGGAGAGAGGGAACGCAGGAGAGAGGGAACGCAGGAGAGAGGGAACGCAGGAGAGAGGGAACGCAGGAGAGAGGGAACGCAGGAGAGAGGGAACGCAGGAGAGAGGGAACGCAGGAGAGAGGGAACGCAGGAGAGAGGGAACGCAGGAGAGAGGGAACGCAGGAGAGAGGGAACGCAGGAGAGAGGGAACGCAGGAGAGAGGGAACGCAGGAGAGAGGAAACGCAGGAGAGAGGGAACGCAGGAGAGAGGGAACGCAGGAGAGAGGGAACGCAGGAGAGAGGGAACGCAGGAGAGAGGGAACGCAGGAGAGAGGGAACGCAGGAGAGAGGGAACGCAGGAGAGAGGGAACGCAGGAGAGAGAGAGAACGCAGGAGGGAGAGGACGGAAACAACTGCGATTGGTGGAGAGGAGAAACAGAGGCGAGTGTGGACGATGGCGAGTGGTAGAAGGCCGAGGCCGAGGTAGGTGGCCGAGGCGAGGAGGGACGGTTGCGAGGGGCGGTTGCGAGGGGCGGCGGAAGCGACAGGGAACGTAAGCGAGGGAGCACGGAGGTAACTGGAAGGTGGCGAGGGGGTGGAGGCGAGAGCAGCGATAGCGGTGGCCGAGGTGGCGGTGGCGGCGGTGGCGGCGATGGCGGCGGCGAGGGCAGCGGTGGAGAGGGCGGAGGTCGAAAATCGTTGGAAGCGGCGGCGAATAGAGAGGCGGAGTTTCCTTCGGAAAAAGTAGGGATGTGGGAGTAAATGTCATCTGCTTCATCCTACTGCAAAAGGGACAATGATTCTTAACAGAGAGAGCGAGAGAGAGAGAGAGGACGGAGTTACAGCGATGTTTTCACATAAATGTACGTTGGCGCCGACGAGATATAACGAACACAAATACGTGCCAGCATTGGAGCGTAACTAAATATATATAGCGTATGTACAAAAACTAATGATGCATTTCGTTGAGAGAAACTGATCCTAATGGTTGGTGGACAGAAATGTATAAAACCAAAAATGTAGAAAATAAAAAAAAAAGGATGAGGATATAAACTAGGCACCCTTTATATAAAATATTACAGGTAGTAAATAATTTTATACAGTGTCAGTATAAACAGTTTAATCGCAGAATTTTCTCCATATATACCATAAATATATATTTTAAGATATATTTGGAGAACAGAAATATCTTATTACAGGACAGAATGTAAATGGTCAAAATAACTCGTCACAGCTTAGAAATAGAGGGATCATTCGTGTCGGGAGTTGAAAAAACTTCTCATTCGAAACGTAAAGTTTGTGAGAGAACTGAATTTGATGTTTCATTACAAAGCTCTGTTATGTGGGGGAAAGCCACGAGAAAGAAAGTAGTTTGCAGGTGCTTTAAAGCTTCTCTTTCAGATGTTGCCCGCAGCAGTCGTCTTCAACCGAGTAAAAGTTTAATGGGATGCCAAGATGTTTGAACGTCATATAGGAAAGAATTCTAGACTGATAAATGATGTTTTCCTTGAGAGAACCAGAAAAAAGTCGCTGCAACTGTAACATAAATATATTAAGTAAATTAAAATACCCTTCGGAGATTTGAGAAGCAATATCAATTTCAAAAAAAAATTAATTTTCAATAGAATTTTTGATTTCTAAAATTATAAATAATAATAATAAAGCATAATTTTTAGTGTCACAGCAGAATTACCTTGTGGTATGGCAAAGATAAAAACCAAAGAGAATATGAGGCGACATCGGAATAATCACCATAGATATGTTTACAAACGCACGTCAAATGAATTAATATTTTATTGTGGGCGTCAGAGATCACAAAATATTTCAAGTAAGCGAGCTTAGACAGGGACCTCGTGCATTCGGGAAAACAAATAGTGACAGTGATAATACCACCGTTTATAGGGAATTGAAAGAATGGTATTATTGGTGCAAAAACTCTTTGAGGCTCTCCTAGACAAAAATACATTTTAAATGTTTGAGTTAAGGGCTTGTACCACTTTCATTTGTAGGGATAATTTATGCCTTCAATAAGAAAAAATGCTATCTAATGTTCGATTCCTTTTTTGTAGGAACATCACGTACAATTTCATTAGAAATTTTCAGAAGACCAAAATCTATAATAACCAGACCAGTTATGTAGCCTTAAAATAGTCTTGGGTAACAGAGTTAAAAAGAAACTTACCATAACTAAATGCGAAAATTTTAGTGTACTTATGATATGAAATACCTACACTCGTAAAGAAATAATTATCGATTTTTAACGTAACTTCTTGTCAGGGCACATGCCTCATATACAATCAGAGATTTTGATTTTTTTTTGCGGATGGTTTCCCCTTTGTCGGATTTTTAACGCAAAAGCTTCAGGGAACGCTGTGAATTGGCAACTTGTGGCTAAGTAGTCAGAGTGCCATAATTATTTTAAAAGAGTAACTAATTGTATTCAAAGTACTGACTTTTAAATAAGAGACTTTTACAGAAACAATTTTATTCCAAAATTCACATTACTTTCGAAATATTTGAGTGTCATTTCCTTAGTCGCGTAAATCTTAAGTATCGAGATATTGACGTTAGTAATATGTAGACAGTAGTTACAATAAACAGACAGGCGATGGGCGTTGCCTCATCATTCCCTGATATCCCGCACTCAGGACAGTGAACGGGAGGTTCAAATACTCTCTCGCTAGGTACACTGGCCAAATGTTCGGTGCGTGCTCGACGCAACCACGGCCGGCCGGAGTTCGCACGGGGCTTCATCAACAACCTCGCATTGTTGGCCTGGCCAAGTGTACTCTGCGTGCGAGAGCCCGCCGGAATCGACTCTGCTAGTTGCTTCTCACGAGTCGATACGCTACTAGCTGAGTTTAGTTCCAAGAGAGCATTATCGACCACTCCACAACGATTCTAACCGGGAGGTCCTGAAGTTCGAAATCGACGTGGCGAATTTCCGTCACTAGCTAGATAGCAAGGTTCAATTCAGCTGCTTTCTAGAAAATTCTTGCGCCCGTCTGCTCTGATGGGTATTTTTTTGTGATTTCTTCTGTGAATACCAGATGAATGTCGGAGCAGTACTCTAACAATCAGGCAAAGCGCATACATTTATTTTCTTCACATTTATCCCATTCTCTTCCCTATCTCACACACACTTACGTGCTTTACACCAACACAATGTGGATCTTATCCCGGCTGGTGCGGTGCCCCAGCCACTGGAGGAGATAGCTGGAGGGGGTAATCCCTCGAAAGGCAACGTGTAGGTCTGTGCTGGATCTCAAAATCCAGCGGAAGAGTAACACCGCCACCTTCCGCGAACAACTCTAATTACACTAACGGAGCTAATGACCATAGCAGTTGCTGTACTTGCAACATCAATCATTCAATAGATTCGCTAAATTAAGAAGGATATCGCTCCACGGCTTTTACATTCGCTAGGGACACAAACGATGCTTTTTTATTTATTCATTTAATGTATAATTAACTTTGGAGAAGTATAGAAAAAAATAGTTTATTACATAAAACATTTCGTTTCAGTATTTTTTATTAATTGATGAAGGAATCTAAATTGATCGTAAGAAAAAGTAGGTTCTAAAACTTTAAAAATCAAGAAGTGGTGTAAAACTACTAAATATATTTAATATATTTTTAAAATATCAATATTATATATTGATGGTATTAGTATGTCTCAATTTTAAATTTGAATATCAGTCTCCTGGCATCGCGGGGCTAAACTGAAATTGAAGGATGCAATTGATGCATTAGATACCCCAGTGGGATTGCCAGTTTTTTCCCCCCGTCGGTTTATACTAATTCCTTCAATTATATTTAGTAC
This sequence comes from Gryllus longicercus, assembly GCA_038098605.1. Classification (NCBI taxonomy): domain Eukaryota; kingdom Metazoa; phylum Arthropoda; class Insecta; order Orthoptera; family Gryllidae; genus Gryllus; species Gryllus longicercus. The sequence continues at coordinate 1,590,065 of JAZDUA010000166.1, read as the reverse complement.
CAAATTATCAAGCATTCAAAACAATTATCAACAAATGAATAGCAATCACATCATTTATTTTGCAAATACTTGTCTAATAACTAAGTACGTAACAATTGACGTCTTCAAAAACCCAACATTTTTCACAATACCTGAGCTATCGTCTGTAATACTGCAATATATGGCTTTGTATGATATCTAAGCAAATGGAGGTAGGTGTATATAAACGTCTTATAGGATGGGAAGTCAATTAAATTGTTTCTGGTAATATTTATCTCATATTTTGCAAGTTCATCATAAACATTCTTCTAAACGATGATGAAAACTTTCCTTGTGGTTCTTTTGTAAAAAGTGCAACAGATAAGTAGGTTATATCTCGAGTGTTTAAAGATCTAACAAAACTTTAGAGGCCTCGACGAAAACTCTTGAAAAAGGCGATAACAGAAAGTTGGAAAATGTAAAGTTCCTAATACGATGGAGACTTATCACAATAAGCCGCAAAATCTGGAAACAAGAAAATACTTTAAACCACTAATTTGGGGCTTACCTCATTTTCCAGCCGCGCAGGGGATTACTTCAAGACCAAAAGTACTGCTTGTAAAATTATTTTAAGCGCCTCTCCTGACAGGGGTTACCATGTAGAGGTAGTTGGGTACATTAGTTACGTTTAAAAGAACGACAGATTACCTCCTCCCAATTCTTCACGACGGAAGAAACGCAAAGTTCGTAAAGTCAAGAGTTTGGTTAATCTTCGGAAGCTGCAAAGTAAATCAACGCGACCGCTCCGTGTAAGGGGTTATAATGTCGGATTTGCTTAACGAAGGAAGGGAAGAGTTGCGAGTTGGATGGCGGCCGTTAATTAAGCGCCCTCGCGCGCTCTTTGAGGGATTAACTGCCGGCGCGCAACCGCTGTGAAGGCGGTGCCGGCGATCGCTCAGAGCCCGCGCGCCCGGTATGCCCTTCCGCGTCAGGCTGCAAGCCCGCCACGCACCCCAACCCGCAGGCGGCTAGCGGGCTTCGCGCAGGAATATACTCGCTTCGGCGAGAACGGGGCGAGCGACGACGCGGTCCTGCGTGGTGGCTCAGCGTGGTGCCTCTGACCGAGAGGTCGTAGGGTTCGAGTGGCAGAAATTTTGATACCAGCTACATAACTAGGTAGAATCCAATCGCTGCTGGGAGGGGGATTCAAGCGGCTAACTGCTCTGATTAGATTTGTCCATGGTTTCTCCGATCAACACCAGGAGGACGAGCGCCACAGACTACATGTGATCTTTCTTCCCGCTTCCTTCTCCTATCCTCACCCCGTACTTACACACATTTACACTTACAAACACTTACACTCGGGAGACCAGCAGGAGCTTAGACCTAGTCACGGTTGGGTCAGTGCCTTGCTGTTGGGATGTACCTGGTTGGAGAGGGAATGTGCTGTTGGGATGTACCTGGTGGAGAAAACCCGCAAGTGGGCGGGTAGGTCCATCACCGGATCTCTCTATTCAGTGGAGGAAGATTACTGCCACATCCCACGATAAAAGCATGCACTACACTTCCGGGATTAACGACCTTAGCAGTTGACGCGCCCGGAATCTAACAATCAATCGTCCAGTCCAGAACAAGGCGAACGAACTCACGAACCTTCGAGAGGAATGGGGGTCGTATGTGTTGTGTATAGGACATAAACATTAACATAACATAAACATTTATTAAACACACAACATAATAAAAAATACAGTGGGCCCGATTGGGGGAAGGCCGTAGTGGAGCGTACAAAAACGGCCGGGAGACCGAGGACGCGGACAGCGTCCAGGCTGGGGGGAGCGTTTGGGGCAGCCGAAGTTTGTAGCCTCGCTGGGTCGAAGTCCGAGATCAAGGGAGAAGATGTGAGAAAAAAACTGGGCCTTTACCACGTGCTCTTAATGAAGCCGAAGCTGAAAGGGAAGGAATCAAAATTACTGCCAGTGTCATAATTTTTACTAATTTCACTGACGAAGAGGCTCGCACTGTGGAACACTTCACACACTACTCGCTACATGCTCCGCTCTGCCGGAGTTATAAAGGCATGGTTGGCCAATGAGGGGCCAGCCGGGCGAATTGTCTCGAGGGGCAGCCAGGCGCCGCGTAAGTATTGCGCCATGGTAGTGGCTACCCGACAATGCTGGAGCGTACATAACATAAATTGTTGAGTGAGCCCAAAGAAAATTTTTCTGAAGAATATAATGGCAAAACTCTTTTTTGCCCCTAGAAAGTTTTCAGATTTTCCTAGTTTTCTAGTTCTCATCCTCTCACGAAAGATGATAAGCAAGAAGCAGTCATTTTAGTGAAGTCTTCCGTTTACCAAAAAGTATTTTGCATAAAAATTGAAAAAAATTGCTAACAATTGAAGATATGTATATAAGTTCTAGAGTAGCTTGTATAGAAACATTTGGTTCTATAATAGCTTGAAAATAAACGCTTGGCCATTTCTTGTGAGAGTTACGCCACGAAAACAACCAAGCTCATTTGGATTACGAAACAGAAAGCCCTCGTACCTGCGAGTTCCCGGCTTTTAGCTTTCGTTGTCCGACCTCGCGGAGTCGGGAGTTGTGCGTCCATTTGGATGAACTGGCTTTCCGCAGGCTTCCCTCAGGGGGTAGGGGGCGCGGAAAGGCTCAGGGTGGGGGAAACGGCAGTGAGTACCGGAAAACGAGAGAGAGAACCTGTATGTGAAGCTGTAAGTTTAACACGTTCGCAGAGAACGTAAGGTAAAAAAGTGTGTTTCTGGGAGGAGGAGAAGATGGTAATACCGTAGTTACAGTAATGCGCTGAAAAACCATAGCACTGACTGCGTTAATGTGCGAAGAAATTTAACTACAAAATTTTATCGTGCCGATCAAAAAAATAACTGAAATGACCTGAAAGAACAATTATGATATCTTTAATAATCGACACTACGGTAGTAATTCAATATGACGAAGGGAAAACCAAATCTGGAGATTCGCACAATCAACTATTTTTTCTACTTTCCTTGATGGAACTGATATAAGTTAATTTTTTAAATTTCTAAATATATCAACAAGCTGAAAATGGGACGATTAAGGCTATTTCACAATAAGATCTGGCGAAGCCAAATATCTAAGAAGGATTGTCTGAAAAGACATTTTATACAGCCTTAGCACTAAACGAAAAAAATGAAAACTAAGAACATGGACATTCCAATGGTCAATTAAAACTTATGGTATTTGAGGCCAGAAATATAGAAAGAATTGCAATTGATTTGCAAGGTAATTGAATATATAAATTACTACAGGTGAGTTCTTTACTTCTGCAAATGAAGCCTAAGCCCTAAGAAGATCGATGGCAATTTTAGATAAGTGGGAAAAATATGAGGACAAACATAAACCAGTATCCAAACAACACTATAGTTGAAACTATGTAATATTTGAAAAAGGAAAAAAAAGAACAACAATAAGAAGTCACTTTAATACTTTTTACGATTCTGAAATACCAATGTTGTATTCTAGACGAAAGAACATGACCGAAGTAATAGATTGCTGTTGTTCAGGATGTTACATATTTGCAGTAAAATATCAAGTAATTTGGCACTCTTCAAATCCTCTCCCGAAATATAAGTAAAAAGCAGCCATTGCAGAGACGTCTTCCGTTCACCATAAAATATTTTACATAAAAAATTGAAAAAAGTTTTATTATTTAATAGACATTGATAATAACAATATACCTTGCATATATGAGACTATGGGATTTAATGTTAAAAACAAATAATGAAACCTCATGAAACATAATACGCTTTTTTGCATATTAACCAATATATGTTTTACACAATAAAGAGTTAACGTGTATATATTCAGGCTTGCTGTCCACTGTAAAAAGAAAGCTGAATTAGGAAATTGTATTCTACTTTCTATTCAAACGCGCCAAAATAGATCAATTCTCATTGCAACAATAGAACCTTTCATCCGTCAATAGCTAAAAGCATATTGATTTTCAAATTCCAGTTCTATTATATTTCCAAATGTATTGTGTTTGTTGAATAATGATTCTATTGGATGCAACAGCATATAATGAATACGAAAATAAAATGAAATGGTTCAGAGAAAGAGGACCATTTTTTGGCATTCACTTTGCATTCGATTTGAAGGTTTTATAATACAAAGGACATTTACAAATGTACGAATACATTTTCAGTACTGCATTTTGTAAGTGTCTTATTAGTATTATCCGCGCACGTTTTCTTCAGCCCTCGTTTCGCTGGATGCGAGAGGAGTGGATGTTAATTATTTCGACAAGAGGACTATTATATCAAATCTGTCACTAGTTTTTCGATGTGAAATAATTTCTATTATACGGGAGCGAACATTTCTCGTAATGATATCTTGTGAACAACGTTCATTGCTAACATTTATTATTAATTCAACTAATGTTAGAAAAGGAGTGGGGTAGGTATTTCAGGGCTCAATAAAACGGTCAGGTTTTAATAGCCACGACTCCAAGCACAAGTGCAGGATTTATCTGTTCCGATGTGCTGAAAATTGCTGCACATAAATCACTAAAATGAATTCCAAACCATTCTTCAGTGCGCGAGATAAACTTATAATTATGAGTTTGAAGAAACTGTCATAAAATCTTCACATTTAAAACACTATGACACAATTTTAACACTTACTTTTAACGAACGCTTTTCAGAATTCTAGCGAACGCGCTTTTACGAAATGAAAATATAAATTTGTTCAAGTTGCACATTAATTCGTAAGAAAGACACAATTGGTCTTCAGTTGCTATGGACCCAAGATTGTCAGGGAGAGACAGGCTTGAGTTTGTAAAGAATGGTTGACTGAACGTAGGTCGATATATATGTTAAGTGATAAACTGGTGTAGATACTCAAATAGTAGCGTCTACGATATATTAGAAGGTTGGCGCAACCTCGGGGAAGGCATTTAAGAACATTAATCAGTGGCTCTAGAAAACGGAATAAGATATCCGCAGAAGCGGAGCAGATAATACTCGTAGTTTGCCGATTGATGGTGGTAATCTGAATTCACAAACAATACATTTTCTTTGTGTTGAAACTTAAAGTGATTTATTTGAAACCACATCAAGGAAGAGGCGAATGGACAGGCGAAGGTGGGTAAGTGAAAAACAGAGGCATCTGCATTTATTTCATATACCAACGATTGCGGTTCTCCTACAGGTACATATTACTGGCGCAACTTTTCTTGAACGATGACCTTGCCGACCCTCTATGGCACAATAAACAGTTGAAGGCAAAACCTAGCAGCGAGCACTGATCACATTCCAAACATATCTTCACTGGAATGACATAGAAACTATTTTCTGTTGAAGACGAGAACTTCTGACCGTGATATTCTAAAAAAAAATCTAAATTTGACCGAAACAGACCCATCACAGGAGATACCCCGAACTCCTGAGAAAGTTAGAACGCAAACTATTGAGAAAGCTCAGAAGGCGTAACTGATTCTCCAGAGATTGGAATTGCTTCACAAAATCTAGTGGACGATTTACTAACTAATACCCCCCTCTACCCGCATTTCTTTAACACATCGTTCAAGAAAAGTTGCGCGAGTAGTACACGAGCGGCACTACCGCCTCAGAAGCCTCTCTGCCACTCTGCGCTTGCGTCATTCACTGAAACTCCGAGATCGTTCGACAAAAGGAAGTGTCTAAAACGGTAAATAGATATTCGTTTACAAAGATGTTTGATGTTTCTACGCAACCAAATATTATGACTTTTTTCTTTCATTGAATGGTAGTAAGACTTATCGCTTACCTTATCAAGGAATTATAAATATACAAAAAATATTAATAATATCTTAAAATGAATACTATGATGCTTATCTGCTGTCAATTGCTTATGCTTTCCTTGTGGTGTGCGAGTTGCTACCTAAAGCAGTAAATGTTTCGTTTTGTGACGCGTGCAGGAGTGTGAGTGTAAGGGTATAGAACAACCGAGCAAAATGGCGAGTTTTTTAATGGCCAATGTTTGAGCATTGTTAAAAGCAAAAATCAACGAGTTTATATAAACCATCGAATGTTCAAGAATTACCACTAGTATATAACATTAGACATCCAATAATAAAAAATTAAAAGTCTTATTTTGTCTATTAATTTTTCAAATATTTTCTTGAGTTTCCCCAAAATAACATAATTACTTTCGGTTAGTCAAAATATTACTTATATTTCTGCATAATATATACGTTTCACGACTATCACACGCAACCAATTTAAAAAATTAATATCAATCGAAAGAGAATTTTATGGACAGTAGAAGAATGTTTTGCTTTAAAGATGTAAATCCCATGTAGGTAACGGCAGGCGGAAATGCAATCCCGCAGCGCAGGCCAGACAATTGCAGGTTTTCTGACGACACTCGTGCCGCGGTATGAGAGTTTAAAAAGTGTTTTATAAACGATTTAAAAAGCATTGCTGGAGGCTTCGGGCTAGAAGACCAGTTTTTCAACCGCCTTGTGTAATGCACCTCAAATCGTACCATATCAAGTGTGTATGTTGTGCACTTCGATTACATTATGGAGGCTTCGGCATTTTGAGAATCTATACTCCGGGCAAGTCTAGGGCTTGAATTATTTCGAATAGTATTGCAGCACGTTTCGCAAACAAATTTTTTCCATCCATACGGATGTGAGGGGAATTGGGAGAGGAGGTCAGGCTGCAATTGTGAGAGGTCTCACACGGGTACACTGGGCGACATTATTCCAGGAAAACCGAATGCGGCTGCGGGACTTCATTACAGGATTCTGCATATTGTTTGACAGGATGGCAATAAAGCACAGAAAAGCGGGAAGGGCGGATGACATCTCGTAAAGTAATATTTCCCCGTAGTCCTCCCGCGCTGCGCCGTGAACTGGGCCGGCCGGCGTTGTATTTCTTGCCGGCCAATCCAGCACACTTTGCGGTGCGGAGCGGAGCGGCGCGGGGGAGGCGCGCGTTTCGCCAAGAGCTCATTCCGCGGGGCGGCCCCACGAGGGCTGGCGAGCACAGGCCGCTCTTTCATTGAGGGCCCGCGCAGGCGGCGCGCGGCTTTGACAACGCTTCGGCCGTCCACGCCCCCGCCCCTGCCCTCCAACTGCCCCCGCTCAGCTCCGACCCCGCCCCGCCGCCCTCGCCAGTCACCACCGGCTCTGCCCTGCCTCCCTCCTATCCTCGACCCCACTCAGCCTTGTCTCCACCCCCGCACCGCCACCCTCTCCAGTCACCACCTTCCCATCCTCGACCCCGCACAGCCCTCCCTCCACCCACGCCCCGCTGTCCTATCCAGTCACCACGCCCTCGAGCCGGCTCTTGGCCCTGCCCCCGCACAGACCCGCCCCAGCCCCTCCCCGCCGCTACCTCCAGTCACCACGTCCCAGACCGGCTCTTGCCTCAGCCCCCATCCCTCCCTTCCCCATTCAGCCTCGCCCCCTCCCTCTCCGGGCACCACGCCCCCGAGCCGACTCTTGCCCCCGCCCCTCCCTCTCCCATCACCGTCCATGCTCAAACCCCACCCCTGCCTCGCTCCGCCGTCGCCTCCAGTCACCACGTCCCAGGACAGCTCGTGTCTCAGCCCTCGCCTCCTCACGCATCACCGTCCTCGTTTGACGCCGACCACGCACCACAACCGTCTCCAGTCACCACGCCCCCGCCCCCGCCCACGCGTAGCCTTTGCCCTCCGTTCGGCCAGCGCCGCCCCACCCCTTGGCCGCATTCCTCGCTCCGTTCAGAGAGAACAGATGGGCGGCAGCGCGGGCGGGGGCGGGGGTGGGGGTGGGGGTGCCGCCTCAGTTGGCAGCCACGGCCGGCAAGGAGGAACTCGGCAAGTCGCTGGCCCATGTCCTGCTTCTCCACCAGTGCTCAACGTCCTTTGATCGCACTGCGAATCGTTCGCTCCAAACAAATTAACATGGAATCATACAAAAGAAGAAAAGCGTTCGATCAACCACGTAGTAGAGAAAATTTCGTCCTTCTATACTATATGCGATGTTTTTCAGACAACGTTTATACGTTTGTGATATAAATGACTTGTACTCGTAAAATAATTCTAAGGGATTTAAATTATTTATCTTACAAAAATAAAATAAAAACTGAACCGTTATTTCACTTTTTATATTGAGTTAAATGTTCTCTAAGAAGAGAAGAACAGGTTACTAAACTAGGAAGGGAAATTTGTCAACATATTTACATATCATTACTGATACTGCAGCTCTTGGTAAATTCCAGAACAGAAAATCAACGGAGTACATTTTCGGAGACAGCTGTATTTTCTTTCAAAAAGCTGTGCTTGGCCGGTGCATTATGTGCAGTTTAAGTTCATATGCAGCGAGAAGAAGATAGTTTCTGTTATTGCAGTTGCCAACTAATATACAAATCATGACTAATTTCGCCGGCAAGATATTCTTTCATTTGTTATATAATCTGTCATTATGAACACCTCCTGTTGGATTGAAAAGTTCGACAGTAAAGCTACCAGAAATTTGTGTTTAACACAGCGTAATATTAACTTTAGACTTTTAGAAGGAAATATCACTTCATTGTAAATCTAGGCAATGATGAATATGTCATTTGGCATGTGTATAAGTACTCTCCTGGTCCAGAGCATTCTTTAAAAGATCACATTTAAGTGAAATGAGAAGTTCCTGAAAAGTTCATCAGACATGCACAAAGTAACAGTTTCACGATAAAGTTAGTGTGTTTTCTACAACTTCGTTCCAGAAGTAAGTGACATATTCATTAACATTTTGAAATGTTTTCTTTTAACAATATTCAAATTTTAATTGCTACTAACAAACTCAAATTATTTTGAAGCGTTGGTTTTTAACATATTAGTAATTAAATGACCCTGGTTCGATCCCAGGGTTCCGCACAAAAATTATCGTTAACCCTGATTAACAAGTGAACTTGAAACGTAATTCATGATAACAGTGACACATGTTTGTAAATACATCACATGTTTTTAGAATTCACTGTAACTTCAATGAAACTCCACGTTAATGAGTTTCGTAGAATATTTGTTATTTATAAACAACGTAACAACTGTATTTATTTACAAGCTGTATTTGAAAATATTCAAATTAAACCTGCCATTTATTTATATTGAATACAATTCAGAAACCCTAGAGATACGTTTGTATTTACAACAATATTGCGCGAGTTTGTGTCATCATTTCCTTGCATTGCTATTTCTCCAAGACGCCAATGTCTCGCCCCCGCTTTGTTGCGTAGCGCTGCGCGGCCGAGGCCCTCGGCGCACCTGTTGCTGGGCGGCCATGGCGCGGGAGAGAGGGCCAGAGGGAGAGAGGGAGGGAGGGAAATGACGTAGCCCCGGGCGCGCGGTGCGAGAGGCCCGCTGATAGTCCGCGTCGGCAGCCTAATCGCCCCGCGCCCGCGGGCAGATGGCGTTGGCGCGCGGTGAACGCGTCGCAATCAAGTCGCCCGCGGCCGCGTGCCGCCTGTTAGGGCAGCTGCTGCCCTCGCGCTGCCCCGGAGCGCCGACGCTTGCATCTCCCGTGTCTCCTGGGCGTAGGTAGACACTTTCCGGTCGAAGTATTTGTACTCGCACACAGTGAATGCACACCTGATAAACGTCGAGTATTGCGAAATAAAGGAATTGTATCTCGTTAATCTCCTTTTCACCAAAAAAGAAGACTATTAGTCACACTGAAGTGAGAGTGAATTTTTAGTTTCGTATACAAGCGACAATGGATTTAGTGAAATAGGATATAATTAATTTTTAGTAACTAAAAACTACACAAACAAGCGGCACGTGACTGAAAATGAAGTTGTGCTGAAAAGTTGAGACATTTCTTAAAATAAAGAGTTATATTGGTTTGTTTTCTTATTGTTTACTTATTTTCTTATTGATTGAAAATAAAATAAATGCGACGCATTCTTTGCAACAAAAAATCCATCGCTCATCTGTTAATACCAGTGGCGGTTTCTTCCGGGGCCAAGCAGGCAGTGTGTATCCTGATGAATATAAACTACTTCAATATATTTTACACTTAAGAAAATCTAAAAACTCGAAGAGTTTTCGTAGGTATTTTTTATCTGAAAATATAAAATAAACATTTCATTATCGCAGTGTGTGGCTTCTACAACGTGCCGCGTAAATCACATTACTTCTCGCAGTGGTTTCATTTTATATTACCATTTTTCAGCTACAAATGCTAATTAGTAGGAGGCGGCTTTTAATGAAATGACATTTTTTCTTTTCATTTTAGAAATATGCCGTTCAGTATAGAAATTCATTGAAGTTATGACTAAACGAAAAAAACCCATTTTTATGTCTTTTTTTGCATTTTCGTCGATTTTAACTAATTAGCCATTTTTACCTAATTTTACGTAATTTTTCGGCATTTTTCGCTGATTTCATCGTTTTAATATCATTTTATGGTACTTGCTTGAAACAATATTTACAAGGTGCAACAAATGTTTACCAAAAAATCCTGAGTAGTATTGTAAAGGAAATAATCTCCACACAAGTTTTAATAATTTTATTACCAATTTTCCATAGTTAACTTTCGGGAAACACTTTTCCCATCCTCAGTGGATCTCTAGCAAAATGGAGAAATGAAACATAAACATAAGTTGAACACAAAACGGGGGGTGTACAGTGAATTTAGTGGAAAAACAAATAATATCATATAAATACAAAAAGAAAGTACTTACTGCTCAAGCAACGTGGATCTCCCATGAATGTTCACAAATGGTCAAAAATAAAATGGCAAAACATGCTGGTTACAGCTAGGTGGCAGCCATCTTTTCGAATGAGTGAAGAGGAAGCCTTACAATGAAGGGAAAGGGAGTGGGGGAAGAAGAGAAGAAAGGGTAGTCATAAAAAGACTACTCAAAAGAATGATTAGGGGATAGTTAATTCTAAATATTTTAGTAACCAGCTGTGACGTTTATCGGCGCCATTGTCCGTTCGGCCGATTTCGTGATAAAGAAAGAGATTTTCTTTTAATGACCAGTTCAAACCAAAAGTTCAATCGAACAAGAGGAAGAAGCCTCGAATACATCAGAGACAAATTCAACAGCTTGAGTTGTTCATCTGAAGTGGTTATGATCAAATTTTTCCCGTAATTTTTCGTTGTTCTTAGGGCATTTTTCATGCATTTTAGGAGCATGTTATTGATAATGAGGAGGAGCATATTTTAGGAGCATGTTATTGATGTTTTAGGTCAACAAAATCCGCCCCCTACTAATTAGTAACTACAATTAATCGCTTAATAGTATACTTTAGTGCTAACCAATTATTTTATTATTAATTATTCTAAAAGTGGCAGTACAAGTACGTCGGGTTTGAATATAACAGCTCGAATCGATTTTATTCACTTCTGTCCTGTGGAGGCATTTATTTCAAAACCCACTGGCATCGAGGCCTGCAATAGCTACCTCAGCAATTCTAAAAATATCTGTCCGCAGAATACAATTTATAAGCAAATCATGCGTGAGCACTCGAGCCACAGAGATCAACCTACCGCAATAACGCTGACGGGCCTCCCTCAACGCCGTCCCCGGCCGTGTCCCGCTGCGGTTTATTCAGAGCACGTCCCACGGAGGCGCGGCGGCGGCCGGCGCTGTGTTTAGCGCGCGGCTGTTTGGGTTAGCGCGGTGGGCGAGGGTGCGGCTGGCGGGCAGCGCGCCCTAACGACCTCCCAGAGGGCGGTCAGCTGTTTGCGTCCGGCGCGGGATGGCCGAGGAGGGGACGAAGGTGGAGGTGAGAGCGGGGGCGCGGCGAAGCCATGGCGTGGCCCGGTCGAGGCCGATGCTGGGGTGGGGCGGCGGCGGTGCGGGGCCGGGGGAGGCGGAGAGAGAGGAAGGGGTGGGGAGGGGCGGGGGCGGGGAGAGGTGTGGCGGGGGTGGGGGTTGCGGCGGGTCGTCGGCGGTGCCACTCCCCCGAGCGCTGTGTTTGCCCAGGCGCTGATCTAGGCTCCTGCGCACCCACGCACCGTCGCCCGCGCCCCCGCCCGCGCCCGCGCCCACGCCCGTCCTCCGGGAGCGACAACTCCCACGACCGGGGCGGAGGACGCAGCCCTGTCACTAAGTAACAGGTTTAACGTTGCGGCCGATGTTGTTCGGGGGCCTAAGTGAACAGATGAAGGGGATGGAAAGTTCTCTGGCCGGCCGTTCTCCATCTAGCGACCACTGCCGGCAGGGCCGACAAGATGAAGGCTTCTGGTGGCTTCAAGTCGGAAGTTTATTTTTCGTCGTCATTTGCCACAGGAAACTGGCTCACATTGTAAAAAAGTGTACATTATATTCATATTTTAACTAAAAATATGTTACAATATGTAAAACTGAATGATATTGAAAATATTCAGTAAAATATATTGCTTTTTTACTGACAGTAATTATTTGCATATTGAATGATACGGAACAACGCAAAAAATGTTGAAAAGTATCAACCATATATCAGCATGTTTACAGCCACGATATTCTTGTTCAGGTGACAGAAAACTAATCAATTGGAAGAGAGTTAGTGTATGATGATTAACAAAAAATATAGAGGCACAAAGCCTCTGTATTGATTAAGTCGCAGTAGACGTATTAGTTTATGAACCTATATTGTGATCAACATGACCACACGTTTTCATAGTGCCGAATTGAAAATATAATTTGCTGGGCTAGCCAAGCTCTTATCTCTGGAGAATCAAACAGGTTCATCTAAATGAAGCATAATTTTAAAAAAGCTTGTGAATATGAGCTTTAATCATCTAAATTAAATTTCATTTAAAACATTTTTCCATTTATAAAAAAATTATTGGGTGGTAACCAACAATATGACGACTTAATTTGTCATGTTACATTTAAAGTAACGACAATTATTACTGTTCTCTGATGTTATACATTTACGATAACAGCGATAATAACGTTCATTTTTAACAAATATTTTTCATGTAATTCAGAACATCACCAACACCAACAGCTAGTGGGGGATTTTCTCCTCCAGGTATGTACCCCCAGCGGTGCAGCGCTCCAGGGGGACAAGCTAAGCTGCCGACTGGATTCGTCTTGTGTAGAAGTGCAGAGTATTGGCGTCTAAGTGTGTGTGTAAGGAGAGGATTCGACAAGGAAGAGGAAGGAAAGGTAGTGTGCGGCCCGTGTCCCGTTTGCTAGGGTAGTACTCCAGCATCCGCCTGATGTTGATCGAAGAAACCACGAAAAACTCGACCAGAGCAACTGCTGCGGCTGCTAGAATTCTCCTCCAGACAGCGGCTGAATTTGACCAAGCTAACTATCAAAACACCATCAAAACAACATCAAAACAACATCAAAAATGTGCCTCTATCGGAACTCGAACCCTAGGACTTCCCCGGCAGAGTCGCTGTGGAAACAACTCAATGTTCTCAGCTAAACGCGGCTGGTAAATGCAATCTTACAGTCGATGCATTGCTATGTTTCAATTGCATATATTCGAAATTAGTAATATGTACTTATTCGAGTACAAGCTGTGAACTGAAAGTATGTAATAATATACATTCATTTTTACCGTTCATGTGATTTATTGTCAAATGCGCGGATGATACGTATGGTACGATACGTTAGATGAAAGTTGTCGCTGGTTTGAGTGGCGTCATATCAATGAGAAACCAGACGTACCAACGCTGGCGAAATGATCCTCACGCGCACTCGTACTGCAGTGTTCAGAGGCGCAACAACGGCCCGAGTGACGCGTAAATTAAACTAATAAACATAGCCATAAACGCAGCGTGGGCTTGTGTACATTCGACTTACTGGGACACGGGAATTTCATTAATAAATCTGTTTTAGCGTGCGGTCTCGACGGGATATGATTTTGCATACATGGATCTGCAATCACTTTGTCAATTGCATTTTGTTGCAAAAGTGAAGAGTCAGCGAAAGAATGGCGTGGTATGAATGAACACACTTTTGTTTCATTTCATCATTTAATGAAAATTTATGGAGGAAGATTCGTATCGGAGAGAATTCTGTTCGAGTGTATCAGAAGTCATGACATTGCCAGTGTCAATTTCCTCTCTGAAGTGTAACTTTAATAGGAAATAAGGATTTTTTATGATAGTATTTTTGATTTTACTAGCATGATTATTATTCAACTTCAATGTACAAATCAAACAAGAACACTTAAATACGAAAACTAAAATGTGTTTTAAATAAAAACTTTAATGTTTTCCATTCATCAACACACTCCAAAATTTCGAATATGTTCAAAGGGATATATCAAATATATTGATGCTGCATATTGAATACAAGACTTACTTCATGATATTATTATGAAAATCCTAATGCCTTTTTGTGGAATTTAGGAAGATAATGTAAAATTGTTTCAATGTATATCCTTTTATAAGAAATTTCTTAAATAAGAAAGTTAAAGTAAGAGGAAATTAACGTACAGATGCATAAAAGAATTTGAGCCACTAAACGTTGGTAAACTTACAGAAGTGTTTTCGAAATTTAACATTGAACTAAAGTCACTCGGAAAAGTTAATGGCCAAAGAATTTACCTACATACGTATTTTCCATGTACAGCAGGGCTTATCACATTTTTTCGCAACGATTCTTTTTAAAAGAATTGTATCTTACACTTTCACTCTATAATATTCCAAATAAAACATTATCATACACAATTAATTACTCACAAACAAATAAAAGTCGACAATTAAGCGAAGAACATAAAAAAAAGTTTTGAAAATAATAGATGTGATTATTCGTATGCTACTATTGTAATTTTTAATTAGTATATTACACACGTTTTTAAAACACAAGCACAGATTATAATTGACAAAGATGTAATTTTCATCAATGTGAATGACAAACTGAGAAAAGAAGAGACATTTTGTAATTTATTTTCATGAATTTCGTAGTATTATAGTTGAAAAGAATTAATTGTAGGCTTCAATAATATACATTTGTACTCGTAATCAATGTGATTTTGATCTTCATTATATCGATGTGCATAATCGGCAATCTCCCCTTGACACTCACTGTGCCCTTACAAATTTCGAACGCTCCCAAGGAGTCGTTTGGGAAACCCTAAAAACCAGTCAAATGAGACCAAAAACTGGTGATCGAAGAAAACAAAATCCAGAAGTTTTGTGACATGGCACTATTGTTCATTGGTACCTACCGCAAATCATACTAAAAATCCTGAAGCGTGGGGAGTGAACGGGATCGGGAGGTGGGAAGAGACGGGGTGAGAGACGGGGGGACAAGGACGAGAGGGACATGGACAGTGAGAGAGATTGAGAGAGAAAGGGAGAGGGAAGGAGAAAGATGGGGGGTAGTAGAGCGTCTACCAGGTTACGCTAGCCCCTTAAAAAACGATATTATGATACGTTCAATGCACGGAAGTAATTTTCTTTTTTTCAACATTTATCAGTAATATGTATTTGCTTTTTTCCCCCGCAAAAACATGAACATGTTACATCGTATGAGGCGTATTCAAGGTCATTGAATCCGAAATAACACTTTTAAACGGTCCCACACCTACAGTTCTATCACCTCTACACTCTATGATTTCTACTATGATGTGCGATAGGTACCAACAATCAAACATGCCAAATTTCAAAACTTCAATAATTTTTTTCTGTTTGTCTAATTCGACGCGGCTATAATCTACAGCAAGCAATTTGCGATGTGTAACCGACAAATCACACATCGCAACGTCAGAAATATAACTGTCCGGGTGCTCCACCCTCTTCGGAAAGGCCCTCCAAGCGGCGCGCACTATTCAAGGCTTCGCTTCTATTCAAGGCGCCTCCCCACATTCGGCCTGCCCCCAGCAGCGAGCTACCACTCGCCCAATCCCGAGCAGCTGATACACCCGGCGAATGTTTACTTCCTTTGATGAGTCAAAAAGAGGCGATGGTAGGGCGAGCATCGAACATTCGTGGTTAGGCAAATAGCAAGCAACCCATCCACACTACTGTTAGAGTACAACTCTGACATTCGTCTGGTGTTGATCGAGGAAACCACGGCAAACTACCGATCAGAGCAGCCGGCCGCTAGAATTCTCCCCTACACAGCGACTGAATTCGACCGAGCTGACAAGCTAGTGCCGAGAATACTGCCACCGTCAGGTCTCGAACCCTTGGAACTGCCAATCAGAGGGCCTGCAGAGAAATCAGTTCATACCCTGATCCATCTCTCAAGGTGCTTTACTCAGGATTCGGTGAGCGGACGCTTGCTATCCGCCGAACCAGACACGGGTGGAGCCGTCTGAAGACGGTGGGCGCATGGGGGTGGGTTCGTGTCGTGGCGCCGTCCTCCTGCTTCAAAGGCGCCTAGGAGGGCGGGGGGGCCTCCTACCGCGAGGGGGACGATGTCGTACGTGCACCCGCGCAAGGGGCGCGCATCTGCGTGTGCAATTCCCTGAGTAGACAGCGCGCACGCGACCTGCGAAATGGGGCTTTTCGCTCGATGCATGAGCGGTGGATGACACGAAGCGATGCGATGGAATGTGATGGCCCTGCTGGGGAATGGGACAGGGGGAAGAGAACGCTAACGGATGGCATACTATATCAGTCCCTATATTTTTTAATAGTGACAAGAAGAATTATATTGACATGTATAAATTCATTCAAAATAATACAGAAACTCGAAAAAAGTGTACGTGAAAAATAATGTAAAATTCATGATTAGGACTCTCAGAAGTAGTAGACATGTTTCGTAGATTACAGATTTAAGTCGATTTAAGTAGTATATTCTCGCATTCATAATAAAAACTAAATATTAGTAAAAACTGAATAAATTAAAATGATAAGTAATTACTTTTTAAAATTGAACATTTACCGTATGTACAATCATTTTGCACTTTTTAACGTCAGGCTCTATTGTACGTTGCATTATGAAGGTACCGCACAGTGCTCGGGTAAAAACACAGAGGTTTAGTTATACGCGATAGATGTGTTAGATGCGAGAGAACTAGTTAGATACGAGGGAATCTAATACGACCGTCGAATAATTAATTTAAGTCTACTTACAATCTGAAATTCTTCAAGTCTCTGGCCCGTGCTCGTGTCACCGAGAGTGGGTACCTAGAAGAACAAAGACACATATATTTTAAAGTCCTTAAAAGTATCATTTTATAGATTACGTACTAAGAAAGATAACTCTTCAATCCCCTGCGGGAATCTCAAGAACCTGGGACGCAAACCACGTACTTGACAAGCTGTGTACGATCAAATGTGCAGAACCATCTTCTGTTTATCTCTTCATTTCAAAAATGAAAGCCTTTAATGTAAGTAAGTATACGAGTATTGTCAAAAGCTCGACAAAGTATGTTTTGAAAACATAACTAATTATTCAACTAATAAATTGTCGTTAACTGGAAAAGATCTCTTATTTAAAGGAGACGAAAATGTGATCTTTATACGATAAATAATACATTAAAGTTTTAACGCGCGAAAATATCCTACGCATAGTTATTTATTTACCGGAAAACAAGAACAAAATAAATCGTTAAATGAATTAATCAAACGCAGTATATCTGGAAACACTTTCAAAATCCTTAAAAATCAATAAAACATAAGTTTTTTGTATATTCGATTTAATAAATAGCGTATAGTAGAGTTAAAGAAACATGAAATTAGAAGTGAATTGATATGCTTAAGGACAATATTACAAAGTAATGTGTAAGGTACTTGCGCACGATATTCAATTGTCCATTAAGATGATGTCTTGGTACACGGGGAAATAAAATATTTGTTGAGAAACTAAACAAAATTACGTAGTTAATATATAAAATTTCAGCTGGAGATATCTAGATTTCAGAAAACTGCAAGGCGATGTGTCTTTGTATCGGAAAAGTAAAAAAAAATAAGAACAAACACCTGTTCAGTGGAAATATCGAACCACCAATTTCTTGATTTTCTTTCTATAATGTAATCAAGTATTTCCAAATAGCAAGTAAGTTGTGGAAATACCTGTCAAGAGGCGTACGCTGAAATTGAAAAACTTCACACGAAGGTTTATTTCTGTGTTCAATCGCACGGCATGC
Source organism: Gryllus longicercus (assembly GCA_038098605.1). NCBI lineage: Eukaryota > Metazoa > Arthropoda > Insecta > Orthoptera > Gryllidae > Gryllus > Gryllus longicercus. The sequence continues at coordinate 1,572,102 of JAZDUA010000166.1, read as the reverse complement.
GAGTCTATAAAAGGAAATGCTCCCACTCCGAGTCGTGGAAACAGATATAAGGTAGAGATTTCCGTCTGTGGCACACACAGCAGAGAGAGGAAGATAATTTTAGGTTTCAAAGAAGCTTTGGCGGTCAAATAAAATGCTAGGTACGCGGTTGAATGTTCATATTCACGTTCAAAAAATTAGGAAGAAAACCCCCTGATACATTTTTCTCTCAATTTTTTTATTTCAGATTGAATTCGATTTAAAATTACAGCCTAAACCGGATTGAAATTGTTAGTAAAATGTTAGCTTTTATTAGAGTTCATAAATTAGAGGCTACTTTTCATTAAAGAAAATGACTTATAGAATTTGTCATTTGTGAATGTGCATTTAAGAATATTGACTTCTTAAATGCAACGAAACCAAGTGTCCTGATAATGAGATATATCCATATGTATATTCCAGGCATATCAAAGATCGCGGGAAAGATATATAGTTGACAAGCTATCGCGGGCTCTGCGTCCAGAGTGAGGTTTAAAAGTAAGAAATGTACAAAGTGCTGGAGAGTCTCTAGATACCTGGAACGTGGAGTCTTTGAAAATTATAGTTATTGCGCTACATTCAGTCACCATTTTCTCTACAAGAGCAAAGAAATTATCCATTTAAATGAAATATATCAGTGTTATTCAACTTACAAATTGAGAGTAAAAATAAACTTTTTGAATTGAAAGAATTTTGATTTCGTAATTGCGTTAGAGTACGAAAAGCAATAAGTGTTCAATTATTGCATGAACTTCTTACGTGCAGTTTAGGATCTAAATATTTTGGTCTTTTAAAGAGCTAGCCGTAAGATAGATATTAAATCTTAGAGGAAGTTTTACTGCAGAAGATGTACTACATTATTTATTAATTTAGTTATATTAGTTTAGTTATATTAGTTTAGTTATATTAGTTTAGTTATATTAGTTTAGTTATATTAGTTTAGTTATATTAGTTTAGTTATATTAGTTTAGTTATTTTATTAAAGTTAAAAGTTTGTAAATATGAGCAGAAATGCGATCCGTGCACGGTTTCTTAAGCTATAGGATCTCCGCCATAACTCATCAAAATATTAATAATAAAGATTAATTAACAATGCAGGTAGCAACGGTTTTTGATAAGAATTGGTACGTCTCGTGTAATAATAACTGTTTGCAAAGCACAATGAGCTTCAGATTTGAGATGTTATCCCATTCCATGCTCGTCGTGGCGGAATCGACTTCTTTGCCAAGGGACATCGGGAACGATTATTTGAATAACTGCTTTCTCCTCTGTACTCTACGAGCACAGATAGTGGTAGGGTTACATTTATGTCCAGAAGCAAAACAAGGACGCATATCAGTATTTTCTACAAGGTTCAGGGAAACTGGGATAAAAACCTGATGGAAACGGGATAATTTTAATTGTTAAAATTGGTAAAATAATTAGATTTCATATTATCGGTAAATAACAGAATTATTTAATACAAGGGAAAACAAAGCAAAAACAAGTAATAAAATGCCGTTCGAACACATTAATACCCTTTGGCGAATTGATTTAACAAAGGGATTATTTAAAAAAGGGAGATGGGGCAAATAGGCTGTGTCCGCAGGAGCACCCGGTTTCCCAGGTGAAAAAATTGGTCAGACACATGGCACACGCGGTCAAAAGCATATTCTGATGCGTGCCATACAAACTTTCAGTGAGAGTAAACGTGTCAATAGATTACCACACCACTGACATTTTGATTGATAAACAATACCTGTTCTCTTCATGAAGGGGGATTTATTGGAACCAAAAACAGCATTTTCCCCTGAAGGATACAAAACATTGCGGTTTGCGGCGTGGTAACTTCGTGTCGGCCCGGCCTCTTAGATCGTGTGCTCGGGATCGGCGGCTCGTTCAAGACAAGCAGCACCTGCATTTTCCCACGGGCGCGAGGTGTGAGGTGGGGAGAGGGGGGCAGGGGGGAAGGGAGGGGGAGGAGGAGGGGCGAAGCAACGCGAGCGCACCGAGTCCCACCGCCGCCATCGCTGCCTTCCATTAAAGGATCTCCCCACTGTTTGATCTGCAGCCTCCATCAGCGATTCTTGCGCAGGCCTTGTGGGGCGGCGGCGGCGGCGGCTGCGGCTGCGGTGGAGGTGCGTCGAAAGTAAACAAAGTGTGCTGTAAAATTAGGTCTCGGTTTGCGAATCCACAGAGCGGCGGACGTGTATAACCCCAAGTAATGAAAAAAAAAAAGATAGGTATGCTACGCTTACGGTGTGACGGTTCTGATATCAATATTTACGTTCACTCAGAGTATTGCCATCTGCTCCATGGATTTGTTCGGGTTTGCGTCGTGAGTACGTTCGGTGACAAGAGATAAATGCCCCGACACATGACAAGGTGTCTCCTCACGAAGCTTAAACGTCAATCGCTTAGTTCCGTTAATCGCACAGACTGTGTCCCAATGCACGTACTACACTGCTGATATGAAGATATGCGATATGTGGCACATCAAAATAGAACAATGAAAGTACAAAGATGCATGCAGAATGGATACAGCGTAAGTAGAATTTGAATTCATCTAATGATAATACTTATTTACTGATTACGAACGTTGCGGAAGTCTTCCATTGCGAGTTCTAGAACAGCATTATATACGGTCGGAAAAATTTACTTATTGGGTGGTTCTTGCAATATTTCGCCAGCGTGAGAACGTTGTCATTACTCTCGTTGGATCCACAAGGGTCATTCTCAATTTTTAATTTTTATCGTTATAAAATGTTTATTTGGGATCTCTTTCAGAGGTCGCTTTCCTTTTTTTCTGTCAAAAAATTTGAGATGTTTTATTCAGAACCATATACTACACTGTCCTCTCCAACATGAATGACTATCCTCTCCTAGTTGTTCATTATCGTGAAGTCCACCTTGCGAAAAACAAATCTTTCCTAAAGGTGAACTTTGCCTTAGGATTTTGAAAACTACACGATTACACATAACAGCAAATATACAAATAAATGAACGAATATCAGAAGGCAAATAATCTACACGATCCACGACCACGATCTCATTTCGCGAGAATATTTCAAAGGTTCTAAAACGTTCTGTACGTATGTATTGTATGAGAAAGGGAAAAAATCTGTCTGGAGTATCAGAGAAAAACAGAACCGCAAAACTTGTTAGTATGAGACGTAAATAAACCAATGACCCTAATGAGCCGAAATACTAATATTATGGTTACATGTAACGTTGCACACTTGTCATTTTCGCACCAAGCACATGTAACGAAAATTTGTCTGCTAGAACGTCAAACGTCGAAGCCTGCCGTACTTCATCAGATGGCCTACAATGGTGAAGAAATAGAATACCTATAATGATGACCTAGAAATGGCTCCTAAACTATTGCTTCGCAATATTATAAAATTTCCTCACTCTAAGACAAATTACGGCTCACCACGGCGCCTGCTGGAGAGGGTTGTCTATCTTATTTCGAGCTCCCAACCCGCCCACCCCCCACTCCCACGCATCGAGCACGACGCATCGTTAGCCAGTGGCTTCCGGAGGAATCCATCCAATCAGGCGGCGGCGGCGGCCGCGCTTCCGCCGCCGTGTGTGCGCAGAGGGCGCGGCCGCCGCGGTGCCCCGCTGCCCCGCACCCGCTTCCGCTTCCACTTTCACGACGCGACGCGACGTCTCGTCACACGCTCTCACTCAGCGTCAGCCGTCTGTCAATACGGGAGCCCCGCGCGGCGCCGGCCGACCTGCGGAGGAACGCGCTCTTCCGCGAAGCGTCGGATTGCGACGGCTCTGCGGGCAGGCGCGGAATGCAAATGGCGGATAAGAGGGAATGCATGAGTGCACTCATTCCCGCATTCTAATAAAACGCTTTTCTACAGTTCTACGTGTTGTATGTAGCCAAATATGTAGTGGAAGATTTAAAAATTAAGAATGGAGTAGCTGAAAATTACTCTTGAATCGTGGAGATGCTTGCCATTGGCTCGCCACCACCCTGCATTTTTGTCGTATTATTGGTTCTTTATGAAACAAGTCGGCTCCGCTGTCGCTCTGCCTCGCAGTCAACCTTCTGGCACTATCTTAGAAGATTAATAGAGGACGTGTTACAAACAATGTTTTCTGTTATTGCTAGTTTATCTCTTATTTAAAATAAGGATTTAATACTTCCATGAGTTAAGAATTGCCATAACGTTCGAGGTCCTGTAACAAGGGCAGAGGGACATGATACCGTTTTCAAAAAATCACAGGGCACGAAAGCACAATAGACAAAGGGGATAAGTGTAACAAAGTGGGGAAAGGAGGACGAAGAGAGCAAGGGGACAAAATGGGACAATGCAGACAAAATAGGACCATGGGGTCTAAATGTGACATTGGGGAAAAATCAAAAGAGAGACAAAGGGACAAAATGGGACAATGGGGAAAAACGGACAAGGGGGACAAAAGGGACAGGGAGCAAAAGAGACAGTAATCATTTCAGAATCGATTTTTTGTAATACTAACGAAGATGAATGTCGCAGCTTTACACGACACATTAAGTGGTAATTTTAAACCTTTTAACTTAAATATACCGAATATGTGCCAAAAAGAGTTGTAAAATACATTTTGTTTACATTTATTCCCAAAAATTCTATTTCATGGCAACGACATGTATCCAAAACTTCATGAGCACTGGTATAACCTAAACCCCCAAATCCGTTAAAATATATTTAATGGACTCCCAAGCATTTTAAAGTCCGTTTCTAAGGCCGCGCTCTTAATGCGATGTTTAGATGGGTGGCTGCTAAGGACCTAAGCTCGTGTTTACCGACGTAAATAACAACAAAAAGCACAGCTGAAGAATGCATGGTGAGTTAACTTCTCCTTACGCATACGCATACGTATACAACGCTAAAAAGTTCTCTAAAGTATTCATACGTTCGATCACAATTATATTGCATTCCTACCTCGAAAAATTATACCCCACGTTAATGTAAAAGTCATTGAATAAAACACAATGCACATGAATATGAAAAATGAGTTTCAAATAATTCAGTAAAAATCTCAATGGATAGAGTTAAATCAATTTTAGTCCCTATATATTTTAGAAATTTACCACGTTCGATAATAAAAAAAACATAAACAAGAGAGTAAAAATTTATTTTGTGCGGAGCTTTCGAATCCTGTACTCAGCATAGTTGTTTCATTAGCCTCACTCAAAAAAACTGTTCCTTGCGTTAAGTACTCCCTTGCCTAATGTGCTTTATTTCTCTGTTTTCTGTTACCGCTGCGTAACGTGCGTGTGCTCGATAATAAGGATATTAATTACTTCCCTCTTCAAAGTGTTTATCTACCACAACGTTGTTGATTCCGAACTCATGAAACCTTTCGTGCATGGGAACGGCAGCATTCACGTGCGTCGCGTTTACGATTCCGGCACATTCTACGTTTATCAGATAAGATTTATCTCCGAGTGTAAAAAGGTATGTTGACTTCAAATAAACTTCATCTTTACTGCATCGCACACGAAAGTGGTACTTCTAAACGATGCTCTTGTTTTGGTTATTACACGAAATACGTAGTATACATTACGAATCAACATACATCGAATTATATCGACCGAATTTTAACAGGAACTTTGCTGTTTTGCATATAAGACGAGTAACAGAACAGAATTTCTGAATGTATGCTTCTTGAGAAAGATACATAATCTCTTTTATCTCTCATACTCATGTATCGGAAATGAATGAAGGATTCCCGATACGTATTTTACTGAATAATTTCCGTATTTGTTTGTTCGAGAAATAGAAAAAAAATCAAGATTATTGGGATTCAATTGGTAATTTTACTGCTAAATAAACTAGGGAAACATAAAAAAGTAATGATCCAAATGCACAGTTAACTAATAACGCACATTCATAATTATAAATATTATGACAATTTCATATTTATTGAACTACTCGTACATTATCATTTTGAAGAGTCTCTTTAATGAAATTGGAACATTTTTATTAAGTATGCTTGCAAATTATTCAGGGGAGTGTATACAATAAAACTTAATATTACCTTTTAATTTCTAGATTTAGTTCAGCGGCGCAACCAACGGGGCATTCAAAGAGAGATTGCTGATTGGGTTGCAGCTCGCCATCTCATAAGCATACATATACTTTTTACGTAACGAAAATCATTTATTATTTCACTTGAATACGTTACAAATAACTGCAAATGAATAAATAATAAAGATTAAATCCAGCATAAATGGAAATATCTTTATGACAAAACACGAAGGCGGACACTACATCTAAACCCCCTTCTAAAACTCTTGGTTACGTCACTACTCAAGTTATTCAGGATTTCTGTAAAAAACGACTTCCAACCAAAACAATTCGAAATATACACATACGTCCATTTTGCTCGAGATAACACACGGAACGCACACTGTTAAAAACAGTCTTTATTCATGGCCACTTGAAAACACAGCTGTAACGTTTATTCTGCAGCAGTGCTTTTTAAAGCCAGAGCAGCTTCGCCGCGCCGCCAGCGCGTCTGCGTGGGGAAGTGGCTGCGCCTCGCGCGCTGCCTCGGAGCTGCGGTTGCGGCCCGCGCGGCGCCGGCGCGAGGCGGGTGGCCCGAGAGGGCGGGGCTCCCCGGGGGATCCCAACTCGCGAGAGGACCCGCGGTTTCGATATTGCGCGCTTCATTAAAGCGCCAAGGAGGCGGTGGGGGCGGCAGCAGTGGGTGTGGCGCCAGTGCGGGTGGCTGCGGTGGCTGTGGTGGATGCGTCGGGGACAGAAGGCGGCGGCAGAGGCGGCGGCGAGAGCGGTTATGGGCGGAGGGGGCGACTGGGGGCGGCAGAGGACGGCAGAGGGCGACAGGGGGCGGCAGGTGGTTGCAGGGGGTGGTGGGAGTGGCAGGGGGTGGTGGGGGTGGTGGGAGTGGCAGGGGGTGGTGGGGGTGGTGGGGGCCGCGCAGGCGGTGGGGATGGTACTAGGGGCGTCGTCGTCACCAATGCTGAGGTAACGCTGGAGGCACAGCGTACAAGAGACTTGCGTGGGCGCTCGGGGGTTTCAGAAGGGGAGGGTCGGAGAAATTGGGAGCCGTCTCTTGTGAATTCGAAGGGGCAATTTGTAAGGTGTGACAGCGGGAGCAGCTGCACATTAGAGGCAAATTCATGGAAATTTCACACCTAATATTAGCAAATGCTTCGGATTTTCGATGCCGTTTTGCATGGAAGTTTAATAATCAGCTATAAAGAAAACGAATACACTTAAATGATTAATAATTAATAAATATCTGCCAAGGAAGGAAGCGAAAGGTTTCCCCAGCAAAAGAAACAGGATATCACCATTTTTTCAGTCTCTAATGTATTTCTAGAAATATAAATTTTGTATGGCAGTCTCGAGAAAATACGGCCGGCATGCGACATAATTGACAAAATATTTACGATTTTTAAAGATAATATCAAACTATATCAACATCATACCATCAAACAATCTATTCTTGGCAATTTTTGGAACCATTTGTTGACGTTGAAGACTCGTTCTGGCTAATTTAGAAACTTTTGATTCAGTTATCGGCAGGCGCAATGAAAAAACTATTATTTTCATTTACACCAGACAAAGGAGTTTCGTGGTAGTATTCAGACCGACCATTAAACACGCGTGACGATGTTCATATTTCAAAATTGAACTCTCATATTCACCGGAGAAAGGGAATATATGAACCCTCTGATGACATAAATCACAGTGGGGAGTGAGTCATCCTCTGGGTTCTAATCTCACACGATCTTGAAACTCTGCCGCAAGGAATACAATCTGATAAGGACATTCGTGGTCCCTTCCTGTATCAACATACGACGTGCTCTTCTCACGTCGGATCCGACTGAAGGGTAGCAACACATCGACCACAGGCAGAGTGGCGGCTGCCGCTTCGTCTGTTTGCGCAACGTAATTGCTCCCTGCGAGTAGGCCGCGGATTTGCGCCTTCGTCAACGCTCCCGGGCCGAACACGAACGCCGAACACGAACGCCGAACACGAACGCCGAACCCGCAAAACAGAGCTCAGGCGGCACAAGAGGGTGGTTGAAAACGGATGAAGAAGTGGGGGAAAGTGACTGCATGGCCTACGGAGTGAAAAGCGCTGAGAACGAAAGTGACGGCGAAGGAAATGCTTTCATTGGCACGAAAGGGTTGGCGGAAGTGAGAAGGCCGCGGAAGCGGAGGTAACGATGTTGGAGGCGATGTCTGATGCAATAAAAAGACTTCAAAAAAAGCACATAAGCAACATTGTTCTCGAGGAAATAGAATCAAAGGTAGAAGCTGGAATAGAAGAGCAACGGAGATAGACAACAGTAGAGAAGGTGATGGGTAGAAAAAGGCTGTTGAATGCGAAGAAATCTGGCACATGTTAGGAATGCGGGCAAATTAATTAGAGGTGAAGATTCCTCTCAGAGACGGAGGCGTAACTTTGGATGAAGACGGGGTGGTTAGCTGTCGAACGTCGTTGTCACAGCTGACTACCTAGAAGCATCCCCTTCGACTACGAGGGAAGCGCGCAGGAACGATCAGAAATTTAAATGAGGGATTATAGCGCGCGGCGGATGTCGTCGGGATCATAGAACTTTGAAATGGAAATCATGGTAACACGCACTGGGATCTACCTAAATGTGTTTCATCGGATACATCGCGTGGGAACATGTTTAATGGATTAAACACGCAACAATATTTTTAGTGGTTTCATCCCATTTGTGTAATCTACGTACTCCATGCATACGTATCAGGTAGATGTGTAAATCTTCGCACTGTTTTCACAAACATGCTATTAATTCACCAGAATCTACTAATATTCCCAAATGAAATGTAATGCTTAATGTCATCGGTTTGTAGGTGTCGACATTCATTAACTCTTAAATAAATCATTAAATTATATTAATATCGCTACTAAGACATAATTATAAACATAATTATCAAGATCGGCATCACAAATAACCGTTAGTAAAGCACATTATTTTTTAGACTTCAATTTTCTGTTGTCACATGGCACATATTGATGTAAAATGGACCTCGTGGTGCTGCCTGTTCTCGTTAATGGGCAGTGCGCCGTAGGGAGGAAGACTGCATGGTTTCAGATCTGTCGTTTGTCATCGCCACTTCAATTTTGACTCACAAGTCTAAGTCACTTCGGAATTTGGGAGAAAAAGCTCAAGACCATTATAAAGTCACACTTTTTAGATAAATAAAATCAATTAACAAGTTCATTAGTTCGTGATACATTTACCATTACTATCCTTAAAATAAGATTTAAAACTATTGACTGTAACATTTTGTAACTCTCTATGTATTTAATATTGATCTATAACAAAAATTCTGGTCTTATCTTCATCTCGTTTCCCATTCCTCAAGTATATTTCAAAACGGTCTCTTAGTATATATGAAACATTCCTTCATGAATATTTTACCTGTTTTACATCGAAGACAAATGATATTTACTATTTAGCTGTTATAGAAATTTGTAACACGTGGAAATCACATCTCTATTTCTATAATACCTGTATTCCAGATTTATGTCCATGTTTAACTACGTTAATGGTGTTTACTGAGCGAAGTGTCTCAGTGCGTAGCGCGTTAACTTCGCCATCGGGAGGTCCGGGTTTGATCCCCGGGCCCGCCATCCTGAGCGGGATTTTTCGTCGTTTCCCTCGGTCATAAGGCGAATGCTGGGATAGGATACGATCACCTCCCACCACCGCACCTCCTATCACCCTATCGGCCTTTCACCCCTCATTATCGCCCTATCACTTCATTCAGTATTCCCTGCAAAAAGGCACTAGGCCCCTGCCCTTAAAAGGATCTTATTTGGCTAATAATAATAGTAATAGTAATAATATTATAATCACAATATTAATAATAATAAAGACGATGTTTATGACATTACTGTTAATAATTCTCATTATTTAAGTACATTACATTTACACGAACAAATTATTTTATTTATAAAATGTTTTTATTTATACGTCTTGCATACTCATCTCCTTCGCAGTGCATATTTCATCCAGTTTCAATCTCAAGAAAATCGAAGGGTTATCAACTCGAATGGGGACGGCGAACGGGCGGCAATCGCAATAAGAGTGCGCCAAGAGAAATAGTCCGTAGCCTGCCTCTATCGCCGCGCCGTAGCGCCGCGCCAGTCCTTCACGCACTTTAATCAAGCGGCGCGGCGTCTCTGTCTGGGGAGAGGAGCTGAGGAGCGGCGCGTGGCGGGGGGCGGCGCGGGCGAGGACGCGCAATTTGCATACCTCGTCCGTCTACCACCCGCGAGACCCGCCCCCCCTTGAGAGACGCATCACGCGTATTCATGCACGCGCGGGACTGATCGCCCAACGCGCAGATCCCGTGCGCTGCAATCCACCCGCGTGGCTTGAAATGCTGAATGTCGCACTCTCTCAATGTATGGCGTGTAATTACCGCGAGTGTAGATGCTGGTTGAAAGAAACCATCATTCGTTCAGAGATCCTATTCTGAGGAAATGTTTGAGAAAGTATGTTATATATTATTAATAATTATTATTGTATGCGAGTTTGCAGGAGGTAGCTCTTCACAGAATTTTAGACAAGCAGTACAGTGCACCAAGTGTCAAGACTACTAGCCAGTTTAAAAAAATGTATTCTACGGGTTTTTCCAAAACCCGGCGTGAACGAATAAGTAATTAATGTTTTCGGGCGAGTCAACTACTTTCTCCACTAGCCCTGTGAGTGCAGGGCTTGTTACAACCAGAAAGTTTGTATGTTCCTCCCTGGTTGCTACGTGAGGTCCGATTCTGACCTACATGTGGGCTTTCGGGATTTTTCCCTCAGCGGGGACCACCCCAGTCGACAAACTTTCATCTTCCGATGAGTCCCCCACTGAGGATGTTTATGGACAAATTATAACGATGGCAGCCGAGATAATTCGTATTGCGTCCTTGCGCTTAAGAGAAGAAGCAAAAAATGTAAACTGCTTTTCGAAATTACTAACACTTCTGCTAATGTTGACAAACTTAATTTACAAATGCGAGTATTTGTGCATTGTGCGTTTTATTCCCAAAAACTTAATTTTCTGATCATAACTTATGTTCGTGCTGAATATTATAAAAAGAAACCAATAAATTATTTCAGGAATTTTTCTTTTCCCCCACTTTTTAAATATCATCGACGTCGTATTCGCTAATGCCGTATTCGCTAATGCCGTATTCGCTAATGCCGTATTCGCTAATGCCGTATTCGCTAATGCCGTATTCGCTAATGCCGTATTCGCTAATGTCTTATTCGCTAATGTCTTATTGACTAACTGTTCACGATAGAGTACACTTCAATCTATATCATTAAGTTGTGACCAACATCGTAGGTAAAACGTGGACCTAACGAAGTTGTTTCATTTGATCGAGATTACGGGACCTGATGTTTTATTAACGCAGCGGCTTACACCTGAAGTTGGGCCCGAGCTCGAATCCATCTCCGCTCTTGGAGGTGGCTGGGCCGGTGCCTTATTAATAAGTTAATCTCTGACGCGGACGGGCGAAGCGGCGAATGCTCTCCCGCGCGACCGCCCTCTGGGAATCCCCGATGCGCTCGCTCGTTCACACCGCGTGCACGCAGCGGCCATACACTTTATCAATAGCAAAAATTTTCCTAGATTTATGAGGCAGAATTGTGGAAAATTTTAATTTCTAAATATTTTGGGGAAATGGTCCAATGAATGCCACCTCGTGGGTTTATTGATTTCGTATCCTGAATGATAACAATAAATAGAAGTAGTTATAGGGACGTCTCAATCGGAGAATGTTCATCATCTCCTGATAAATGCCAGCTTATGATATTTAAATCATTGTACTCAACTTAATATATGCTTGCCTTGTCTGGGCAAGGCAGCACCTTCATCAAACTTCACACGGTACACATGAAATGCCTTAGAAAAATCATACAAGCGCCCTGGTTTATATACCCAATTCCCAGATCCATGGGGAGGTACGTATGGATCAAATCAAAGATCACATCTCCACAATTTAGAAATTATTTTATACTACACTCAACATTTCTCACTTAACAAATAAATTTAATCTAGAGCGTAATGCTGTGCCGCATCAAATCCAAATTCTCAAAAGATAAGTTTAGCCTCCCGTAAGTACATGATAAAACCAAATCAAACATTAAGCCTAATATTTAAAAAAATGCAAATGTTAAATAAACTAAGCCCATCCCAAATGAACACCTTAAAAACGGAGCAGCGATGCCAAGCACAAAATGCCCAGGATGTCCATTACCAACAATGAATAATCTATTGTATCCAAGCCCTTTAAAGGCCACTCGTCCGAACAAGAAAAAAATCATCTCCTGAAGAGAACACTCAAGTACCTTGAACGTTTATCGTCTTCAAATTCGGTTAACAGTGATGATTTGGCCACCAATGCTTGTTCATTTGTTTCAACGTTCTGTGATTCCTATAGGCGAATAATTATTTAAACAGTAGTATACGCAATGAAGTTGAAAGAGATATTTCCAATAATTTTATTACTTACGTCACGCAATAACTTTTAAATATGTTAAGAAAAATGAATGAATGAATTTAGTTTTGTTTAATTTTTGTTCTCAGGGAAGAATTTCGTCAACTTAAAAAGAAAGAGACTTGATTAAGTACGGTAGAATACGAGCTTGGAAAGTTACTGTGTGTTATACTTTTCCATATATCTCTGGGAAGGGATTCAAATTTGAACGAAAGATTTAGGCACAACCCGCTCGTCCTCCTTATTCTCATACTTCATTCTGTTCCCATTATGAGGACGGGACACAACTGAAGAACAGAGTAGAGTTAAACTTGAAATAAACCAATACCTGAGTTATAGTTCAAAATGAGCGTGCCGTACGCATCATGCATTAAGTAGGTAAGCAAACTACTGCGAGAAAATGGTAGGCTCCGGCGTGTAATTTTCGACGTCCTCTGACGGTGAGAGGGGCTTATGTTTGTTCGAAGCAAAATGTATTGGCGACGCGGAAGCCATTCTCTGCCAGGGAGGCAGTGTGCATAGAGGGCGTTGTTCCTTAAGTCCAGCCAATATTCTATAGACTGTACACATCAGAGAGCAGTCTCCACCTATGATGGTTCATGTAATTCGATTTTGGCTAAAATGTTTAATATTTTGGCCGATGGAATTATTTGAAAAAATATTTTGAAATGAAATCAATTCGTTGAAAGCAGTTGTATTCTTACTTACTCTTCTTATTTTCTTGAAATTAATTGTCTTGGTTGTGAGGCTTGCCTTTGGTATCAGCGTACTACACATATGAAGCATTCGTCATTCGCAGATAAATCCGACGTTTTTCGAATTCTTGGGAAATCATTTATCGTAGTCAAAGTAAAATCTTTTTAATTACAAATACATTGCCAAGACTACTTAAATGTTGAAAATTATTTGCTAATTAATATATTTAATTTCTCGTAACTGATAAACTTCATAGTAAGTTTGTTAATTTTAACAAACATTGCAATATTGCACTTGATCTTTCTGAAAAAGAACAAAAAATAATTTGAACCTGGTTAGAATAGGTTATCTAACTTTTAATGAATTAAGTTTTCTTCGTTGTTACATTCATCGTAACTCTCTGATTCATTTCTGGTCGACATAAATATAAAGGTGCTTCTTCTCTAAATTCTAAATGAAAACAGTATGCTTCCTTTTTACCTTAATTACATTCAGGTGCGTACCCACCAGTTATGAGGTGAAAAATCACATGCTATCGTCGACAGACCAGTTTCAACAGCACTTGTACACTGTCGCGCCGCTGCTTGATCGTGTGAACGACAAAGTTGGTGGGCGTATGCTAAGCCCCGCCCATACTCATTAGAATACTAAGGTCTTCAATTCGCCATCGTCGTACGTTCGAGCGTCCTGTGCCTGCTCGAGGTGGGCTGATTCACAGGTCACAGCAATGGCCCGGACGGCCTTGCTTTGCCTTTTCAAGAAATAAGGGACATGTCTTAGGCGATAGCGTTGCGCAACTACACAGGTAATACGAAGAAGGAATTTTTCACGATTATATTATATTGAAACTATGTTTATTACATATAAACGAAGTGAAAGTGTAATTTATATTAAATGTTACACTGATTTATTTTCTAATCTATGAATCAGAAGAACGTCATAAATTCTCTTCGAATAAATATAGTTCCTATTTTTCTAAAGTATGATTAATCAGTTGTAGTAGTGTCTTTCAGTTCAAGTAAAGACCAGAATTCAATTTTTTTGCTATTTCCGTCAATCTAAGGTAATTCCCATTTTTTAGATAATGTTTACTCCTTGTCCTAACTCCTAGACGTTTCAACTACGCGTTATCATTAACCTATAGCGTTACATACTTGAAAATTGTCTCTCAACGTGCGGAGAGGCACGTCTTGAGCATCACGATCGGTTTTCATGTTGAGCACTTTTCTCTCGAGGCATCAAGACGAGAAAAAGCCTGACGTTCTAGCGTATGTATCAGGCGTATGTTGAGTGCAGTGCCGAGTGCGCTAGAGCACAATGGTCCCGTGCAGGAGTGTAACACCCATACTCTTTGGTTTAGCGCCCGCCCTCAGCGACGCGACCGGGCCCCTTCGAGGCCCGCCCCCAGAGGTCGGGTCCCGAGCCACCAACTCATTATGAACTTGTTTGGGCGCGGCGGAGGCCGTGCAAAGCTCATTAGGCATTCTCTAACTTCCTCACTCGTCCTTTCTTAAATAGGGTTAATTTTAATGGTATCTCAACAGCAAGTGGCTCGGAATTCCGCAAACTGCCGGCAGCCGGGGAGCGAGTTACTTTGGTGAGGATAATAACGTTTACTTAAGGACTTGGAGAATTATGGAGCAGTCCTTGTGAATAAAGACGAGCAAAGAGAGACAATGGACTTCCATTAAAGCGCATTTATCGGGAATGGGAGTAAAAATATGATATTGTTTCCAGACCCAAATATTATTTGTTAGCGAATCTTACATTATAAGAACAACAATTGTGGTGGATGAAAAGACACTCGATAATGGCGAATCACAAGACATTGATAAGTCAATACCGATTATTTAAATGCTACTGAAAAAGCACAGAGTGGGATTTTGTTACATTGTGAAGAAGCTCTTAGAGGCAATAATATACTTGTAATAATAAGCCATAAAACAAAAGAGGAATTTATATAACAAGTATAAGTAGGTTTATTGTTTTAATTAAAACTCTTGGTTTAATTACTGGGTGCTACAACAATGTATACAAATGTATAATAAACACTGAAACTAATGTAGAGTATTTCAAGACATAAGTTATTTAAAGGCGGGAAAATGGTAAAAATAGTTTCGATTTTCTTAACTACAGCCCAGCAATCGAAAACATCGAGAAAAAAATCACAACGAAGGCGTTTTGAAGGCAAAGTTTTAGATTTTATTCATACCTATTCTAGAGTTCTAAGTAAGGCATAGTAAAATATTTTTTGTTATTTTTTAATAATCTTGTTTTCCTTTGAATTTGGCACCGAGAAAATATCAAAAAAATATTTTTGTAATAGTATAAATTGTTATCTTATTTTTCATATTTTTTCAATCAAGGTAAAATATTGCTAAGTTGGCGACAAAAATTTAAAATAAGAAAACATGTTTCAGGCTCTTGAGGGGAGGTGGTGGAGGTAGGAGACTGAGAAAGCTTTGAAAAATGTTATATTTATGTTAGATGAGTAATTTAACGACGATATTTGGTTTAAGGGAACTTCTTACTATCTTATCCGGATCTTTACCGTTATTACACTTTTCTGGGAAGTTAGTATTTTACACTAAGTGTCGTATTAAGTTAATATTACATATTATATGTGCTTTGATTTTGTTAATCTGGTCAGTTAATAGTATAAATGTACAAAAAATTAGAAAAATGAAAATGAAACAACAATAATAATAATAAGAAGAAGAATAGTAAGAAGAAGAAGGATTAGGTCTTGTTATTAGTTAATGTGTTAATCCAATTTCTTGAGTTGTGTGGCCGCTTCAGCGCCTGCAATGTCGTCCTCCTTTCGCAGGCCGAACGGCCGCCATTCTGCGCCTCGCCTGCCGCCGTGGTGGCGTGGAAAGCGGGCTACGTCGTCGGGTGCAATGGAATAAAGTGTCTTCATTGTTGATAGCCAACTTTGCCGTCATCATGAATCTATAAAATGATTTATAAAATACAGCCGCGTATTCCGCGAGGAGGTGGCGCGAGCCGGAAGGCCGCGCGCAAGGAAGGTTTCGATTGGTGTTAAAATCAGGGATGTGGACTCATTTCAGTTTCGGATTTCTGCGGAGCGTTCCCGAGATTATATTACACACGAGATTATATATACGACAGTTGCGATTTGTAGTGAATATGATGTCGATTATATTTCATATTTTCCATTTTACTTCGGGGTAATGAAGTAAATGCTCTTGTAATACTTCCATAACGTCGTTTACCGGTGAATATGCCATTGCCGGTTCTATTCCATGTTTTCGACTGCACTTCTTGCTCATGAAGTTACTGTGCTTTTAACAACGTTCTCATTGCATTTATGTAACATAATTGTGGATTTCATGACAATATGTCAAGTTAATATGCGGTTTCCGGTTCTATTCCATTGTTTCCACTTCACTTTTGGCTCATGAAGTTACTGTGCTTTTAACAATGTTTTCATTGCATTTATGTGGTAATATTGTTTATTTCACGTTAATATGCGGTTTCCGGTTCTCTTTGATTTTCTAATTGCATTAACGTAGTAGCATTTTCATGGGTTCTATTTTCAGTTGATTTGCAGTGAAGGTACACGAAGGAAAATTAGTTTTTTCTTCAACTATATCGAAAGCTAAGTTTGCTGGAATGAACTTAGATGGTGTTAAAAATTTGAATTATTAGGAATATATAGTGTTCTTCTGCAAAAGATTATCCCAAAATTATTAAGTTCTAAAAAATGTCGATGCTTAAGTTTCTTTCTGAACTACGTTCCTTTTGTGCTCGTTTGATACTATTTTTGCCAGGTCTTTTGTGGAGAAAGCAGATTTACCCCTCGTATTAGTCCATGAGTTGTATTACTTGTTGAGTATTAAAAAAACTCAATTATTTTGTGCCATTTTTGTTGATTTTTTAAGTATGTGTTTTTAGGTATTGAAAGAAGCAATTTACAAAGCAAGAATATTTTTGCAATTCATGGTAAAAGTTGCCACCCATACTAGCTAATTGGAGCAATTTGTCAGTTGTAACCTCAAATATCTGCTGTAATCGAACGAATTTATTAAAGAATTTATTCTAAAACTATTAAATTGCATGATATTTCCAAATCGCTTTACTGCCTGAATAGTTCGATGATATGGAGAATGTGTTCCAAAACGAATCCAAACACGCACATCCCTATTTTAGTACTTTGCTGTGTGCTATAATAAGCGGGAAATGCATTTAATTTACAGTAATATCTCTCTAATTTTCTCAAAGTTTTTCCAAGATCGATGTTTTTATATTGCTGTAGTAACCTCCAACATTAAATTCGTGTGAATTGAAATTGAATGAATGTGCCTGTGTATCATTTCGCCGCGTAAGGGTACGATAAAAAAGAGCAGATCTGACGTCCTCTCCGTATTTGTTGCCTACGTTCCAATGTGTGAAATTAATATGAAGAAAGAGAAAATGTAATGGCATGGAGGTCATCACGGGTGAGAGAGTTTGATCGATGAAGGTAGTACAAAGAATGTTTCTTGGGATCCAACACATGACTAACAGATACTATCAGTTATTATTTCATATTTTAACCTTTACAGTATGCTGATCATGGGCATTTTTCATTCAGAAACAAAATATCGAAAAAAAACCCATCGGCGTTAATGTTTCGTTGTTTCTACAAAAAAATCAATGTTTTAAAAAGCATAATTGGAGATGTCCTGTCCCGCAACTCACCGCACCGCGCTGTATCGCACATTGCATCGGTCCGCCACCCCTGACGCCTCCCCAGGCCCGCACAACTCAGCCCACCTTCGTGGCCCCGCGCCAGCCCATCTCGCCTCTCGTTCCATAGCCCATTTCCGCTCCGCTCTCCCCGGCCCCTCCCCCACACCCCGCCCGACAACGTCCTGCCACGCCAAGCACTCTTCCCTCGCGGCTTAGACCCACCCGACTCCCGTCCCTCTTAGTTCCTCCGCACTCTGGCTATTTGCTTATCCACTGCTCATCCCACCCTGCCCCGTGTCGGCTCGCTCCGCCACCTCTTCATTGTATCCCTTTTCTCCTTTTTTTCCCCCTAAATATGACCCTTATAGGCTATTGCGAGAAAATAATGTGAAGGCATATGTGTAAGAATACATAAGCCAATGTTTGTGAAAATGAGTAATGTCAAATCCCAAAGTGCCAACTTCGTGTAAAATATATAATGTTAATTATTAATAATGTAATAAATGTTAAATCATTTTTTCTTATTTATTATTTTCGTGTTTGTGCAATCCTTCCAGCAGCCGTGTCTTATGGCGGCTCCATATATTTGATACTCGGCGAGCGACCGGTCGCTGAATGTCGAGGAATCGAAGTGCTCAGCGAATCTTGCACATCATTGATGTGACGTCCGTCCGGGTAGTTCGGAATGTTTGGCGCTCAGCAAATAGCGACCCGGCTTCTCTCTGCGAGATCCTCTCGCCGAAAGGCAGTGCCGCCTGTGAGTGAGCGAACCCGGGGACGCCCGTGCCGAGGTGTGCTTCGAGGTAAATCGGGGCAGATCCCGGGAATCGAGGCAGCCGCGAAGGCCGCCCGGCCGCGTCCCGGCCGAGCCGCTGCCCAGTGAGTCACGGGCGGCGCGGAGGCGGAGGCGGAGGCGGAGGCGGTGGCGGAGGCTGCGGCCGAGGCCGCGCTGGAGGCACGAATGGAGGCGACGAAACAACCGCACAGTGGGTCGATGTCGTGCAGGATCTTCGACGAGCTTTCGCACACTAAATATTACATGCAATCAAAGCATCAAAACGAACCGTTACAAAGCGATTCGGTTGTGAGAGCAAAACCGAAACCGAAACCGAGTTTCTTTCATTTAGTATATTGATGGAATTGGAATCGAATGAAACTCTTATTTTTAAGCATCTTCATGACTTCGTGTGCTGGGTTCGCGTTTTCAGAAGAAACTCGCAGTGCACACAATTGATGTTTGAGTTTTTCAGAGAGTAGGTATTTTATTATTCATTTTATCGACGTTTTTGGTGTTCAATTATCGATGTTTTCCCGCCCTGGACGGGATATGAATCGTCAAACATTTGACATGTGGAAATTCTCTAGAATTTTTATTAATTACGAAATCTTATATTCCATAAAAGTGAAATTGTTTACTACAGTATGTGTCACAAAAACAATTCTAGGACAATGCTGCAGTGAAGTGATTGTTTCAAAATTTGTCATGGGTACTTTTGAACGACGACGAATCAAACGTAGCGTAGTTGCGATTCAAAATGTTACTCACAAAAGTGATTTTCTTACGAAACAAAAGCAAAATTGCTTTGATGTATACGCAGCCTATGGTAGCTTACACATTGTTCAATTCAAAATGTCAAGCAAATAAACCGAGAGCAGAGAAGTGCAACTATCTACAAGTGCATGTTTCCCTGAGTTATTTAAAGTGTAATTCAATAATTAATTAATGGAAGAGGCACGTGAGGTTTGAAATAGACATGTTATTGTAATTGGAGTTTTTATTAATTGTTTTTTAGTTTTTAAATTAATTTGAAATTTGTTAATTCAAATACACGTATCTTTGATGAACTTCCAGAAAGTTGAAACATTTAAGAGGCACTTCAAACTAAATTAAATTGAGTTATGAAATAAAACCTCATGTATCAGTTTATACTTTTCTCGGCTCTGCAGACAATGTAATTAATGAGTTCTATCAGACGGCGATTTAAAATGAAACATTGTGATGAACGAAGGAATCGTATATCCCGAGCCTCGCATTCATTTTAGTTTCAGTTTTTCCCCAAACCTCGTCACGAAATGTTTTTGTCCTTGATTCAGGAAGCCCATCCCTTCTCCATTCAGGTTGTGCACCCCACTTCAGTTCCTCCAATGACTTCTTCTTGTTCATCGCACGACCTTCATGTAGGATACCCTCACTCCTTTTTGTTGTGGCTCGAGATCAAGATGGGTGACCTGCTAGTGTGGTTATGAAAAATTTTGCGGTTTTTCAACCACCGTTTAAGAAGCTGTGAAGGGAAAATGATCAAGAAAGTTCGCTTGTAGTAAATTTTTTTGATGAAATAAACTGATTATTTATTTATTTGTTATTTATGTGTTAACAGTAGTGTTAATATACAAATATAGGTAATTGTAATTTTTACATCTCTCGGGATCATTTTAACTATAACATTAACCTTCGGCAATCAGACCATTTTTTTGATAATATTTGCCATTGATCAGCCTGGAATGTTAAAAAAGTAAATATGTCTACTAATCGTAACGGTGAAAACATTATATTCGCTGCCGGTAAAGCAAGACGTGCGAGTTTTGCTTATACAGTGTAATTCCAAATTGACATTTTTTTGACCTACTGCTTTATACTGCTATTGAGGCGTATATTACCTTCAGAAATACTTGTTAGTAGCGAGTATACTGTTATTTTTCCATATCTTACTAGAGTTGTGATCTCTTTTGTTCCTTCCTGTGGTATGTTTCTCTATTTTTTTCTTTTTTACTATCATGCCCTTCGGTACGTGCTTTCTGTGTCCATGGTTTCGGGGCGGTAGTTACAGAGCGCAGTCTCGCATTTCGAGCATTTTGTGAATTGACTCTGTTACGAAGGACTCTCTAGAGGATTAAATAATATATTTTATAAATACTACCATTTGAGATTCAAATATTTTGTCATGTAATGCTAGCAGGCACCCTTATTTTCATTTTGAAGCCTCCTGAATGCGAGGGGCGCATATCTGCTTATAATATAGCCCGTGTAAATTACTTAGGCAAATTGTTTCCAATATCCCCCCTCCCCCCAAAAAACCACAACGAATTTCATATTTTTTGTAGTACTAAAAAATGTTTACTTCTCATGTGACTAATATTACGTTTTCTACCGTCAGTAAAGTGGTTTGATCACAGAGAAAGGATAGTATATTTTCCTTGCTCTATGGTTTGATAATTCAGACCTTTCCAGGGCCAGCAAGTGCAATGGGACTCTGGCCACTTTTGGCTTCGTTAACATATTCCACTGGCGCTGATAGCGGCGTTTCGCGACAGCACGAGGCAAAGAGTCAAGCCACCTTGTCGGGGCCGGGCCACCTTGTCGGGGCCGGGCCACCTTGTCGGGGCCGGGCCACCTTGTCGGGGCCGGGCCACCTTGTCGGGGCCGGGCCACCTTGTCGGGGCCGGGCCACCTTGTCGGGGCCGGGCCACCTTGTCGGGGCCGGGCCACCTTGTCGGGGCCGGGCCACCTTGTCGGGGCCGGGCCACCTTGTCGGGGCCGGGCCACCTTGTCGGGGCCGGGCCACCTTGTCGGGGCCGGGCCACCTTGTCGGGGCCGGGCCACCTTGTCGGGGCCGGGCCACCTTGTCGGGGCCGGGCCACCTTGTCGGGGCCGGGCCACCTTGTCGGGGCCGGGCCACCTTGTCGGGGCCGGGCCACCTTGTCGGGGCCGGGCCACCTTGTCGGGGCCGGGCCACCTTGTCGGGGCCGGGCCACCTTGTCGGGGCCGGGCCACCTTGTCGGGGCCGGGCCACCTTGTCGGGGCGGAGTTGGATTGATCGGAGAGCGGTTGCGCGTTCGAAAGCGACGGAGTCGTGCGTCGGGAGATAAGACGTTGGCGCCGCGGGGATGAAGGCGAGGTGAAAGTGGGGTTGCGGATTGGGGCCCGTGGAGCGCTGGGGCTGGCGGGGACTGGGCTGGGCCGGGCAGCGGCCGCGCACTCCGCTGGCTTAACGCGCCCATTGTGAGCGCCGTCGGCCGCAGCGGTGGGCGTGGCTTTGTGCGCCCGCTGGCGGCGCGGGCGGCGACCGCCAGATGGGATCTTCTCCTCGCTATGTCCTCCGCATTCGTGGGTCTCGACGGGCGACGGAAGGACGCGGTGGCTTTTGACACGCAGTGGGAGTTGGGGGACTTGGGGGTACGTGGAAGCTCGTGCGGCCAAAGGCATTCCGCCGCCCGATCTTTAAAACCCGTAGAACGTCCTAAGTTATTTTTCTTTTAGTATACAGTATTGCTAAAAAACGCTCATTTTCAATAGGTGATGCAGTTTTTATCACTACTTAAGATTGCTTAATTATTTTAGTTAGAAAGTGTGTGTTGAAGTAGAGTGGGTGTTTGTTGTGCGAGGACAGGCGAAGGTGAAGCCATCAGGAATTTAATACAATAGTTAGAAGTGTTCCAACAGAACGGAAATAAATAGTAGTGTAATAGATTGTGAAAAATGAATAACTGAGCAATGTGGGTCACTTCGGTTGATATTAGCAGATTAAAATATATTAACTATAAAATGGTAAAATTGGTTATACTCGGGTATTTTACCCACACACGTAAGGAAAACGCAGTTATTGGTGTTAGTGTGAAGCATCTTTTCACAAAACTCGGGTAACGGTACGACAGATATAGAATACATGATTGTGATAAATAATTACATGAGAAATGCCGTTTTGTTAGGTAGTAAAAGTTTTAAAATTAATATCTCCGGGTGTTGCGTACCAACCAAAAGCGGCTGCTGAACTTCGTCTGAGTTGAATCGCAGTTTTACCAATTTAATTCTCCAGGGTTGAAAATCATGAATCATGATAGTGTCAAAGCGGGCTTTAATGGAGAGTAACGTCGTATATCCCTCTGAATGAGGCAGTTCATAACCAATGAACTGATTGTGGAAATGCCATTACTCAGAGAAGCAAGACACCGTTCACAATTCCTGGACAACTAAACCGCCTTCAATACTTAGAGAAAATCACAATACACCCCTCTGATTTTTATCAAATAATTATCATTTATTTACACCCTCAATAATGCGATCGATTTGATTTGCCTCAATGGCTGATCTTCGGTGATATTTGTGAGATAATTGAAAACATTTCATTAAAGCACATACGGACTGTCTTGAAATAACTCTTCTTTAATAAACTCCAATTAACACATTTGTTTGTGAATGCTAGTTAGATTTTACTTTTAAGTTGGAAGCAAGCAAGGAATTACGATCCTATGCTGATGGCCGTCCTTCCCTATTGCAAATGTATCCTTGCGTTGGCAGCCATGTAAGTGGTAAGTTTACGTGCCACTTTCATGTTTTTTAAATTGTTTACAGCATTGTCGGCCTTTGCAAAAGTCGCGGTAGTTGTAAATAGAAGGAAAATCGAAATACTATACGATTGTTAAAATGTAATATAAGCACGAACATTGAAACGTTAACATTTTGTTCACAGTAAGTCAATCATAAAGTCATAAAACCACAGCTTTATAAATCCCAAATATCACCCGTTGTGTTTAAAGCGCTTCTCATTTGGATGTCTGCATACTTTTGGGCACTTGTAAAAACAGTTTGAAAGCAAGATACACAGAAATTAGCCAACATACTTCTCTAAAATGAATGAGTAGGTACTCAATGATGTAATCCTTTCTGTCAGTAGTTTATATTATTTTAAACACACTGAAGGCATTTTCAGAAAAATGTGTGATTTGGTAAGTTGGGAATATTTCCTTCTTACAAAACATCCTATGGCAATGGATGTCACGATAAATGTTTCGAAACATTTTGCGAGCCTTAAGTGACTAAATTTGTGAGTCATGTCCATTCGCCGCATAAAACTTAACCATTTTATTTCTTTTTCCTCTTTTTCTTCTTTTACAGAACATTCCTCTTGCGTCAAAATTCACACAAATGAGATTGACATGCGGCATCATTACGTTCGGACATATGAAGACAAATAAGAGACGAAATTATTATACTTGATACCGTTCTAAAAACATGGTAACCTCTAAACAGCACTTGAAATATACCTCGCCTTCATACAATAAGAAATAGTTCTCAGCCCATAAAGTATTAAATATTGTCATAAGCACTAATAGCGTTAAGGAGGAGTTCAGGTTTCGCCTGTCTGTTGTTCTTTACTGTTTGGGTTCACAGTTTTTTGCAAGACAGCTAGACTCAGATCGACCCACGGCACGGCTCTTTCATGCTTTAATCCCAGATGTCGACTTCTAAGGCTCTACGACCTTCAAATGACCAAGGAACAATTTAATTTACAACACTAAACTAGCTATGCGTGGGTCTAATACACTAGTACATTGTCTTTAGATTAAGCAATATTTCTTTCTATATTGTTGCTCAAATGTTATTGAAGCGTTACGATTCAAACTTTAAACATTATTTTCGGAATGTTACGATTTTGTACACCTTGTTATTTGATTGTAATAACCAAGAATGTGTAAATGATTTTAAATATGGATGAATTATTGAACGTTGTGTCACGATCATATCACTCTTATTTCGGGTTAATGCGACTAGATAAGTTATATTGAATTACAACTACATTTCCACATGCTTTTTTGTCATCTCTTTAGGAAATATGGGGAAAAATCAATAGTAGCTGCCTCGAACTGTCCTGATAAATAAGAAAGTAGCCCGATTGCCTAACCTCTTCATCCCTGTACCGAGCCCTGGGTAAAAGACAGATGTTTATGAACATGTATCGATTCCAAGTGCCTGTTGGATATTCTCCTTCCTGCTTAAAGATTTCGTAAGTTATAGAGAAACATTCTGCAATGACCTTCTACCAATAGTTTCGTGGAAGTGAATTTCAAAATGTTTCATTTCACAGAAGAAATGTTTGGTGTATTATAAATATTTTCATTTTAAGTATTTTTGGTTCGAAATATCGTAAAAATACCTCAGAAATAATATACAAAAAATCTTGCTTACTCGGCTGTCAATTTCAATTTCAACTTTCATAATACCCGCACCGTAATAAAGGGCTTTCTGTAACGTACAGAAGTTTTTAAAAGGTCACAGAATGTGAACGTTTGGGCTCCGGTTAAATTCCAATTACTGCCTTTTCTTACACTCTCACAGATTTTTAGCTGAGAATATAATATTTTTAGTTAAAATGATGTGGTCCGATTTTACACGCCTATTTTAAAGATGTGTGATATTATTGCGAGTTTTAAATGATTCGAACCTCACATATGTTAATATTCAAGAGATGAGGATATAGGAAAGAGTTTCTAGATATTATCTTCCAGGTACCTTCTCCAGAATCGTCGGTCAATTATAATGCAACATATTAACATGTTTCAATGAAAGACAAAATGTTTTCACCATAGATTAATTTCGACACGAGGTATCGTTTGACAAATGGAAGTGTAGCACATGGAAGGGAGAATGTGGAACAAGAGGAAGAAAAATATCCACACGATATTTATTACGACACTGTTTCAGCATTCACTTGGTATTGAAAGACGGAAAAATGCCAATGCTAGAATCGCTAGGTGCTAGAATTCTCCTCCAGACAGTGGTTGAATTTGACCCAGCAGTGTAGCTAGTGTCAAAAATCCGCCAACGAAAGGCCCTCAAATTTAGTTCCTCCTAGGCAACGATACTGTAGAAGCGATGGCACTGCTGCTGAGACATAGCAGTCAGAACAGTACGACCAATCTTTTCAAATATCAGAGAATGGTCTCCTCTACGAATTGGACAAGCTATCGTCTAGCTACAAGGATGGAAATGTCAAGATTGTGAAGGGAAGATAACGTGTGGTTCATATAGCGTTGTATAAGGTACTGCAGGTTGTACAAGGTAAGGCAGATAATAACTGAAACGAACTATCAGAATAACCGTCGCTAAGATATTTTCGACCACTCCGCGACAGTGTCCAACTCAAACATTTGGCACGAAAACGTGGATATTTATATTCAATTAATAAAAATGTAATTTAGGCTTTGAACATACATTTCATTAGTTCACTCGTACATTAGAACCATGACATCTATTATTTCATACATTGTTACAGTTACCAAGTTTCTCTTTAATGCCACCAAGTGATCTTGGTTACGACACGTTAAAGCACACACAAAGAACGGAAAATTGTCAACGTCGACCCTCGAACGCTTGGGCTCCTGGTCTGTACAAACGCATAATTACAAAGCTCACGCCGTGATTTCCGTGTTCTGGGAACCTCCTTATCCTCCAATCATGTGCCTCTTATTGCCCGCAGAAGCGAGTAACTCTCCATCCCTCCGAGGCCTGAGGTTGCTTTTGTGTTTGTTCTCCGCCCGGGGCGTTGGAGCCCGGTTCGAGGCCGCTTCGTCCCCTGATAGCGGCGCATGCGCTCCAGAAAGCAGCCGACCGCACGCCGGAAAATACCCAGATGGCCGCCGGCCGCTCAAAAACGAGCTCCCGCGAAAACTACTTTCAAGGGCTACTGGCAGCTTGAGCGGCTAATCAGGCGTTATCCATAAGGGGAGGTGCCGTTCAACCTCTCCCGAGACGGTGCGCGTCTCTTTGAAATGAAGGCTGCATGGCTTTGATAGTCAACCGTACATCGAATAATGCGCAGTTCAAATTTCAACAGCAGGTTTTATTAAAAACGATAATGGTGTGTGAAATAAATTTGAATTGTAGTCTAAGGGTCAATTCTCTTTATTCACATATAAACGTTTACCTATTATTCATATTTTTTTCTGCGCAAAATAAAGTTAAAAAAATCATTCGAAAAACTTCAAGAGTTGGTTGGAAAGAGTGAACATTATTTAATAGCCTTGAAAAATGATTTCTCTTCAATTCGGACATTTTAAATATAATGAGAGGGAGAAATCGCAAAGTTTTCAAGTTAGCCAACATAATGTGGCCGTAAATGCAGAAGTATACATGCGGCGACGCTGAACGTTCCAGAAAATACTTCACCTATAGCTGGAGACAAGATACATTTTGTTTCTACTGGAAGTCTTGTTTCTGTGGACGAAATTTAATGGACTCAAGTCACGCAGAGGAGGCGGTTTTATTCGACATCATATTTTATTGGCCTTTTAAGAAGTCACTGGCAGAAGAAAGCGACCAAAGTAAGAGAAGGAACTAATTACATAAACGAGTCTTGTAATTTTTAAGTCGTTAATAGTAGATACACC
Organism: Gryllus longicercus; assembly: GCA_038098605.1. NCBI lineage: Eukaryota > Metazoa > Arthropoda > Insecta > Orthoptera > Gryllidae > Gryllus > Gryllus longicercus. The sequence continues at coordinate 1,545,039 of JAZDUA010000166.1, read as the reverse complement.
AACAACGGATGATTTTTAACTTGGATCGATCATGTATAACAAAGTAGTCATGGTTACTGAATATTATAAGTGCAGTCTAAAGAAAAATCAGCTACAAACGACAAAATAAGCATTTAAAAGCAACATTCACATTTAGAATCTACGAGTTTTCCTTAATTCCATATCTGAACCATTATCTAACCAAATTACTAAATTTACAATATTAGCGTTTTAAGAGTCGACTAAATTTTAATGAAAAATGTTGTCAATTGACAAAATAGGAACTATAATCCTTTAGAAAAGTATCAAAACGTTACGAACGATACCAGTCAGGTTTCAAAAAATAACAGAAAAACACTTCCCAATGTTTCCACACTGTTATTTACCTTCCCCTTACGGCATTGTACGAGTATGAAGTTATGAATCATAGAAGTTGGTGTATATCTCAAATGAATTTAAAATATTTGTCTTATAAACTCAACAGATGAAAACATTTCTCCCACAGTAAAATCAAATAAAACAGCAAAATTGTCTTTATATTGATCCTTTAAGTAAATCAAGGATTCTGATTCACAAACTTCATGAACTTGAACATAGTAAAACCGTTAAAGATCAATGGTTTGTGAAACGGATCTCGTTGAAATAATAAATTCCCTCTCTCCAAGTTGTCTTAAATAAAATTAAAACAATCTTCGACAAAAATGCTGGCTTGGGGAGATCTTTAAGAAGTTCGAACGCAGCAAAGTTTCGAGAAGAAATGACGCTCAGGGGCATCGAAAAGCGATTTTCTCCGCAGCTCTTTTCCCTTTCCTTCCCTGACAGGCACTTCAGGTGTTCTTCCTCCCGTAAACACTCCACGAGCCTTCGCCAGGCGCTGGACGTACTATTAGCACACCTCTAGAAATCGATGGCGGAAGAAGGTATTGGCGCTGGACTTAGTTGACGTCAGGCGGTAATGGATGTCTTCACTTTTCATTACCTGTTTTATTGTTTGTTGCCAGGTTCAGGACAGTGATTATAACGAATTCGTTCCGTTGATCGGTGATCTGAGATGTTCCTTGTACTTGGTGATGAAAACGTTAGTGTATAATGAAAAGTTTAACAAATTCTAAGGGAAACCACACTACAGGGAAAGAAAATAGATATCATTAACAATTATCACATATGGATCTCAATTCGAACGTTTTTCGAAAACTAATATGCATAGTTAAGTAAATTTATTAATTTTATATAATTCTTCAGCAAATATAGTTTATATTTTCCCCCGTACTTCACACACAGTTTTTACTGTTTTTTTGACTGACTAAATCTAAATCTATGTTAAGAAGGAAACATGTCTCATGAGACATCTTGAATATTAAATAGCCAAACACGTACATAAATCGCTATCGGGCACATATTTCGCAATCGTTCGGTTAAGGTTTGATCCCCGGACCGGCCATCCTGTCTGGTATTTTCGTGGTTTCGATCAAAAGGTCCCGGAGAGAGAAATGTGTTTCGTGGTCAGTAGGGGCACATACTCGAATAATAATGATAATGATAATGATAATAATAATAATAATAATAATAATAATAATAATAATAATAATAATAATAATAATATCGTAACTTTTCATTTTTATACGCAGATCGAGATCGTTTACCGAAACCCTATGAACAAGTAACACATGAAACGATTTGATTTACCACTAGATTTAGTTTATCCTGCTTTGAAAACAACCAAATATGCTATAACCACACCTTATTGAGGAGAAAATCTGATGTTGCGTCACCCTTTAAGATAATCTCACATGAGCTTTTATACATTTATGGAGTACATTTCAACTATCAATTTTCTTGAAGCTCAGAAAGTTGTTAGAATGATTTCGAAGGATAAATATTACATTTTTTCTTCCATGCACTGAAGGATATTCAATAATAATCTTCCAATCAGCTTAGTTCATTCGACGTAATACGATTTAATGATGTCTCTCCTGTGGTTATCCCCTCCACAAATCACAATAAAACTAGAGTAATCTAAACAAAACTTAAAGTAAGATTTCTTCTCATTCAGAATTTAATAGAAAGCAAGTAACACAAAACTGTTCAATTGATACACTTTTTCTTAAAATATTTGCATCCACGTTTAGGAGATTACTGGTACTTCGGTTACTTCGTTGTACTTACGATTGCTGGTAATTTCGAACTTCCAATGAAACGGAACAGCAGAAGTTGTAAATCGGAACAAATAACAAGTTAGTGTCCAGATTTAAAACTGCTTTCAGGAGTAAAACAGAAACCAATCAGTAGCGATTGAGCATCAAGTGTGACGTTTATGTGATTAAAGACTATTTGTTAGAAGAGTGAAGATGTACGTAAAAAATACGAGTTATAATAATATTTTTCAATTACTTACTACCTTCGGGTGAGCAAATCAAAGGCTACGGAAAAAGGAATCACACACACGCACACAGTACACTCAGACACCCGGTACAGACACCCGGTACAGACACCCGGTACAGACACCCGGTACAAACACCCGGTACAAACACCCGGTACAGACACCCGGTACAGACACCCGGTACAGACACCCGGTACAGACACCCGGTACAGACACCCGGTACAGACACCCGGTACAGACACCCGGTACAGACACACAGTACAGACACACAGTACAGACACACAGTACAGACACACAGTACAGACACACAGTACAGACACACAATACAGACACACAGTACAGACACACAGTACAGACACACAGTAACGACACACAGTAACGACACACAGTACAGACACACAGTACAGACACACAGTACAGACACACAGTACAAACACACAGTACAGACACACAGTACAGACACACAGTACAGACACACAGTACAGACACACAGTACAGACACACAGTACAGACACACAGTACAGACACACAGTACAGACACACAGTACAGACACACAGTACAGACACACAGTACAGACACACAGTACAGACACACAGTACAGACACACAGTACAGACACACAGTACAGACACACAGTACAGACACACAGTACAGACACACAGTACAGACACACAGTACAGACACACAGTACAGACACACAGTACAAGCACTGAGTGGTTGCTGGGGTGGAGAGGTTGGCAGCGAGTGGCGCTGTGCAGCTGCATCGCTATTTTCGTTTCGAGTCGCACGGGCTCGCATCTTCCCCTTGAAGTTTTGCCGCGTCGCTCCTAGACTAACCGCTACCCCTCTCTTCTTTCCCTCAACCGAGGGCAACTCGGTATCTCGCTGAATTGCGGCCCCGGAAGTAGTAAAAGAGCCTACTTTTCTCTAAAATGATGATTTCGACGGAAAACTAATTGTACAAACCTTTCTTTCTAGTAGCAAACAATGGAGTTCACATGATTTTTTGATGATATATTAAGGGATAACCGGTATAGAGTGAGTATATGTCTCTTCTATGTCTTATATTTTTACAATCTCTCAATTACAAGATTATATTAATTTATAACTTTTGTTATAAATAAGTATAAATTATTTAACAAATCTGATTGTTAAAACACTTCAAAAATACTCTTTTCAATTGAAAAGTATGTATAGTAGCAGTAACTAATGAGAGAATGAAAGATATCTTTCATTGACATACTTCCAGTATTAACATGTGTTGCCTCCATTCCTTCGTTCCATTCCTACGTTTTCGAGGACTTGATGGAAAAAAGTCATCTCATTCCAACTTGTTATGACTGGCAATAATTGGAGCCATTTGACGACAAATCGGTCGTCAGAGTGATGACAATTTTACGGAGACGTTCTTCTCGTGAAAATAATTTTACAGCTTCGAAACGTTCATTTCTCGCGTGAAGCGACCAGTTTCGCTGGGCGAGGGCGGCGGCAGCCTGTTAGCGCGCAGAAAAAGAAAGAGAAGTCGATTGCGGACGAGCGACGGCGGCCAGAATTTGATCTGCAGCCATCTCGCGTCCGCCGCCGTTTTATTACAGCTGTAACAGAGCCACTGCCGCTCCCAATCCCACCCGCTGGCGTCGTACGCCCCCAGAGCGTCCAGGATCACAGCACCATCCCTCTTCACCCTCGCCTCAGCCACACCCCGCGGCAGCCGAACTCGCATCAGGGCGACCAACGAGAGAGACTGAGGAATGGCCATTTTTGTTGGTCGCCAAAATTGAGGAATTACATAACTTGTAATTTACAGACATCAATGGCAGATTTTTAGACACTTGTTACATAACTAGGTGGAATTCAGCCGCTGGCTGGAGAATTCTAGCGGCCGGTTGTTCTGATCGGTAGTCCCAAAAGTTTCTGGTCTGACACTAAAAATCGTGCAAATTGTTAAAAGCTGATTGTGGCAGATAGTATAATGTATGGGCAGTGTAGTCAATTGCAACAATCTAGCTGTGTTCTTTTGTTTGAGACAGTCATTTTTTTCAGTTGTCAGTGAAGTTGCTTCAACGTTTAAAATTGTGTTTCGATGTGTGATAAAGTTTTTGTGTAGAGAAGGACATTCTCCCCAAATAATCAAGGAACGTTTGGATACTGTGTGTGGGGGAGCCTCTCCATCATATTCCACCTAGTCCACCTCTTCCATTCACAAATTAGCTTAATTTATCTTAAAAAATTATCTTTTTCAATGCAGATTATCAAATTTCTTAAAAATTGTTGCAATTAATACAATGTTTTTCGACAATTTATATTTTCTATTCTAGCATTATGAACGAGCTTTTTCGTTATAAGGAGTTGTTTTAAAATATCATCTTATGACACCTATTATGACGTATTTTTCGATTATTGGACGAATAATTGCGATATCACACATTCAGCCAATTGCAGCAAGAGAATTGTGGGGTGGTAGTGGTAAACCTAACATCCACCCATTGATTTTTCGCACAAATGTCAAATACCCGTGACATCACAATAAAATTATTTCAAAAAATTAATTTTGATTCTCTTATCAATTTATAATTCTGTTATTAAACAAAAAAACGTATTCAACTCATTTATAATGTTGTTTTATTGTATTCGTAGAAAAATGAAAACTAGCTCCTAACGTCGCTGGTTTTCAAAACGAGTACTCAGGCAATAAAACATAACATTATAAACTAGTTGCATTATATGATTTTTGAAGTTATTGATATTAAGTGATTTCAGCGGATATTATGATACTGAACTTATCTTCTATCATCAATTTTTTTATTAACGCTAAAGCATTTTATCAAGTGAAAACGTTTTCAATTGAAATTAATATATCAAAACAATTGAATCTGTGCTATAAAATCAGTAATGAATCTACTTTATCGAAAACAACGCAGAGTCGCTTAGATTCACTGACCGTTAGTCAGGGGACAGACTGTAAGCAGTGGGCCGTGACATGCATTGGTCGCGCATCTGCTTCTGACACTGAAATTAATTACCGTTGCGTGGAACTTACGCGGTGCGCACACGCGGTTTCCTGCGCCTGGCGAACGGTTGGGTTCTGTACTCCACACATATCATATGTGATAAGGGATTTCCAGAACACTCCTTCTGGTAAGAAAAACCAAATTTTTTATGCCACTGTGTTTGAGAATATTGGAAATTTCTTTCAAGAGAATCCATATATTTGTGCTAATAAGAAAATTTCTTAAGTTAAGCATTATGACTGTCTAAAATAATAAATCTGAAATTATGTAGAAAATAACTTGATCCATATTGTATTTAAATGAGGAATAATATGACTGCATTACAAGAAACATCATTTACCGTGTTTAAATTCTGCAGCAACTTAACCACAAGATTAGCAATCCATGTCAACAATTTCAATCGAGACCCATAATCAAAATCGCGCAGTATTGCACTAATGCTACTTAAAACTAAGCTACTAAAATGAACACAAATATGAACGAACTGCTCCTGAGATTGCGTGAGCACGTTGGTTAAATATGTCTCCAATAAGATTTGTACAATATATTGCCTATTCAATCGTTTTGTGACCTTAGATACTTATGTAGTAATATAATTATGTGTAAATCTTATCCATAGTTTTGCACGCACCTTTCCAATTTTCTTAATTCTCAGTTAGAATCCTGACACACTACTCTTTTACACTATTACTACGAGTGTTTTACCACTTTCTTGCTTTCTTCTTTGAAGTTAGTTTCAATCACAACTGAATTTTGAAATAAAACCTGAAATTCTTGCTTTATTGTAAAAAAGCATATTGTCCTTAATTTGACATAGTTTGTTTCCATTATTTTATGAGAAAAATTATCAATACGGCTGATATGGGCTGTGTGGTATGTCGTACTTAATGGCATTTTGAAGTTTGTGCGCAGGAAATACACGTAGATAGTAACTATTCTTTGAAGTCCATTATATAATTATTTACTAATTACTAACGACAGAGAGCTCCTTCGCAGCCCAAATTTTCTTTATCATGAACAATACATTACGCATAAGGATTAATGAGTATTTACATGATTTTGTTTCGATACACACATTTAAAAAGCAACATGCAAGCAAACGTTACGACTTATTTCATCATACTGCTCGTTATTCCTTTAAGCAATTACTTCTCTTCTCTAAGAACTGACAACTCATAAAATCTCCAATTTCAAGCTTTTGAAGTTGACCGTGAAAATTCATCAAGGATAAATGTCACATGTTACTTTTCCCTACAGCATTATCCGTGGGTTATTGACAGTCAATGAAGCCCATTCATAACTGCATTCAGTGAATCAATCTTTGTTCGCCCGGTCGCTAATATGAAAGTGATTAATGATGCGCAGTTATTGGATTTCACAGATCACGTGGCGTGTGAGGGTGAAGGAAGGGCGACCATCGAACAAAAGAGAAGTACAGGATGTCTGATAAAATCACACTGCGTTGACTGCGAACAGACGATATACTATAAAGAATTAAGCAAATGAAAATATAGGAACGGGTGACTAAGAGATGCTTCAAGAGAACGGCACATAACTTAATGTAAAAATTTCTTATTAGAAAGAGAGACAACTCAAGTCTAATATAAAACATCTTGCAGACAGAAATACGAATTCATTATTTTGTTTCCGAAAGCGACAAATGCTGTGGTCATTACTCTCGTAAGTGTAGGACGTGCTTGATTCCGGAAAGTGGCAGTGTTCCACTTCCGCTAGCACATGCTATTTGCGCAATTATGCATGTCACTTGGAGAAACCTACCCTCCAGAGCGCAGTCTAGATGGAAAACTACCGACAAGAGCAGCCAGTCGGTAGAATTCACCTCCAGACAGCGGCTGTATTCAACCTAGCTATCTAGCTAGTTAATCACCACTGTGGGGACTCGAACCCTAAAACCTCCCGATCAGAGACGTTGCAGTGGTAACTGCTCTTGGTCTAAGCCATTTCATACCTTCAGAATTAAACATTGAAGGGCACATGTATATGAATGCAATAGAAACAATGGTCAAAATTTTTTAACCTTAATTTCTATAGAACTTTGACACCGATGTAAATTAAAGTTGTCACCGTATAAAGAAGATTTTCTAAATAGTTTAATTTCAGTTTCACTTTAATATCTTTACTGTGCGTTCAGTTATTAATATTTTAGTTTATAAAGACATTTGTTTTTTTATTTTGATTTATGATTTGGTTTATGTTCTCTGTAACTATAGAAAGTAGATTAATCACATTTAGCAGGGTGTTAGACCACATTATTATCTAAATATTAGACTATATATAATTATTTACCATTACCGTTATAGTGATTTGTGAAATAATTTTTAAAATCATTGTTTAAAAATTGACCAATTTTTAAAAACTTTTAAGACGTATTTCTGTTTGTTTTAAATGTAGGACATGTGTTGTAATTTGCACTATTGTAAATAGGGTTCTGAACATATTCTGAAATTATCAGCTTTCTATTTTGCATATTTTTTCTATCAAATATTTATATGATAAAATGTACATTACGGGAATTTCACTTTAAAGTTTGGTAGTGAGTACGTAAAACCCTAATCAGTCATCAACACATGGATACTAAAATGTAAATACAGAATAAGTATGAAAGCATCGCAACATGCTGCTGGCGCCAGACTAACAGAGCTACTAACAGTCACAATAAAATTTATTCCTAGAAATGTTTTCTATAGAAAAAGAAAAAATGAGACTATCTCCATATTTTTTACCGTTCTTTGTAACGTACAAGGAGAAAATTAAACAAAACAGTTTGGAGCGGGTTTCGAGAAAAAAGCGTTTAAAAAAATTAAAATTGCATATATTTTGTGCAAAATTACAAAAAACTACTCATATTTTTTATTTCATTTTAAGGTCTGCCTCTTATTTTACAGAACTCACTCTTATTTTAAGATCTGTCTTTAGAGAACAGATTTCATTAGGAAAACTCTTTCTTTCGCCATTGAGTCGTAGAAAAACGTCCCCCAAAAAGCACCCATTTTGCGAGTTTCAAAAAATCAGGGATTTGAAAGGACAGAAGATGTGCACCATTCTCTTATTCTTCTTTTACGATATCTGAGGACAAAGTTTAATCAAAATATTTGGAGACGTTTTTAAGAAAAGTTTGAAAATGTTTTTGAGGACTTATGTAAAATCAAGATATCAGTTTGAAACTCCCAACCAACTTCAGTTTGTTCATGTCGGTTGGGGAATATCAATTTTGGAGAACATTGACTGAGCGGTTTTCCACCGCCCCGTGAAATACGAACAAACAGACTTTTGTCATCAATCTATTTTTGGTTGTCAAGACCAACAACACATGGATTCTGGCTACACCATATATTAGAGGAGGTAATTTACTAGACGCAGGAAGATTTATACTACACGTCTTCGTTACCAGGGCCAAACATTAAGAGTTTTTCTGTCGAAAATGTATCCTTTACCGAAGCACGTTGACAATAATGTCTCTTCTTATAGTCGTAAGGGCGAGAAAGTAAAAAAAGTCTTACGAACATTCTCAACATAATTTGCTTGTGATGTGAAATCTTTTAGAAGAATTACAAAGTATACATAATAATGGGGTATGGAAAATTACTATCAAATAATGTTGAACTTTCTGAATCTAATACGCCTTCCTGCATTTACTTTTAGATTTGAAAGTTATTAATACTACATTATAAAAACAAAATTGTCGAATTGTAGGTAACTTAAATAAAATCACTGAGATAGCAAATACCTGAAAACAATAATCTGTAATCTCTCATGGTAAAATGGTTTTAAAGTACACTTTTTTCTTGTAATGTATAACAACATATTCTACGTGAATATGAACCCCCACTTTTTAAACCATCCCGTACTTTAAAATAGAAAACTAATACTAAACTGTGTTAAGTAAACAAACATGTCATTTCAACCCATGTTAGGCAAAGTGTGGGTAAGGAGACGAATTAAGTTCGGAAATATTGTAGTGTTATCCCCTCTCTCCTATCTAATACAGTTTTGTATTAGAGCTTTATCGACTTCTCCGAATTCATTCGGCTCGTAAATCGTGTTTCAAATAAAAGTAAGTTGATACATAACTGATATGTTCTGTTGAATTTATCATGGAGTTTATTCCTATGTGAAATATTGTTACTTTGTAATTGTGTTAGTTTGATAGATATCGATTTTTATTAATGAATGCTATAATACCATTAATTAAAATATATAATATTTTTATGTCTATCATTATTCTGTTATGTTTTAGGAAAAGCGAAAACATGTCAGAAGTAAGCCGGTAGACGAGTATTAAAGCTGGAAGTGACAGCCCTTCATAACAAACAATGGTTAAGGACTCGCCTCTATTGTAGGAGGAATAACAAAATCTTGAAAAAAAACAACAAAAAAAACAACGCGAAAAAATTATAATTTAATACACGGAACATTCACTATTATTTGTTAAAAACTTATTTCTTCTCGTTTTCGATAAGCTTTGTCCTTCGAGGACGATAATTAACAGTACACAGTTTTTAGGAATAGCCACCCATAAGCAGTGGATTTAATTACTAGGAAGAACATTGTCATAAGTTAAATGAAGCGAGGTTGAAAACTGTTTCAGTCTTTCATTCAGTTGACAGTTTTGGGGAATTAAGGTGGTTTGAATCTGTATTTGGGATATCTGGATTGGATACGTGACCTAATCTGAATGTTATATCTGGATTGGATACGAGGGTATGTAGCATTTCGGCCTAGACTAAAGATTCAGGAGCCTGGAGAAGAGTAAAGGCGTTGATAAAATTGGAATGACCCAGGGGGCATTTAAAGTTCTTCTTATAACTATATTTTGAATGACTTAATTTTTGGAGATCGCTAGGAGCAGCACATACCCAAACTAGACATGTGTAAGTCATGGTTGGTAGAATTGAGGATTACAATATTATCATTCTTCGCGCAACATTCAATGAGGTGCTTCAAGATGCCAATGATAGTGAATAATCACTATCATTGGCACGTCGTAAGGAGAAGGAAAAACAGTCAATCGGTCAAGGACTTCCGACCGGGTCACTTCGCGATCGCGTCGCCGAGTCCCCTTCCCCTTCCTTTCGACGCACCGCTCTCTTCAGTTGTTTCACCGTAGCCTTCGCTAATTAGCTTGTTTTTTTGCCCTTCGTTCGCTCGAGGCGGCGCGTGTTCTCAGCGAACAATAACAGCAACGAAGCCTTTGCGGCGACCGGGGCGTCTCGCAGTCTTTTTAACGACCCTCGCAGCCCCGCTTCCTAAGTCGGCCCGTTGTTAGCCGCGTTAATGCTGTTGAAAAATTATCGCCGGCCGTCAGACGCGTTTGTACAACTGGATCGCGCTGGGCGTCGTTACGGCTGCCACGTGACACGGCTGGAGAGGCGTCGCGGCGCCGCGGCGTCGTGGCGTCGTAGCGTCGCGTCAGTTGTCTCAAAAAGCCCAACGTGAACAAACGAAGTTTGCGTCAATTGCGAATGGCAAGATGTCCCGTCCTATTATCGCAAGATACTAATCAAGCTGTATGGAAAGAAATATTCTGTAATTGATGTGGAATGATCAGAGGAATTCAGATTGCGAAGACAGGTTGAAAGTCTCATGAGCGCAGAAGACCCGAATAATTTAAATGACTCAGACGAGACTTGAAGCATAGAATGATGTTAATTACACGCACGGAGCATATCACATGGTAAGTCAATACCAAACAAGTCAATAACACGCACGTGGTATCTCACATAGTATCAGGCGGCCGTATAAATGCATTTTTGTTAATAATATAAATCGCGAAGCTTTTCCAATGCTTCTGATCTACACCGTTAGTTGATCTAGTGCAGGTGTATTATGGGGTGGAAATAGTTGATGATGACTTGTCTAAGTCCTTGACGGTTTTTCTATGTGTAAAAGAGAAGTTGTGTACAATAGTACCTATCACAACAAAAGTAGTACTACAGTAGTTATTGATCCCAAATGTGGCACGAAAATGTTTCGACAAAATATTATTTTTAAATATACACTATTTCATGTTTTTTCACATAAACACACGAAGAAAGAGGGAGTAATTCGTCTTAGTTTGAAAAATCTTTACGGAAAATCTGGGTAATGCCAGCTAATACACGATTATGATAAATGCCTGAGCAATATCAATATCAACTTTCTTAAGCTAGCTGGGTTATAAAAATAAGGCCAAAGACGTCAGATTAAACATATCATTTTTTACAGAAGAATAAATGTGCAAAAGGTACTGCAAAATACCAAGACTTTTTTTACACATGAATTGCGTGAATGTTCTATTTTAACAACCCGTGCCCCGGGAGAGGCGGCTCAACTGATTTCACTGCAGTGACTCTGACCGGGAGGTCCTAGGTTTGAGTCCCGACTGACAGAATTTTCGACCTTAGCAGAGTAGCTAGTAGTCGAGTTCTGTCGCTGTCAGTTCTGACGAGGATTCTAGAGGCCGTCTGCTCTGAACGGTAGTTTTAGATGGTTTCCCCGAACAAATCCGACGAATGCCGGAGCAGCACCCTACCAAACGGGCCACGGACCGCGCGCGATTTTTCCTTCCCATTCCTTTTCCTATCCTCACACCTTACGTAAGTACAGGCTCTGACAGTTCGATGCTCTGTTGCCGCACATTACTACGTGCAAGGCGCCACCTACATCGCAGATAAAATGAAATCTCTATACATTTAACACTTACCGGCAGGCGATGACACGTCTTGATACCATGTACATAATCTTCGTCACAGCTGAAACTTATTGCCTCCGCGATTCCATGAGCAGTCAGATGAGCGGCAACACTGAATCAGGTGATTCCTTGCTCCAGGGAATGGACATTTGGTTTTACTGATACCGGTTGAGAATTTTGATTATTGTCAGAATTACTGTTTTGATTCATTGGTATTTATTCGCAATACGAATTTTTTCACCACTTAAAAAGCTTGTGAAATGAGGAGCACCCACGGAGGGGCCGATGTTATTGTCCACTATTCACTGAAGGCACATTTGAACGATATCGGGTCGTCACACTGTTTAATCACTACACTATTTATATCACTTTTCACTCCTTTCCGCCGCGTGGTGTGGCCGCCCCGAGGGACAGAGACCGTTCGCGGCGAGGCGACTGGGTCAGTTGAACTCTTGGCACTAGGTTTGGAACCGAATCTGCTCGAGCGGCCCTCGCCAGGGGTCTCTAACTCCCATATAACGTGGTGGAAACCATTACGGTGGCGCGATCTGCAGCATCACCTTCGTATATGAACTAAAACACTAACTGCTGCAAACGATACTTTAAACGTGCGTGGCTTCTGCGTGAGTTCGCGGCCCATCATGTTACAAAAGATAACGTCGATGTTCGCGCTATCTTCAGAGGTTTCTTATAAGTATAGATTATGAATAATTGTACATTCAGAAGACACTTTTCGTATTTCTCACAAATCAGACAATTTGTATGTGGGAAAGTTGGCGAGTCTAACCTGCAGCTGCACTAGCGCCTCCTATAGTAGCACCCTCAAGCTTTGATGGAGAGTTGCAGGGCCGTGGCCCTCGCTGGTCGAGAGCGCACCGCAGGCTGACGCACCTTAAGCTTATCGGAGCGATCGGTTGCACGACCGTTCGCCACGAAGGCTCTCAACGGACTGGTCAAGATACTGAATCTGACTAGCTCTTGCATTTTGACAAGAATATATAATTTTGAGTTAATTGTGAGCATTTGTATCGGAGAGTGGAAGAGCACAACAGGAATACGACTACAGAAGGGAGAAGGGCGAAAGTAAGAAACAAAAAAGCTTCTAGCTACTATATTAATGTTTTAATCGAACCAGGAAGACATGTACATAGATCTTCGTCGAACGTAGGATCTCATCGTATTATTTCAATGGTCGATAGTCAATATGTAGTGATAATTCAGTTTAATTTTAACTTTCTCGCACTCACTTCCTAAGAAGAGAAAGTTATGTGCACCGGAAAACGGCGAATTTTAGGTATAAATACTTATATTGTCGGGGACTGATAACTAAAAAGTGTTCCTATATATAGTAAATGACTTCCTCTAATACGTAGTGTAGTCAGTACCCATATTAGGCGAGCCCGAAAATTCAGTTGATGGCAAAAGGTCTGTCTGGCCTCTGTGGTCAATTCTAGCCCGTCTAGTACATTTCCTCCAAAATTGATATTCCTGAACGATTTGAACAAAATTGATATCCCTGATCGATTTGAACGAAACTGGTAAACTGAGATTTACCAGTTTAAAACAGACATTTTGATTTTGGTGGGTACTTCACACGAAGCCTGAAAAACTTTTCAAATTTCTTTTTTAAAACTAGCACCATTTTTTTATTAAACTTTGTACATGTATAGAGTGAAGGACGCTTAAAAGACTGGCGCAGGTTTCATGTTCGTTGAAATTTCAGATTTTTCGGAATCCGAGGGGGCGAGGAATAATGGTGACAGGTGAGGCGGAAAGGAATTGTAAATAATAATTACTTCCATTTTACTCATAATTTAGTTTACTTTGTAATAAAAGATTGCAATAATAAGATACCCATGCAACGCAAAAAACTTCAAGTAGCAAATATTAAAGATTAAAATATTATAGGGAACGTTATAAATATAATATGAAATTTGGTAGTTCTCTTCCAAGATAACGGTATTTTGAGTACTATATTAGTTTGTGAATCATGGAAACAATATTAAAAACAAATTAAAGTATAGACTGCGTCTATCGGTAAACGATAGGAAACCGATATTTAATCTTGTCGAAAACGCGGGCTTCGAATGCGGAGTGGACTCTTCATTGTGAAAAAGGCTGCGGGTAAGGAACAGCGAAAGGCTACATAAAGCGACAACGGTTGAATAGCTGAGTTTTCAAATATACTGGCGTTATTGAAACGACTAAAGAGAAACATTTACAAGGCTATGATGAACTCGAAGAGTCATCATCCATTTACCATCACTGAGAATTATAATACAGTGTGCATATGTTTGCAACCGGTTGTCGGAAGATACTGAACGAAAGATAAGAACTGAAACATTTGTTCATATTACGTTTGATTCAGGTACTGATGATTATTGAAGCTACTCACATGTTTCTTAGGCTACAAACTTGATAAATTTCACTTTACACTTCTCTGTTTTTAAATAAGTGAAAAACTTTGCGAAATCAAATGAGTAGTATGGGGATGAAAAAAATGTTTTCTTGTATAATATATTCATGAAGACATCTGAACGAGAAGTCAGATGTTAGAGAGCAATTTAAGTAAGAATGTTAGAATAAGCATTAAAGAAATTATTACGATATAAAAAGAAGGACAGCTAACTTTAGTGTGACGAGACTATGGCTGCAAAATGATGAGAAAGTCAAAGCAATAACCAAAATTGGGTCGATTAGAAGGGGATATTACATCATATGCCAGAGGATGGTACGAAAATGAGTCAACGGAAGCTAATGATAAAGGAAATGGATGGAGAATGGGAACACTGAAAAACGATGGTAAGAAGTAAAAGAAGAGTGACGTTATACAAATGAAATATATCAAACTGGAAAATCAATTAAACTATAATACAAAATGGCAAAAACGGATACCGGTTGCAGATGCATTGCAGCAGTGAAAACAGGATCGCTCTCTGCTTTCTTGTAACCTCAATGAAAGAAGTTGATGAGACCCCTCCCCTCTTTTAGAACGAACAGAACTTCTCTTCCAGATTTTTCACCAGCTGTCTCTTCCAATGTATGCCAACTCTGTGGGCGAGATCGGGTTGCAAACAGTGTACGCCACCCATCCCGCGGCTCTTGGGATAGACTTAAGCTGGTCTCGGTTGCAAATCAAGACGAATCCCGTGACGGGACCAGAAAAGGAACGGAAATTAACGCGGTGAATGTAAAAGAGGCCGACCCACGGCAGAACAGAAAGGACAACATTGATGTGAAACCAGGCGTAGGAATACAATCAAGACGGAGGGCACGAAGGAACCAGAAAAAAGTGAAAGTTTGGCGCAACGAGACGAAACATGAAAAACATTGTGCGAATGTAAGAGGATCGAGATCCAATACTATTATTATAGAAAGGAATGGGGAAACTTACGATATCGATTCAATCAATAAATATTTATACAAGTTGCATGTTTATTAGTGTACACTGCTAATACAATTAAAATTAAAAAAACTGAAGTTCCGTTATTATTATGTGTGCACTACATTCCGATTAATAAATCCGTAATCTTTTATTTTGCCTTTTGAAAAGAAGAAAATTCCCAACAATATTTTATCTCCCCGTGCCGTTCGCCACTGTAGATTTTGTGCCAGCGCACAAAATCTATAGTTCTACTACCACTGACGATATGATAGAACAGCACACAGTAAATGACTGTGTGATGTGTGGGTACGTGTTGGGTTGGAGAGAGAGAGGGACTGGGAGAGGAAGAGAGAGAGAGAGAGAGAGAGATCCAGAGCTAAAAGAAAGAAAAAAAGGAGAAAGAAGAAAGAAATACGAAAGAAAATATAAAGAGGAAAGAGACGGATAAATAAAAAAGAAAGATAGAGTAAAATAGAGATAGGCAGTGCAATGAAGAGAAGGGATGAAGCGAGACAATCCCCGAATTGGTGTGGGGCGACGTGCAATAAAGTAGGTTGGAATCGGGATGGTCGTATGGACAACCGGGGCCGGTCGGATGGGTATTCGAATGGCACTGGGCGTGGGAGAAGGCGGCCGAGTGGATCGGTGGGCGAGCAATCCTACGAACAGGTCGAGCAAAGCGGACGAAGCTCGACGAGGGCCGAGTCGCGAACTAGGTGGGAGGGCCTGAAGAAAATGGCGGAAGGGACGAAACTGCTTAAGAGTCTTCAGCGTTGAGTATTTACACGTCACCTTCAGACGCTCCCTGCTCTTTGTTAACTGAACTGCCTTTTTACATCCTAAGGTATATTAAAGCTAACTTCGTCTTTATCACTCCGTTGTCGCTCGTAGGTTTATTGCGGCCAAGAGTCTTCTGCCGTTAGCCGAGTGGACCGGTGGGCGAGCGCGGGCGTGGGCGTGGGCGCCGAGTGGCGAGTGCGACGCGATGTGGCTCTCGGTGCAGCGAGCTTTGTGGCTCCGCTTCCGATCTGGACTCAACGATCTCCGTTTTCGACAGCGCGCGCCCACCCGCCGAATGGTTATAGCATTTACCGGTGCCTGCGTGCTGCAAATTGAATAGGTTTTCCTTTGTTCTCGGTACTGGTGACGAAGCAGTGATATGCAGACAACCATGATTGCTATTCGGGGACGAACAAAATAAAATCCTTTGATCTGCGGTTCGTTTTGTTGGTCTCTAGAGACTTTTGTAAAGGTTTACTAATTACCACAGGTATATAATCAGTTCCACAAATACCTTTATGCCTTCGTGTATGCGATAAAGTAAAGTCATAATTTGCAATGGAATTTAGAGAATGAAAAATCTCACAATGAGAATTAATGTTATTTAATAATGCCTCTTTTATTCAAGAAAATATGTAATACAGGTGTTAATCGTATTTCTTCGTGATCATCTGATTAGTGTTATACAGATACTCGTATTTATTTTATATTGTTCATTTACATGCTTTACATTACGCAAATTTATTACTAGGCGTAAATATTATTACAAACGTCATTTAAACCTTAAAAAAATTACATTTTATCTCTTAAGTGACATTTCCTTTAGCCCGTTTGTCACTGTGGTAAGCAAGAGTAGATTATACACTGATGTTTGTGAAAATTGCAACACCCAAGAAAGAATAACCGAAGTCAATTAACAATCGGTTGATGTGTAGAACAATGTATCAATAAGAAGTGATTAAATTAGCGTAGAGGTGGCGTGCAGGTTGGTCTAGCAGCGCCCTGCCTTGTGTGACTGGTCAGTGTCACGCCACAGTCAGAGGGTGCCGACAAACGACGTGTAAACGTGTAAGCAAGTGCCAGTATGCCTCTTCGACGCAAAAGGGCGCAATATCAGCATCTAAATGAGTTATAACGGCGCAGAATGATCGGTTTCCGGGAAGCGGGTTTGTGTCGCCGTGACACTGCGACCCGAACGGGGCGCGCTGCTACGACAGTGATGAGTATGTTGAATCAGTGGATAGCGGAGGGCCGTACACAGCGACGAGCGGGTATCGTATTTCCAAGTTCCCTTTGAAGCCATGCCACGACGTCTAGAGGCTCTGATGGCAACGCTTGGCGGCTTCACACCGTACTCAAGGTCAAAACGCAAGTACGGTCCTGTAATTCTAATCATTTTAATAATGTATGTTGAGATATTCATAATCTGTGGAATGAATTTCATTGTAATAGTATGTCTCCTTCTTGGTGTTACAATTTCCACAAACACCAGTGTATAACAAGTTTATAAAGTTGATCATTTTGCAGAATAATATTATCAAACGAACGTTCTTTTTGTATTTTAATGATTTAAGGAAACGAAGTTAATTTGTATTTGACACCTGTTATGACGTTATGCGTGCTACCTGTGAAAATTTGTTTACAAATGGTAATTATATATGAAGTTATGTTACATAAAATTATAGATGGATTTCAACGAGGCATTTTGTAAACACATAAAAACGGACGGATGGATAGAGGGATACACATCTGACAGACACCTAAATGACAGATTCCTAATCGACATGCACCTGACAGAGGAGCAGTCAGGCAAAGAGAGAGAGAGAGAGGGGGAGAGAGAGAAAGAAAGAGGAAGCGTGAGGGAGGGAGAGAGAGGGAGAGAGGGGGAGAGAGAGGGAGGGAGAGAGAGAGGGAGAGAGAGGGGGAGAGAGAGGGAGGGAGAGAGAGGGAGGGAGAGAGAGGGGGAGAGAGAGGGAGGGAGAGAGAGGGAGGGAGAGAGAGGGAGGGAGAGAGAGGGAGGGAGAGAGAGGGAGGGAGAGAGAGGGAGGGAGAGGGAGGGAGAGAGAGGGAGGGAGAGGGAGGGAGGGAGAGGGAGAGAGAGGGAGGGAGAGAGAGGGAGGGAGAGAGAGGGAGAGGGAGGGAGAGGGAGGGAGAGAGAGGGAGGGAGAGAGAGGGAGGGAGAGAGAGGGAGGGAGAGAGAGGGAGGGAGAGAGAGGGAGGGAGAGAGAGGGAGGGAGAGAGAGGGAGGGAGAGAGAGGGAGAGTGAGGGAGAGTGAGGGAGAGTGAGGGTGAGGGAGAGTGAGGGTGAGGGAGAGTGAGGGTGAGGGAGAGTGAGGGTGAGGGAGAGTGAGGGTGAGGGAGAGTGAGGGAGAGTGAGGGTGAAGGAGGGAGAGACAGACATAGACGACACAAACAGACCGACCGGTGGACAGACAGACACAGGTTTGTGTGCATAGGAGATGGCAGAATTCTTCCCTCGTTGGATGGCGAGATCTGGCGGTGACCTACATGTCGGCTCACCAGCGGTACCGCCCCGATCGGAACAAGCTCGAAGCTCCCGACTGTTCTACCGACATGTGTAGTAGTGTAGTGCAGTGCATGTAATTGTGTGTCGGAACTCGAACCCTAGTATATCTCGGTCAGATGTACTGCAGTGACATCAGTTGATGCCCTGAGCCACCAAAGTTGGGGCGGGCCGAATGTATCAGAAGTCGCTGGAATGACATGAAAGCGTTTCACGCATTTGCGTCGGCACAGTGCATTCGTGCAAAGCTTATGTAGTGTACCAAAATACTCTGTACTTCAGCACACACTGTCCTTGTTCGCAAACTTTAAATAAAAATATACGACTATATATATCGTTTATTACGTGATCCTGTTGTCTTATTTTCCAAATCGACGCGTTATTTATTAAATTGATGATTAATTAAAACAATTCTCTCACCAAAAGAAGCAGTGAGAATGGATGTTTCAAATGAAGATAAACTCAAGCTGACTTCCCTTCTCAGAAACAATTGTGACTGGTAGAACATAAAATCCGGGAGGAAACAACGCACCCGCTAACAAACCCTCAGGGGTAACACTAAAGGAGAGCATCTCGTTCAAGCCTTCTCCTTGGGATTTCTTGATATCTCTCTCTTTAACGTTTGACAATTTTGAAAGAGCAATACTGAAATCATACACAAACACAAATTAGAAAGTTATGTAATAAGTGCTTGAATCACCTCGCGAACGTGTTACATTTTTCTCTCTCGTCAGACTGTCCGGTTAATACATCTGCAAAACGAAACCCATCAGAGGAATGAAAATGTAATCTTAATAGCTGTTGGGCATTAGGAAATTAAAAGCCGCCAGCCGTTCATAAACCACGTGATTTTTAAACTTTTCATTGAACTTGCATTTCATTGAAAACACATGACAAACAACAGAAGGAATATACACCAACAAGATAAATAACTCATACAATGTAGTAGTAAAGTTCAACAGTTCATTTAAAGTATTATTTTTTAACTTATTTCTCAATGCAGTAATTCTGAATTTTAAATGAAAAAACATCATTATTATTATCATAATTATTATCATTATCATCACCATCATCACATTATTATTATTATTATTATTATTATTATTATTATTATTATTATTATTGCTAATTTCTAGTTCTTCATAAAAAATTGAAAGATGCCAACGTCGACCTACATGAATCTCTTAATGTTGATGCAACCTCGTCGGTGCTCCCTGCTGAATAATTGTTTAGAAATTTTAATTCTTTTCGATACTAGTTGTTCAATATGTATCAATATGTATCTTCTACTGACGAGAACTCCCAACCTCCAACTTCTTTCAACGAGAACAGATAGACACCGTTTTCGACTAGCATTGTTTTCCGAATCTGTAAAGTGAATTCAAATGTCACTTACATAATACTTTCTTAATCGAAACGTAAAAAAAATCGGAATACTAACTCTGATACCTCAACATTTTCATTAACTAGTTTCGAAATCGAGAATTTTGTTCACAACGTTGTGGGAGAGTACCTCTCAGAATTTTCATTGGCATACGCCACCGTAACTTTTCATTTACTTTGTCAATATCTTACAATGACGCCAATATTGAAAATTTTGGAATTCTTTCTCATACTTTATTTTGAATTTCAGGGGTAAAAAGTCAAAACTTGCACCACTTTCGATTTCTAAAACTCCATCTGGTATATCCTTCATCGTGGTAACATCCTTTTTAACACAATTGGAACAGACAAGTGAAAATGGGTATAGAAACAAAACTACCGCGTCTCACGCAACAATCGAATCAAAACAAAAGACTGTCGCGTTTGAGCATCGAAGAATAGAATCCAATTGAAATGGAAGATGCGTTTTACTCTTACGTATTAAAAGATATTTCTAATTTATATTATTTTTCCTACAAGAATACGGTAACGAAAAATATTGTAACGAAGTTGTAACTGTAGTTGTAAATATTGTAACGCCGAAGTCGCTGCGCGTGGATTGCGTCATCTGCCGCTGCTCCTTCCCTTCCCCCCGAACTAGACGGTTCCGGACAATCCGCGAGCCGCGGAGAAACGCCCAGAATATGCCGGGTGCCTGGAGACAAGAGCCGGGCAGGTATAAATGCGCCTCTGCCGGCGGCCGCGAGTTAGTTAACAGGAGAGAAGTTTAACAGAAGTCAGAGTTAACAGAGTCAGTGAGAAGTTTTAGCAGAAGTCAGTAGTGAGCAGTAAGACGTCAGTCCGTCAGTGTGTACGAAGTGGAAGCTGTGCTGGGAAGTGTGCATTGCGGTGAAGAGTGGTGCAGTGGTTGAACAGCAGTCAGCAGTCTGAAGTCTGCAGTGGAAGCTGAGCTGTGAAGTGGGCATCGCGGTAAACAGCAGTGCAGTGGACCCTGGTGTGCGCAGTGAAGTGTGGTCTGCGCAAGGAATTGTGGTCTGCACAGGGGAATTGTGGTCTGTGCAGGGAATTGGGGTCAAGTGCAGTGGACCGTGGACAGTGCATGGACTGACTGATACTGTAGAAGAAGAGAACTGTTTAAATAAATAGTGTGTAAGAAGTGAACTGTGTAAATAAATCAAGAGAACGGAGTCGTGTGTATCAGTGTAAATAATTAAGTGTAATATATCTGTAAATAGACAAAGTAGATTTTAGTGTATAATTGTTCCCGAATAAAACGTCTTTGTTTAAATTATTGTGTTGGTTTTAATTCACCACGAGAAACGTTACAATTGGTGTCAGGTGTGTGGGGTTGGTGTGTGTTTAAATCAGAATAACGTGTGGTGAATTAAAACCTTAATGAAAATGGAATTCACAAAATCCTTACGGGAACTGAGAGTAACCGAGTTGAAGATGGAGTTAGAAGACAGGGATCTGGAGACCACCGGAACGAAAGCAATATTACAAGAACGTCTTGCTAACGCGTTGAAGGCAGCAGGAGAGGATCCAGAGAGTTTTCGCTTCGAGATGTATTACAAGGGTATCTCTGTCCGAGCAGTCGTAGCAGAAATGCGAAAAATATGGGAGATAGCTGACACAACGTCAGAAGAAAAAC
Source organism: Gryllus longicercus (assembly GCA_038098605.1). Classification (NCBI taxonomy): domain Eukaryota; kingdom Metazoa; phylum Arthropoda; class Insecta; order Orthoptera; family Gryllidae; genus Gryllus; species Gryllus longicercus. The sequence continues at coordinate 1,523,255 of JAZDUA010000166.1, read as the reverse complement.
TGACAGAAAATTCCAGAATTTCGGAAGAAAAGGTGTCAGAAAACCTGGAACAACAGATAACGCCGAATAATAGATTGGTTAGAGAAGAAATCGAGGAGATAATTTTAAAGAACGAAGAGAAAGTTGACAAAATTGAAGAGAAATTTCTGAAGAGCGAGGAAAAATTACTAAATCCAGAAGAAGCGGCAGCGAAAGAAGAAGCGGCAGCGAAAGAAGAAGCGGCAGCGAAAGAAGAAGCGGCAGCGAAAGAAGAAGCGGCAGCGAAAGAAGAAGCGGCAGCGAAAGAAGAAGCGGCAGCGAAAGAAGAAGCGGCAGCGAAAGAAGAAGCGGCAGCGAAGGAAGAAGAAGAAGCGGCAGCGAAGGAAGAAGAAGTGTCAGCGAAGGAAGAAGAAGAAGCGGCAGCAAAAGAAGAAGAAGAAGCGGCAGCAAAAGAAGAAGAAGCAGCAGCAAAAGAAGAAGAAGAAGCAGCAGCAAAAGAAGAAGCAGCAGCAAAAGAAGAAGAAGAAGCAGCAGCAAAAGAAGAAGAAGAAGCAGCAGCAAAAGAAGAAGAAGAAGCAGCAGCAAAAGAAAAAGCAGAAGTAGAAAAAGAAGTTTTTAAACGAGTGGTAGAAAATGAAGATGGCTCCCAGAAGAGGAGAAATGATTTTGTCTACCGAATTGAAAGGTTCCAGTATGAAAACACGCGGGTCATCCATTCCAGTCGGCTGGCACCGTACGCAGGAAGTAATGAAAATGACGGAGAAAACACCGCACGGGTTTGTGAGCTGAACATGAGAGAGTTAACTTTTGACGAGTTTATGTCTCATCATGGCGGGAATGATATAGCGCGTTATGGTGTGACAATGGAAGTACAACAGGACCTGTTCACGGTACCCCATGAATATTCATTAGCGCATTGTGTCGCCCAGGATCTAGATATGACCAGAGGCATCGGTGTCGTATTCAAGAGCAAGTACAGGAGAATAGAAGAACTAGAGAGCCAGCAACCGGAAATTGGGAAGGTTTTGCAACTGCGCGACGTGAGTAGATATGTGTATTATCTCATCACAAAAAGTAAGCCACATCACAAGGCCTCCTATCAGGATATTTGGGAAACTTTGATTGAATTACGCCAACAAGTTCTGCAAGACAACGTCCAGAAGCTTGCCATGCCCAAACTGGGATGCAGTTTTGATAAACTGGACTGGAGAATAGTGAGAAGCATGTTGGAAGTTCTCTTCCGGTACACTGGGGTAAAAATCTTAGTCTGCAGCTACCATCATGGAAAATCAGCTTATCCGAAGAAGACAATTGACTGTCAATTCTTCTTAACCTCCAACTGCAATAGAGGCTCCAGCTGCAAATATCTGCATGATTTCACTAAACGCGATCCGGGACGGATCGCATCTAAGGAGGGGGCAATGTAACGAATATTGCATCACCTGCCGAAGTCGCTGCGCGTGGATTGCGTCATCTGCCGCTGCTCCTTCCCTTCCCCCCGAACTAGACGGTTCCGGACAATCCGCGAGCCGCGGAGAAACGCCCAGAATATGCCGGGTGCCTGGAGACAAGAGCCGGGCAGGTATAAATGCGCCTCTGCCGGCGGCCGCGAGTTAGTTAACAGGAGAGAAGTTTAACAGAAGTCAGAGTTAACAGTCAGTGAGAAGTTTTAGCAGAAGTCAGTAGTGAGCAGTAAGACGTCAGTCCGTCAGTGTGTACGAAGTGGAAGCTGTGCTGGGAAGTGTGCATTGCGGTGAAGAGTGGTGCAGTGGTTGAACAGCAGTCAGCAGTCTGAAGTCTGCAGTGGAAGCTGAGCTGTGAAGTGGGCATCGCGGTAAACAGCAGTGCAGTGGACCCTGGTGTGCGCAGTGAAGTGTGGTCTGCGCAAGGAATTGTGGTCTGCACAGGGGAATTGTGGTCTGTGCAGGGAATTGGGGTCAAGTGCAGTGGACCGTGGACAGTGCATGGACTGACTGATACTGTAGAAGAAGAGAACTGTTTAAATAAATAGTGTGTAAGAAGTGAACTGTGTAAATAAATCAAGAGAACGGAGTCGTGTGTAACAGTGTAAATAATTAAGTGTAATATATCTGTAAATAGACAAAGTAGAGTTTAGTGTATAATTGTTCCCGAATAAAACGTCTTTGTTTAAATTATTGTGTTGGTTTTAATTCACCACGAGAAACGTTACAATATTGAACGACACATTGCCGATAATAGGTTTGGTTGGTTATAAACCTAGGCTATCGCCTCTGTTTACAAACTTCAAGAGTAACTTCAACCACGTCTGTTATTTGGTGTCTATAGGCCTAGCGACGTTACTGACAACAACAGGCTGTATAAGAAACACGGTTTATCTTGCGTTTTCCGTGTGCGAAACATATTCGGGCATGGCCTGTTAAAAAATAATGTATTCAATATTTGGGCGAGGTGATTCGCGCCCTTAGTAATGTATTTGCGCCTTTAAAATATGTTGTTAACACGCTGTGCGCGCTTGTTTTTCACGTGCGAAACTATTTTTTTCGAAGTGTGCAAAACATGGCCGAGTGTGTGCAAAATACCTGTAAGGATTCGCAATTGTCTTTCGCCTTGCCGACGTCTTTGTTTATTATTTACAAGAAAACAGTGTTACGACATTGACTGGAATCAATTTACTTGTGTACATGTAAGGTATTTCTAGTTATTTGATATTTAATTTATATTCCTTTACTTGACGCATTGCGTTTAGCTCACGGTGTGTTAAGTATAGTATACGCAACACGGGCACGTGGTGATTCACGCACTGGTCTCTTTGTCGACCTCGCACCGCTCGAACGACATCTTGTGCTCGACTTGACTCGTTCGTGAATCACCTGTTTCGCGCCCTTGTTACGTAAACTATTTGGACATTTGGACATTTTGCGCACGCTTCGTAATGTTTCACACATTATTATTTAGAATGAAACACTTGCGGTTTCACACACTGAAACAAGCATGAGAATCCATGTTTTGCTTGTGGCGTGTAAAACAATATAATGATAAAATGGTTTACATTTGACCTTAAATAATTACTTGATAGTAGTATTAGTAACAACAAACTTGTAAAATGACTAGTCTCTTTGTGAAATTAAACTGTATTCGTGCACTGAACTTTCCAATATATTTACTAGAGACGATTAAATGAAATACATTTAATTTGTATCTTTAGCCCGGTAAAACGGCGTCAGAGTAGATTAATATGCATGAGTTCGCACAACGTGATAAAATATCTATTGAACTTCCGCTATAAATAAGCACCGGCATTGGAGTTTTGTGTACATTGAAAACTGCAGTGTTTTTCTCGATGAGCGATATTTAATAACAAGCGCTTAAAACTTTGAGGAACCAATATAACATTTCGCATGCTTGTTCACTTACCTTTTCCCAAAATTAATCACAATAGAATAACAATGTGAAAGTCGATTAAACTAAAGGTACAATATACTCCTAAATATCCATTAAAACACCGTCCAAGCTCTGCTAAGTAATTAAGGATGGTGAATTCAAATAATATTTGCAACTCGTTTTCTCTATAATTTTTCATTAGATACCATGTTTCATATTATAAGATGGGTTTAATTAACGTTTAAGGTAAATGAGAGTTGTGGTTTACAATAATATGAGACGTTTTATTAAATAACTTTCTTCTATGTGCAATATTATCGTGAAACCTTTAAGTAATATTTTACTACACATGGCGGTCTGTTTAAAATAGCACAAATTATATCAAACATTAATAACATATTTACAAATCACTTGTGTAATATAAAATATAATTACAATATAAGAAACTTATTTGTTTGCTCTGTTGGTACAACACAGTGGTTCTTTAGTTGAGATAAAAAAAATCTCACAGAAATCGAGCTCTCTCTAGATATAATTTATCATTAAAACTCTGGCACTCTCTGCGGGGACGTTTAAACAAGCTCCCGTAGAACTTCCGTATGCTGGTTTTCGAGTTCTTTGGATCGTTTTGTTGGAATTCGCCAGCAGCAGGCGACCGAGGAGGCGGGGTGGGTTGACGGGAAGAGTCTTGTGACGGATCAAAGGCCTGCAGCGACAAGCGAAGAGGAAAACGCGTTGGCCGAAACACAGCTAATTGTTTGCGCTCCAACTGCGCTCCCGAGGACAGATGAGACTGTGTCTCTTGCTCCTTGCGCGGAAATCGACTCAAAGATGGTTCTTTGATGCGTGACCGAGAAGTCCTTTTCATTTTTCTTCAAGTGAAACAGTACTGAAAGGTAACGTTCCTGCAGTGTTACCAGCTTCATTAGTAATGGTTTCTCATTAAAACAAACTCGAGACGTTTCGACAAGAGAAAGTGAAAGGGAACGGAATGGTATGTCGTAGTACGAGTAGAATAGAAAATAACTATTTCTAAATGATAAAAGCATGATAAAGACAAATTCTGTTTGTCTAATTTGTATACAAGATTTGCCTGATTTTAAGAAGCCAGGAAAAATGGGATATACTAGCCCCAGAAATACTCGTTACCTGAGATTATTAGAACAGATTAGAGACATTAGAAGGGAGTTCACTGTATAAAAAGAAGAAAATTTATTTCTTCGTGTAGGCAGTACAGAGGGTAGTATATAGAGCTACCCTAGAAAAATCGATGTAACGATTTTCACGAGAAATTCGTTTTTTGTTTTTCCTTTTTGGGATGCGATATATTAATAATTAATATGTATTGCCTTTGAAAAATCTCAAAAATAAGATTTTTGAGTTTTTAAGTTAAAAAAATATTTTTAGTATCTCACTGTTTTTCGTTATGTTGTTTGGATGTATATTTTTAATTGTGACTTATTTTGTTTATTACGGAACTGCTATAAGACCAACAAATCTTCACCAGATGGTAGGTATGATAAAGATGCTGTATTTGCTAGATGGCAAGGATGCAGTAATGCGAAAGGAAATCATATGTTTCTGGAAAGAAAAATGTGAAAAAAATAGTCCATTGGTTGAGCATCATAAAATAATTGTGCCTCCGGTTCATGTAACGTTAGCCCCTATAAAGAACTTTATGAAATCTGTGGATAAAAGAGGTCAGGCCTTCAATCATTTGCAATAAACATTTCCCAAACTGAGTGAAGCAATGCTCAAATCAAGTATATTGTTTGGACCACAGAAAAGAAAATTCTTGAAAGATCCAACCTTTGAGACCAAACTGACAAATGTCAAATTAGCTTGAAGGGATTTTTCCGCAAAAGAAAAGATAATAACTATGTTTACATTGGATAATTACAAGATGATGTGGGGTAGAATGTCGCTTAAAATTAATATTTTATATTCTCACCTTGATTCCTTTCCTGACAATTTGTGAGTCTTTACCGCTAAGCAGGTTGAACTTTCTCACCGAGAAATCCTTACGATGGAACAGTGTTATCAAACACTGGAACCCTGCGATGATGGACGACTGTTTCTGGGGTCTTGTTAGAGAGAGTGCCCAAACGGCGTACGAAAGAAGAGCGTCTTCGTCAAATTTTTTCGAATATGAAGTCGAAAATATGTTGTGAACTTACTTAGAACTTCCAATGGCATCATGTCTACAAGTAGGGGTAAAATAATTTTGAATTCTAAAGTTCTGAATATATATTTCTTGTTTGTTTTCGAACAGTGAATATTCACCAGTGCTGTTTTTGATTCTGTAATGAATACAGAAAATGGGACGTGATAGAGAAAAATGATTTTACCAGCAAATTCAGCATTTCAAAATTAGGTAAATACATCCATTTACAAACCATATGCAAACAATTTTTAATTTGTTAAGTATCTTTTTATCTTGGAAACACTCGATCGTCCCCCGTTCATCCATCGAGGGATAACAGAAGTGCCTAAATCGTTCACAGGATTTTCTTCGAAATGAAAATTCCCCGACCGAGTTGATCATACTCAAGTTCTGCGAATTGGAAACGGATCTTTTAATTTTTTTAGGGAACTCTATTTTTTGTGGCATAATTATAGCCTCACACAATTATGCTGAATTTAATTCTGCTTGACGCTGAAGAATATTGAAAGTGTCCGAAGCCGTTTACCAGTACGCGCGTAGATCACAAGCGTTGAAGGTCTCCCGACAAGAAAAGTTTAGCGCGAGTTGAGGAAAAGTTGGTCGCCCGCGAATCATAACCCTCGTTACACCCCATTAATCGGAGCCGACGACAGCGGTTGCACCGCGCCCTTGCCGGGAGCTTAAGGAGTTACGCGATCCAATTAACTCTATTTGTGGCGAAGCGTCGCGAACTGGCCAACTTGCCGCCCTGCTCGCAAACAGATGGCTTTGAAGTTGGGGAGGGGGGAGGTAGGCTTCTTGTGAAGGCCTGGGATACGGGGTGGGTCGGGAGCGGGGCGGGGCGGGACACAACGGGATACGGCGGGTTGAGGCGGGGATAGTGTGGGGCGAGGTGGTCGGGGCGAGGAGAACGGGACGGGGCCGACCGTGCGGGGCAACAGGGCGGGGCGGACAGGGCAGGACGAGATGAGGCGGAGCAGGACAGGATGGGGCGGGGCGGGAGAAGGCAGAACGGGGCGGGTGCGGGACGTGGTGGAACGGGGCGGGGCAGAACGGGGCGGGGAGAGGAACGACGCAGCTGCGCCTGTGCCACGGATTAGAGAGGCGGCAAAGCGACTCTTCTCAGCGACCGAGGAGGAAAGGAACCAATTGTTATTCATATATAATACCAGGCGTGCATTGGAAATTGCCGATGAATTACTGAGACACCTAGCGAGGTGGGAATTTATCTGGCAATTTCCAGTGCAGGAGTAGTATTTATTAAGTATGCATCACGAATGATATTACTTCCAAAAAAGTTTCACAAAGCGCCAAATATTAAATATACTGTCTCCGCCGCCGAGTGCAGGCGATAGCGTTTATTTCAAGCGGTACCGCATAAGTCAATTTAATACCTGTAATCACACAAGCATGCAGTTAGAAAATATTTCAACATATTAAAAAGGCGATCAGAAGAGATAAAATGTATATTACACGTGAATGAAAGTCTATTATTTTCACCCTCGTAAGTGTACATTTGTGCTACCGCGCTAGAGAAAAATCAATTTGCACTTGATAGTCCCTTTTGCTATTTGTGACATAAATAACTGTTATGCAATAAGGGGAGGGGAGGTAGTTTAAGTCGAGGTTCATTCGAAAAGAACAAAGATTATTATCCGTTCAACCTAAGAAAAAACCTGATGTAAACAAACTGAAGAAATGTTTGTGCCGCACTACGCTTCTGAATGGACACCTCCAAGCGCACTACTTTCGATTACGCGAATAGCATTCCCCTTCAATTCAAATGGAATAAGAGCTGTCATGCAAATGCCACATTCATGCAACTACTTCACTTACGATCAGTCTGCTTCAGAAAATGGTTGCCAATAACCGGATGTGAATTATTTGTATATATTGGTTGACATCAAATTCGAAATTTCTTTATTACAATTCACACGCTGCAACAATTTCGCAAGCGTTGGTGTTTCATTTCTGCACTTTTGCCCGTTTCATGCAAAGAATGTGTATTGATCGAACCACAGTGACTACAAAGTCATCGTATGCTTCAATCACAGGTTTCTTTCCTTTCTTTTGTTCTCTGGCGTCTGTAGTTGTCCCTTATCAGTGAGCTCTTTCCGGAGTTAATAAACGATGGATACGGATATCCCAGTGAACACTGCAATTAATTTCAGCGGTAACGACGGATTGAAAACGTTCAGAACGATGCGCTTTTCGCTACTCCGAAGAAATTTTCCACACTTGTGTTTAATTACTGAAGGGCCAGCCATACTCTGAGACATTCTAAAGCGAACTGCATAGCACGGCCTCGCAGGTCGATCGGCGGCGGTCCCACGAGCCACGGCACTCGCGCCTGACCCATGACGATCAGCACGATCACGGGCTGAACTGTTAGAAGCTCGTTATCTTATCGCAAAGAACACGCAGTCAGATCACAATGCTCTTCATTCTTGAAACAGTTGCAATAGTGTTGACGCAAGGTTAATTTCACGAACGACGGAAGATAAATTAGTTCTTATTCAGAGAACTATTTATTTTAGCGTCAGGAACCCTCCTGAGGCAGAGTTCACACCGTAAACCAATGAGAATCATCCTAACACACGTGCATTTGTTTGCATCACGATTTTTCTTAGGGTGGACGGATGATAGTTCCACAATACGAAGGTCAGGAATGTACGAAATTTAAATACCGTATCTTACAAAACTACTTTTAAACAGTTTTCTTTTAATTTGTAGTTTAGTTTGAAACACGCATATACGCTGAAGCTACATTAGCGTTTTGATCCTACATTAGCTTTACATTATTCGATAACTATCATTCAGAAGGCAATGATAGTTGCAATCAGGTGTTTTGGCTTCAGCAAGAGTTAGAATTCAATAATGGAGAAGCATTTGATTTATTATATATTACAAACCTTAAAAAATTCAGAAAGTAAAGCAACTCTGCAATCCTGTAAAATTTCCAAATAAACTCCCAATATAGCAAAGAAAAATGAGTGATGAAATTTGCACTTTCAGCTCTTTAAAAATATTCAAGGATTATTATTTGCTTTTTAAGTGGAGATAATGTAATTAAATCATGACACAGTTCTCGACGGTGATGATTAAGGGGATGATGATGAATGGGATGGGCCACATGATAAATGGGATGGGCAGCATATGATATGGGCTGTTCGTAAAGAAAAAAAGTCACCAGTCAAAAGACTATTTCTTCACGAGAGGCAATTCAATTTAAACAATTAACCTACCACCAATAGAAGAACTAGGAAATAAGATACACTTCTGTCGACTGCAATTCTGCAAAACACAGATTGGATTTATTCACTTTCCGGACAAAAAGAGAATTCTGCTTTCTACGGTGTGTGGTGCAACAGGGATGTTTAAACCATACCTTCAAATATTTCGCATTAAACCGATGTAAAATTAAGAAGAATAAAATCGTGAATATTAACCAGTAAGATTTCACTAAAAAACAATAAAAACAAACAAGAGGCTTTTACCTCCCGACCAAGTCAAAAGACGGATCGCAGCGTTGTAATCCAGTTTCCTCTGCGGGCGAGACGTCTCAGGGAATCCAACGCTGCCGCCTAACGAAATATCCTCGCTCCACCTCTTCGCGCAGTCGAGAGCGAAGAGGACACCGGGAAATTTCCACGAGAGGGCGAAACAACGCAATGAGCGAGGACAATTTCCTCGGCGGCTGCAGCTCATTTCCTCCGAGGGCTGTTGTGATGAGCAATGCGATCAGCCTTCGGATCTTTTCGGCGCGAAGATTGCAATCATGCGACGCCACCTTTCCTTTGAAGTTTTCCACCGCTTCCGGAACGAGGCGACTTGCCGGGGATGTGGAACGGTGGCGCCCATTACAGTGAGCCCCGTGCACACACAAACACAAAGACAGTCACACAACGGCGAGATATTTCTCGGCGAAAGGAAGCGGTTTTCGAGAGGTATGAAAATTACGTTAATCTCTAAAATAGTTTGTGAACAGTTTACAAGTTGGTACTGACATATAAGGTGTGTAGAATAAAAATGACAAAAAAAGATCACCCTATCTGCGGGACTGGTAATAATGTTTAGAAAATTGTGTATTTTTCTTGTTAAAATTCAAGATAGAGCAGAAGACAGGAGATATTAGAATAAAATGATTGTATTTAGTGGCGAAATAAACGGCTCCTTGCAGGATTAAACTGTTCTGCAAACAATTTTTAGAAGCTTTTAGAAACTTTTATAATAATGCCTGCGATCCTTTTAGAAAAAAAATGTTTTGATATTATTCACACGAGGGTTCCTAAGAAGGCCTCGTCTCTGGAAAACACTTCCCAGAGGAATTATTCGAATAATGTGATTTAAATGTCAACATTGAAGGCTCTTACGCTTGCATAAGGGAATCTAATGAAGTGAAATGGATTTTTAAATCAATTATTAACTAAAATATTCTTTTCGGCTTCACAGTAATGAAGATTAAGGAGTGATAAGTACAAAATAATGAATTGAATCACCACATACTTGAAACAGTTGGTAGAGTTTTAGTTGCAAGAAGGAATGGACATAAGGGAGATGCAGAAAATGAAATGTTGAATTTACAGTAAAAGTAAGAATATATTGTAATACCGATGAACAACAAGTCTCCACGAGAAAGGTTGAACTGAAAAAAACAAACAATATCCTTACTACTTGCATTTTGAGTAACATTTGAAACAACGAATTTTCTATATACTATGTTGTGCGACATTACATGACTATCAGAAGACAACCTTTCACTCTTTTACTATTTACTTCGTCTAGAAATCTACTTCTGCCAAAATACCATTTACACAACTGTCACTTATCTCTCTTGATAATTTACGAATTAATGAACGCGAACGCATGTGCAATGGATAAAATATGCTTTTAGTATTCCACAACGCCGAAGAAAGCAGTCGTATTTCTCCGGATTCGAATCAAAAATCTTGAAAAAGCGAATCCGGTGGCCGAGATCGCTAAGGTGGTAGTGCCGTAGCGATTTCGGACCGCAGGATCGCTACCCGCGATCCTTTCGGTTCGAGTCCCGCCTCAAGCATGGTTGTATTGTGTTCGTCCTTTCACTCTCTATCATTATCATATCGTGTCATACTCACAGTTACCATACCGTTAAAAGCAATAGTGGTCGCTAATGACCTAGAAGTTGATGCGACATTAAATAACAAAAAAAAAGTTTTGAAAACGTTTCCTAGGCCACCATCCATCCGCACTATGAACCGCGATTAGACAAATAAATAAAAATATTGATTGGAGCCATTTCGAATCAAGCGACGAGAGCCTTCTGGCGACGCCACCCCACGACGCAGCTCGCCCTCCGGCTGTCACCTTCGGACACTGCACTGGCCGCCACGTCTCGGCCACCGGCTGCGGCAAAAAGCAATTTCCAGTGCCATCAGCGCGAGCAGCAATCTTGTCACGGGGAAGATGAATGCCTCAGGCCGTATGGACGCCGCGGCGCACCTCCCCTCCCCCCTCCCCCCGCCGACGATGGTGGCGAATGGCAGTTGCCGCGATTCAGCCATGACCTCCCCCCTACCCCGCACCTCCATTGGCCATGGGAGAACATTTTGCAGCGAAAATAACAATGGAATAAATCATGGAATGGAATAAATGTTAAAAATGTATTCCCCTGGCCAAATAAATAGTATTGCAAGCGACACTATCGTTCAGTCAGTCTGGGTCTTACAGTGCTACGCGCTCAGAGCACATCATACTTTTGTCATTCCTGTTGTATTATAAAGAAAAGCACACCGTAGTGTTTATCTTGAAGAGCAATGTATTTTAATCAAAATAGGTAGTTCATTGAGGTTTATACTTAATGTTTCCTGCCCTTCCGAAACGACGCAAATGTTGAATTAATACTCAAATGTTGGCACCTCGGACCTCCATAGAAATATTTTCAGTGAATTATTAACATTACAAATCCACCTACAGAATTATATTTGTATGTATATTTGTGAGAATTCGAAGGTTAAACAGCAGACATTGGCAGGTGGTAATATGTGAACAGAATAGGGCCATTTGTTCAATGTTTATTTAATTACATTCTCATAATTAATTAGCAAATGAAATATTTATAATCTGTAAAATAATAATTTTAATGTATCCAATACTTCTTAGAAAGCACGTTTCATCACAATTTCTTTTCTTTTAGAATGCAGATACACTCAGGTCCTTTAGACTAATATTATTTCCCATGTGGTTGGCTTTTATTTCCTATCTCTAGAAGAATGCTCATGGACAAACATTTTATCGTATACGCATTGATCCAGTCAACCAAGATCTTATCAGCAAATACACCTAAATTTTACATTGTAGAAACATCGGCAGATGTCATAATTTTGTCTTTGGAACCGGGCAATACCTAAATACGTAGGAATGAAATATGTTATTTATTTCTCATTTTAACATTGTTGTAAATCAGAGATCAACATCATAGTTGAATTCATTAGAGAAAATTTGTGAGCCATTCACGATGTCTCTTCATTAGTTCAACCATTAAATTATAAATCGCACACTATATAATGTATGAATACAAAATTTACACAATTCAATACATTTTCATCGATATAAAGTACGATAGCGATGTTATTTTATAATTATCATTCGTTTGCCTTCACCGCTTCCTATCGCAAAGTCCACAAATAAATAACGACTTCACAGGCGGACCTCTGTCCACTGAAATGTCGTTTCCACGCAAATTCACGTCCCAGTGCGATACAGGTGCTGACCAATGAAACGGAAACATGAACTCCCACAGCACACGTATTTTTATAAATCTGTTTACCTTCCTCGCTGAGGGGGCGCGGCCAGCAAGTGCGCATCGCAAGGGAGCGCTCACCTGTCAGTAGCATTTCCGGAAGCAGCTGAGCGGGGGTGCGGGATGGCAGGAAGCGGGGAGGGCTGCGGGGCAGAGCGTGGGGAGGGCGTGGGGACGGGTGTGGGGACGGCATGGGGAGGGACGTGGGGTGGTGTGGGGTGTTGTAGATGGTATGGTGGGTAGTTTGGTGGGTTGTGGTGGGGGTGAGTGGTGGGGGAGGGGCGTGCGGCGTGGGGCGCGGGGGTGGGGGTGTTGGGTGGGGGTGTTGGGTGGGGGTGTTGGGTAAGAGTGGGGCGTGTGCGGAGAGGGGCGAGGGGTGGGACGGGACACGTGGCGTGGGATGGGGACAGGATGGAGCACAGGGAGTAGCGCGAGTCGGGATGCGAGAGGGGTGCGAGACGGTTTGAGACGGGGCGCTAGGCGTGGGGCGCGAGGCGTGGGACGCGGAGGGGCATGAAGCTGGACAGGTGAAAAAGAACGGGGCGGATTGGGATTGGGAACGACGGAGCTGGGTGGAGTGGCGAACGACAGAACGTAGCGGGGTACGGAAGGACGTGGCGGGGCGGTGCGGGGCGTATATAGGGTGGGGCGGGGCGCCGGGCAGGACGAATGGAAAGGTGAGGGATGGCTTGGGGCGGGGAGGGTAATGACGGGACGCGGCGGGGCGGGGCCGTGAGGGGCGGGGCGGGGAGGGGCGGGGCGGGGAGGGGCGTGGCGGGCGTGGCGGGGCGGGGCGGGGAGGGGCGTGGCAGGCGGGGCGGGGCGGCGCTGTGCGGTGTACGGGGCAAGGGGCGGGGCGGGACGGGACGGGACGGGGAGGGGCGGGGCGAGAGTGGCGGGGCGTCGGGCGGGACGAGAGGGTAGCTTTGAGCGGGGCGGGGCGGGGCAGGGGCGGGCTGCGTGGGGCGGCGCTAGGCAAGGTATGGGGAGAAGAGAAGCGGGGCGGGGCGGGGCACGGCGCACGGAACGGCCGGCGGAGCAGCGATAAACCTCCGTAAAAGGGCGGAAGCGGCGCCGGGGGGGGGGGGGGCGCCCCGAACGGCCCATCGCGCCGCAAACTGATTACGCGCGTTTCGATGACTCCCAATTACCGACTGCGAATGCGCAGCGGGGTGAGTGAGCCGCGTTGTGCGCGCGTCGCGCCGCGCCGCGTCGCGGGCTGGGCCACTTGCCGCTCGCAATTTCACGCGTGGGCGTGCGCTCGTTAAGGCTGCCTCGCGGGAGGCGGAACAGAGATCCTCGCAAACGGCTCCGGCCGCGCGAGACGCAGTCCTGCTTTCAGTTCCTTTACCTGTAATCTACGTGTTAATATGTGAAGAGAAAATTTGTACCCATTTTTAAGTACATTGCACACACGGAGGAGTGTGAGATTTGGCATAGTTGAAGTTTGTATGGAGAAGTGTAGAAAGATAAACTTCATGTAAAATATGTTTAACAAATATATTAAATAAAATAAAATGATATACCGTGCCCATACAACCCACTGCAAAACACTACTATCGTACATGGTACATAACTCGGAAATGATGCTTTTGAGAGCCTGTAACTTGTTTCGTGTTCTCTGGGGGACCCAGAATCAAGTTTTGTTGTTTTCTGTGCTATAATCTACGAAATGAGATATTTTTGAATGTTTTATTCCAAGCATAGCGTTTCAGAGAAAAATACTCCATATTTATATGTGTGTTTTTAAAATGATTATTAATATAGTCATAATAGTAATTATAATTTTAATAACAATTTTCATACTTTTTCAAGTATCAAAGATATTACAGAGAATTAAGGCAAACAACGCACTATAATGACGTACTTGTACACGCTCGCAAATGATGAAATAAAAAACTCTTTTGGGTCTTTAATACTGTGGTGAAAATCAGAAAAATGTAGTGTCTCGTCTTGATCGAGTTTTTATACCTTAAATCAAAGGTAAGATTCACAAATTTATCAAGAATATCGTCCACCAATTAGTTTTGTTTTCTTTTTTGACTAAAAATTTGAGACGGCGAAGCGAAGAGCCCCCACGGTGCTGTGCCTACCACGCAAATCCCTATTCCAGGCACGTCTATATTCCAGGCACGTCTATATTCCAGGCACGTCTATATTCCAGGCAAGTCCGTATTCCAGGCAAGTCCGTATTCCAGGCAAGTCCGTATTCCAGGCAAGTCCGTATTCCAGGCAAGTCCGTATTCCAGGCAAGTCCGTATTCCAGGCAAGTCCGTATTCCAGGCAAGTCCGTATTCCAGGCAAGTCCGTATTCCAGGCAAGTCCGTATTCCAGGCAAGTCCGTATTCCAGGCAAGTCCGTATTCCAGGCAAGTCCGTATTCCAGGCAAGTCCGTATTCCAGGCAAGTCCGTATTCCAGGCAAGTCCGTATTCCAGGCAAGTCCGTATTCCAGGCAAGTCCGTATTCCAGGCAAGTCCGTATTCCAGGCAAGTCCGTATTCCAGGCAAGTCCGTATTCCAGGCAAGTCCGTATTCCAGGCAAGTCCGTATTCCAGGCAAGTCCGTATTCCAGGCAAGTCCGTATTCCAGGCAAGTCCGTATTCCTGGCAAGTCCGTATTCCTGGCAAGTCCGTATTCCTGGCAAGTCCGTATTCCTGGCAAGTCCGTATTCCAGGCAAGTCCGTATTCCAGGCAAGTCCGTATTCCAGGCAAGTCCGTATTCCAGGCAAGTCCGTATTCCAGGCAAGTCCGTATTCCAGGCAAGTCCGTATTCCAGGCAAGTCCGTATTCCTGGCAAGTCCGTATTCCAGGCAAGTCCGTATTCCAGGCAAGTCCGTATTCCAGGCAAGTCCGTATTCCAGGCAAGTCCGTATTCCAGGCAAGTCCGTATTCCAGGCAAGTCCGTATTCCAGGCAAGTCCGTATTCCAGGCAAGTCCGTATTCCAGGCAAGTCCGTATTCCAGGCAAGTCCGTATTCCAGGCAAGTCCGTATTCCAGGCAAGTCCGTATTCCAGGCAAGTCCGTATTCCAGGCAAGTCCGTATTCCAGGCAAGTCCGTATTCCAGGCAAGTCCGTATTCCAGGCAAGTCCGTATTCCAGGCAAGTCCGTATTCCAGGCAAGTCCGTATTCCAGGCAAGTCCGTATTCCAGGCAAGTCCGTATTCCTGGCAAGTCCGTATTTCTGGCAAGTCCGTATTCCTGGCAAGTCCGTATTCCTGGCAAGTCCGTATTCCTGGCAAGTCTCAATTCATGGCAAGTCTCAATTCATGGCAAGTCTCAATTCATGGCAAGTCTCAATTCATGGCAAGTCTCAATTCCAGGCAAGTCTCAATTCCAAGCAAGTCCCAATTCCAGGCAAGACCCTACCAGGGAAGTCCCTACCCTGGAGGACGCGTCGCGGCGCGGCTCGTTGCGTTGCAGGGCGGCGGGAGTAGACGTTTGCGTGGGCACGAGTTCACATCCCTTGCGCTCCCCAGAGGCAGCCAAGCGTCTCATTATAGCTCCGTCTCCTCTCTTCCCCATCCCTGGTGAGGCCTATGCGTGCGCCGTCACCCCGTCGCCTGCGAGACGTCAGCGTCCTCCGTCGCCGACCCCGTCGCCTCGCATCGCGTCACGCTGGGCTGTGCAGGCCGAACGCTGTGTCCGCCCCTGTCTAACGGCCCCGCCCGCCTGCCCGTCGCTATGTGCAGGGCCTGGCGACCCCACGCGTTCGGTGTCTCGCAGGGCGAAGGGACGCTGTTACGTACCTTCTGTTGAAAACTACGAGTGTCTCTGCACTTTTCACGTGTGATTTTCCTTCCAGGACATGTTTTGATAACCCTTTTTATTATCTTTTAGATGTCCTCTCTTTTTTTGTTGTTATTATCAATAGTATTTGATATCCTTATTTTGTTTGGCCATTTCTGAATTCCCTTGTTTTTGCAGGATTTTTATATTCTCTGTGTTTACCCTATTCTCTTCCTTATAGAGAATCCTACTACTCTCTTCCTTATTGCTTGGTCTTTTTCTTTTCGTAAAAAGATACTGAATTTCTCAGAATGTTATTTTGGTCTATTTTAGTACAACGTGTTGCAGTTTTCTCGAATCACTCTATATTCCATAGATGTTCAAATTGGTACACTCTCTAACATACCTATATATCACAGTACTTCGATTTTACTAATTGAAATTGTGAAATAGTATGAATGCTTCACGTGATTCATTAAGCTATTTTTTTAATAACTGCCACCTTTGGGAATCGCGTTACATACCGAACTAGAAAGCAAACTTTTCGGACGTTCTTACGTTTCCTTCATTCTCTTAGTTCATATTGACTCTCCATCACATGGACTTGGAGGCCGGTGTCTCAATTTCTCTCTCACCCACTCTTTCTTATTCCCCTCTCTCTGTCTCTCTCTCCCTCTGTCTCTCTCTCCCTGTCTCTCTCTCCCTCCCTCTGTCTCTCTCTGTCTCTCCCTCCCTCTGTCTCTCTCTGTCTCTCCCTCCCTCTGTCTCTCTCTGTCTCTCCCTCCCTCTGTCTCTCTCTGTCTCTCCCTCCCTCTGTCTCTCCCTCCCTCTGTCTCTCCCTCCCTCTGTCTCTCTCTCCCTCTGTCTCTCTCTCCCTCTGTCTCTCTCTCCCTCTGTCTCTCTCTCCCTCTGTCTCTCTCTCCCTCTGCTCTCTCTCTCCCTCTGCTCTCTCTCTCCCTCTGCTCTCTCTCTCCCTCTGCTCTCTCTCCCTCTCTGCCTCCTCCTCCACAGCCCCGCCTGCCGACTGGGCCGCCCTCGCAGAGCGCCGCCTGCCGCCTCGTTAACAGTTTTACGGCGCCACTTTATTAAGCTGCGCGGGTCGCGTTTCCGCTCAGCGCGCCCGGCACGCCCCCGCCCCGCCCGCCTCCCGACCACGCCCCCGCGGCCTCTCGCATGCTAATGACCGGGTGGCCGGCGCGCGCCCGCCAGCGGGCTGGCCTGCCGCGGGGGCGGGGACGAGGGCGGGGACGGGGGCGGGGCGCTTTCGTCGGCAGGTGTCCGCGCGGGCGACAGCGACTGATGGTCGCGCTATTTGAGCGCCGCTTCACTCCACCTCCCTGCGCCTGCTCCCGCCCTGCCGCCGCGCCCCTCTGACCGCTTCCGCTGTGACACTCGGTGGAGAAGCTGCAGCGCCGAGGGTGACAACGCGAAGTCGAACCGGCGCACAATTTGGCTTCAACGTTTTAGAGAGTAAGGTTACATAGAAATACGAGTAAAAGGTGGATTTGCAAAATACAACACCGAGTAAGCATTTCAAAATTTATTATGTTTTACGTTTCTCTCGAATGTGTGTGGCAACTCGGGACAAGAAAATCCCATAATATTACCGAAGGCATGCGCGGTGTTCTCTTTCACTTTTTTTAAGTGCTTTGTGACTAGTTTAAATAAATTACGATTCGAATTAAGGCTATTTTATGTAAAACATTTTTGAGTATCAAACTATTGGGGAGATGAGATTTAGATATAAAAACGAATATACAGATATGATATATGAAGATAGATATAGAATCAAGTAAATGAAATGCAATAGATTATTAATTCTCCACAAAATGCCAACTTCCGAGAACACAGTGGACATAATCATAGATAAAATGTAAAAAATGCCCCGTTACAAGATACTGTATTTATGAACTGGCAATTTATATGTCTTAATTTTACCCCAACGCATTTCTTAACTTTTCTTCCAAAACTAAAAGGATTGTAGAGTATTCAGTAACTGCATCTTTTGACATTGGTTAACATTGAATACTAGACCATACCAGAACGTATTTTGTTCAACATGCAAGTGGTTTTATAAATAATAATAATAATAATAATAATAATAATAATAATAATAATAATAATAGTAATAGTAATAGTAATAGTAATAATAACAGTAATAATACTTTTAGTGACCAGCCAAATACTACTCTATTCTTCTGGGATAGATTCCGGAAGCACATACACAACTGTAAAACAAAGTACGTTACACTACGTAATTTTCTGCCATGATTCGTATTATATTTTGTACATTGTTAGAATAGAATTCTATGAGTTCTGAAGAGGTGAAAACAGATTTTACAAATATAGAATAATAATTTAAAGTGATTAGTCTCTGAAAGGAAAAGAGACACTTCCATTAGCGACACTTCTAAGAAGAGACAAATTACATGTCAGTAATATAGTCAGGGTTCTCAATGTAATATAGGAATATCACAATCAACGTTCTACGCTTACACGAATAAACTAAGGCTATTCCCCGCAAAACATAATTCAGTCTTTATTCACCTCGCTGGAGATTCGCAAGAGCTAAGGGATCCGCGTCGAATGGACCTTCGGACAAAAGAGCATCGGGACGCGCAGGCACACAGTCCATGAGGTATTCATTGCCCCGATGCCCCGTGTGTTGGGAAACAGGGGTGAGCAATCCAATCCATCCGAACATAGGATATCTTTACGCTTCAATCTGAACTTTAATGACATATTACGTCACAAAATGAAGAACAAAAAATAAATAACAAACCCTTATTTCACTTAACTAAAATTTTTAATTAAATTATTGGCCAAAGTGGTTAGTTCTTTGAATTACAATTAGAATCGTAAATTATAAAAATACATGTTATTTAGAGATCAAAATTATTCACCCATTTCCGAGGCTATTTTAAATTCTGCCAGTTACAGTTCTGCCATATGTTACATACCCTGACTGCGTTACGAGCGCTGCGCGGGTTTAGCTTGGTGATGGGTTTGCCACCTTATTGCTTCCAAGAACCCTGAAACATTAAAGAAGAAAAGAAACCAGACTAAAGTTCTATAAGACGATGGAAGTACCAGTAGTTTTAAATGGAAGCGAGACCCGGACCCTCTCGAAACGAGAAACAAATAGCGTGAGAGCAGCAGAAATTAGATTTCTTAGAGCTGTAAATGGGTGTATTCTAGATGACACAATTAGGAATTAGGAAATACGTAAAGAGTTAGAGATATTAAGTCTCTAGAAGAAGAGCAGTAACATCAAAAGGAACTGGTGCAGTCATCTGTAGCGAATGAGCAGAAGCCGAATTCCTCGACTGGCGAAGGACTACAAACCAGCTTGCCGAAGGAGCATCAATCATCGGTGAAGAAGATGGTTTTCGGAACAGGCAGCCCTGCCTAATCCATGAAATGAAGAAGAAGATGAGAAGAAAATTATTCATATTTTGAATTCAAAATTCATGTAGATCACAGTACTACACCGAAGTGAAAATAAAATATGAGACAAATCCATTGAACGTAAAGTAGATTCTTCGATGTCATCAAAAAATGGTAGAACTGCATTGCATCGCCGGATCGCTTCTAGAGAGACAAGGAACGTCCATTATCAATCACGAGCGGTTCTGTCTATCAAGAGCACTTCGCGTATTTATTCTTTGGTGTCGAGAATGAATAAGTGCAAATCGATTCCTGAAGAATAAATCACTTATGTGTCTAGTACCGTAAGTGAAATGCATGTCACCAGTTTCTCAAGTGGTGGGAGTGTATCTCCGCCGCCGAGGCGTCAGATCTAACGCCGACCGGCATGTCGGCTAGCCGGGAATCTCCGTCTCCAGCTGTTTGTCCCAGCGAGGCACCGCCCCAGCTGGGACAAGTTTAAGCTCCCGGCAGGGTCTCCCGTTAGGGCTGGTATAGGGTAATGTACGCAAGTGAACTTGGGTGTGTAGGGGGGGAGGAGAGGGATAAGGTTGAGATAGGAAATATTGCACATGGTAAATGACTCGCTTGCTCTTCGTTTTACCGTTGATCTGGATTTCCAAACCCCACAAAATATACTACAAACCTCTCTCTACAGTTCTCTCGCACAGAGTTCCATTCTTCAAGATTCAGACTGTTTCCATGATTCATGATTGATTACTAGTGATTCCGGGCGCAGCAACTACCAGGGTCATTAGTCCCGTAAGTGTAATGCATGTTTTTGCTCAGGAGGTGGCGGTGATCTTTCCCCCGCTGTATGGCGAAATACGGTGCCGACCTAGCGTCGGCTAGTGGGGTTTTCTCCAACCAGGTATCTCCAACCAGTCGGACCCCGCCCCAGCCAGGACAAATTCTAAGCTCCCGATCGGTCTCCCGGCATGTGTGGTAGTATTGCGCATGTAAGTAGCACTAAAGCTTAACGTTGCGCAGGGGTAAGATATGATAGGGAAAGGGAAGGAAAGATCGCGCACGGCCCTTGGTCTCTTTGTTAGGGTTTTGCTGCGGCGTTCCCCTGGCGTTGATCGGAGAAACCATGAAAACCAATCCAAGAGAAGCAGTCGACCGTTAGTTTTCTTCCGGATAATGGTTGAACATGACCTAGCTGTATAGCTAGTGTCGATAATCCTTTCACCAGCGGGACTCGAACCCTACGACATCGCGACCAGAGGCACTACACTATCACCAGTTGATGCCCTGAGCCACCTCTCTCGGACACTCTGCTTTCAGAAGAGAGAGACACGAATAGGACCCCGGACGCACGTTTGCGACCCCTGGCGAAGCGGCGACCAACTAACTGGCCGAGCGGGAATCGTCGGCGCGTTGAACTCCGCTGTGATTAGGCGCCATGTGACGCGCGTGCGAGAAGAGCCTCGCGCGCCAATGACATCATGGCGCGGCGCGGAGCCGCTCGCCTCTTAGCAAGGGGCAGAGGGGGAGGGGGCTTGGCCCCTTTCCTTTCAGGGCGCCGCGCAAACGCTACTCCCTCGCACCGAGCTCCGACTTAATCTGTTTGAATCTCGCGACATTTAGCCGGACGTACTTCAAAGAGATCTCTGACGGGCGGAGATAGCGGCGGCAGAAATAATCCGGGCTTGCGAGGACAGCTTTACAAATGTCATTTTGGCATTCAAAATCATTTAGAATATTCATTTTACTAACAGTATTGAGCTAATAGTTTAAAAAATATTACGTGCATATACGTAGAAACTAAATTACAACCTATTAAATATTTTTTTCGATCATTATTTAAAACAAGACACTCAGTCGAGCAATTACTCGTTTTGGAAGGAACAATAAAACAGGTTATACGTAAATCAGTGTTATATAAATTTCATAAACGTTGGTATAGGCAATAACTCTGTAAGCATTCTCAGTAAATTCGATACTATTTTTATATGTTGGATGTGACGAGTGTGTTTTTAATAATTTCTATA
Source organism: Gryllus longicercus (assembly GCA_038098605.1). Classification (NCBI taxonomy): domain Eukaryota; kingdom Metazoa; phylum Arthropoda; class Insecta; order Orthoptera; family Gryllidae; genus Gryllus; species Gryllus longicercus. The sequence continues at coordinate 1,501,822 of JAZDUA010000166.1, read as the reverse complement.
TCACTTGGCTTTACAGAGAAGAAAAAAATTGATATTAATTTCAAAATAATTCATAGTTGACTTTAACTTGCAAAGCGCGCTTTTATATTTCATAACGTAACACAATGCAACTCGTTGCCAATCCTACAGACGTTTTCTCTTTTTTAAATAGTTGTTTCAACAAAAAATTACTTACAGAGCTTTCATTTAACATTAATATGCGAGTGTTTAACTAATAAATATTTATCTGTTTCTGAAAATCTCAGCTGAGGAGAAGTACCCCAAACAATAAATTCCACGTATTAAGCACCACTGGGGCGTGCAGCCGCGGGCCAGGCTGAGATTCGGAGGTACATTTGACCACTTCGCGGTAATTTCGAGGATCACACACCCAGGGTAGACGAGAGGGATGAGAGGCGACTAAAGGGATCAGGGTGAGGTGGACAGGATCATTCGATCACAGCAATCCGAAATTGTATAGGCGATACGTACTGCATAGTTCATTTCCATGAATCACAGAATCAAGTACATTCACTCCAGAGCACGTTAGTAAGAAGAGGGCGAGAATGGCAGTAGAGATAAATTGAAACAATGAAGCTGAGTTGAATACACGAACCGAAGAGAAACATTGAGAGCATAAAATTGGAAATAGATATCGAGGAGAATGTTTTTTTGCTTATCAATAAAAAGTATCTCCTTTTATATAAAAATGTGAATAATTTATTTAGGCTTTTCTATGATTATTTTGTCTGCATTTTACTTTCCAAAACGTAAAAAATGGCTCATTTTTCTTTTGAATCCTTTGAAATTCTTGATTAGGTGTTGTAGATATAGTTTATGAGTGGTATGTGTGCGTGTGTGTGTATGTGTGTGTGTGTGCGCGCTCCTTAAAAGTAATAGGTGGAGAGCAAGGGCTGAAGACGCAAAAATGATATGACGCTACAGTATGATGCCCCACGCTGCCACGTTGGTGATTGGCGGGATTTCATAGGAACAGAATGTCGAGAGAGAATTTCGTCTGTTGCGGGATACCGCCAATTTTCGGAGGTAATTCTATCGATAAATCAATGTACTTCAAAATGAGTGAGAGGCATTAACAGCATGCGTAACTAGTTTGATTCTCTGCTTTAGGTTTTTCCTTAAAATTCAGATTAACAATGATTATCGAGCCACCGAGTTTACCATTAGTAAACCTATGTTAATTGCCCTAGAATGCATTTTCATAAGCGCTATGCCCCACCCCGAAATCTTTTTCTTTCCTAATCCGTTTATTCTCAGTAACTTTAGTAAAGTATATGAAGTCTCATTAAAAGCAAATGAGGGAGATGTATTTAAAATATGTTTTGACTGAGTGAATTAAATCTACAGATGGGAAGACGCATCTTTCAGTATTGCGAAAAAGAGATTCCAGATACCAAAAACATTTACTTCTGGAATTTCAACTTTAAAAAGTCACCCAAGTACTCTTTCTGTTTTTTACAAACTTTAAAAAACCCTATTTTACCTGCCTTCATTGAAAACTTGAAGAACTTAACATTTTTTCTATTATATCTTAGAATATTTCGTCAGCTTATGTATTTTTTTAATTTCCCCATTATTATTATTATTATTATTATTATTATTATTATTATTATTATTATTATTATTATTATTATTATTATTATTATCATATAACGTAATATTGTACTGATTTATTTTACATTTAGAAACATAATAGTACCTGCGGTGGCAGCACACAAACCTATTCCACAATTCCTTCATTCCTTCTTTGTAAGTTTTTCATTTGCATGCAACCGGGCGATTATATAAAAAAACATGAATATGAAATAAAAATTTGAAAGCTGGAAGTATGAGTTATATATCGTTTATAATAATTATCACTAAATTCACTGAATTCCATAACTAAATCTGTGCATTGGGGATGATTGGCATGTTCTGCATGTGGCCTGTGACCAGTCCCGTAGGGTCGCCGTATTCATTGGCCACGGAAGGAGGAAAAAGGTGTGCCTCGACACCGCGTCGCCGACGCGATGTCGAGCGCGAGGGTAGGTGGGCGGGCGAGTGCGAGGGTAGGTGGGCGGGCGAGCGCGAGGGTAGGTGGGCGGGCGAGCGCGAGGGTAGGTGGGCGGACGAGCGTGAGGGTAGGTGGGCGGGCGAGCGCGAGGGGTGGTTGGCGGGCAAACTCGAGGGTGCGCATGTGCGAGGGCGGGCGGGGCGCGAGGGCAGGCGGGCGGCAGGGCGGGGCGCGATGGCGGGCGGGCGGGCACGATGGCGGGCGGGCGGGCGGGCGCGATGGCGGGCGGGCGGGCGCGATGGCGGGCGGGCGCCGTGCGTGGGTGGAGACCACTTGGGACCGCGCGGCGCGTGGGGCGACAGCCGCAGCGGGGGAGGAGCGCGCGCCACCTCCATCCATTATCCCAAATTCCTGCGCGGCAGCCGCACTGTTTATGAGCGGTGCTAATGACGTGCTGACCGCGGGCGCGCCGCCCGGCCGCAGACGCCACCCGCCCACGCGCTCGCCCCCGCGGACCGCGCTGCAGCTGACGGCCACGGTGACTGCTCCACTTCTGCCCCGCGCCCGACCCCTCGCCGCTTCGCCTTGACAGCGCCACTCGCGGAAGGGCGGAGTTGAGCATTCATGGGCTCTGCCTGTTCCCAGATTATCAGCCCTTTGGTAACAGCTGAGTTAACAATTTGCCATTCTCAGGCAACAGCTTTTGATTCCCACTGCAAGATATTTCATTCGGGGTTGACGGTATTCTCCGAAGCTCAACGTTTCTGGAATCGATCGAATTTGAGATCAAGAATTGGAGATCTATTGACATTAAATATTGTAAGACTCGGTCTCCAAAATCAGGACTTTATAATTTAAGGAGAGAAACTCCACTTGAGGAGCCACAACGCCACGGAAACAATCCAATGTTCATATATAGTAGCATAAATATTCAATACCTAGATGTCACAAGTCACATAACTAGATATCAGTTGCAACTACATATTGTTAAAGTATCTTTGAGGGTTTAAATACAGTTCCCACAATAAAACAACTTACTAAGTAAATTACTACATAAGTAACTTCCCAAAAGAACTTCCTAACGTACTAACTAGGGCTAAGGATAACTGAGGCTATTCGTGTACGTGTCCTCTTCCTAATTTTACATTCACATTTTTTTGTAAACACATTTATTCGTAGCATACCTCATTGAAAACCTGAAGATACTGATTTTAAACAGGTAATCGAACTCAGTGTCAATGATATGCCACCCCGCGACATTGATTGAAACATGGAGACAGAAACAGAAGTAGAGGGTAGGAACAAACATGGAGGCATAAGCAGAGACAGAGTCTTAGAGACCTCTTGGCTATCCGGGTGACGTCGCGTCGTTGGCTGAGAGACCAACGTTCGTCACTGCCCTGACGAAGCCTGCGACATGACAGGCGAAACGTTGGCCTCTCAACCAACGATGCGGCGTCATCCGGACAGCCAAGACGTCAGGACCGCGAGCTGCGGAAGCTTACATGTAAAGACATACCTGCTTATAAAACAATATACGTATGATATGCATCTTGTATACCTACCATCAAACAACAAAACTTCAGGCTCTGCTAATTTATCTTGGGCAGCATATTTTACTCTATGATTCCTACCAGACTTTAGAGCAATACCGACAATACAGAAATAAATCGACTGAGGGTATTCAAAGTTAATCAATATATCTATCACAGTTACACATAAACACTAAGTAAATATTACGATTTTGTATGTTTTTAATACGTCATAAACACAAATCCCCGGAAATTTGCTACTAATGAATAGTGAATTACCCTCCCCGGGACGCATTAAACCGATTTATTATGAATAATCTGGAATTTTCTAGCCCACTCATGCAACCCGCAGTACACATTGCGCTGTTCCATCCGCAGGATGCAGCTATTACTCTGAAAGGGTGCGGTTATACACCGTTTTAGTCAATATTTGGGCTTCCAAAACAATTAACGAGTTATACGGCTTAAACCTAAATCAAAAATTGAGACTTTAGACTTTCTATTAAATTACTGGATGTTAAGTTCTTCTGGTACTCTCATTTCGTAGCATGGAAGATCAAACAATTGCGGAATTGCATAATATATGTAAAACTATATGAGTCACCCTGCGTTTTCCGGGTATTTATCACAATTAACTAATTGTCAGAAAAAAGGAATGAATTCTATCTAGAGTATATCCCCGTCCTGTCATACCTCGTACAATTTTACTTAACCCTGTCCCATCCACCCAGTTCCATTTTGTCCCTTCCTTAATCTGCCTTGTATTATATTCACCTAGTACTCGCCCCGCTATGATAATCGATGCTCCCACCATCGTTGCTACGACCAAATGTAAACAGATGCATTGTTACATACTCCCGGAAAACTTGTAGTTACAATTTTGAGCTTCAATTACTCAAAGTTTAATTGCTTGCACCACTGGAATGAACCGAAATGCATTAGGTAGGAAATTTAATGGGCTTTCAGAAACGTTTGATACACTTGATACACTTCACCATAGAGTTCGAAATATTCGCGGACAACATATTACTTTCTTCACCGTTGCTTTAATGTGTAACAAAGAGAAAAGGGAAGTTTTTCCAAAATATCATGTATACAATTTTTCTCTCTCTGATGCGTGTTCAAAATTGCAGAAGTTCGAATTTGTATAAAAAAATTCTTTGTACGATCGAAAATAGTGATCCGAAGAAAAAAGTCTAAATTGTGTCCGACTAATTTGAGTAAATATTACATCATCATCATCATCATCATCATCATCTTTTCTTCTTCTTTCTAAACCTCAACCCAGTTAGAGAGGGTCGACTTCTTCGGATCACTTACTACGATCTATTATGTTTTGACTGTTATTTTTACAACCGACTGGAGCCTGAATGGATCCAACCTGGGTCCATTTTTAATTTCTGATTTTGACTGTGATTTGTACAACGGGCTGTCAGCCTAACGGCAACCCCTAATCGGGAGGGCCAAACTTAGTGACTTTGCGAAGTTAATGAAATAGGCTTGTCAACGCCAATTTTGCGGCCGTGGCTTTTTTAGTAGGGCCATACTAGCATTCGCCTAGATGACCGAAGTAAGACACGATAACACCAGTCAGGGTGGCCGTCAGAGGCATCGAACCCGGGCCTCCCGATTGCGAAGTGAATGCGAAGTCAGCGCGCTACGCCTTGATCCACTTCGTTCGATTGAGTAAATATTTCATGTGTTGAGAAAATATTATTTCATGTACAGACATGAAAAATTTATTCCAAGACGTATCCTCTGTAAGATCCTTTGATGTTGCTTTAGAATATTTGATGTTATTTTCGGATACGTCGTGGCGAGAGCGCGTCGGCAATACGTTACTAGATGGAAAACTTTTGCGCATAAAACACTGTCAATGCGCTGCAACTCGTATTATGTTAGTTTCAGTCAATTTCGCCTAAATCGTAAATCATAAACAGCATGTCAAGAAACAAACAGAACTGCTTTCAATACTTCGCCAAAACTCAAGTTTTAAATTATCGAAACTTTAAATTCGTTTTCGTAAGAAAAGAGAAGTTGACAAGTGCAATCATATAAAATAAATATCAATTATTCAAATTGTAATTGGGTAAAACCCGGTGGCAGTTAATTACATCAATGAGATAATATATCTAACATGTGAATTATAAAATAAAATAACAATAATAATTATAATAATAATCATAGTAACAAGAGTAACACCTATAAGACTAACAATAATAGCAATGTAATAATAATAATAATAATAATAATAATAATAATAGTAATAGTACATAAACTGACTGATTCATATAACATTAAATTACCTTAAGAAAAAGAAACCTCTGTAATCTAACTCCGCACTCGATGTTCGTTCAAATAAGACTACACTGCACTGGCATTGCACTGCACTACAGATCACTACGACCCTTAAATCACTTCCTTCATTATTTCTCTGCTCTATACTGCCCGACACCTCTCTTCATAAGGTAATCACTTATGCTTCGCTCTATAAACTACAATTCTTAGTTACCCTAAATTAATTCTAGTCTCTAGTCTAGTCTCATTTACCCTAAATTAATTTACTAAATGGTTGAACGCTTTGAGGAAAGGGTTCAAACGTTTTTTGTAGGCAATCAATTCCATTATTTCATCATTCGATTTGTGAAAGAAAATTTCCCGACATCCGTTTTCTGCGGTCATAAATTTATTTTGTGCGTGCGAGCCCCCTCCCACACACAACCACACCCTCACTTTTTCATGGGCGTTGTAATGGCTCAGTACGTTATTTGGGAAAGCCACTTGACTGTATTTCACTCAAAAGGTAAGAAAAAGACGCGTAGTTTTCTGAGTAATATCTAATGATTTACCGTAAAAGTGATCTAAGAATGATGTCTTCATGTATTTTCATTCCAAACTGAAAAGTCCTCGCAAGATCTGCGAGAGCTTCTTAAACCACCCGAACTCTTAATATCCCAGGAGCAGAATCCGAGAGCCCCTTCGTGAGTTCCCAAAGGCCCACTGCGCCTGGAAACGGCCCCGCGGGGCGCCCAGCAGCAGCAGTAACAGCAGCGGCAGCTCCGTGTCGGGTGACGCCGTCGAGCGGTCAAGCGGCGACCGCACGAGTTCCTCGAGAGACTCTCCGGATGCCCTGGCAATTCCTGCTGCCGCGCAACGGCCCCGCCGCAGCCACGGACCGCACCGACTCCACTCCACTCCGAGGCGGCGCGCAGGGGGACGACGTCGAACTAGGGGGGAGGGGCGGATTGATAGATTGATTATTTCGCTTTTCCGGGCGCGTCAAGAGATATGGCCATTAGTCCCGTGTAACATGGGGCATGGGCCATTAGTCCCGTGTAACTGGAGGTGGCCGTGATCTTCTCCAGCTGGTTGGGAGATCCGGCGCGGACCTAAACGACGGCTTGTGAGGTTTGCTCCACCAGTGCACCATCGTTCCAGTCTGGACAAGCTCCAATTTTTTTATTGTTACAATTATTATTATTATTATTATTATTATTATTATTATTATTATTATTATTATTATTATTATTATTATTATTATTATTATCATTATTATTGACGTATACGCCATTACTGACCATGCTACACGATTAACGTGTGTAATTTTTCCTGGATCAGCTTTTCAGCTGTGTCCCAGTAAGACAATGTTGAATTGAAGGTTGCAGGAAGGTGAATGGACAATCACAAATACAACCATGTGTACGGAGGACTCGCGAAAATGCGGGAAAATGGTACTTCTCCCCCATACATCACACAGTTTTTACAGGTTTTATTACTATCAATGACTGACAATCAAATCTTTTTCAATTCCCGTTTTGAGTATCTGTTTATAAAGTTATAAGATACTAGTCGTCTGCAGAAGTAAAAATGCTGCTGAACACAACTACAAGTGCAAAATGTAGATCACACATTACTCCAGAACAAGGTAGACAAAAAAAATTCGACCAGAGAACGATGGAAGAAAGATAATTAGATAATGGACATATGGCACATTTCAATGCCCGATAAATGTTTTCTTGAAAGTTGGGGAGATATCTGTTGTTGCTGCAATTACAAAAGACACGCTTAGCATGATAATTCTAGTGAATACTCATCTACTTAAGTGTAAGACGTAACATGCAGTTGACGTATTAGCATTTTACTTTTTGACATTTCTTGGTGATTATATTTAGACAATTAAGCAAGTGGATGGCACTTCACTCACAACCAAGCCATTGAAGGATGCCCGTAGAGTTTGAGGAGTCTTTATAACCATAAGGACTGTAATCTTATTTCTCATTAGCTCTTCTTTGTACATTATCATTTAGAGGTATCTAATTATGGATACAAGAGGTCTGTTAGGAACAAATATGACTTTTTTTGTTATTTAACATCGCATCAAATTCTAGGTCGTTAGCGACCACTATTGCGTGTAACGGTATGGTAACAATGAGGATGACACGATATGATGATGATGATAGGGGTGTGAAAGGACGAACACAATTCAACCATGCCTGAGGCGGGACTCGAACCCGCGATCCTTCGGTCCGAGATCGCTACGACACTATTCCCTTAGCGATCTCGGCCATCCGGATCAGCAAATATGACTTTGCAAACTTCAATAACAAAATTCTTATTAATACTTGCTTGCAGCAAACTTTCTTACGGACGTGAGAAAAATATATTACATTCGTATAAAATCAAATTCTGTATTCTTAGATCGTATGGTTACTAATATGTAATAAAATAACTAGTTTGGAATCAATCAATGCACACATCTTTCTAACCGTATGACGCAAAGCATATCACACTGCGAAGAAAGAAGACGACTGCGTATTTGGTCTCTGCACGGTTAAAAAACCTGTTATTACACCGTCCTTTTTCTTTAACTATTAAAGTAGACACTTGTTGAATTCGATGGCGGATGGGAAATAATAACAAATTATGTACACTTGTCAGTTTTAAAAATATACATTTTTGTGAAATAACACGAGACCTTTTTCGTTTTCATTTGGAAAACTAATAAATGGAAAACTTTCGTGGTCATTTGGAAAACTAATAACTATGTTGTCAGGCGTCTCTTTTGGGTCAGAACACCTTGATGGAATACCTAAACCATTATAACAGACGGATTCCAGTGATGAGACCTTTGAGGATTTAATGGGAAACGCGCAGCGCAAACGGTATCGAGTTAGGGCTTAACGTCACAACTGAGGGAGCGGGCCGTCGCGCGGAAGTTGGGATGACAGGTGGGCGTGGCGGAAGAGGAAGTGGGGGCGTCGCCGCGACGCAAGAGTGATGTAAGGCCGGCGCTCGCCGCCGCCGACGGTGACGCACGACTTGGCCAGCAGCGAGGAGAGAGGTCGCATGAGGAATCAAGGCATCACCAAGTTGGAAGTGGATGCATTATTTATATGGAAATAAGGACGTGGACGCCTGTAAGACGAAAATAGCCCTAAGAAAGACACGAAAAAAGACTCGAAAACGTAAATAAAGAATTTGTAGAGAGGTACTTTGATCAGAGAGAAATACACACTGAAAATAGAGAAGGAGAAGAAAAAAGAGAGATGGGTAATTGGGATAAAGAAATTTCACGAAGAAAATGAAAGAATAAAGTCAAGTGTAAAAGAAATAAACAGGTCGGTACCTACTAGAAATTCTAATTAATTAATATAGATATCTTTAATGTCCCCAATTAGGGTCAAAGCATTAAAATTCATTTTTTCTTCAAAAAATTATATTGTAGTGTCTGTTTTACAAGAAAAATATCGAAATACTTTTACACCTATAATAAAATAATTGACGTTAATACATTTGTTAATACTCACAATGGGACGTTAGCGAATTTATGTCATTCAATATATTTTCAATACGTCTGAAGCGCAGAAAAATGCCGCGAACGAGTATTCACATAGCTAAGGTAGCGGTATCGCTAAAATTATGAACGTTTGCGCATCGTTTTTCATCTGAGAATTCAATTTAATACATTTTCTCCGAATATTTGAAAATAAAGTCAGGGTTTTAATATCAGGCACGTGAAAGTTTCGTATGAATATTGTATTAATTTTCTAAAACAATTTGTTGTATCCATGAAAAGTTTCCCAGGTATTCTCATATTGCAAGTTAACTTTATTAGAAAATACTCTTCGTGCAAGGACATTTGAAATTCTTTGCATACCGCTTTGCATATAATGTAAATAGTTTGAACGGTTTAATAAAAACGAACGAATGATTGATTCGTGTACGAGTTCGGGAAAATTTAATTTAAACATCATAAGGAGCTAGAAGAAAATCTTCATAACCTACGGGGTAGATAAAATAACGTTTATGTAATTTAATAAAAAAAACGAGAAAAGGAAGAAGCTAGAACAAATCCATACGCCATCTTTGCATTTTGGTCGCGGAAAAGTTTAAATATTATATCGTTTTCCCAAAATGAATTTAAAGTTTATTATATGTCTTGTACCTATTCATATGTAAAATTCGTAACAACTCATTAATAAATAAAATTAAAACCGTATGCGAACACTATTTTTTATACCCTCCAAGAACGAGTATGATATATACGTTACAGCAAACAAGTTATGATTTGACTTAATTACTATCGTTGCAGGTCGATATTTATTTCAGTTTATTTGTGCAAGTGTATTCTTTTCACCGAGGGGTCTGGTTCATCAGTTTAATGTGCGATCTTGCGAAAAAAGGTGTAACAATATTTTTTCCCGCAGTTTAAAAATTTTGTTCCTTTTTCTGATGGACCTTGACCATTGATAAGTTGTATTCATAGCCTATGTTTTTATGAATTCAATTTATCTTAATGGAATATCTCTCTCACAGATAGTTCGAAAAGCAATGTAAATTAATTAATTAACTAATTAATTTTATTATAATTACGGGAAACTGTGGAGGCGTGGAAAGGTCACTGTGACGTGTATGTCCCACTCGTCGTTCTCCACTGATTTTCACGTCTCTCCGCAGTTTTTATATTTTTTCATTTCTTTTTATTGCTGTAAAAAATCGGAATTTTTATAAGATTTTTTTTTCATTTTTGAGGTATACCGACCGTTTTAGAGATGGACTGACTATCGCAGAATTAGTTCAGTTGCTTGAAGGGATCGATGATGATACCCCAGAGGTAGACATCAGAGGTTCATTACACCACCCCCTGCGAACGATCGTGGTGATGAGAACAAAGGAGGTCTGCAGGATAATTTGAATGACAATAAATTAATCAGTAAAGCTGAGGCAGGTTTGTCTTGTGGAATGATTTGGAAATAGATGGACACATGTGTGGTTGCAGTTACAGCTAAAGTGAGGTTGGATAAATTCGGAGAATATTCAGTCAAGCATGTAATAAGATATTCATCAAAAGAGAAAAAAAGAGAAATTTCCCTCAATCAGCAATTATTAGCATATACAATAGAAATATGGGTAATGCCGATTAAATGAATCAAGGTATAAATCAGTATTGTATATCTGCCACGGGTAATAATCGTTCTAGACAATATTGACGTAGCTCATCGATGCAGCGATAAATAATGCTTAGCAGATTTACAAGAAGACGGAAATGAAAACCCACTAAACTGAAATTTAGAAGAGACTTTGCCATCACATAATTCAGAAGATATAACAAAAAGTGTCAAATTGTTGGGTCCAACAGCTCTGCTCTCGAAGAGGTCAACGCGAATAATGGACGACATTCGCTGTGATCGAGCTGATCATCTACTTGAGAAAGTATGAAATAAAAAGAGGTGTGCTAATGATGAATGGAAAAGTGTTGTTACGTTATTTTGCATGAAATGTGGCGTTGGTCTGTGCTTCAAATGCCATATACCATTTTTTACAAAAAATACTAATTTTCTACTGTTTGACATCATAAAACGTTTTGAAATAACTAAAATGGAAAGTGTAATTTGTTTGCTACTGATATTGTAGCCAAAAAAGTGCTTATGATTGGTGAAAAAGCTCGGTTGTTGAATTTTTTTTCATCCCAGTAGAATTGTCACTCTCGAAGGACGAGTGTGATGGTTACGTCACACACTCTTACTCCACCCACACGTCCTTTCACCCTTTCATCCATAATAGAAAAAAATTGAACATAAATTTTCGAGCCACTTTGAAAATGTCGCCGATGCTTCATATAAAATATCCCAAAATGAATATAGCTCTTTCAGATGCCCAGGGCCTTACGTTCGGACACATTGATCTGGGAATAACAATTTTGGAGAACATTCTATAAACGGTTTAGGCGCTTGTTTTGTCCACGGAGGGACGGACAAACAAACGAATGGACAGCCAGTCAGCCAGGGAGTTAGACAAATAGACAGACAGAATTTTTTATCATAAACCAATTTGTCCGTATTAAGTGGTTGGAGGAAGTTATTTGCTAGATACAGAATATTTTGGGTATCACTGATCCAAAATTAAACTGTTTCTATCACAAAAATTCTGTATTCTGAATTTTAATGCTTTCTTTTATTTCGTAATTACATACTATAGGAAAGCACTGTACACATTTTTCAATTAAATAATGTGTTTTGGGGTTAATTATTTACAAACAATAACATTTCATTATATTAGAGAGACTTCAACGTACGAATAGAAACATTTTTTAGAAATAAAGAGTGTTTCCAGATTGCCAATATGGGTTTAGAACACAAAATTTGAGGAAGCATCCATCGCGTCATTGTTTAGATAATGGAGAATTTTCTTTTTCTTTCGTTTCTTCATTCTTTTCCTACTCCTTCCCTACTTTTCCACCAAGTTCCAGCTAACATTTATGTGACATGAGGATTGCAAACAGAAGAATAACCGAAACGTGAAGCGGGTAATAGAAAATCATATATGAGCGATAGCGATTTGCGGTGTTGAACAAACACCAATACTATGAACCAATTTACCCCGTTTGCGGATTCTAACCCGATCGAATAGTGGGTTTTTCAAGAGTGAAAAAATTCTTCGTACGCCTCTTTCGAAGGGCAAGTAAAAGCGTCTGACCCATGATGTAGATTTACTGAATGTAAAAAATCATCAAGCCCAAAAGAAACTTGTGAGATAAATCTAAAAAATACCTGGATGGACGCCCGAATGATACCTTCTTTCTCCCCTAGATGGTGAAAGGAGCACACATACGTTATAGGAGCATAGGGTGATCAGATGGAAGAGCAGGCCTAATGATCTGAATCTCGCCACGTAAAATAAGACATCATTTAATTGAATTTGAATATAATTTATTGAAGTACAACAGATAGACAGGTACGAAGGCAATTCGTGCCAATGGGTTTCTCAGTATGTCGTTCGTGAAATAACGCTGATAAATAGAGTTGATTATTTAAGGTCTAGATAGAGGAGAACGTTCCTCACTGCCTCTAGGCATCTGATGTAAAGAAGGGAGTGTAAGGCTAGACTGAAAAAAGTGGACACGTCTTTAAAAACACTCAAAATTTAAACCGTGTAAAGAACTGAATTTTTCTGTGACTAAAATAAATAATCCCCCATAAAATCTAAAATATATCCTGTTTTATTAGAGTAGTAAAAAACACACAGTTTAACGCTAACTTACTAGCGCTCACTGATCTTGCGTCCTACCCAGTAAGTGACCTCCATAGCGAATTAAAATGTCAGGTAAGTGCACCCGAAGGGGCGTTTACCCTGCCTTCACCAGACGTCAGCGTCGTATCTCAGGGCCACGCAAAAAAAATATTCGTCCTTCGCGTGCCGCAGGGGCAGGGCGCTTCGGGGCGCGCGATCCCATCACGCGCACGCGTGCTCATCCGCGCCCGAGTGCGTGCTTTCCACGCGTTGGCGACACACGGCAACCAGGACGAGCTCCCCGCCCGCACATCCACTCAGTCTCCCCGCCTGCTTCCATCGTCCCCGCTCCGCCCGCACCAAATCCCGCCTCTTTTCCCTCCTCTGCTTTCTCCTCTCTCGCCAACTCGTCCCCCACCCCGCACTAAACCATGCCTGTTTCCCCTCCTCCTCTGCCTTCCCCTCTCCTCGACACCCCTCTCCCGCACCCTCAACATCCCCGGGCAGATAAGCGGCGACAGAATTGCCCGCAGACGTCCTTCAATGGGGTACTATCTGTCGGGAAATGTTTTTGTTGCAAGTTGTCGCGGCTTTCCAGGCAGTCGATTCCGGGCGACTGTTTGGGAACGGGACATGTGTTGACGCAGGGACACGGAGATACGAAGAGTGACGGGTGGACTGTTCGTGAAATATGTTTCTATTAAAGGAGAACATAGCATTGCAGGGAGAATCAACCTGCTGCTCCCGGAAGAGAGATTACAAATTGATTTAACAATTTTTTACAATTTATTTACGGTAAAATACGTACCAATATCTCACTTACATTAGTAACATTACACATGGGCTGATTTGTTAGGCTTTCGAATATATTTGGGGAAGGATAGAAATATTTAGGACATGGAATATATTTGAAGGCAAGAATCATCATATTAAGAAGTTGATGTTTCATTAAGGGGGACACTTATATTGTTAAATAATTAGAGTTAATATTCGTGGACATAAGTCAGGAGCATATTAAAATTTAGCAGCTTACTGAGTTCGTAAGGTGCAGGGGATGTTAAAAAATATACTTAGTTTTAACAGAATAACTATTTTTGTTTAATATTTGTATTCAGGTTTTGAGTACATTTCGTCAGTAGTTGGATGTAAGAATACATGCCCTTTGCGTGCATCTCAAAACCCATTTCCACGCAAATTTAATGGTGACACCAGAAGCTATTAGCGTTTCCAGCATCATACAAACTTCTACTATCAACATATCATAGTAAATTTCCTTCCATATTCCCAAAAATTCAACAAGAAACAAAACTAATCAGTCAGAATTGGCCCTGGAAAGCCTGCTATTACCTCAGTGCCCAGACATCTAATAATTACTTATCGCAGTTAGAGCACAACGTTTAAAACAATCTCTCACAGACTTCAAAATTTGTATACTTGTTGAAATCACCCTATATATTGCCTATTTTGCTCAAAACAAGCTTAACCTTTCATGATATTTTCAACAAGACTGTTCTTGTAAGTAGCTCGTTAAGAGCAAAGTCCTCTTCGTATTCTTGTTACAAGAAGAATAGCTCGAGTTGTACTTCAACCCGGCTAATAAAACTCCAGTATTCACCAGAAATTGATAAGGGAAACCAAGACATAGTAACTACGAATTCGATTCAAGGAAGCACCGCAAACCCTCTGATGTTGATGAACATATAAAGCCAATTTTCTGCACCTGACTGGAGTCGAATTCTCGATCTCTTAGTCATCACGATCGACCCCAGCGGGGACTCGTTGAAGGGAGACACCTGGTTGGGGAAAACTGAAATAATCGACGGGTAGGATATCGCCATCCAGCGAGGGAACATCTCCGTCGTCTCCCGGGATAAAGAAAAAAGCATTTACTACTTACGGGACTAACGCCCTTAGCGGTTGACGTGTTCGAAATTACTAATCAATCAATCAACGATCGACACGGCCCGAGAGATAGGCATTGCGCCTTTCCGCTCGCCGCTGCCGAAGCTGCCGCTCGTGTGTTTTCTTCTTTATTTGCTGCGCTCGAAATCACTCTCTGCAGACTGCGCTGCTGCGCCGCCGCGTCGTACCGCCCCACCATCCTCGAATACTAACGCCCAGGAACCGAGACGGCGGCGACGGTGATGGCAACAGTTACTCTCTAGGGCTTTACTTTTAAGAACATCCGGCAGCAGCTAGATTCATTGACTCAGTGTGCTATTCCCAGGTCATAGGATAAATTTTTTCCAGATTCGGAAAGAAGAACATTTTAGGTGTGAGCTCTCTCCCGGTCCTCATTGAGGAAACGGCTCGGTAAATGACGTGAACTTTCACCCAATGATAGTAAGTGTCTCTGAAATGTTCCTCACAAAAAATGAGAATTTGTTGAATTACACGAGCGATATTTTTCTTTAGAGAAAAGCATCATTCATTTTTCATTCGCCCGATGCCAATCGGAGGTGTGATCTTCGTTGTGTTGAGGTTCGTCCAATAAATCCCCGGCGAGTGGCAGCGCTGGCCTCACGCGACACGTAAACAGGGCGACGTTTGTATGCGGGCGGCGGCGGCTGCGGTCCACGTATTGGGAGGCGGTGGCAGCGCGGTGCGGCGCGGTGTGGGCGGCGCCCTCGATTGTCTAACGTAACGAGGCCGATTGAGCTTCGCCGCCCGCCGACGCGCAGCGCTCGCGGCGCCGACGCGACGATCCCTCACTACCTCCCCCCCCCCCCCCTTCGTCAGCCACTGTCGACATAAAGGCGCACGCAAGTAATGGGAAAAGTTGGCTGCAAATAATTAACGAGGGCGTGCTTCACCTGCGGCGATGCGCGACCGCCGTGCGCCGCGCCAAACCGCCGCGCCGGCTGCAGCTACAAGGCGCCGCCGTCGCCGTCGCCGTCGCCGTCGCCGTCGCCGCCGCCGCCGCCGCCGCCGCCGCCGCCGCCTTTGCCGCCGTCGCCGTCGCCGTCGGCCTCGCCGTCGCCCTCGCCGTCGGCCTCGCCGTCGCCCTCGCCGTCGGCCTCGCCGTCGGCCTCGCCGTCGGCCTCGCCGTCGCCCTCGCCGTCGCCCTCGCCGTCGCCCTCGCCGTCGCCGTCACCGTCGCCGTCGCCGGAGCCGCCGTTGCCGTTGCCGTCGCCGCTGTCGCCGTCTCGGTTCCTGGGCGTCGCGGCGCCCACTATTCGAGGGCGGTGGGGCGGCACGGCGCGGCGTCGCAGCAGCGCAGTATGCAGAGAGAGATTTCGAGCGTCGCAAATAAAGATGAAAACACACGAGCGGCAGCTTCGGCAGCGGCGAGCGGAAAGGCGCAATGCCTATCTTTCGGGCGGGGTCGATTGTTGATTGATTGATTGATTGATTAGTAATTTCAACGTAAACCGCAACCGCTAAGGGCGTTAGTCCCGTAAGTAGTAAATGTTTTTTTTTATCGCTGGAGATGACGCAGATGTTCCCTCGCTGGATGGTGAGATCCTACCCGTCGATTATTTCAGTTTTCCCCGACCAGGTGTCTCCCTCCAACAAGTCCACGCTGGGGTCGATCGTGATGACTAAGAGGCAGAGTTGAATCATGTGTGTTCACGGTTAATGGTGACTCGACAGGCTGGACTCCAGTTCGTGAAACTAAATGATATATGAAACATTAAAATCCGTATTTAAACAATGTAGTTTTATGAATTTTTATTGATTTATTGTGATTGATTAATTAATGAACAAGTGTTATTGTACTACTAATTTGAAAATAAAATATAAGCAGAAACAAGAATGCAAATAATGTTATCAATTAAATCCAAAAAAATATAAATACATGAAATCTAAACAGAAATAAAATTAAGATTAAACTTTCATAATTCACAATTGTCATGTAATAATACGCATATTTAATGACATTCCTTGCGCACGGCCATTTTATTATTAATGAACTAATTTCTGCTCACGATTTTGGTATAGTCTAACCTGGATTAAAGTGTGGAAGTGAGAAACATTTACTGCATATAAAACTTCGACATATATAAAAACCTATATTGGTGACAGTGTAAAACTGTTTACCCGAGAATGCCTTTTCTCCCAGATTTTTCTGTGTTTGTTATCAGAGGTCTTGACATTTCTGGGTTTCTTCAAGATACACAAGTTTGTATGTTTCTAAACGATCTTCAAATCTTTTAAATGAGTACTAACAGAGCATTCTGTTGAAGACCAGAAGGCAGAACGCGCATGAGGAACTTCAATTCGGCAAACCCACGATGCAAATGTTGAAGTGCAAGTTAAACACGTTGCCAGCGTGAGAAAACATAAAGGGAATGCATGGATATGATAAAGGGAAGGCACACAAATTTTGAAAATAATTTACGGGCCAAAATCGACTTTTATTTTAACTTTTAATCTTTAATTTTTTTAAATTGTTTACCTAGAATGTTATATACGGATTTCAAAAATGTTATTCATAACATGTTGTTTTTAAATAAATTTTCTAGTAAAATGAATTCATTTCTGTTTAACATAAAACTTCGTAAATAAAACAAATACGATGTGCGTTTGCGTAAGTTAAATCCACCATAAACGAGTCGAATACATTTTGAACTTAATAAGTGAGAATATCAATATCTGAAACTCTTTTTTAATTAAAAATTGTGCCCTTTAAAATCCAACTTAATGTGATTCAACTGTACTAACGAATTTCCAAATGAAGAGTTTAATAATATAATTCTTTAATTAATTACGAAATGTTATAACTAAATGACCATTCGGTTTCTCATTTCAATATCAACACAAACATATTTTGGGCAATGAGGTGTACTCAGAACACTTTCAACGAAGCTTTATAGAGGGGTTGTGCTCACACAAATGGTTGGATACAAACAGTTTACGTCCAATAGATCCAATACGAGAAGTGCTTCCATTACCAAGCGTGTGTGTTAAAGTATTATTAGCGGGAACGCATTTGGTATGTTGCAATGTAGCGTGCATAGCTAAGCATTACTCCAAGCGGGGCTTTTCGGAAACATGGGTTCTCGGACAAAGAGGCGTAGAGACACGTCGCGGAAATTAGCACACATTTCGTTATTACGAGTGCTAGCGGGGCGTCTCCATACCCGCATACGTTCACTTGTAGTGGTGAGCATTTCGGTGTCTATTTGTGACGGGAGCAGTGCACTCTGCACAAATACTCCGTGATTTGTCAAAAAGAACATAATAAAACCAGTAAATCTTGATATTGATGCGGTTAAAGTTTTTAGTCACAGGAAATGTTGTTATAAAACAACATTGTTATAAAACAACAATTTTAACATTGTTATAAAACAACATTTTTTCATTCTTTATTGTAAATTTTCCTTTGTGTGGACTACTGCATCTCGCCTGACTGACACGGATTTCAGAAATTTATCACATATTTCGGTTGAAACGCATGTTCCACTTTCTATCAATTGGTCTCTTGAGATCCTGATTGTTTGCAGTTTTCCCTTATCGAGTGTTTGTTTGCAGGATGTTCTATAACTGTTTAATTGGAAATTATATACGGTTCTGGAAGTGTGAAGTTGTTTGATACCAAAAGCTTTGTATTCAAATCGGAATTATTAGAGCCATTATCGTGCTGAAAATGTAGTCGTTTCTAAAATTCATTTTACAAGAATAGCTCGCACATTTGGAATACCAACGCACATGAATTGATAAATTACTCCTAAATACTGGCACTTATACGTTCCTGCACTGAATCGAAACACCACCATTTTTCGCTGTGGGAATTAAGGTTCGCTGCTCCGGCATTTTATTCTTTCATGCCATGCGGTGAATATTTGACCACAAAATGCAGAATTTTCTCCCATCTGTAAATACTATCTTCTTTTAAAAGATGTTCCTGAAATTTATATGATTTTTTGCAAATACTAGGCGTGCCTGCCTATTCACTTTACTCACGAAAATGTTTTTGGACAGTGCGTCAATTGTCGGCATTGTATAATACCACATCGCGCACAGTGGCAGGCGAAACTCGGTCGACTATCCACTAAGTCTGACGCCAGGACAATTGCCCATGGATTAAACTTCACTCCCTTCCTCTCATTTTAAAGGGTGACCGCTGCGTGGTTTGTTGTTTTCCCCTCACAAAAAAACAGTCTTTAATGACATGTGTTGTTGTTGGTTTTGGTATTTAAGTCCGTACAAGATACCTGCCATATCGATGTGCGCTCATTCTATCAATGGAATTACCCTTATTGCATTCTTAACAGTAAATTCCGTCTTCGGATTCAATGCACTACCTAATTTTATCAGCATTACAGATCTGAGACGGCAACTGTTAGCGAAGCAGTGTGGTAAATGTTGGATACTGTTTTTGTGAAAAAGAAGACATTTTTTTATTTCAACATGGTATCGTAGTGTTTTCTGCCAATGCACAGTTTTCACAGAGTAAAAACAGATTACATAAGTGACCACTCACTTTTGATAATTTCTGTATACAGTAACTGTATTTAATCAAACGCCAGATTGTTGAAAGCTACTTGTGAAAACTACTTGTACGTTTGATAATCGATTTTAACAATGGCTAAAATTTTGAAACAATTTAATTCACCGACCTAATGTTTAACTAATGGAATCATTGTTCAATAAATTATAGATATTTACTATTTGATAAACGAATATTCCATTTGAATAAAACACTACTAATGCAAGTGAGGCAGAAAAGACCATTTCCTATCCCATCAGCAACTTCCTTATCACTACGCAATAACTGAAACGGGACTCTATTCACTCTGACACCTCTGGGCGACTATGGCAACGAGATCAATGAGACTGCTGCGCCGAGTAATCTTCACAGAACTCTGCCCCCTCCCGCCGAGGCACAGAGAACTTCCCAACATTCGCGCCCGGCACCAGGCCGCCTTATCAGTGACCGCGCCGCTAAGGAGCCTGCCCCTCTTCCCCTTAGCGCTCATTGTTCGGGCGCTCATCAGCGGCCCCGGTGGCTCTTCGGTGCAGCCACCCGCCTTCCCTAACTCCCCCACCCCACCCTGTCCCGTCCTCTGAAGCGTTTTCGGCCCCGTGCAGGGCGGAGAACAGGTCGCACATCGGCCGACTCCGCACGGCGCCACGTACAGTTCGCTTGGAAAGCTATTCTTCTGCAATTTCATTTATATATCACTTACTTTTTTGAACACATTTTACCTCTATTGTACGTCTATTGCTCTTAGCTGCCATGCCATGGATTTCGTTTGTAATATATCTAGCCTAGGCTAAGGCGGACCCATACACATTCTTTTGTTCTGACTCTCGAAACTTTTTTTTTCTCTGGTACTAGTGAAATAATATTTAAGTCTCTTCTCTACCTCAAACGCTCTTCTTATTTTACGTTGTCCTGCTCTTATTTATTTTTTACTTTATCTTTCCTGTGATTTCTCTTAAATTTATCCCAAATGCTGACCTCTCTCCGGGAGGTCCTATGGTTTGAGTATCGTCGGTGACAGGATATTCGACACTAGCTGTATAGTTGGGGCGAGATCAGCCGTTGTCGAAGAATTCTAACGTCCGGCTTCTCTAATCAGAACTTTTTCGCGGTTACTCCGATTAATATCATGCGAATACTGGAGCAATACCATAACACATGGGCCACGGATCGCGCGCGATATTTCCTTCCTCTTCCTTGTCATATCCTCCCCTTCATTACACACACTAGAATACCACGCATGTCGAGAGATCAGTCGGGAGATTAGAACGTGTCCCCCTGATGAGAGATGCCTGGTACCCCACGACTCGACGTGTAGGTCGGCGATGGATCGCGCCATCCATTCGGGGGAGATCACTGCCACCTTCTCCGACAAAAACAAGCACTACTGTTCTATAATAGAGTATCACATTCCACATTAATCCGCAAACCCATTTTACTTTTCTGCTTTGCTGACGCATTCTTTCGTTCGTCCCTTCTTCGTAGCATTTCACTTTCTATTTTCTCGTCAGCTTTGCTATCGCTCCTCGTTCGTAAATCTACGCGCTGCGCCCCGGGGCATAGCCCGGCGCGGCGCTCGCTCTTGGCGCCCGTTGCTCGCGTCTCCACCCCGCGTTTCATTTGTCTCAGCTTCGTCCTCCGGCTCCTCCGCCCCCGCTGCCGCCAACCGACCGAGTTTGGAACGTGCGACGAATGAATGCGCTGCTTTGCTCTACGTGCCAGGCGAATTATCTTCCCAATATTTTACAAGGTCGACCCGACTTTTAGTGGTGCGGAAGTGTACATCACGACAAGTTATCAGTCTGGGTTATTCAATGGTTAATTGACATGTGGGAGTATGCAGCTTGACGTTTCAAGTAGAAGTTAAATGTAAACTTTAAACATTAACATATCATAAAACGAGTATATAAAGTGGCGTATGATGTGAATAGTGAAAGTAAATTCCTCTGTATCAGTATAGTTAAAACGCTAAGGGGCCTTATTTAGAATGAAATTTGAGCTTTCTACTCAATCAAATTTCGTGTTTTGTGCATTAAATAAGGCGTAGTGAGTCCCAGATCTATTATCGCTAGAAATTGTTCAATGATTTTGTACTACAAACACTTATCAATAAAATCTTAAAATAACTACAATGAAAGATTCTATGCCATTTGTTCATTATTTCATTTTGCGAGTTGTAATCGATCTATTAAAAGCATTTGACATTTCGCGCAGGCAAACATGTAAGTAGAATGTTACGTTAGCGAATCATAAATAGCTACTTTTTCACATTTGAAGAGTGTTTTAAAATACAAAGGTTAGTGAGAGTATTTAAACGCAATTTAAATTCAACGCCAACTGCTAAGGTCGTTAGTAGCGTAAGTGTAGTGCACGTTTTTTTTATCGCGGGAGATGGCGGTGATGTTTCCTCGCTGGATGGCGAGATCCGGCGCCAACTTACCCGTCGGCTTCCAGGGTTTTACTCAAACAGGTATCTCCCACTAGCGGGGCACCGCCCCAGCCGGAGCAAGCTATGCGTTTCCGACTGGTCTCAAGGCATGTGTGGTAGTGCTGTGCATGTGAGTGTAGGTGTGCGTAGGCGAGAGGTGAGGAGAGGAGAAGAAGGAAGAGGAAGGAACGGTAGCGTGCAGCCCGCGCGATTGTTAGGGTACTACTTCGGATTTCGCCTGCTGTTGATCGGTGAAACCACCGAAAACTACCGATCGGAGAAACTGGTCTCTTGATTTCTCCAGACAGCGCCTGAATTTGGCGGCGATGGTGTAACGGTTAGCGTTTCGGACTGTTGTACCCTAGTTGGCGGGTTCAAACCCGATCGAAGCCGTGGATTTTTCAGGGCGAAAAAATCCTTCGTACGCCTTCCTTCGGAGGGGAAGTAAAGCCGGCTGTTCCATGTTAGTAGATTTACTTGCATGTAAAAGATCCTCAAGCCTAAATGACGCCTCTGAGCTAAATTCAAATCGCCTGTTTCTCGCCCAAGAAACACCTCCTTTCTCTGCTAGTTGATGAAAGGAGCGTAGCGAAATTTGCGTGTTCAGACGGAAGAGCAGGCCTAATGGCCTGAGTCTCGCCACGTAAAATAAGGCATTAATTCAATTCAATTCAATTCAATTCAATTGTTAGGGTACTACTTCGGATTTGGCTGCTGTTGACCGGTGAAACCACCGAAAACTACCGATCGGAAAAACCGGTCTCTTGATTTCTCCGGACAGCGCCTGAATTCGAACTAGCAATGTAGCTCGAGTCGAAAATCCTGCCGCAGTCGGGACTCGAATCGTTGTATCCTCCGGTCAGTGGTACTGCACTATTATAGATGGTTTTACTCATCACGCAGATATCAATAAGTTACACGATGGAAATGCTCGTGAAATTAGGGTGA
Source organism: Gryllus longicercus (assembly GCA_038098605.1). Classification (NCBI taxonomy): domain Eukaryota; kingdom Metazoa; phylum Arthropoda; class Insecta; order Orthoptera; family Gryllidae; genus Gryllus; species Gryllus longicercus. Next base: position 1,478,981 of record JAZDUA010000166.1, on the reverse strand, counting down.
CTTGTGCTCTATCCACCCCCCTCCGAGTAGGAGTTTCTATTTCCGAGAGCGAATGACTGCGCAGCGACTTCGACAGACGGCTCCATGGGGACGGCGCTTTGCAATGGCTCCGGCCTTCTGTTGACTCTGCGACTGCTAATTTGCTTCCGTCTGCTTTAAAGCAGCGCTGACTCCCTTCGCTTCCTCCACGGAATGCGCATTTGCGTTTGCGAAAGAAAAATTCTACTATGAGCATTCTACATTCATGGAGGAACTAACTTCTGGGGAGGAAATGTCTTTGTTAAATAGAGACAATGAGGCGAAATTACGAGAATGGAAATGAATAAACGCAACCAACACGTGCATAACTATTGTTCACATGTAACACATGTTCGTCTAGTTTATTCATTATTTCATACTTTATTCCTAAAATGAGAAGACGAAAATAGTTAAGTTCGTTTGGAATAAATCATCTACTTTTAAACTAAAATGTGGAATATTTGTTTCTGATTTAGCTGCCTCAACACCTTTTCTCTCTCCATATGTCTAGGAAACGAGACGGAAAATGAATTATCGGTAGAAGGAGATGTCCAACACGTCAATTCACACGCGTCCGATTTTAATGAAAATTGAAGTTAATGACTTACTGGAGAACATGTCTAAATGCCAATACGAAATATGGCTGTACTCACCTTAAATTACGGGGCTATCACAGATTGGCACCAGATTGACGTCGATAAAATTGAGCTAAATATGACATTTCTATTCTGCTTACTAAGAAGAATTTTGACTCATTTCATGCTATCATCTGTAGGTTTCATAGTACGCTAACAATGTAAAGATGACTAAATAAAATTAAATAATAAGTCATATATATTGATCAGAGAAAAGTAAAAATATTACAGAGAGCATTTAAAAAATAATATCAATCCATTAATTGGTTTTAAGGGGAAGATGCAAACATGCAATGAAATCATTTTTTAAACCTTCAAAATAGCTGCTCCATAGATGTACATTTCCAATTAATGGAGGTAATTAATCACACGCTTCGTATCCCTTACTAACATTTACACAGGCTTAAAACACTGTTTTGTGAACGTTGTTGAGTTGCAACACATACAGTTATTGTTTTCTTTCTTGTTTCCCGCTTTCAAATGCATGAAATTATCAATTTCTCGTTGTAAATTAACAATGATTTTGATGATGGAATGTGTAGTAACTGAGTCCACATATTGATTGTGTAGTAAACAACAGCAGAGCACACTGGGTTATATTTAGTAAACTACAGCATCACAATAGTTGGAGATTGATATGTTCTTATTCTGAATTCAACAACGATTATTAAAGATAATTAAATCCTTGATTGTTTATTAATCTGATTGAAGTCTCAAATCACACAATGACACGTATATGTATGTAATTTAATTACTGATATTTACACCTAATGAAGATGCCAATTATCATGCAAGAATAAAATAAAAGTGCTACTAAATGTTTTTTTTAATATCGTGGAGTTTGGACGTGGCTTCGTGGAATAAATATGGATTAAGTTAAAAAATGCGAAAAATGTGATATTACGGTTTTTGAAGCAACAAACGTTTCTCTTGATAAAGAAAACAGAATTAGCCCCAACTCTTAGATCCTTAGCAACGAAACATTTAAAAATATTTAAGTGCATTGTACACAAAATCCTGTCAGCAAAAAAGCAATAAGTAAATTAACACCTTTTACCTGATCTCTTTAATATTGAGTTTAAAGTATATTAAATACCAACAGAAGTCCAACACTGAAACCATGTAAAATCGTAAAAGGTAAGAAATGTGTACCTAAGTAGTACAGTATTACGACTAGCAGTTTTTCGAATTGCTCGATCAAAGAGACTTTGTAATAAGAAACGTGATCCTTACAAAGGGAAGTAATTAATTTATTCCGATGTTTTTCATCTTGACCCAATGGCAAATTAACTAACGTATATGTACAAATGTGATTGATGACGTAGTGTAATCATTGATAATCTCAGATCTTTTAAGAATGCAGGGGGAGAATCCATGGGGTTCTCCATACATGTTCAAAGCCCCGTCAATTCTTGAAAAGGGAAGACGAACAGCACTCCCAGAAGAATTGCGAAAAACACACAGACAAACTGTGTGTGTTCGCTCAGCAAAGAAGAATATACTTAAACTTTGTTGTACAGATATCATTCCTGAAGAGCTACATGGCTGATATTATATTCTGCCAGCTTCCAACTCACCCGCTAACGAAGTGTCAGAACCTGCTGTGGAGGAGAGTGCAAGTGATGATTATGATGACAAAATAAAAGCAGACTCTTTCCAAATAGTTCAAAAATATGAAAACACACATTAAATGCTCGTTTCATTAAAGGATTTGAAAGTTGTCGATTTATTCAGTCAAGTTCTAGGAAGATCAGAAATCGTTATTAAAGTTGTTAGTAAAATAATATAAAACATAGTACTTGTATAATTGAATAACATTAAGCAAATATTTAAATTGAAAGATTGATTTTTCAGAATTATTAAAACTCTAAAAAACAATAAACGCTAGTAAGATAATAATAATAATATTGTAGTTATTGTCATTATTATTATTCCTCTATATCACGACTGAAGATGTTATTAGTCGGCTAAATACAAACTCTACTCCATGTTGCAACCAGCTACCGAAGGAGCATATTTAAAGACTGTCGGCACCTCTACAAAACTTTGCGCAAAATATGGGCTGTTCCACATAAAGCAATTTCTTGCACTTCACAGTCTTTTAAATTACCCGACAGTTTAGCCTAATTCTTACTCAAAGTTTGTGGAACAAATCCCAGATCTCCGATGGCTATTGGTACGGCCTGTACTTTTACGCCCCACATTTGGCAGATCTTGACTTCCAAACTTTCGTAATTAAGACGAATCTCTGCCTCCTTGGTTACGACGTATTGAACGCAATACACAGCCACATCTACAAGTAGACAAGATTTTTTCTCCAATTCCCGGATAACAATATCCGTTTTGTTTGCCGCTATCGTGCGTTCAGTTTGAATTTGTTGGTCGTACAATATTGTATAATGTATAACAGAAATCACCGATTTTGGTGAGTGTTCTTCGGGCATGTGTTTGGAACTTCGAGGACGGTTTAGATCTGCCAGTGGAGGTAACTACACATCCTGTCCTGTCATTTTCAGAATTCGGTCTTTGCTAGATTATGAGCAAAATGAGTCGATGTGATTAATGGTTTTTACTGGTTCCTGGCAAATGCGGCATTTATTATCATCATCATTATTGTAATTATAATAATAATAATTATTATTATTATTATTCTTATAATAGAGAAATTTCTTTTCTTTACATCATCTTATAAATTGATAGCAATAACTTAATGAAATATCATTTGAAATTAATTATTCTTGTCGAGGGTTAGCTGTGAAAAAATACGTATATTGTCACGATATTGCAATAAAACAAATAATTTAATATCAATTACTATTTTGGGACTTCTATCTATCCTTATAAGTGCACAACATTATATTTGTAGAAATTATTTTGAGATATATTTTGTCGGTAATGAAAAATTGTCAATAGCACGGAAAAAAGACAATACACACACACTCAAGAAAAAAGAAGACAATAGTAAATTCTCCAAGAAAGAGAAAACATCAGATGCCAAAAATTATCAGTAAAGAATACAAAGGAAGAAGCAACAAAGAAAGTTATCCGAGGAAGAAGAGCGACTTGAGCCGGAGAGGGAGGAAGCGTGGAAGAAGACGCGAGAGGCGTGGGCAGGCAGGAGGGGGGGCGGGGTAGGGATGGGGTGGGGGTTCATACAGGCGGCGGCCTGTGATGCTGGAGCGTCCGCCCAATTAAGCGCCCAATAAGGCGGCGATTGGCGCTGATAAACGAGGCACACAACGGCAGCAGCCTCGGCGCGGCGCCTGCCTCCCCCGAGCCCAATATCCCAACGGAGAGCGGCGTCGGCGGAAGAAAGCCTTATTGCCGGCAGATTAGACGTCACGTGCGATTTCAATGAGGGCAACACACTTCCTCTTCCTCGAAGACGAAAAACGTCTTGGTAGGTAGTAATTGACACTGCTCGTCTCATAATAGCAAATAAAATATCTGCTCGAATTATTAGCATTTAAAATGTTGCAAAATACCGGTGTCCAATAATTTATTAATTAAATAACTACAATATAATATTTAATACTTTAGTGTTGTAATGTACTACAAGCATCCTTCTCTTTAGTTTTCACAAGAAAATTCTTTTCTTATTTATTTATTTTTATTGATTTATATGTTATTGGTTTGCTAGGGTTATGGATTTGGAGATGGAATTGGGAGGGTGAAGATATCGAGTGGATGTTTTTTTTCTGTTGTGAGGAATTGATGTGTTACGGAAGGGAAGGTGCGATTTAAGGAACTGTTTGTAGGAGGGGTTGGCGATTGCTTTTTGTATTTCAGTTTTTTCTGCTGCGTGAACTTCCGTTGTCAGTGGTGTCATGTTGTTGTCTCCTTCAATTTTCAAGTAACATTTGTCTGGTTTTGATGTAAAGATTAGTCTAACTATTTTGTGGTCTAATTTCGTTAGCCTCAGATAGTTGCTCTGGAATATCATTGTCCAGATTTCGCAGGAGTAGGTTACTATTGGTTTGATGTACGAGTTGTAGATATACAGTTTTGTTCTCTTGTCAATGTTTTTATGAATAAGAAGCGGCTTCAGTGCATTTATAAGTCGGTGTGTTTTTTGGTGTTTTCGGTAACGTGTGTTGTCCATAGTAATTTTTGATCAATTGTCAATCCTAAGTATTTAACGACTTTTGTCCAAATATTCTCTGACGGCAGCCAAGAGTAAGGTACACTAACTTGTCTAAGATACACTAATAGATTGTATAAAGTACAAACGGTCTTATACCAACGTCTTCTGGGGCTATCGAGAACAACTTCTGGGTACATGATTAGAAAGGAGACTGGCTCAACTAACATATATTCAGAATTAATTAAAAGATCACAGGCTGACTTCGTAAAATTTCTATCTCTGGCGCTTTGTCGATACTCACATATAATTTTCAACAAACTTTTAGAATCAAGAAATGCATATGCACATTCTAGTAAACACAACTGGGTAACCTGGACAGGATGATGATTGGTTTGGGCTTCCATATCTCGCAGAAACAAATCCGAATGTAACCAGAAATAGTAATCCTTTGATTGTTACAACCATTTGGAGTAAAAATCTTTATGAACCATTCGCGTAGATGGCGTGGATTCATCATACAGCACAATTTATCGAGAAATTAGGATTTTGCAATCCACATAAACAGAGAAATACCTAACGTCGGCTCTCTCCACTTCCATTACTAGTGTAGTTGCTCAAATCAGGACGTCCAGAGATAAATCAATATCAAACGGCCCAAAATATACACAAATTCAATCCGCTCGCCAAGCAATATGAACACTAATGAAAATCTTAAACACATTTTAAGTGTCTATCCAATTTACAATAATCATGCAGAATTATACCACAATTATGTATTGTCCCTCCCAATTGTTTGTTTGAACTAAACACTGAAATATCTAAAACTTTGAACATTTTTATATTATCAATACTGAAATTACGACCATTTAAAATAAATGCATATTTTTAAACTAAATTTTGCAAGTACTCTAATGACTTAATTATTAATACCTTACAGTATCATTAATGCTTCAAGCCTCATTTGGTACAGGTTGTTCTGTATGCGTTCGTATGTGTGGCAGTCTTAATTATTTTGTATTTTGTGCTATTTTATTTGTATTATTTGTATTTATTGTCTTAATTATATTGTACAATGGGTTAATGTATTTGTATTTATGCTATTGGATTTTGTGTTATCTTCAATTTTTTTGTATTTTATGTTGTTTGTGAGTTTTGTTTATCTTAACTGCTCTGTGAAAAATTAATCCGCATTTAAAAAAATTGAAAATAATTAGTATTAACAGAAACAAATTGATTACTTTACAACCTATTCTATTTGGTGTGATTTGTAACAAAACTTGTTTATGATTGAGCTATGAGTACACACAGCAATTTGTAATAGGATAAAGTTAAAAATATGCATGCAACCATTAACTTAAAAAGAGCAATATATACACTTAAAATAGTAAACATATCAGCTTAATACTAAGAATATACGTTTAACAAAAATATAGGTAGTAATATGTAACATTTATTTGTAGATAATCTACATTTTACACTGTAATACAAACCGCTTATATTAAAAAAATACATTTTCAAACATTATAATAAACAAAAAGATTATCAAGTTTGAGAACCAATAGCATTGTTGCAAGTTGCAAGAAACATTATGCCCTTTTTACTAAGTTTATGCGCACGAATAAACTTACAGGAAGTAAATCGATTCAAGAAAAAACAATCCTGCCAGAAGACCATCGGAAATATTACATTGGTATTGACATTAATTAATTCCCCTTTCTTTCGAAAGAGAAATGCACGAAAATATCTGACTTCGATCCCCTTCTTCATAGAAATCTGTAATATATGCACTTAAATATGCCACATTGCTTAAAATGTGCAGTTAATGAAAATCTCGAAATATACAAAATGAAATGGGCTAGATTTGTAATATATAGTTGGTGATATTACATGCATTTTCTTTCGATAAGTACAATCAGTAAAAATATGCAGTTGTATGACGTTCTGCGGTGTAATGTATGCAAGGCTGTTCTAATTGATTTAAGTACTTCTTTTGGAATTAAAATTTAACAGATTTTTGCTTTGTCATTTAAGTATTTAATTGTATAATTTGCAAAGGTTTTAATTTATTTCCAGGTTTAATTTTTTTGCACAATCTTAATTCAAAAAGGGAATTTTTGAAAACTTGTTTGACATTATGTAATTGTAACATTTTTATCTCTCATAATATTAACTCATTAAATATTGTTCTTTATTTTTTCATGTTACATCTTTGAAGCATATACTTCATTTTTAACCATAAATTGCTTATTAATATTTCTTATATATATATATATATATATATATATATATATATATATATATATATATTAATCAAATCGCAACGAAAACGATGAGTAACGTGAAGTTCACTTAATATATTGGAGCTTGGCCGATGCCTTTGCATTCTGGCGGCACACAGTCAGGTACGAACCCTTGTTGTCCTGCAAATTTTCCTTCTACCTTAAATGCGAACACTACAAAATAAAGTAAAAAAAGCTTTTTTAAAAGAAATCTTTTAAGTCTGATCATTGAAAATAAATTAAAATTAAGAAAACGGGAAAATAATTGTAATAAATTAGTATAATAATATTTAAAGATATTAATATAGATTTATCATTCCACAAAAATTTGAATGTTCAGTTACAGTATCAGATATGGAGAGAATCATATTTAAAATTATTTATGACATGAGTGAAAAAAACAGTATTTTGCGATAGATCCGGTAATGTAATCCAACGAGAATATAAAATAACATTCACCACGTGTGTCATTCACTATATTTTAGACAGCCTTACTAATATTCATTTTATTTTGATTCAATTATAAAAAACTCTTTTGGGTGCTGAGATCCATTAATCTCTGTACAAGCTGATGCGTTCTGATGAAAGTATTTTGTTTTCTTGGTTTATTCACTGTTTTATCGAAGCATTTAAACATTGTCTCCCGAATAGTACTTACGCCAAAAATTAAACATTTAGTACATTTTAAATTTCCTTAAATTATCGTTTTTACTAATGGCTGTCAAAAAATAGTTTTTCTGTATAATTTAATTGGTGTAGTTAAAAATTAATTCACATGAAAGGAATTAAAAAGTGTCTCACCTCCTGGGAAGTTGAACGTGGTTCCTAGGAAAGAAATGATCAAAAACAGGCAAATCAGAAGATTCCTCATTTTATCCACTTAACTAACTAACTTAACTAACTGACAAGCAATTTGCCGTTAGTCAGTTTCCCCAGTATCAACGAATACATTCAAGATAATGCGAGACGTGTTCACTTAATTCAGGTAACTCTTCTTTTAAACCAGAAAAGAAGTTTGTAATTATTTAGGAAAATTCCTTTTATTGTATTATACAAATGTCTTGTTGCGTATGAGTTGAGTAATTATGGACACAATGTGAAAGACGTTTTATGGCACCATTCGTTATTCATAACAATTCTTTGTCTCTTATCTGGTTGTATTTCACAAAGAAACTCATTTCATAAATTTCAGATTTTAATTATAATAAACTGGTATAAAATTTACGAGCAGGACAATCATTATTGCACTCTTGACGCTCATGAAAGTGAATTGAAAAGTTCGGTGCCGCCAAGGAAAGGAACGATTCTCTCCCTTCTGATTAACAGTTGGCAATTCGCTTGCATAAAATTCTTTTAGGAATATACGTAATAGTCAAATATAATGCTCAACTGATTTAACGTATTAATACACATGGAGTTTACACAAATGAATGTACAAGTGTATTCTAGATAGTACATAATGATTAAATAAGCTAATCAAAAGTTTTCGTGTAAATAAAGCGCACCTGAGTAAATGAAATACACGAAATAATCTGGCTCATTCTTATTTTAAGGTAGAGTCTCGTTCACTGTTAACTGTTCGTTTCATTGGATTTTAAATAAAACTTGTAATGTCCTTTATTCACAACGTGCTGCAACAACGCAGTATGAATACTGAATGCCAGGTTGTTCACAATGGAAGTTTTAAACGGGTGATTCTCTGATGATATGCGAAAAAGTGAGGCTGGGACTGACAAATTTCCTTCAACTGATTATACAAGTTTATCCAATAACAGACTAAGGCGAGTTTTCAGTTTTATTAATTTCAGAGAGTGAACGTAACTATTAAAGTCCTTTCGTATAAATATGAATTGTTAATTATGAGTTTGACAGACTCAATGTTGTTTATAGTGAACGCGAGGGCCGAAAGCCCGAGCCTCGCCGTGAATTGGATCCGGGCTTGCGAAGCGAGAAAACTTGCCTTTGACACTAAATTGGCATTACAATGTGGCGGCGTATACGAAGAATGCAAAGACATTGCACTGCGGCAAATATTTCTCGGCGAGACTCTTTTAGAAGTTATGGAGGTGGCCCATAATTGGTGGGATTCCCTGTATTTATTTATATATTACATTCATTTTCTATATGTCTGAGTCGAAATACACTGAAGAGCCCTAAAACTGGTACACCTGCCTAATATTGTACGACCCCCGCGTGCACGCAGAAGTGCCGCTACACGACGTGACATGGACTCGTCTAATATCTGAAGTAGTGCTGGAAGTAATTGACACCATGATTCTTGCTTGGCTCTCCATAAACTCGTAAGAGTACGAGAGGGTGGAGATCTCTTCTGAGCAGTACGTTGCAAGGCATCACAGATATGCTCAGTAATGTTCATGACAGGGGATTTTTGTGGCCGGTGCAGATGTTTAAATTCACAAGAGTGTTCCTGGAGTCACTCTGTAGCAATTCTGGACATGTGGGCTGTCGCACTGTCCTGATGGAATTGCCCAAGTCCATCGGGAAGCACAATGGACTTGAAGGGGAACAAGTGATCAGACAGGATGCTTACGCAGGAGTCACCTGACTGAGTCGTATCTAGACGTATCAGAGATCCCATATCACTCCCACTGCACACGCCCCATACCATCACAGAGCCTCTAACAGCTTGAACAGTCCCCTGTTGACATGCAGGATCCATGGATTCATGAGGTAGTCGCCATACTCGTACACGTCCATCCGCTCGCAGCAATGTGAAGAGACCAGGCAACTTGTTTCCAGTCATCAATAGTCCAATGTCGGTGTTGACGGGCACAGGCGAGGTGTAAAGATTTGGGTCGTGCAATCATCAAGGGTACACGAGTGGGCCTTCTGCTCCGAAACCCCGAAACCCCATAACGATAACGTCTCGTCAAATGGTTCGCACGCTGACACTTGTTGATGGCCCAGCATTCAAATCTGTAACAAATTGCGGAAAGGTTTCATTTCTGTCACGTGTAATGATTCTCCTCAGTCGTCATCAGTTCCGTTCTTGCATGATATTGTTGCGGCCGCAGCGATGCTGAAGGTTTAATGTTTTACAGGATCCCCGATATTCATGGTACACTCTTGGAATGGTCGTATGCAAATTTCATCGTGACCTCTGAGATCTCTCTTGTGCCGACTATAACACCACGTTCAAACTCACTTAAATAGTGATAACTTGCCGTTGTAGTATCAGTAACCGATCTAACAACTGTGTCAGACTCTGGTGGCCTTATATAGTCGTTGCCGACCGGCGCGTCGTATTCTGATTGGTTTCAGATCTCCTTATTTCAATATAGCTGAGCCACTTTATTTGGTTCTACATGTGTATTTTCAGATTTATAGACGTGGAATTGGCATTTAAATTTTGCTCATTTTCTCTACTTGTGGGGAAACAGATTGGAACACATATGTCCGAATTTTCCAAGCCATTTTCAGCCCTACTGATTCTTGTGGCTTGGATGATTTGCGCGTAACTTCATTCAATTGAATATTTTTGAAGATGCCATGCACTCTAAAAAATCTGAGTAATGATGGAGTTATAACACTGATGGTTAAGTAAGTTTCAATATGTCGCGCATTCCCACTAGTTTTAACCCTAGGATGCATGCTCCATGGAAATGACACGAATGAATATGCAGGGCCTTTGAGGCCCTGCGGAATATGCTCTCGAAAAATGCACATACTTTTTTATTCTTAATAATTTCATTTCTTACTAATTTCAATAAAATCAACTCTTAATGTTATCGGCCCGGATGGCCAAGATCGCTAAGGCTGTAGTGCCGTAGCGATCTCGGACCCAAGGATCGCAGGTTCCAATCCCGCCTCGGGCATGGTTGTATTGTATTCGTCCTTTCACCCCAAATCATCACCATATCAGGTCATCTTAACGGTTACGATACCGTTACAAGCAATAGTGGCCGCTAATGATTTAGAAGTTGATGCGACCTTAAATAACAAAACAAAGTCTTAATGTTAAATAATTATTTATTTAAATAACTATTAATCTTTCTTCTTCCAAGGCCCTACGACCTTAAAATGAACGTCTTGGCCTTCGCAACTATCTTCTTCCATTTTCCCTATTCTTTGAGTGATCGATCCAATTTTCAATCTTCATTTTCCTGGTGTCTTTTACAACATTTTTCCATCTAGTTTTAAGTTGACCTCTTCTCCTTGTGTTCACTTGATTCCAGCACTAAGATCTTGTTCAATATTCTGTCATGCGACATCCTATTAATATCTCATGGCTTTGAGCCAACTTTATCTCATGGCTTTGATAAAATTTAATGCTTTTATATTTTTGTATACTGTACAGTTCGGAATTGTTCTTAATCCACCACAAATTTAATGTTTTTATATTTGTGTATACAGTTGTTCTTAATCCACCACTCTCCATTGAGCGTATCAACTGATCCAAATATACTCATAACCCTTCTTTCAAAAATTGCAAGACGCTGAGCATCGTTTTCTTTAATAGACCACATGTCTACACCATAAGTTACAACTGGTCTAATCACTGTGTCGTAAGTTTTGAACTTTTGGACCTTTTGATAACATTTTACTTCTAAATAGATGCAAAAGTTCAAAATTTGCTCGCAAGTGTGCAAATATATTGTGTTATATTTCCAGACAAATCCATCTGTGAAACATTGTGCCAAGCAATAGAACACTTATTTGAAATTGACTATCTATAAACTATAGATATTTTAATCCAATACAAAATATGCTCAGTTTCCCGCTACTATTCTTGTTTTCATTTCTTCTTCCACATCATTGTTGCAAGTAAACATTGTTTCCAGACACTTATAAGAGCTCGTTTCTTTATAGAATTTGTTGGTAATGAGTTAATTGGGTCACTTTGGTCTTATATCTCACGTAATTTATTCTTTGAACATCGATTTTTAACCCATAATGAGTTGAGTTTCTTGAGTCTCACTTGAGTCCTAGGAAAATTGTTGCGTCTATATTGACGCAACGCGTCTCCCAGCTCCTAAATGAGCGTGGAGCAATCCTCCGTTAACTTTTACGTAGTTAAATGTACACGTAGGCTTCCGCGGCTCAAGTTCATGACTTCTAGGCTGTCCGGGTGACGCCGCGTCGTTGGCAGATAGGCCAACGTTTCGCATGTCATATCGCAGGCTTCTTCAGGGTAGTTAATACTGTCACTGCCCTGAAAGAGTCTGCGATATGACAGGCGAAACGTCGGCCTATCTGCTAACGACGCGGCGTCACCCGGATAGCCTAGAAGTCATTTTACTTAGTTATTTGTGTAGTGTTTACTCTCGTCGAAGTCAGTTGTAAATAGGATCGCCTCGTAGCATCTCCGCGTACTCGTCTCCTACCACGCGCTCCTGCGTCACTACCCAGCGGCCAAAATTGGGAAGGAATGTGGATAGGGGTAGGGTTGATAACGCTTCCCAGGGTTTGGACTGGCCTCTGTGGGGCAGGCAAACTCGTTTTGGTGGAACACATTTCACATGCGCTTGTCCTATTGAGCTAATCTATTGATTAGCTAATAATCTCTAGATAGCTCTAATCTATAGATAATTTCAAACAAATGTTTTATTGCTTGGCACAACGTTTTACAGACGGATTTGTCTGTAAATATAACACAATAGCGCTTATCGTTGGCATTTTTCATGAAATAATTATAAACGTTGTCATTGCCAACAATAGTCTTTATTATAATTAAAAATACTATTGTTAATTATTATAATTAAAATACTATTGTTGGCAATGACAACGTTTATAATTATTTCTTTAAAAGTAAAATGCTTCCAAGGGGCGAAAGAAGAGGTGTGCGCCGTGTCTAAGAGGAGGTGCGTGCGTGCGTTGCAGGTGCTGGGGGCGCTGGGCCTGGCGGGCGGCGCGGCGCTGGCCCGCACCAAGCGTTCCGAGGAGCCCTTTCACATCATCAAAGGTCAGTGCGCGAGGGGGTGAACGGCGGCGCGCGGAATCGAATTGCGGAGCGGTCAGCTTGTAGGGGGTTGGGTGGTGAGTGGGGAACACGACGGCAACCGATACAGAGCGGATCTGCAGTCGAGGGAAGGGTTTGGAAGACAAAAGTAGACTTAATCAATCTATTAGTCCACTATCCCCATTTGAGTGTTTTACACTAAATATTGCACGCAGAAAGTGATTACTATGAAAGGTAATAGACATCTTAAACGAGTACTACAATTTTTTCACAAACAAAATATTTAATAGGGTGGTATTTTGTTGGCGTTGTCCCAAAATAAGATTTGTTCCATCCTACCTAAAAAGAGGAAGGAGGTGCTTAATGTACAACAATGTATTGAAGTTATATGAAATTACATTAAATATACCTTACTACCTCCCCAATAATTCATGAAGTCCTGATTATTTGTACGCTATGCTTTAATAACACAAAATATATCCTGAATTCATGCTCCGTGAGTCGAAACACTGATCTGGACGATATAGTTAATAACAGTGAAATACTTAAAAAGCAGAGTTCCCTCTAAATTCGTGACAGCCAACACAACTTTACGGGCCAAATCAATATTCCAAAGACATGTCGAAACGAAACTTATTTCTTATAATATAATTAACTTGATGTTATCACAAATAGGTCTACTCCGATAGAAATTGAACTTGTGGCATTCAGACAACAAAAACAGAGATGCAGGTTTAGTAATTTTGTATGTTAGGTGCGCAAATAAACCTGATAAATATTTTAGACAGTAATTGGTGAACATTTATACATAAATGTGGAGTCAATATTTATAAATCGAATGTTAATTATTTGACATTTCTTTTCGTAGAAATTCTCAATTGCATATTAAAGCTTATTAAAGCAGATCATACGCAAGGCGTGTTAATTAATCAATACAATTTTAAAAAGCAGAATGACAATCCCAAATTAGCACATCATGTATTTTTACAATGTGTCCTGATATTTCAAATTGATAATTCATTAATTTTGATACCATCGATCAGTTCTTTTCACATTACGAAAACATTACCAACACACATCATCAATTCAACAGAATAAAAATGAAAGATAGGTGTATTCATTTTTCTGTACACGCGTCATCTGCAGTTTTCACAATGCACATATTCACTTTACAATGACAGAATATTCGGATTAAAATTATGATAACACAGTGTCATTCAAGTTCTTTGCTTTTCAGATACGTGGCCAAATCTCATCGCGTGTTTTTAAAAATAGGATTATCATGTGTGAAAATCGATTTCAATATTTCTGCGCTGAGATAATAATATTGAAACTCTTTCAGTCACACACAATTTTCTTTCGGGAGGCAACATCAATTTATTTGTATTAACATATGAGTCTAGGCAAACTTGAACTGCTAGTTCAGGCTTTTGAGAAATGGGTAGGTGCAATGATGATGACGTCAATGATGATGTATCATTGAATGGGTGAAATGAGGGTAGGAGAAATGGAAAATCCACAAGAAAACCTGGCGAGGGCTTTCTTTATCGACCTCAAATTCTTCAAGAATTGGTCGGGGTTCTATCTGAGACCCAGTGATGGAAAACGTAGTAGCCACGCATTACATCTGGCGATTTCACAACTAGATGCACTACCAAAACGATACGACCTTGGATCACAGCATTTTATACCAAATCCCTGCTGTTATCACTGGTCTTACGTAACCAACAGGCACGTATCGGGAAATAAAACGCAATAGACTGAAATAAAACAATCCTCAAAGGTTATATTGAAGCCTGTTGCACAGCAGAATTTATGCCCAAATGATACTTTGTATTCAAAGAAGCACACGAATGTGAAACGTATACAAATGTTTTTGTTTCCCACGTGTAATAAAAATTACAGGTGTTCTTTTTTCTGACACTTTACAGGGTTTCCGCGAATGCAGTTTGTACATTCTCTGATTGTCATTGTAAACGAGTGTGAACGATACGTTTATTTTTAGGAACACACATCAGGCATGTCAAACCGCGCCCACACGAGCTACTGGCTCGCACTCTGCGAGCGCAGGCAACTTCCCCTGAGCCCAATCTCATTTCCCTTCCAAATCCACAAAGGGTGTACAAACGCAGCAATGAAGCAGTGCGAGGCGGGAATAGTGATTTCATATGAAAATATGTTTGCCACATTTGTTTTAGCAAACAACTGATATTTGAAAAATGTTTATATTCTTAACTATCTTTCACTACTTCATGTTTATTTTCTTTTTAAATTCTGCCTTGTAGAAATATATTTCCCAACAAGTAGTATTATGTTTGAATGGTGAAGTATTTCCTTGTTTTCATTTTGCGTTGTTTTATCAAATCATCCACTCATTTGTTGTCTGTAGAATTAATGTGAAATAAGTTAACAAGTCTCCATAACTAAACATCATAACCTGAACGTAGAAAGTTAAACAATTAAGGCGCTCTTAAGTAATCACGATTACAAAATCAATGTATATTCCGTTCAAAAGGTTTGATTTTAGTCTCAATTGACAATTTGAAATCCAACTGATATTTTATCACATTTTAATGGATCAATCTTTTACTTCAGTAGAGGAAACAGAAATTATGGCTAAATCTGGAGAAACATTTGTCGATTGACGTATCAAAAAGATTTTCATGAGCCAGGATATACAGCTAATCTAGAAGTTTCTATACAACCCTTAAGGCCAATTTACAATGCAAACGTAAAAATAAGCATAGCGCACAGACATAAACATTAACCTAAGAGGTATAATGAAGTATTCACAATGTCTAACATAAACGTAAGCAGAATAACACTTTTTATTGGATGTAAGGCATTTTGGTTTACTATTGGTTGGATGTGAGAATCGATTTTGAGGTATCGACTGTATCCATTGCTCATATGGCGTTTAGTTCTTCTATCGACTTCGCTCTAATTTCGATTCTCGATTTTCAGTTACCGTTCTGTGATTGGTTCATTTCTGATGTCTTACTTCAGCATAAGCACAGAAGCTAGCAATCTATTAAGTTTACGTGTTACGTGTTATGCTTATGCAAACGCATTGTGAATGAGTAGTTCTAACTTTTATGTAAACGCCATGCTTATGTTTATGTTTGCATTGTGAATGGGCCTTTACTTTTAAACCTCGCACCAGTTGCTCTGAGCAAGCATCGCCAGCGATCTCGAGATAAGCAAGTTACGTTGACATGCCGGGTATCCGTTGTTTGGCACTCCGGAAAACGCAGCGGCTAACCGCACAGGCGACCTCGTGCAATACATGGGCGGGGGGGTGATGGGGGCGGGGGATGAGCGAGGGCGGCGTGCGCGTGCGCAGACTGCATCACGGTGACGAGCGAAGAGGGCGAGTTCTTCCACAAAGCGGCCGACGACGAGGGCGCCGTGTGCGGCGTGTACTTCCTCACGGACCCCGACCGCGTCATCGAGCTGCACTTCGACTACTTGGACGTGCCCTGCGACAAGGGCGGCCTCGTCTCGGTGAGTGATCGCCACATTCCTTGTCCTTTTACTTACACGCACAACCACTTACAAGCCGTACACTGCCCCACATGCCGGGAGAATAATTCGGAGATTAAAGCTTGTCCAGGGGGGGGGGCGGTGACCCGCTGGTGAGAGAGACTCGATTGGGAAAAACCGCGCTAGCTGACGTGTAGGTTGGTGCTGGATCTCACCAGCACGCGGGGAACCATCATCAGCACGTCCCTAAAGGGGAAAAACATGCCCAATACTTATGACCTTAGCATTTGACGATTCCGGACACACGAAATAATCCATCAATCAATCAATATAATCTTTCTGGAAACTTGTATGCATCATTTTTTTAACATTTCAAATATAACAAACGGGGTCGTGGTAGAAGTTCGAACTTGGGGTCCAAACACAGAGCAGCGTCGAGTGAAGGCTGGCGTTCGATGTGTCGGCGGGCGCGTGTTGCAGTTCGTGGACGGGTGGGAGCTGAACCGGCAGTTCTTCCCCAGCCCCGAGGACCACCCGAAGCCGCTGCACCTGCGCTACCGCGAGTTCTGCGGGCAGCGGCGCGTCAAGGAGATCTTCACGTCGTCGCAGAACGCGGCGCTGGTGCAGTTCCGCGTGCCCTCGCGCGCGCGCGGCTTCAGCTTCACCGTGCGCTTCCTCAAGAACTCCACGCGTGAGTGCCCCCCCACCTCTGTACTTTCAGCGTTTTACTTTCAATAAAAATAAATAAATAAAATAAATAAAAGAAAATAAATACTATAAATACTATAAATACTATAAATACTATAAATACTATAAATACTATAAATACTATAAATACTATAAATACTATAAATACTATAAATACTATAAATACTATAAATACTATAAATACTATAAATACTATAAATACTATAAATAATATTAATAAAATCAATAAAATAAACAAATAAACAATATAAATAAAATAAAAAAAATAAAAAATAAAAAATAAATAAAATGAAATATACAAATAATTTATTCTATTTATTTTATTTTTTATTTTATTTATTTTTTATTTATTGTTCATGCGTGTATTTATTGAACACTAAATTCAAAATCTAAGTGTAAAGTACTCGTACTTTGAGAAGAAGGGTACTCTCTGCAGGTTTCCTTAGGTTCTGTGATCCCTAGCTTAAGTTGAGCGTTTTGGGGGAAACATTTATTAGAAAATGCTCGCTCACGTGTAATAAAAAAATATTTGCAAAGGCAAATCAGCTACAGATTCCTCATCGTGACCTTCCTGAAAGAACTGACTTATTGCCGCGAGAGCATTACTATATATTCCCCAGTGAGATCTAGAAAAAGTGCTCTTCAAACTGCAACCTCCCCCTTCGCCTGTGTTGTTTATTTCATTCTAACACATGCTCCCTTATCCTTCATTGGAATTAAAAAACTAGTAGAAGTAGCAAATACTAACCTTGAGTTGAAGTCTCGAAGTCTAAAATGTTCTATAAAGTGCTTTTGATACAATATAAAATTCAATTGAAGTATTATTTACATTTTTATGCCCCATTTTCGTTGACAATCCAGTACAACTAACAATAAGATCAATTTTTTTTCTACATAATATAATCAAGTCTTCCCTTATTGTTACTGCATATGTTTTAATATCTTCAACATAAATATTTTACAATTCCTTTTACACAAACAGAAAACGCGAATTTATGAAAGTATTTCACTTCAAACCTATTTCTTCTAATAAATCTAGCAATAATTAATTGTACATTTTCAAAATACTTCTATCATCGCAAAAATCGCTTAAAGACAACTCACATTAAATCGAGTTCAAAATATTTTAAACCTTTCGGAAACATGAATCCTTCATGATAAACTATTTACACGATTTATCGATAATATACAACTCATTTCGTGAACAAATTGAAACAACAGACAATTTAAACATGTTTCGACATCGAAAATTTGTTTAATGTCTGCTTTATGATCCGTAGATACACGAAAAATAGCATATTCATTGATTAAAAAAATAATGTGAATGTGTATTTCATTTTTTTAAAATTCGGAACAGCAAAATACGATAAACAAACACATCAAACGTATAAACGATATATTAAAGTAGGGGGAACGAAAGGTAAATAGTTTCTGACCGTCGCCAGAAAACGACGTTTAAGTCAGCTGCCACCAGAGGCTGATTGTGTATTTTGCCTGGCAGCGTGCAACATCCTCCTGGAGGGCACTTCGGACGTGTACACGCTGCGAAACTACGGCAAGCACGTCAACTGCTCGCTGACGACGCTGTTCCCGGCCAACGTGAAGGTGCTGCAGCTGAGCGTGGGCATGGCCAGCGCCAAGCGGAACCTCGAGCTGGAGACCGGCACCATCCACAGGGTGAGTTCCTCGCCTATTGGCGCGTTCTTGCAAGCGGTAGACAGCCGCTCCGGCTGCAATGAATGGAAGTGCAATCGTCATCTTCGTAGGAATTACACAATGTGATCAAAAGTATTCGGACACGTGGCATAAAATGACGTACCAGTTCGTGGCGCTCTCCACCGGTAATGCTGGAATTCAATAGGGTGATTGCCCACTTTTAGCCTTGATGACAGATTCCACTTTTGCAGAAATACTTTCAATCAGGCGCTGGAAGGTTTCTTGGGGAATGGTAGCCCATTTTTCACGAAGTGATGCACTGAGGAGTGGTATCGATGTAGGTCGGTGAGGCCTGGCAAAAAGTCAGCGTTCCGAAACATCCAAAGGTGTTCGATAGAATTCACGTCAGGACTGAGTTGGCCAGTCTATTACAGGGATATTCTTGTCGTGTAACCACTATTCCACAGACCGTGCAGTATGAACAGGTGCTCTATCGTGTTGAAAGATGCAATCGCCATTCCTGAATTGCTCCTCAACAGTGGGAAACAATAAGGTGTTTAAAATATCGACTGCAGTACAGTGCCACACAAAACAACAAGAGGTGCAAGCCCCATCCATGAAAAACACACACCATAGCACCATTTTGGACGTATCCGGATACTTTTGATGACATTAGTGAATGCATGTATGTATTTGGCATTTTGGGTCGATTGTCCGACTTTGCAGGTTAGCTAAAGGTGTCCTCCATGCCGGGGCCTAGTTTAATTCCCACGCTTGAGAGGGAAGAGAGGCTTGTGGACCTTACGTGCTTCCTTCCCCGTAACTAGTAAACGCCGCCTGCCCGAGATTTTCTTCGTCACACAACAACAGCAACGTAGACGATTTTCAAGAAAATCTACAACTCTATTTTACCCCAACTGGGATCACACAACGGGGTAGATATTATGCTGCCCATGAGCCATCCTAGAGGATTCGTAGGAATTATAGAAGAGGATATTTATTTATACATGTCACTTCATATCTCGACAAACCCCACACCAAAGCTGCCGTCACTTCCCCGCATGATCCCTGCTCAGTGCGTTATCAGTTGGAGGATCCCCTCGTAAACTATCGAAAGCCATCTAAATTTATTTTTAGAGTAAGACCTACCGTCATATTTTTTCGTCTAAGCACTAGACCTACATTTTGAATCACTCAAAAGGAAGGCTAAAGTCAGACCATTTTTGTTAAATTCTCTTATGTATGTACTCAGTTTTTAAGTCGATACTTTCGGACTTTAAATCGTTAATCGGACTTTAAATCGATTAAGTCGGTCTTTAAATACTGTCTTGAATTCCGAAGAGTTAGCGGCTGACGAAACATGGGTCTACTTCTTGGATAAAGGGTTTTAAAAGGCAAACTAATTATGGTCTTTACATTATTATTATTATTATTATTATTATTATTATTATTATTATTATTATTATTATTATTATTATTATTATTATTATTATTAGCCTCTTCATTAAATTATTAACGCTTCAGGTTTATCTGTTACCTCTTGGCATATTTGTTTTTCAAGTGTCTATTCCTTTATAAAAAATATTTTCCATAATTTAATTTTTTACATTAAGCAATGCAGTTGTCCAGTGTGTTGCACACTGTAATGAAATTTAAGCTGATAATTTCCCGTTATATATTGGCACGAATTGTGTTAATCCCTCTTATACTAAAATGCACACCGCGCCGAGAAAATAAACACATATAGAATTGTTGAATTTTGGCTTCATAATCCGAACGCTGAATGTTAGGCAGACCGAGGATGGGTACTTTAGGTTGCAAATCACAATAACCGCGATAAAGAGGAGATTAATTCATTAGTGGCTCCCCTTTGAGACAACAGTTTAATAACGTCAATGCATCATCACTACTGGGAACAAAACGCGGCGGTAACTGGCTGGATTCTCGTAACGAGCGCCCAGCAGACCACACGTACAACATTGCTATAATGTTACAATTGACATTAAAAGAAAGCACGTGTTCTTTACTTATCCTTTGTATGGTGCAACATATGTGCATATGCTCAAGATAAGAATGGTTTAACTATATTAATTTCCTCATCTAATAAGTATGTATAAAGAAAACGGTATAATATCTCCTTTATATTAGAATTAGTAAGTCATGCGTTAAAAATATCTTACCCAAGCTTATAATTCGTTCAACATAGTGTATGTGCGAGTATATACTATGAGTAAAATATAGAATGTAGGGCGTATTCAAGGAAAAGTCCTTCAAACCTACTGAAACATTTATTAAAACTAGACGTTTCACAAAATGCAACGTAATATATTTTCGGATCACCTAAATCAGGTGTCGATTAAAACCAATTCATAAGACGAATACAAAACAAACATGAAATAATGGTTCACAATTTTTAATTGTGGAAACGCGCTTTCAATCGTGTATTTCACCAAATCTATCGTGTAATTTAAAATGAAAAGCCTTTTGTCGTTGTAACAAATGCAGAAGGCCGTATACTAAGTTTTTTCAATTATCAGTAATTTACAATTAAATGAAATAATTACTGCGGACTGTGGAGGAAGGATCCTCTAATTACAACTTCTCTTTACACAGTACGGAGATACAGTACGAAGGAGGAAGAGAGTAAGAGGAAGTGAATGAGAGAGTAAAAGGGAGGGATGAAGAGAGAGAAAAAGTGTGGGAAAGAGAGAGTAAGAGGATGGGGCAGAGAGAAGGTAAGAAGGTAGGACAGAGAAAGAGGGAGGGAAAGGGAATGAGAGAAGGAAAGAGAAAGAGAAAGGAAGAGAGATAAGGGGCAGGGAGTGAGAGTAAGAGGGAGGGAGTAAGTGGGAGGGAGTAAGAGGGAGGGAGCAAGAGGGAGGGAGTAAGAGGGAGGGAGTAAGAGGGAGGGAGTAAGAGGGAGGGAGTAAGAGGGAGGGAGTTGCGGAAGCCAAGGATAGAGGTGCGGGCGCCGTGCCCCGACGCGAACGCAGCGAGAAGCTCCCTGGGTCCAGGGGCTTGCGCGGCAGTGTGCAGTCGCGCCCACCGGCAAACCCCAGATGAGATTCGCTTCGCACTGGGAGGTGCGGGCGAGCGCAGGCATGCCCTCCCCCCTCCAGAGGGCGGGGCGTCGGCAGCGGCGTGGGCAGCGAGGGCGCATTAAATGTAAATCGAGAGCGACTGACGAGGCCGCGCAGAGAGCAATCGCCTACGGCCTCCTCCGCCCCCCCCCCCCCCCCCCGCCGCCCCGGTCGGCCGCTGCCAACGTCAACGCTACTATCGCCCCCGTTGATGAAGTCGCTGCTGCCCCCGCCTCTCGCGGTCGCCCTCGAATCCGGCGCCGTCGCTTCCGCTGACAGCGCTTCCGCTCCCCTCTTCCGCTCCGCTCTGCTCTGCTCTGGACGCACTCGCACTGCCCCTCGCAGCGGCCGAACTTTATGCATTGGCCGACCTCGGCCCCGACCGTCGCTGTTACTATCGTTCTTTATTCTCGGGAACCCGGGGCGCCCTCGTGACCGCCACCCTCGCTAGTGCCTCTGGCCTCGCCCCGACGCCTAATTTCCGCCTCCCCCGCGATTCCAATGTCTTCTTCACCGACAACGTCGATTCCACTGCTTTCTTTTCCGGCATTTCGCATCCACCGCCTTATCTCTGGACGTTCTCCCTCTGCTTTTGCCGTATCTGTTCTCTCCATCGCTGTCCTCATCTACGTCGGCCCGCCCTGTGCCCGCCTCGTTTCCATCTCTTTTTTATACGCTGCACTTCCCATTGCCACTTCACGTAGCAAACTGCGAGCCGGAGTAATAACCGTCTCCAACCAACGAGCATCTATGTTCAGGCACAATTTCCATCCATTGCCACTGCCCTCAACTCCCCTTGACACCTACCCTCGGCCACCTCCCACCCGCCCACTCTCAACTTGTATTCGCTTTTCGCTCAAAGCACTTTGTGCACGGAGGTCATACACTCCAACCCTTCTATTCCGACCGCCCCGGCTCCTGCCAAAGCACAAAAATAACGCGAACGAACTTGCTGCCTACAGTCGCGTTCGAAGGAACAATTATAGCGTGACATTAAAGCACCTAAAACGGGGTTCTTTGTTTGAATCTTCATATAACTTTGTTGCAACCAACTAAAACATTTTCAATTTATATGCTCGTGCAATATTATAAAATTGGTTCACAGTCTCAGGTCACAGTACCTATTCGATTTTCGCGAGTCTATATTTCATACAAAACTTGTCACTGAGAATATTTTCAATTGACCTGAACAATAAATTATTCACACAGATACAAAGCTAAAACTATTGAAATCATTCGCACAGACATTAGTAAATAGTATATCCTTAAATTCGAAAAAAAAAGATATGTAATTCTTGTAATAAAAACAGTTGAGGTCCCCATGTATCAAGGAAATATTCTCCGTATGTGATTTTATAATGATGTTGTGGTTCACAGAAATTACAATGTAATAAGGCCATCTAATAAACGCCTGTATCGTGTGAACATTATTATGGAGACTCATTCCGCGTCTTATGTTCAATATGACGGTCCTTGAAACTTCTCTGAGGATTTGATATTGCTTATACGCCACCATTCACAGTTTCTAATGAGCATGTAATTTCTCCGCATGGCACATTTACCCAGCGCTTGAAAATGGAGTTTCGTAGGTACGCTAATTGGATGACGCAGTTTCAAATGCACGAGTACTGAAGCAGACATAGCATATCGGTGGACTTCTCGCGTCATACATCCTGTACGGCATTTAAGATACAATTACAATATCATTTCAGTTCTGCAGTATTAGTCATTTGAATACATAAAAGACAAAAACAACAGCATGTCAACTAATGTTAGCTTTCAGTTCCATTCAATGTGTCTTAAAATACGTATTTAACGAAAATTTTTAAGTGAAATGTAGACAGTTTAAGAGCTACATTGAAATTTAGATATCAGGTAAATGAAGTCTAACAGACTTATTTGAATATAATAAGACAACTAACAGCAGTTTGTCATTCCTTAAATTTGATGACGACATTTAATGATTTGCTACTGAAAAAAAAAATGGACGCTTATGTAACTTTTTATTCGAATACATACCCCACAGTATACTTAGAAGCCATAAAGGCGTTTAATTGAAGAAACAAAAAATCTTTTTTTTAATCCTTGTACGAGGGTCGGTCAGAAAGTAATGCCGCTCACTTTTTTCTCCAGAAATATTTATTGGAAGAACATGAAATTTGCACACAGTATTAAAACAGGGTTATTCTGCAGGCTCTATTTTTCCACATAATTTTCATCGATTTGTACATCCTTGCGCCAGCGTTAAACAAGGGCGTGCAGGGCTTGCCAATTCCAAAATATTTTCCTGACGGCGTTGCCTTTCCTTCACATCTGGTCATCTTCAATTTCTCCTCCGCGAATGGCGGTTTTCATTGGCTCAAAGGGATGGAAATCGGAGGGGGCTACACACGGACTGTATAGTGGATGGGGAAGCATAGTCCATTTTTTGCGGCGCTTATCTTGTTGTAACACTTTTGTGCAGGAGGGCGTTATCGCGCAAGAACAAACTTTGTGCACTATTCTTCTGGGATTAAACTCCCAAGAAATGCTTATTTGGGGTAATTAGAGTGTTGATTTGATTGATGGTACTTCCTTTGGGCATAACATCAACATGAATGATACCATCAATATCCCAAAAGAATGATGAGTGTGTCAGGACTCATCGTTGTGGCGGGCTGCCCGCAGCGTGGCAAATCATGCGGATCGCATTTTTCACTCTCCGAAGTTCAAACTCGTTTACTCCAAGGTTCAGCGGTACACCTGGCGACAGGAGAGGTGCCATACTCTGCACACCGGCGTTTGTGGATGTTCATAACAGTTTCCTTCAAAGCAACAAAGAATTCAATCACAGGCCGCTGTTTGTAACGTACGTCGTCTACGGCCGCCATTTTAACAGTTCGTTACGGAACTGTCATCTGCAGGAGAGATTTGAAAAGTCGTATACTAACGCTGGAAATACGAAATTTTGAAGGTTTAACTACTACGACTGTCCACCATTATTATTTCTGTGTGGGGCATTACTTTCTGACCTATCCTCGTAATATACGAAGCGAATCCAGAATGTAATATGAGAATTTTGCACTTGGTGATTTCCCTATTTTCTTACATTTCAAGAAATTCCTGTTCAATAAACGTTAAGCGTATCACGGTGATGCGGAGTTGCAGGTGGATGTTAAACACTGGTACCTCTCCCACGCAGCAGATCTGCTTCAATGAGGTTTTTCTATGAAATAGTGTTTTCTTTTCGTTGACGACCTAGAGAAACTTACTTTCTGGATGTAGATTTGTGCACAGCTAGATGAACTAAATACACATACAGACAATCGAGTATTCAATTCATTTATTTATATGACATTAATATGAATTAGGAAAGCATTATCATCAACAACTCTGTGCTGCATAAAGACGACTATGTGCAGTGAACATTCCTTAACACATTTTTACAAGGAGAGAAATATCTTTCTTTGAAATCTCCATACAAGGGAGCATGGGTACCCACGAGCAGTGTGCTCCATTAAAATCGCTTTCGCTCCAAGTGTTCGCCACAAAGTGCCTCTCCGATTGGAAAGCCTCCGACGGCGTCGGGATGTGATTGAGCTCGCTGCAAACGTGCACTGGGAGCATTTGCGCGTTCGGGTGTATTGGAAGCGAGAGAGTCTAAGCGATAGTGCGAGACGTAGCGATCTCGTCTGCCGACTCCCGCGCAGGCGGGGCTGTCCGGGGAGGGGGGGGGGGGGCGAAGACCAGGCAGCGCGACTAGTTTAAAAGGGATGAAAGTCGTGTAAAGGAACGCCTTTCGGAAAATCTTGTTTCCCTAAAGTGTGCACGTTATGAAAATACAGTGAGATCGTGAATGCTTTACAACATGATGATTTAAATTATGAGTAGTTAAACTGCGTAATTTGCAAATGCAGTCTCTTACAATTCAAGGAAAGATGTATCATTGACAAAAATAAATATGTAAAATATTTGGTTAACTATTTCAGTATCGTAATTCAACTGAACAACACAACAGGACGGGCTGTAAAACATAATGCAAATTTACTATCGTACTTTTATGCGTAAGGAAAAAAAATATTGTTGCAGGTAACAGAAATATATTTACATAAAAATAATCTCTCAAATTAAGAATAAAAAAGAGACAAGAAATTTGGGATATTTATTTTACGACATATGAATATTTCTACAATCTATTTATTTACTGACATTTAATTTATATTTAATAGGAATTAGTATTGCAATTTTGTGCGTAAGGAAAAAATATCCAAATTAAGCATAAAATAATTTGCATGTTAGACATATTATCTTATTTATGTAATTAGCTACTGCCGAGTTATATCCAATTGCAGTTTGAATAAATTTATCTTTATTTATAAAAAACGAGACAAGGAATTAGGCCAATGGATTTTACGCCATATTACTTAATCTACATTATATTTATTTAATGCAATTTTATTTATATTTAATAAAATTATTGTTAATCTTGTTAGTATAGTTCTTGTTTCAAAATATTAAAAAAAAAAAGATTAATATGCGTCGCGACGTTTCGACCCATTTGCGGCCCATTGTGCAGCGCGTAGGGACGTTGACGGCGCGTCGGCAGCGCAATCCCAGAAATGCGCGTTTTAATGCCGCTCGACGCGTTCCGAGGTGGTGTTCCTCAAGGCTGCCTCGGAGGGCGCACGCGGTCGGGAGGAGGCGGCGGCGGCGGCGGAGCGTGGCGACAGGACGAGGTAAACCAGATTTAAAGACGAAATGCATAAATGGTGAATAAAAAACCTGAAGGAAGCTACGAGAATTTTGATGGAAGAATGTGATACCTCTCTCTCATATGGAGCTAGATGAAATGACACAAACAGGCGTGGCACCTACTAAGCTATATTAAAATATAACTGTGACGTGGTGCAAGAACGGAAAATGTCACTTTTTAGTGATTTTTGGTTTGTATGGCCAACGTGTTTCGTGTTTTTTAACACATGTGTTTTGTTGTGCAAGAAAGGACAAAGTCAAAAATCGGTTCAAACTCATTTCACTATCGATCTTTAAATTGTCACACAATTATTTTGTGATTTAGATGGTGAAAGAAAACTACCTATTCTATGCAATTTTGAATATTGTCATTGACTCTTCTTACACCACGTTACTGATACTATATTAGATATATTAGACGGAAAGGAATGACAATTAATCACTTTTTACCGCGCTCAATGAAGTTGAAATAAAATAATTTTGCATTAAACTTTGCATGAAATAATTTTGCTAATTTTTATTTCCATATATAATTACCCAATTCTGAATTGGAGACATATTGAATGGGATCTTTAAAAAATATGCGTTAGTTTAGTTTCATTGCTTCCTATACGGGACAAGACATTCTGATAAGAGACACGGCATTCTAACTGTCGTTCATCCCACATTACAAATTTGTCGATTGTGCTCCCCTGCTTTCACTATTTGCCAATTCATCCTTCCGGGATAGGTGACACGAGAGGCACCGGTCTGTGGATACACATCCAGACAGCAGCGCGTGGGTAGGACTCGCAAACACTACTACGAAGGTCGGAATCCCTGACCCGACTAGTTTGAGAAAAAAGAGAATATTCCTTCCCTTTTGCTTGACAACTAACTTAAACTGGCAAAGAATTCAGATATGCATACTCCAAGTCAGGGTTTTACGTTCGTCTCTCGATCAAAAATTCAGAAACACCAAGAAAGAATATTATAATCTTCAAATACAATTTTACTCAGATCAAAACCTTTAACAATATCATCCACTTTCTTGCCTTTTGCAATGTATAAAATAATGCGTTAACAATATTTTAGGTTTTGTACAAGAAATTCAATCTTAAATTCTAACCTTTCAATCTTAAATTCCGAGTCTTATAAAAAAATATTGCAAACCTTCACTCCAAACTATACTACCAATTTTATCTATTTATTCTATATTTAAGATTTTCGTGGTTACTATTATTTACAAGACAAAAATATTTTAATAAATATATTACTAACCCTTTATTCATATTCAAAATCTTTCTGTAATACATTGCTTAGTTTTCACTTTGTAATAATAATTTTCTAATCCACAAAGGCGCTCAGATATTTTGATAAAAGAGATTGAACATCAAAATAGAGAATGATGCATTTACTAGAATAAATTCAAAGACAAAGTTTCCCCATAACTTCTTAAATAAATATGTTGCGTCTTTGAACATTAAGTCTACCCATTTCCTAACGGAAAACGGCTGGTTGGTATGCACCTGATTCAAATTCCCTACATTTAGCACTCTCCACAATTACGAAAATATTAGCTTTTTGTATCCTCTAGTATTTTATTTACAAAAAGTTATTTAATAGTGTTATACTTGGCGTCGACCTCGCTTTGACTAAAGCTTGTCTCCACAAGAACGTAACCTTCGTGCCGAGATATAGACCTGAAGTCAATTTCTCGTCCGTTTGCACTCATATTCCAAAGTTTTCTATAAGAATTAATATGCATTTCTTTTTAACCCATAAATAATATAAGTATCATACATTTAAAATGTCCGAAAGAAATTAGGAACATCACGAATCAATTATTATTCCACAACACGAGGTGTCTTTTTAGTTACCATATTTTGGTATACATTACGCGTAGAACTTACATTCCATATAATTTCAAATTATTTTAATCTCATGATTTTTATTTTAACAAGCAATTTACCTCTTTCTTGGAATGGCTGTAATTCCTCACGGTGTTTCCATTCAGTACCTCTATGCAACAAGTTCAATTAATATTTCCTAAAGCACAAGACTCTTTGTACGTCTGAAACGGAACAACTCTCCACACAATGGTTCCCAAAAGCGTGTTCATTGATTGCAGACGATTGGAGCGGTCTCTATAGTTATTCTCTCCAAACCCTTTAAACTTCGTCGGTGTTTCAAATATGACAGTTGCTTAAGCCCAGGCGTTTCGAAGTGGTGTGAAGCGGCAAATGTTGCCTTTTTGCCCCGAATCGTGTATGGAGGTACAGTAACAAGGCATTATCACAATGAATGTTATGTAACCGGAAGGGAGTGACTAGGGAAATGATAATACATAAAAAAGGTAACGGAGTATAAAAGAGATACGAAGATTTGGAAGAAATTATGAGAAGCGAAAACTATTGACCGTTCTTAAAGGAAAAAGTAACTGGAACAAACTATTATATTATTTTTGACAAAGAAGAAATGAAAATTAACCAGAACAGCTAGTACGTACGTATTTCTTTGCGTTTTCGATGAGAAGAAACTTAATTATTTTTACCAGGTTTATCGGCATAAAGTATTTTTCAATTTTAACATATATTTTACTAAATGAAATAATGGCTGCATTCCTATATTTTTCTTTAACGGCAGGCATTCCTTTCTAACGCATCGGCTTTAAAGAACACACACAGTTGAGGGATGATCACGCTATACCTTTTAACAGTAAAATACCTGCGATATCACGTGATTATGTTATGTATTTTCAAAACATCGAGCCATTGAGCCGCTGAGTTACTCAGCAGGCGGAAATCAGGTTCCGGCACTGGTGGCGTTTTAGTGCCTGCACGGGTATTGACCAACCGTTCCGATGATAAAAAAGTAATTCACATACGCCGGAGTTCCAACCGGCACAAAACGTTAAACAACAGCAACGAAACTTTCACATTAATTTTTCGCTGCTGGTAATACCATTGAGCTAGTTATTGTGAACTGTTACGAATGAACAGCTCATTGTTTATAAATGTTCCAACCAGCTATTGGAAAAAAGGTAATCATGCAATGGAATTTTAAGGTACGTTGAACCCAGCACGTAAACGTATACACGAAACTTCATTTCTATTACGCTACAGGACTGGCAACTTTGAGGAATAACAATGTCAAATAATCTAATAGTATTTACGAGGCAACTTTGCATCCTTTTCAACTGGGAATGTTTTATCAGTAAAAGAGAAAGGTTGTGTTTTACAAGCCCGGTCCGATTTCGACGATTTCGTTCTTCCTTCGGCCAGTTACATAGGGCCTCGACGCACGAGCGTTGCGTTGATGTTGTGTTACGCGATAAGTAACGCGCGTCGTAGAATAACACTGTATCTTATCGGATACGAGTACTTTGACCGTTCCGCATAAGATACAATGTTAATATATGACGCGCGTCAACATAACGCTCATGTGGCACAGCTCTTACGATGCAGGAGAGAATCTCACATCATTCCCCTTTAGATTTCTGAGCGACCATTCTCCCCAACATAAACGGATGGCCATTTTTACTTCTAATTTGTGTCAACCGAGCAGGCTATTTTTAGCCATCGCATGTATTTTTAAACCAGCGACTTCGATTACCCCTCTGGCGGCTTCTAAAGAGGACGCTTCGCTTCTCCGCGGAGCAGAACGCCGCCGCGCCGCGCCGTGCCGAATCTTTGCATCGCCGCCGCCCTGAGCCCCCGCCTCCGCCGGCACCGACTTTTTCCGGCGTCACTCTCCGCTTGGAGCGCTCCACCGGAAGGAAGCAACGCGGCGGCGGCGGAGAAGCTCTCACGCGCGCAACTCAATTAGGGGGGTGGGGGGTGCGGGGCACGCGCTGGGGCACGTGAGGGCCGGGCGAGGCCGCGGACCAAGGTGCGACACAGAGCAGACAGACCACGGCAGAGACGTCTTCAGATGGAGAGAGGCTCCGGGAGAGAGAGAAGTTTCCCGGAAAAGTCGTGGAAGAAGGGCTGGAGAGAGAAAATATTGTGGGCGGGTAGTGTATACGGGATGTAAAGGTTATTAAGAGGTATACTTCGATAAAAGAAGTGCTGATTATACATTGTTGCCCACTCATTTCCTGCAACAAATTTCCCTGGATTTTCCTGGTTTTCTAGAGCATTCAAAAAATTTTCACTGGTAAGATTTGTAGAGTATTTCATACTATTTAAAGAAAAGATTAAAGCAAGCTTGAAACTAATTTGTCAGCTCTCTAATTTCGCCGTGATAAAATATAACTTAAAAATGTCAACAAATAGAAATTTAGCAAAAAATGCTGTACTATTGTTTTTAGGAATTATATCTTCTTTTATAAACGTCTCAAAATTTCCTCACAGTTCTAACGGTTCTTATTTCATTGAGTTTTCCCTGACTCTTTTAGAGCTTTGAAATTCCCTGACTTTTTCTGTTTTCCAAAAGGAGGGCACCATGACATAAACATTACTGTTTTAAGAGCAAATTTAAGCCCACTGAGTAAAAATGTAGAAAAAATAATAAATTATCGTTAAAAATTCCATTTCATCAAAAATTCTAGAAAAATACGGCAAATAAATAATGCCAGAAACTTTCGGAAATGAATAAGAAGAAATATGAAATTGGACTCTGTATATGAGAAAGTAAAAACATACAAGAGCTGATGCAGAATATGGCACTAATAAGAAAGTAAATCCTTAAAAAGAATGATAATTCTCAGAGGTAGAGGTCGAAAGACGAAGACATAACGTAACCTGAAAATCCAGCAGCTGGGAGGTCTCAAAAATCCCATCGACTTGCGAGCTGCAGCCAATTGAGGTGGAAAAGGACAAGAATGAAGATTTAAGTCCACCAACTGAAGCAGCAGCAGCAGCAGCAGCAGCAGCAAGCGACAGAGGACTGCGACTCGAGTGCGGTGGGCGGAGGAGAGGAAGGGGGAGGGGGAGGGAGGAGGACAGCCGCTTACGGCCACTTGCGGCCCCCTCGAGGCGACGCGGATCCAATAACAGCGCACAACAAGCGAGCAGCGCGGCGCGGCGCGGTAGCACCGCCTCGTTTCGCCCCACGCGGCATCTCCTTCGCGATGTGATTGCCCTCGCAGACACGAGATTTCACAAAGGGGCAGGACGGAGCCGCGCCTCGACCGCGAAAAACTCGAGACAACGTAACACGTGGGCGCTTCTGAAACATTTATTAAGTAGGTCAAGGAATATTTTCAGCTTCCAGTACGTAAGTCTCTATCTGTGGGGGTCTCATTTTGTCTTATAGAAATACGATATTTATTAAAAACCTACTATCTAAAAGGCGTTGGAAACAATGTTCAGTACAAACGAAAAATGTACTATATAATTTATGTTTACATTTTTAGTACACAATCATTTATACTGTACATATTTGTACACAAGTTAATTAAAACGATGGTTTTTGAATATTACATTAATATATAAATACTTTATCTCGAATATTTTTATACCGGGAGAGGTGGCTCAGGGCATCAACTGATGTCCCAGCAGTGCCTCTGACTGGGATGATCCAATCCGCTGCGTTCCATTCCTGCCTCCGCGGTGACAGGATTTTCGAAACTAGCTAAAAAGCTAGGTCGAATTCAGTCGCTGTCTGGAGAATTCTAGTTTCCGACGGCTCTAATCGGTAGTTTTTTTCATGGTTTCTCTGATCAATACCAGACAAATATCAGAGCGGTACCCTAACAAAAGGGACTCGGGGTGCGATCTTTCCTTCCTCTTCCTTGTCCTATGTTCACCCCTTACTTACACATACACTTACACCATCACGCACTGCACTACCATACATGCCGGGAGACCGTTCGGAAGGGTACACAAAGTTCTTGTTCCGACTGAGGCGATGCCCCACTGGTGGGAGATACATGGCTGAGGAAACCCGGTAGTCCATGGTTTCACCATCTAGCAGGGGAAGACCACCGCCTCTCCCATGAAAACTTGCACTAAACTTACGGGACCAATAAGCTTAGCACAAATAAAGCGCTCGGAATCACTAATTAATGAATCCAATATTTTTCCATCAAGAAAAAAAAATTCCAAATTTACTTTTCGAAATAGCATCCTACCAGGAATAGTATCGATTCAAGGAAATCCGGAAGTAACTCCGTCTCTGAAGTTCATAAAAAGCGAATGGGGCTGACGGGAACGCATGGGTGCTCCATTCATCACTACTGCAGCGCGAACGTGTTCGATTGGCTCGCGCTCACCCCCCCCCTCCCCCGCGCGTGTGCGCGCTCGCACCGGAGGGGAAGCGTCACTTGCCCGTGTTCATGCAAATGCTACACGATACGCCACTGGAATCAGGTGCATGCGCATGAGACATTCTACATACAGACCGTTTCATTAACCTGTCATTTTTTTTTTAATTTTTGAATTAATCTTCGAGTCAGTTAAGAACAAACTTAAACATAATTTTTATAATTAGTTTTCAGAACTCAAGCATGGAAACAAGTAAACACCTTCACTTTTAATTGATGAGAAAGTATTAATTTGCGTTGCTCCTACGGTAAAAGAGGTATTGCTGTACGAGTGTCGAAAAGAAATCCTGGCCACATCAAAAACTGAGTAATGCGAAGAAAATTAAAAAAAAAAAAAAACTGGGACAGTGTGAATCAACATGGTCTCCGCCTCGCGTATTGCGAATTATCCGAAGACTGTAAGTTTCTATCAATTCCTACTAAATAATAATGCGTGATACTCATACGAAAGTATTATTGGCGTGTTCATTTCAAAATGCCGGACTCGGGACCTATCATCACCCTGTTCGTCAGCATTTCATTCGAACGATAAATTCTCACTTTGTGTACTAAATAAATGTATCGTTCATGAATATATAGGATAACTTTAATTACTATTTTTGAGGAAAGAATACACACAACAGAAAAACAAACTTTAGTTATGATATTAAACACTCATAAGGATTCACAAATGTTTTTCTATTAACGTAAATTAATCGTCCGTACATGACTAGTCCAAATCAAAGGCACAATTTTCGTTATTACAATTCCTGTAAACAATTGGCCAATGAAATGTGCATTTAATATACAATATTGTTAACATCATAAGAGACGGGTAGAATAAGGAAAAAAATCGATTTTATTTATACATTTTTCTTCGACGATGCTGAGAGAAATAAGCTTTGGAATAAACTTGGAAGAAAGTATAATTTGAAAAAAGTGAGTAAAAGTGTGCACACACTATAAAACTCATTGATGTTGATAAAGATATTACTTGAGTGATAGAGAACAACAATGACGACTTCTCGTGCTACTAGGGATTCGTTATTTACAATTTAGTCATTTCGAAATTAAGAGGTACTTTCCAATTACAGATATATAACCGCCCTGAGGTGTACCGGTGACCACGCAGAGCTCGTCACACTGCACACTTCTGTGTGTACACATCCCTAGCTCAAAAGCATGTGTGAGAACGTGTTCACACTGAGACACCTGCAACACATCAAAGGAGACAGGCTCTGTACATGCGTCACATCATGCAACGACGTGTCTGCGACAGGTCCAGCCTCAAAAGCAGGGTCGCCGCGTGCACCGGTTGGCATCCTAGCATAATCTCCTCGCGGGAACGGATTTGCACTTGCAGCCCACGCACGTTCCGTCCGACGCGACTTGACGCGACTCGACGCGACTCGACGCGACTCGACGCGACTCGACGCGACTCGACGCGACTCGACGCGACTCGACGCGACTCGACGCGACTCGACGCGACTCGACGCGACTCGACGCGACTCGACGCGACTCGACGCGACTCGACGCGACTCGACGCGACTCGACGCGACTCGACGCGACTCGACGCGACTCGACGCGACTCGACGCGACTCGACGCGACTCGACTCGACGCGACGCGACTCGACGCGACGCGACGCGACGCGACGCGACGCGACTCGACGCGACGCGACTCGACTCGACTCGACTCGACTCGACGCGACGCGACTCGACTCGACGCGACTCGACTCGACTCGACGCGACTCGACTCGACGCGACTCGACTCGACGCGACGCGACTCGACGCGACGCGACTCGACTCGACGCGACTCGACTCGACGCGACTCGACGCGACTCGACTCGACGCGACTCGACTCGACTCGAAGCGAGGTATGAGCTAAAGCAATATGAATTGCTTTGATCGCGCGGCGCTGAGAGCACATATTGATTACTTTTTGTCTCCGGGTGCGTCAGCTGCTTAGATCATGAGTCCCTTATGTGTAGTGCATGTTTTTTATCACGAGAGATGGCAGCGATGTTCCACCTCTTGACGACGAGATCCGGCGGTAGCATACGCGTCGGCTTGCCGATTTTTTCCTCAACCAGGTATCTCACATCAACGGGGAGCCGCCTCATCCGTTTAACCTCCCGAATGTTCTCCCGGCATGTGTTGAAGTGATACGCATGTAAGTGTAGGTGTGTAAGTAAGGGGGTGAGGATAGGACAAGGAATAGGAAGGAAACTTCGTGCACATCGCTGCCCGTTGTTAGAATTCTGCACCGGCATTCGCCTGGCGTTAATCGCAGAAACCACGGCAAACTACCGAGCAGAGCAGCCGTTCGCTAGAATTTTTCTCCAAACAGCAGCTGACTCAGTCTAGTTATGTAGCTTATGTTGAAAATCCGGTCAACGTGGGGACTCGAACCCTATGACCTCCGGGTCAGAGGCATTGCAATGACACCAATTGACACCCTGAACCACCTACACTGGTGCGCGAGCACAGAGGGCGCAGGGGAGAGCAAACACTCGGGCAGTACCAAGCGCCGGCGCCTTCGCTCGTCCGCTCCAGCTATTAGACAAGTTAATGCGGCACTTGTCCAGGCCCCTCCTGGCCACCTGCCCCCAGCGCCTTCCCGCGATTTATTGCCACCTGAATCTCCCTTACGACCATCGATTAGGCGCGGATTTGCACAGCGAGCCGGAATCTGCCCAGCGTGTGACACCTATTGGTAGTACGCAGGATGGAGTTTAGAAACCGTAACTCAAATTTTAGTCTCATCTAAGCCTTCTGCCCTTTCTCTTTTCTGCCCAAATTTCTCTTGCTCTCTTTAGATGAAAGACCTTTCCTCTGTGCTCTTACCATGTCCACATAAACCTTTAGTGTGTTCCCTTCAATACTCTTTTCTTCGCTCTTAGCTAAACCTCCCTATTATCTCTGTCTCATAATTTAACCCATATTTTTGTAGGAGAAAATTTTATACTTGATTAAATTTTGCTTCAGTCACTGTTTACCTCGCTTCGCAGATAACGGAAGCAGATTCTTGAATGCGAACTTTTGGTTTAGGTTAATGGTCTTCGATAAGAGCAACATATTTAGGACACGTGAAGAGAAACTTGGTATCTGTGTACCCAAATGAATCCTCACTTTTGAATCTTTATTTGTCTCGGCTTCATAACATTATATTCTTCATTAAAACTACACTTCTCTACAACATTTACTATACACTAGATTTCTCTTCAATAATTACTCGCATTAGTAGAGGTAAATTTCAACAAGGTATACTAAAATAATAAGAAACTCTTACTTTATATTAAAATAACTTAACAAGCAGGAGTCAATGGCTTTCAACAGAACAGTTGCGATCAATACTAAGGGAATGTCGGAGCAGTACATTAACAAATGGGCCACGGACCGCACGCGACTTTTCCTTTTATATTTGTCTCGTTCTCTCCTCTTATACACACACATGATGGGAGACCAGTCGAGCTTTGAGCTTGTGCCGGCTCGGGCAATATCGCGCTGGGAGAGATACCTTGAGGTGATAACAGCAAACTGAAGGGCACGTCGTCGCCGAATCTCGAGTTCCAGCGATTAAGGAACATCGCCACGTTGAGGGACTCCTCAACATTTATATCCTCGCGATATTTCTAGGTAATATTATTTTACATGACGATTCCAGTTGTGGAATTAAAACCAATTGTGTTTAACTATACATACAAAATGCCTCAATCAGGGCGATGAATCTCTAAAGCCTTTTCTATCCATTTTTTCTTTCCGATTCCCCGTACTGGCCAATCATAAACTGTGACTCATCTATCATAGAATGCAGTACACATCGATCGCTAAGTCAATGTCCAATAAACCGCGTATATCCAATTACATCACCTCTTTGATTTAGCATATTTTCAATATTTGACGCATTTTGGAACTCTGGTGGGCATACTTTCATTCATGGATTAGTCCTATTAAATATCAATCGTGCTTTGGGAATTTTCAGATAATTCCCTCCTCGCTTTGCAATTCGGGGATTTATCGACAATTTCCAAAGCGATCGGGTTATTACCTATGACAAGACTACCTCCTTCACGTTCCACCATATAAGAGAAAACATTTACTTAATATAAAAATTCCGGAAGATTCATCATCATTTGCTTTCGTCAGAATACGGAAAACAATGAAGAAGGAGTTATATTCAATTATATTAAAGTTTTAAAGTTATATTAAATTGAGGAAGTATTTGTACTCCTATTCACGGCATGCAGCATTAATTTAGTATTATTTAATTGACCTCAAATTCCCAAAAGCTGAAAACCTCTTTCACGTTGTTCTACGTTTAACTAGCATAATATTTAACAAACAGAATTCAATAACATACTTTATTTTTTTCTGAATGTTGAATCTATTGTGGATGAACCTGTCAATGTGAAAGTGAAATTAACTACTAAAGTTTAAAATTAACACTCATGAAAAATAAGATACTCGCATGTTTCAAGATATCCACGTACGTGGACACAAATTTATTTATGTGAATAGTCCGATAAATGTAAACATATAATAGAGTACAATAAAAATATAATGAACTTAATGGCAAGAGTTTTACTGAAGTACTTACGAGAGCTACAAATGTGTTTGCAATCATATTAACGTTCGTGTATGCGACGTAGTACTATTTTACATCCGATACTACAAATAGTACTTGCGGAAATGAGATTTTTGTCCTGAATTACATTCCAATTATCTAAAATAATATAATAGTATTAGAATTGATATTAATAACTATTTTTAGTTCTCACTAAATTTTACAAACTAATTATAAAAATACTTTTCTTAGTTTCTGGCAAAAGCAAAACGAATAAGAACCCGAAATCTATTTGCTTTGTTTTTTTGTCGGTTGGGTCCCGCGAATCGAAGGTTTCGTAGATTTAGAAATTGTGAGTATTAGCGAGGGATCTCGGCCATTGTGTAGCATCACACGTAGTCTTAATATCTGACACGGGCAAGATAAGAGGATTTCTTTTCGACGCACGTTACCACTTCATCCTCAGTCCCCAATGCTAACGACCTTCCTCCGGCCCGAAGTCCGATTCCCTTGTCGGCGTCCGTTAAGTGTTTCCGTTCGAGGCGGAAAAGCTCTGGGCAAAAAGCGTCCTTAACCCCCCGGCGGCCGGCGCCCGAGGGGTCAGCGCTCCCCCAGCGAGAGCGAGGGCGGAGGCGAGTGGGTGTGGGCGAGGGCGAGGACCCGGGCGGACGCTGCGGTCGCCGCCCGCGCGGGCGATGGGCGACGGGCGTGCTCAATTCCATTTCCTGCGCCCCGGCGCCGGAGATGGGCGCCGCCAGCGCCGCCTCCGCCGCTCTATCGCGACGGGCGATGGAGAGGGGCACGGGACGGGGCGGTATGGGGTGAGCCGCATGGGGCGGGGCGAGGCGGCACGGCGTGCCGTGGTTGAGGGGGGGGGCGGCGTTGACCCGGAGCGCGGCAGGTGCGCGGGCGATGTCCGGCGCTCGCCGTTCGAGTGCCGCTCCCCTCTCTCTCTCTCGCCCCGCTATCGCCCGCCCTCGCCCGCTGCCAGCGCTCCACGCAGAGAACGCGTCCGAGATCTCTCCTCGCTCTCTCCCAGGCCCCTCCACACCGGCCGCCCGCGCGCGATTCTGGCGCGACAGGCCTTCCGGACCACTTCCGTTTCACTCGGACTAAAATATCATAGATTTCTCAATCACGTAATCTATTGTAAAAGGTAACGGCCGGAAATGTAGGCGGTTGTAAAATGAATTTCTCCACTAAACTGACACACTTCTTTTCGTGATTTTACTCAATAGTTTCAATTTTTACTTAAAAATGCAAATATTTGATTGCGTTATTCCGCCAATCCGCATACTGTGCGTGACGAGTGAATTCCCATACTCGGAGCTAACAACATAGATGACGCCATGTGATGGCACGTCTCCAAAGACGAGGCCGGCCGCCGTTCGATATTTTCTATTCATGTGTTGTTTTATGGAACAAGAAAATCTACTTTCATAGTGATAAATTAGGAAAATGCAACAAATGTAACCTTCTATGTTCTTTTAATTATGTCATGGGAACGACACTTCAGACAGGAATGAAATGAAATTATGCGATTCTGTGACTTTGTATTTAGAAACTTGTTTAACTGTCTACATGGGATTCTGAATATTAAAATTCCTATAAAATCGTCACTTTTAAACACAAGATTCCACTGTTCATATGTATCATCTAGACACCTGTTACGCAATAAATCCTCTAATACGTGACTACCTCTTAAACAGGAAGTCTTGTATTGAAATTATCGAAATCTGATTTTCTTTTTTGTATAATCTAGAACCGAAACCTATCAAACCTTTTTTATTTCTCCCTCGGTGAAAATTTGCCCATTTTCAGGATATCACGCATTAATAAGAGCTTCCTCATTCCATTAACTTGTTTCGGCTAAACATGCTACATTGCTAGCTGTAAAATTCCACAGTTAATGGCAATACACCTATTTTGTTTTAAAATAATTTTAAAACCTATTATTTAGGAACTATAATATACTCTATACAATGTAAATCATATCGGAAGTAGGAAAAGTTAGAAGTGAAATTTGGACAATTATTTCAATATTCGAAGACGATAGTTCATAACTAAAATAAAGAAACACTTGAACGAAATTTGTATATATACTCGTACTTTTAGAGTCCGGTACGGAGATGCCCCATGGATCCGAGCATGTCAAAAAAGAATGTTCTCTAACTTCATTATAAAAATAGAGAGTTCCTCCTTCACTAGGGTACGTCCCTTCCGTCACACACTTTGTCTCATACAGCCGCTCAGTGTCCTCCTCTGCCACTTCTTCCCAGTGCCACCTACCGTTGACCGTCGCTGCCTCACCCCTCCGCTGTCACCGGAAGTCACTCGCAGTCGCCGCCCAGCTCCTCTCCCCGCCATCCCATTACGCTCCCCGCCGTCCTCGTACGCTCTCCGTCGCCGGCCCCGCCCCCAAAGGGGGCGCGAAGCGATAGCAGGATCGATGGCGCTTAGCCCAAGTGGCGGCGCGGCGGTGGTGGCTCCTTCCGGCAGAGCGCGGTGGCTGTGGCGGCGGCGGCGGCGGCGGCGGCGACGACGACGACGACGACGACGGTCCCATCCAGCCAGATCGAATGCACGCGCCATCCTCAAGCCCCGCTCCTCCTCACCCTCACCCAGCCCACTCGGGCCTTTCACGGCCCCCCTCGTCGCGACCTGCCGCCCGCACTCCTGTGACGTCCCAGACGCCCGCCCGAGAGCGCCCCGCAGGTACCTGTCCTCCCGCGCTTCGACATCTCCCCAGCCAGGCTTTCCACCGTCACGTCCGACAAGTCTCAGGCGGACAGTGGCCGCTTCGGAATTATATTAAGCCCGGTTTACACGATACAGTTTTCGTGCAGAAACGCAAGATCACAAACTGACAGTATGAAAGTCAAAAATTCGCATACATGGTCAGTGTGTTTTCTGCATGAATCGCCACAAGACGCCGCCAGGTGTTCTACCGGGAAACAACTAAATTGCTCCGTCCGAGTACTTACAGTGGTGATATTTCTGTGCGTTCTGGCTGTGTGAGCTCTATTGGTATAATCGTATTAATAAACCATGAAAAGAATAACCGAAAACTCGTAACCGCCAGTACACACAATTTCATTTAAAACAATCACATCTTCACCTTACCTAACCACAAAATCGAAATGACTGATGTCCTTGCGTCGGGTAAACAAATGCATTAATGTTGCTAGTATTCTACCGCTAGAGGCGCTTGTGTCAAACTCTAAGTTTAAAAAATTACGAACATACTCAACATGTTTCATGCAGAAAACGTTCGGTCTGAACTGCATGAAAATATCACGCTCAATAACTGAACGTTATACCGGGCATTAGAAACTTCCAAAATCTTACAATCATATTACACGAAACAAAATGGGTGGTAAAAATGAGTGGTAAAAACAGATGAATGGCAAGGAGTAGAAAGGACGCTGATAGTGGCGTATTATGCAATCATGTTGATAGAGAATCGCTTGTATTTTCAATCAATGAGATGGCGTTGATGTTCTGGAAACCACCATTATAAACACCACTCTCCAAAATGAACTGTGCGTTGCAGTCTGGACTAAATCGTACAAATGAGAACATTAGACTAAAATCAATTAGATGATTTTTTCTTTTAGACCACATAAACGAATTCAGTTCAGAGTAACGTTCCAAAGAGGAAGAACACATGATTCAGGTAAAGGAAGAAAATAACAAAAAATATTAAAATAGTGTATTTTACAATGATGCAAAAATAGTATTATTGACAGAACTCTACATATTTAGAATTTAAAATCCCCAAAACGTCAAAAATTTACTTTTGCTTTATGACATCCCTTAAGCGTACAATGGTCGTTGACACATACGTATTTGGCCGGTGTGCACGAACTCAGAGCAAGGAAATGGATCAGCTGTTCCATACTACGCGGCTAAGAGAAAGGGCGCAGAAAATCTCTATCTGCGGGCAGGAACACAATGTTGTATGCACGTTATAAATAAAAACTCCTCTACTTCTATTAAATAATTCGGTCGAGTATCGGCCTCGCGGCTGTGAGTCCGCCAGCGCCGCCTGCATGTCCGCTATGTGTGTGTGCGCAGTGCGAGAAGCGCGGGATGCCCGACTACGTGGAGCTGGGCGGCGCCGAGGGTCTCGACACTTCGCAGCTGAACGTGGCCGACTCCATCTGCGGCACCGACTCCAAACCTGGTAAGTCGCACGCTCGCCTTTTCGCTCTTCCCCTTCTCTTTTTTCCGTGAAAAGGACGCTAAGCTCTAGAATAACTACGTTTAAATTGTCAAACCCAATCTATTTGCATTTTTGTAATATTTTAATCGATAGACCAACATTGTAACCTCATTTTAATAATTAGAAAAGATTTTTAAAATGTTAGAAAACAACATGCACAGACTCCAAACCTGGTAAGTCACACGCTCGCCTTTGCCTTCTTCTCCTCCATGTTCCCCTTCTCTTTTTTCCGTGAAAAGGACGCTATGCGCCTGAATAACTACGTTTAAATTGTCAAACCCAATCTATTTGCATTTTTGTAATATTTTAATCGATAGACCAACATTGTAACCTCATTTTAATAATTAGAAAAGATTTATAAAAATGTTAG
The DNA here is from genome assembly GCA_038098605.1 of Gryllus longicercus. NCBI lineage: Eukaryota > Metazoa > Arthropoda > Insecta > Orthoptera > Gryllidae > Gryllus > Gryllus longicercus. The sequence goes on along the minus strand of JAZDUA010000166.1, from coordinate 1,437,002 downwards.
AAAACAACATGAAATATATAAAATATTAAGAAAATCACAAATTTAATTGCCATTCCCAGATATGTCATCGGTTTAATTTCTTCCCTTTATAAATAATTCATATTTACAAGAATATACTCTTAAGATACAATAGCAATGTTTAAGCAATCGTTAAAGGAATCGTGAATTTGCCATTCTAATGTAGCAATAAAAAATTATTTTTGAAGAGAATGTGGAGTAAATTAGTCTGCTGTAAGGCGAGAAGAAACAAACCCAGAAACAAAACAGAAAGTATGCGTTCGTAGGCTTCCGCGGACGAAGTCAATACAACCTCGGCTAACCACGATGAACCGCGTCTCGGTCAATTGGGCTGACGTTTCGGCCATCTTGTACAGCTCTCAAGAAGGTCACAGCAAGATGCCAGAAACGTCAGCCCAATTGAACGAAACGTGGCTCATTCCGGATAGCCAAGAATGTATAAAACAGAAAGTAGTTATGTTTGGAAATGAAGTCCAAGGGAGAATTTCAATTTGATTTTAATGGTTTCGGGTCTTCAAAGTGTAGGCTCCACCACACAGGCGACATTTGGAAACGTCTGAGCAACTGTTAATTCTAATCCGAGAGTCTGAGGTGCACTGCGAATGTTCAATTTCTTTGATGTGCCACAAAATTCCCACATGCAGTGGTTAGGGCGAGTAACAAAAGGGGTAATACGGTGTGTACCTGCTGATAGGATGATCGGCAGAGAGCACCCTAGCCTATAAGGTACAATGCTTTAGTGATCTCGGCTAAATCGACAGCTGGCATTCAGGAATACCAAAACTTGCTTATATGTTTCATTCAGAACGTCTTCGCCTGTTGAAGAAATACATTTCGCAAAATAGTGCAAAAGGGAAAATATGAGGTGCAAAAATTACAAAATGCACGTTTGGGTATAATGTTACTTAAAGTAACGGTTAAAAGGATATTTTCAATTTACTCCTGTCATATTCAATTATTATCTCATGTGAATACTGAGCGGTACGAAGTTTCCAACAGGTTTATAGGGCAACGCTCGTAAATCCTGAAATAAAATATAGTTCCTATAAATTATATTGCTCTTTGCAAGGAGGATATAAATATATTAGGAATGAAAAGGGATGTAAATAGAGCAATATGAATTAGTTGGCTCTGATGAGGACTGATATTGGCTATGGAGTATTTCAAAGTATGAACAGGAACGACTTGAAAGTACGGACAGAAAATAGTGAGAATATACTTTTCACATCTGAGTTGCATTAAAATGGTCATTACCTTTGTATGGGGGGGGCGAAAATTAATTGAAAAGACGCAGGTGCAGTATAAGTTCCTTACCAATCAGGGTCACGCTGTCAAAAAATTCAGTTGTGTTATATGAGATTTTTCAGCGCATGTTAAGTAGCAAAAAGTGATCTTTTTTCAACCCCTCTCAAGCTAAAAGTTTGTACCATTTATTCTGAAACATCCTGTTGAGACGAAAAGTCACAATATGTTCGGTAGGTCAACATTTTATGTATAATATTTGAATGGACGTCCGTACATTCTAAATTAAATGTGGTGGTGATGCAATTATTTTCGTAATGCACTAGAAGTTTGTAATATTTATTCTGAAACATCCTGTAAGAAATAATGTGGTCTAATGTGTGTACGCCAACCTTGGTGCCACAGGGACTTGAAGCAGTATATTCAAGTACGCTGAAACAAAGGCTACGGGTTCACAACTCCTTTACGGCATGAGTGTTTCTATGTGGTTGTGGTGAGAGTAGGCTTTTCACACACTTTTCCACGTTTCACATGCGAAAATTGTCCAAAGCTATACTTTCTTTGATCATCTTATCATCCTCCATACAGTCGTAGTCACGACACGTCTAACCATAATTGTGATCTCTTACCCTAGAACGGAGAGATAAAGACGAAAGCCACGTCCACACCTACTCTCAGAATTGAGTATGACCCATCATTAATTTTGCATCAATAATTCGTCCAGTCCTGTAACAAAATACAAAGTAAGGACAATAAATAATTTCTTTCTCAACTCAAATTTCAATTAAGAAATGGAGTTTTGAATTGATCACTACGAGGAAATACGCAAATAATTACAATCTCTGGTCTTTTCTCTGAACCTTCAAAAGACTTCGTTGGAAATGTAAACAAGTTCGAACAGTAAATATCGGGAACCGATGCATCTTTTATTTAAAAGTAAAAGAAAGTAATAAAGTACGAGATAATTAGTGAAAGAGCATTGATAAACAGTTTTATGTAATTCGTTCAGATATGTTGAGAGAGAACAAACATAAGGGTACAAAAGGCACAAAATAAATTTTGGCACGCTTGAGCACAGAGGCGTACTCTTACAATGCCGCGAAAACGTTCTTGAATCTTTGATGGAAAAGAAACGGACTTTGTAACCCTCTCCAAATAATGTTTCTGCTCTCCCACCGGCTCCCGTTTCATGGCTTCAGAAAACGTTTTCATAGCGCCTCGAGCGCCACACGCACGAGTACAAGGCAAGGAGAAACTTGTGGTTAAAGAAACATGAGAAGAGAAAAGAAGTGCAAGTTAAATTCGTCCAGATGGTCTTATAAATGCGCAGGATCCTTTTGTGTTCGGACAAAAGTATGAATAAAAGCCAAGTAGAAAGAGAATGCATATTTGATCAGAGAGAAATCGAGAGTGGAAGAGAAATGCAGGGAAGAAACGGTTGTGTGACGTAAGGAATGGCTGATGTTGGGTTCCAACTTAACATGACGTCTCGTTTGTCTTTTCACTGTTCTTCTCCTACTCAAAAATGCGGCAGTTGATTTCTGAATATACAAGGAGGCGGAGAATATGTCAAGAAATGGCATTTAAATTTGAAAGTAGGGTGTTTTCTTTTCTTGGAAGATGTATGCAGAACATGAAGTGAAGGCTAAAGTGGGATTTGTCCATTTCTTCAAGACAGCGTAACATCTAAATTACTAATTTCCAATGCGGACAGAAATTGAAAGAAAACAAAGCAATTTCCGGCAATGTGAGAGGTATCCATTTCCTTAGATATCCAGGAACAAGATAAAATCTAATCGATTTATTGGAAATAGATAAAATGTGTTGTTCATGACGTAGGATACTTATAAATCCTATAACTCCTTCAGTAATGTAATAATACTTTCGAATAAAGCAGGAAATGACCAGATAATGTCCTGTATGAATACCTTTATCTTCAAAAACATTACTTTACGTTCTGAAATGTTTTCAGAAATCAATGGAAGTTAATCCTTTCAGTCACCTCGTCCAGTCAATAGAAACAAAAATAGTTTGCCGCGTAAATAGTTATTGAAGATAAAGTGCAATAAATATTAAGAGAATGAAGATTTAGAGAAAACGAGAGCCTTTTAGATAAATTCATTCAAAAGATAGATTAAAAAGTAAGTGAGAGACTCATAACTAAAATGACTGTCAAATTGACATATTCAGATGAAGGAAGAATTTTTTAAATGCTAAAAGTAAGTATTTTACAATAATTTATAAATAATTAATTTTCATAAAACTCCCAATATTTAAAAAATGTTAAAATCCCCAATCTGTAAAACATTTCGATCTTACCTTTATGTCTTCTCTGAAATATTTCTACTTCATTAAATACGCGCATATAGGCTGGTCATTAAATGCTGTACGGCGGAGCCTCTTCTATAGAAATCGATCCCAAAAGAAATTTAAAAATATATTTTCAAATGGATTAATTTATTAATAATAGATTTAAAAATTAGTTGTGGCTATTTTTATGACTACAGCAGAAGAGAGGAGTACATAAGAGCATTAAATAATTATTTTCGAACGAGATGATTTTATTTATCACATTGTTATATCACATTGAAATGGTTATTGGATCATTGTAGCTAAAGTTGAATGCAAGATTCACTGGTAGGATACGCCTTCGCAAGTAACTTAACAACTTTCTCAAGATTTTCGTCGGTAGCCTCTTCCATGTCCTGTGTTTCTGGTTCCGATTCTGGTGTTTGTTAACTTTAAATGATGATCTAAAATTATCTGCAACTACTGCCAATGTGATAATATATACTCATGTTGTAGACAGCAAAGACGCCACGACTTTTAGAACACACCCTATACCAGAGGTCTAAATAGTAACATTACTCACTTCTCGAAGTAAATTTGAACCAATTAATAAATGATTAGTGGAAAATCATGTATAAATCAGAAAGTAAAAAATCAAACTCATTGTCAACATCGTTGTGGTTGTTGTTTTATTTATTTATTTTTTTGAAAATTTCGTCGGAATCTGAAAACCCGCCCAAAACCGCCATTGGGCGGCTTACCGCGTAATACCGCCCAACCCACCAATTGAGCGGTATTCCGCGAAGTCAATTTTTGTCCCGCGAGAGAGGCAGTCAGTTTCCAGCCCCAAAAGCGGAATTCCACCCAATCTGGCAACCCTGTCCCCATCTGTCCCATTTACCGCATGCCCTAGCTACGTCCAGCGCTGCGAACGCGTTAGCGAATCGTTTGCCCACATAAAAAAAAGTCGCGTGCGCCGTGCGCAGGGAGCACCGTGGAGACGATCCTGTGCGGCGTGAGCGCGGTGCGCCTGGTGTCCAGCGGCGAGTTCGACAACGCCGTGACGGTGGCCGTGCGGCAGGCGAGCGAGGACGACATCGACGCCGCCTCCGTCGTCTGCATGTGAGCGCGCAGGTAAGCACACAATAAATGTCCCTCCCACACGTTCACAAGGCGAGCCTCTCGACACTCTCCTACCTTCTTGGTAGGGGAATAGGGGAGTTAGATGGATTTAAAATTACATTGTCCATGGGCTGAAATATTGACGGCTACTTAAACCCATAGATAGATAAATAACTACAAAGGTATGCGTTGAATATCCTCAAATAGCTTCATTTTATCAGTTATAATTACGAGTTATGAGTTACAATGATACGTAATGAATTAGTTAACATTCGTACTGAATCATTCTAAAATACTGGAAATAATATATGTATTGCTCTTCGGTTTCTGTGTCAATGAGCCTCATCTCTATCAGGCGTTTTGTTCAGCTTCCCTTGATCTGTTCAGAAAATTCTAGATAGCCCCTTGTTTTGCTTTTGGACATAAACATGGCTTTACAATGCACATGTTTTGCTGGGTTCCCTTTGCAAGTTGAGGGAGGAATAGAGCCGGGTGTGTGGATTGATATATTTTTAGGAATACTATAAATAAAATCTGTAGCTCATTTACCGTAGCGAATAGGCATTCTTTTAATCGGGAACGAAAATTCATTGTTTTCAAATGTTGCTAACCTCCCACTCAGCACATTCTTTCATCACATATTAAAAAGACAGGGAAGGGATTCTGGAGCTCGACAAAAAGTGCGGAGACTATAATTTCCATGACATCACATATTTTTATTGTTCTATTTTACAAAACTAAATAAATTCAATTCAGTACTTTAACAATATTGAATGCACACCATTTTATGAATGTTCACAGGAAAATTAGCAACCTCGCCCCATAGCAATAAACGAAATACAAATTTCACGCATATGTTCTCCTAAACGTAAAGAAAATAACCCGTATTTATACGGCAAAAAAGTAATCCACGTAGAGTAATATTTATCTAAAGCAAATTCAGTTCTATGAAGAAAATCGTCAAATCCAATTCATAAAGAAGTTAAAACATTCAAAAGCCAACGCTGATGAAAGTTCCAACTGGTCTCTCGGAAGATCTTTTAATTTCCATCTAAATCTTATTACTAATGCCTCAAAACTGAGCAAATTAATGTGGGATTTCATCGCCCCAAAAAGATCACATCTCATTCAAGATGTACTCTTGACTTCTTAAAAGTCGATTAGCGTTCTTCAGTATGAACACCTCAAAGACGAAAGGAACACCCAGGGCAGATCGTTTCTTCCGGGAACGGAGCGTGATTGCCACTAGAGAAGCCGAGGGGCTGAAAGGAGCCTCGCTGCCGCGAATAGGGAAACCTTCCGCTTTAAAACCTCATCATTCCTTTGAAGAGATGCGCACATTCGCTCCAGCCCTCGTAACTACATTGTGCGCGCTCGTATTTTCTTTGCCAGTTTCGTCTTTATCTGCGTAATAATCGCTTCCTTAGCACCGGTTTAAGGGCAGTCTAAAAGAAAACTCCAAGCAAGACGATTAATAAGTTTATCACAACGATCTGTTTTAACAAAAGATGCACCAAAATTATACATTTTTTAATATTCTAATTACTGTTAATTTTCTTTTCTAATTTTACAGAATCTTCTGTGCTTCAAAACATACGTCCAAATACTTGCTAAGCCAAACTGTTCCACTCTATAACATGTACTATAACAAAATACCTCCAAGTAAGTTGTGAGTCGTTTGACACTGAGCAATGTTTGTGATTTGGGGGCAGTAATCCGCTAAAAAATTAATCGTTTATGTTGCTTCAGCCAGTTAAACTATTCAAACATTTGCATTTATTTCACATTGATGGCTTTTGTACATTTATCATATTTTTCAAATTCATGTTTCCAGGTAGGAAGTGATCTCACGTGTGCTATTAGATAATGGTACATTTTGTTTGTAATTAAAATCCATTTTTTCAACGTTGCTTCTAAACCAGCATGTAAAACTCAGTACTTTTAATTAGACTTGACCCACTGTCCTGAAAAAAAATTGCATTTAAAAATCACTCTATTGAAACAAAAGGGAGAGAAACATTTTACGTCTCAAAGAATGCGGCATGTAAATTATTTCTTTCTTTACACTGGAGAACCAGCGGCAAATATCTAGGAGAAAAAATATATTCCTCGAGTTCAAAAAACAAATATAAGTCAACAAAACTGCTGCCGTCTGCAGGCAATCCAAATATCTACGAAAAGCAAACACGTGTAACTATAGCACTCCATAATCATTCTGCTAAACACAAAGCAAAGCAACAATATTCTGAAACTTTTTCTCAACATATTTATTGTAGAGTAGAAAGCATTTCCAACAACCACCTATTGGTATGATTGAGTCATTTCAGCATTCTCAAGGGTTGATTAAACTCTGAAATTGTATGGTTAATTCCTACAAGTAGTGAATTTTTTATTGTGAGAGCGTCGGAGTTTTTCCCCGCTGGTTTTTGGGATCCAGCGCCGACATATATGTCGGCTAACAGGGCTTGCCCCTCCAGGGTTCATAGCGGGGGTCCAAGCTGTGAGCTCCAGTCTGTTCTCCTGACATGTGTGGTAGAGTAGTGCATGTTAGTGTGAAGGTACGTAAGTAAGGGCTGAGGATAGGGCAAGAAACGGGAAGGAAAGAACGCGCGCGGTCCGCGACTCGATTAATAGGGTGTGACTCCTAAATTAATCTGGTATTGATCGAAGAAACCACGGAAAATAACCCATCGGAGGATCTGGCCACTAGAATTCTCTTACAGACGGCTGAATTGGACTTACCTACTTACTACTTATTCCGCCACTGCCCCCCGGTTCTCGAACCCTAGTTCCTCCCAATCAGAGTTGTTGCAGAGCCAAAGGTAATGCGGGCTCTGTGCTAATCTCAGGTGGTTCCAGAAGAGAGCTTCTTTTAGGGGGATGCAGGTAAAGCACTCTCGCTCAATTTGAGACGCCCTGATTCTGTAGAAGTATACTACTCCACTAAAAAGAAATTAGGCGAAAACAGTTTACTGGTCGGTGATCCGTGCAATTCGACGGTGGGCGAGAGAATGGCGACTTGCCGAGAATGATGTACCGGATGAAGTCTAACCGAAGTGAGTATCGGATCACGCAGTGTACCTGATTTTTTACTGTTATATAGGATGGGCATTAAGATATTACGTACTTCTGTACACATATCTCGGGAAAGTGTATCAATTCTAATTACGGCTAATATCCGTTGTTCAGACCTCTTTGAATTTGCGGGAAGTTTAAACTTCCAAGAAGAGTACTGATCACGCTCATTTTAGCACATCACGGGCTAACACCTCTGCGGAATATCATCTTTTCTGGCCTCTTCTTTCTCGAATTGGAGCTAGAAGATACTATCTGTAACTGTACTTTTCTATAAAGTACTATCAGTTAAGGTGCTTTTCTGCCTTTACGTCGCAGGGAGATATGGAAACCAAAAAAAACATACTTTCCATTTTCGTAATTTTAATGATGAATTGATGCTTATTTGGTGAAAGGGTTTAGTATAAACTGTAAGAAAACTATTTTTATTTTTCTTATTAACATTTTGTATTATAATAAAAATAAATCAATAGAAAACCAACAATTTCAAAAGCATGTTCAAAAACGCTTTCAGTAGATATCGTTAATTGACGAGAACAGAAAACCTAAAAGAAACAAGGGAGAAATACACCCTGAAAATTCAACTTCTAATGCTGAATGCGCCGAGAGACGTTACAGCTCCACATTTCAGCGGAGGACCTTGAACATTTAAAGCGAAAAGCGGCGCCGGGGAAACACGATTTCGCGCCCCGACCTCACGCGGCGAACCGGGAATACGCTTGTGTAACGGACGGGACGCGGCGCAGGTACAAAAGGCTCCGCGAAAACACGGGAATAAAAGGCAGGAAAATAAAACGGAGAGGCGGAACGGAGCGCGGCGCGGCGCCGCGGGAGCCCCGCGCGACGCGGCGCCGTGACACGCCGCGTTAAGCTTAACGCGACGCGGGAAGCCTGGGCGGGCGCCGCACAGTGGCACGAAATCTTAAAACGCTCGCCACAAAAATATTCCAGTTAAATAATCTGAACTATGTGTAGTATATTATAATACGTAATATCTATGCAAATATGCTATATGATCCGGACACACGTGGCTCAAAATGACTTACCAGTTCGTGGCGCCCTCCATCGGTAATGTTGGAATGCAATAGGGAGTTGCCCCACCCATAGCCTTGATGACAGCTTCCACACTCGCAGGCATACTTTCAATCAGGTGATGGAAGGTTTCTTGGGGAATGGCAGCCCATTCTTCACGAGTGCTGCACTGAGGAGAGGTATCGATGCAGGTCGGTGAGGCCTGGTACGACGTCGGCGTTCTGAAACATGCCAAAGGTAGGATAGGATTCAAGTCAGGACTCTGTGCAGGCCAGTCCATTACACGTATGTTATTGTCGTGTAACCACTCCGCCACAGGCCGTGCAGTATCACCAGGTGCTCAATCGTGCTGGAAAATGCAAACACCATCCCCGAATTGCTCTTCAACAGTGAGAAGCAAGAAGGTTTTTTAAAACATCAACGTAAGCCTGTGCCGTGATAGTGTCACACAAAACAACAATGAGGGAAAGTCCCCTTCATGAAAAACACGACCACACGATAGAGCTTTATAAAATTTCGAATAAAAGTCCGACCGTTTAAACTGACTTTTACACTTTGAATAAACTTCGCCTCTAGCGCGGGCTTAGTCAGCTGAAAAAACTAGCGTAACAGCAAGTGAGATATCTTTCAACGTAATAACGTCTCCAAAAAAGTTTTAAATGGATGTTTCTTTGTCAGATATGCACCTAATAAAAATATTCTTTGTTGTTATTAATCTTTCACAATTACTTCTAATTAACATTTCAATAAAAATATAAAAATTACTTCAAAAAAAGTTTACGGTAAAAATTATATATTCCACCATACTTCCCTTTAATTTTAATAGTCCCTTCAAGTATTAACAATTTTAAATAGGATTTCATATTCCGACCTTGATATATTGATGTAACCTATTGGTACGAACTTTTGTCCACATTGGGTAAGATTTAGTCCTTTGTCCACGTTTTCCGGGTTTCGTCCCACTGTGCACCGCCTCCAGCCCTTCCCGCTCCCGCGATCCGCTCCGCGCCCACGCGCCGTCCCTCCTCCGGGGTCTGCGAAGAGCGCTCGCGATTGATGCGTGTTCCCTCGTGCAATCACAAGTCCCGGGAAGGGCCGCGCGGGAGATGAAGATGTGGAAATTTAAAATATCTAGGACGTGTGCGGGGAACGCGTCTACGAGGGAGGAGATTCGCGAATGGTTAAAAGGCGGTGATTGTTAGGGAAACGTGTAAGTGAGTTTTGATTTACTTCGAAATCACAGTGAAAACAACTTAAGGCGTGATTGCAGGGTGCTTGGGTTTTTGTTAATAAACCCCCGACTCGCGAAGCGAGGAGTGGATTTACCTGAGAATTGCCAAAGCGCGTGTGGGATTTAATAGGGCTATCCCACGAATGAAATTACATCCAACAGGCTTCCGAAGTGCGCCAAATATTGAAAATAACTGTAAGATATGTACATCAAAGAGGCAATGTTGTAGTACATATGCGGATTATTGCACATCAACCCAGCGATCGATTCTGTGATATTATCGATTTTATATTAATTTAACTATGTAATTTATCATTCTCCTAGTTGAACAGCCATTTATAATGGTTTTATATTTAAAGAACTAAACGTCCACAAATTATTTTTTTTATTTTATTCTGCCCCAGGTTGGGCAGCCATTTGAGATGGTTTAATATTTTTCTAATTAATTTGACTATGTTGCCCTACATTTATTACAATATTAATTAATTTTGCTATTTCAAACATTACATTAAGTTTACAAACATCAGTTCGACATACACTTTACCTTCTTATTTTACTATTACATGTGAACCTGCGACTCTCTAGAGAGCAATTCCTGGACGTTCTGTTGTATTATCCTGATATTCAAAATTTGATGGCAATTTATACAAATTATCAGACTTCTTACTTTGTTAATAAAGAATTGATATTTATTCTGCAGATTTAGATTTTTCTCTCGTCTTTGAGCTCGTTAATGATTTATATTTAATTTGTTGATTTACATTCACAAATTCCATACGGTATTTCTTGTGTAAATGTTCGTAAGTCTACGGAAATATCTTCCACGCTGGTCTTCAAGATGTTTTTCGCCCGAATGCCGTCGATGGTATGTGCTCGCAGTGCTCCTGCCATGGTCGTAAATTCTGGCAGCGGGAGAATTTTTGTAATGTTCCCCGAAAATCCCAACTATTTGACAATAATATTCTATAATACGACCAGTCCATTAATTGCACCGTGCAAACGCGACTTTCCCTTCCTGCGCCTCGGGTGAAGCGCCTACTTGCGACCGCCTGTCATTGTACTTAACTTAAAACAATATGTATGCCCATCGAATCTACGAATCTATTCTACATTCATTCCCCCCGTATGAAGTCTATTTTACATGAATCTCCAAAATTACAAATTACAAAAGAATCTAAAAATGGTACGTTCAAACGACAAGTATATACTACACATAAACAAATCACACAATTAACGTGTTTCTCGTTACCAAACAACAAAATATTACCCAGCCTAGGTCTACAAAATTATTACCGTGCACTTCGATCGCTGCCAAGAAAGCCCAAGTCTGGTCCATTCTAAATATTCCAGGAACCTCGATTTTCAACGCCGTCTTGTCATTTATTCAACATTATGTCCCGGGGCCATGCTTCGCACAAAAATATCGCGTTCAGACCCTCGAGCACGGAACATAAAGTTTGTTGACACTTCCTGACGACGTGTCTGGACTGTCTTGGACTACACTATTGGTATTACTCGCGCACTTTTCTTGAACGATGGATTGAAGAAATGCGGGTAGAGTGGGGGTATTAGTTACGAAATCGGCCTCTAGATTTTATCACACAATGCCAATCTCTAGAGAATTAGCCATGCCTTCGCAACTTTTTCAATACTTTGCGTTCTAACTTTCTCAAGAGTTCGAGGTATCTCCTGTGATAGATCTTCACTGCTTCGGTCATTTCTTTATTTTTTTTTTGAGAAAGTAACGGACAGACGTTCTCATCTTCAAAAGAAAATTGTTTCTATTTCACGCCAGTGAAGATGTGTTTGGAATATTGCCATCAGTGCTCTCTGCGAGCATTTGACTCGACTGTTTATTATGTCAGAGAGGGGGAAGCAAGGTCATCGTTCAAGAAACGTTGCGTGAGTAATATGCATCCAATTCTAAAGTAAACATATGTTCGATACATATTTACCGTTATTAAATGCCTTGGGGGGGGATTTCTGGTATGTCTCAATACATACCGCCTCCTAAGATACATGAGTCGCGGCTTATTATTGGCCAGAAGAGAGGGAGCGGTAAGAAAAATGGGATACAAAAAGCAATTCATTTTTTGAGATACACCGCCCTGGTTGGGGGGTGTATTAAGCTACGTTGCAGAACGTAATGTGAAACAGTAAAGCATCGATACACCTACTCAGGAAAACCTTAATTATACTACGAGAAGTAATTGCGTTACCGGCGAGTCAGTCCATCAGTCCGCCACTCACGTTCCTCCTCCACGGACTCCTTCCGGTCCACCGTGAGGGGAAAGCGAGCTGTGAACGCGTTTAGCGAAGGACGCGTATCGAACATTGGACCATTTTTTCGTACCTTTATAACCTAACTAAAAACCTCAAATTTATAAAAAAACACTCTTTAAGCATCGGAGACAACTCACTAAGCTAACGTGAATTAGCAAGATCTAATTCTTGTATTTAGTTTTACGTATCATTGGTTAAGTATCAATTTTACACTAAGTTTACTGGCCGACGAGGCTCTGTGCAATTGTCACTGCAGTGCCTCTAACCGAGAGGTCGTAGTGGTAGAGTCTCGTCGGTTGCAGGATTTTTCGACAATAGTTAAATAGCTAGATCGTCTTCAACCACGGCTTGGAAGAGAATTTTAGTGATCAGGAGCATTTATCGTCAGTTTTTTGTGTTTTTTTATAATCAATATCAGGCGAATGCTGGAGTAGTACCCTAACAAACGTGCCATGAACCGTGCGCAATCTTTCCTTCTTCCTTGTCCTATCCTCACCTCTTAATTACACACACACTAACATGTACTACATAATGCATGTCGGGGGCTTAGAGATTGCTTCGGCTGGGGTGGAGCCTAGCTCGAAGAGGGAACTCACGCCCGCAAGCCGACGTGATGGTCGGCGCCGAATCTCGCAAAACAACGGGAGAAGAACTCAGTCTCATTTCGTGATAAAAACGTGCATTATTCTTACTTATTAATGACCGCATCATTAGACGAGTCTGGATTCAGGAAGAAATGAATCAATTACACTCAGTTTGGAAACAATGTTAACAAGAATTATGTTAATATATGAAAGCGTAGGTTTTACGCGGTCGGAATCAGAATCTACTTGACTGTCGGGGAGACGCGTCGCTGTAGTACAGATGGCAATGTTTCTGCAACCTTTCTTAGGGCGAATTGCTTTTCAGCCTCGTGGGAACATTTTTCCCTGAGGAAGATTGCAGAATAATGACACTTCTGCCAAGGAGTCGGCGTCTCCCGGACAGGCAAGTAGACATATTAATACATCTTTAAATTTGGACACTTATGCAGCATGTCATTCACGTAATGCAATATGTGACAACCTTAAGAGGATTTTGAGGATATATAGTACAATTTGCTTATTTAATATATTTAATAGAAAGGCAAGAGATGCTAGAAATAAAGCAGGTGACACACTTGTTTCGATATAATCTACAGGTGCGGCAAAAGGAAAGTACACACAGTAGCAATTTCGAAAATCTCATTTCTTTTTATTTCCATTTCCATTTTGCGTAATTCTCTTTTCTCGGTTAACTCCATTCCTTTGAAACGCAAAGTCGGCGCATGCAACAAGTACTTTATAACGTCCCTTTATCACACAATGTAACTCCGTATACACAATATCAGCGAACAGATTTCTGGGTAACAGGAAAAGCTCTCAACACATTTCTCTTGCGAGTTACTCCTGATGCAGTACAGGAAAAAAGAAAACTAATAAATGTGCATTGTAATTCCAACTTAAGTAGTCTTTATGGGTTAAAACAGCGTATGTATTCGCAGCAGTGGAATCTGCAGTAAACTACCCCGCATTTCGCGGTACACAATTTTCCCCAGCGTGCGTAACTGGAGTACAAAAAGTTTTCAAAAACGGCTTTAAAGAGGATGGTTAGACGCGAAAACCATATTGTTGATCCGCAAATCATTGACTCAAAATTTTTCAATACATCAAATATCAAATTATATAGATGGCCAGTTATTAAGTTAATTTATACTAATATGTTATAAAAACTCAGGAAAACTATAAAAACAATCTCAATTAACCAAAATCGATTGACTGGCTCCAATGAAGACACAATACCTCTAAATAGTAACTTTTTAGTGTTATTCTATCTTTATAGCGAACTGCATACTAGGTAAAATAGAGAAAGTTACGTTATGGAGCGAAAAAAATGCCAATTCTTCGAAGAAAAATTAAAGAAACATAAGTCCGTCCGTCCGTCTCTCCGTTTGTTCGTCTATCTGTCTGTGTGCTCGCCTGTCTGTATGACTGACTGCTCGCCTGTCTGTATATGTCTGTCTGTCTGCCAGCCTGCCCGCCCAACTGTCTGTCTGTCTGCTCTCCTATTTGTCTGTCTGTCCGTCCGTCCGTGATCACTGCTAAACCGATCACTGCGAAGCAGAATTTTCACTGAAATCGATATTCCCCGATCGATCTCGCTGATGTCGCGGCCTCTTTAATTTGAAACGGATATTTCATTTTAGGGGCTTCTTATATGAAGCGACAAAGATATTTTCAATTTTTTCTCAAAATTTGCTCCAAACTTTTGGATTAATTTTTTTATCGTTTAGAGTAAAGAAAGCTTATAAAACGGCACAAGTTTAATTTTCATTGAGTTCTCTAAATTTATGAAAATTACAAAAATTACCATTTTTTCGTCGTCTTTCTGCTCCTCTTTTTGGCATATTAATGTAAGATCACGTAAAATATTTTTCAAGTAAGTATTTTCCGCCACTTTTGCGTGAAATAAAGGTAGTTTAAAAACAAAATTTTCTCAAAGAATTTTTTTCTTTAAAGTTGTTGTACAAGCAGAGCTAATGCACTGAAAAACATGTCATGATCACCATTTAGATGTATGATTTTGATTGTTCAAAAATTATACAAATTACATGTTTAATTAGCGTTGTTAATATTTGCATTACGGTTCTTTCGTTCATTATTGGATTTGTGAGTGTAGGTGTGATTTATTATGAAGCTTCTCGCAAATTTAAAAATTTTCTGTAAAAATGAGCATGAAATTCCGCATATTCAGAAATATACAAATTATATTTTCTCAAGAACTACATTTTTAAATGAAATATTGAGTACAGAACCATCATTTTCTCTTCTACATTATTCTTAAAGTTATATTTTAATCGCACTGTTAGGGGACTGAAAAATTGAGAAAATGTGAAAAAAATATCTTTTAGGGATCAATAGATAGCAGCTGGGAAGAGGGTGGGACAATGCCGAAAAGCTAGCCTAGGATAAAGAGATAAGAAAACTCACTCGTACGAGAAACTCTGGGCACTGGAAACTCTGGGCAAATTTAGCACTATTAGTTTGCATAAATTATTATATGTTGATTAGTCATCTCTCTCAATAAATAAAGGTTGTTTTAAACTGATTAACAATGCCCATTTCAATCATTATTAGAGCTGAGATTAATCCTAACAGCTCTTGAATTTAAATTCCAATTAAGTTATTAATGGTTTGGGAATCCATTGATTTCCTTTAATCTTCTAAATCGTTCATTTATAATAATGATGATATTAAGAAATGATATCATCACTATTCAAAATATTCCCGTTCCCTTCCCTTTGCTAATCGGCTAAAAATATAAAATCTATATATTTGATTTCAAAATGTTTTCATATTATCCAAAAAAGCTTGTAATTTAAGACTTAAGGCATGTACAAATACGTGTGAATGTGAGAGTGTAAGTTCTATTATTGAGACTCTGGAGATATTACTCTAAAAATTATACGAACACTTTTGAGAATTTAAGAAAAAAACAGGTAGTTCGATGCTGGTTCGGTAGATCGAAAATGTGACCGCATTACTAACTGTTCGGCATCTAGTCGACACTGTTATCGGGCATTGCTGGACGAAGAAGGGGCTGGGCGGAGCCTGCGGGTTGACGTGCGGGGAGGGCGTGCGTTGCGGACAGAGCAGGCAGCAAGGAATGGACAGATGACGCGCGCAAGAGCGCGGGGAATGAGGCCAAGGAATGGGCGAGTCGAGTGTTAGAGTCAGTCGTTGTGACCGAATCGCGTGAATCTGTTTAAAAGACGCTCGTTTTAAATAACTACCCGGAAAACCTCAGGTTATAAACTGAGCTTCGAATCATGTAAAGGTGACTGAGTAATCATTATTTTCAACTCTCACGAATGATATATAGAGCCAATGCTCTCTAGATCATTCATTTAACTATCTGATTACGTTTTACAGTTTGCGGGTTTCACTGTGTTGTGGAAAATTTCACTTCCCATTGTGAGCGCAATGATTGCGATTTGGGTTTGTGGCAAGCGGAGCGGAGCTGTGAGAAATGATGAAAATTCTATCGGCTCGAACCGGAGTCGAATCGAACTAGCGAAAAGGAGAGGGGGATTTCAATAAACTTACGTACGTTTGAAATTGTAGATATAATAAGAGACCACGTGAAATATTCATTCATTTTCCTGTCCAATAGTTGTTAATTGGATTAAATAAATTTATTAATCGCGCCGAGTACTTCAGCCAGTTAGTGTAAAAAAGAACCTTCATAAGAAATAGTATCATACTGACGAATCATACTACATGTTTCATTTAATGCTATACGATAACTACGATCCAAAATTTAAAAATACGTTAAGGAAAATTAAGTACTTTCTTGGGTTATGGAAACTAATAAATGAAACGAAAAATGTAGGTATAATTTTTTTTAAAGTTTTTTTTGAAGCTTTGAGGGATTCTAAATTACGTACATAATCAGGATTTTGTATTTTTTTCTCTTTTTGATGTTTTTTTTAATATTGACAACGTGCACGAACAGTGTGCATAAATAATTTCGAAAATATTTAACCAATTTAGAATCATGTGGAAAAATATAAAACATTGGGCTTAATTTCAGAAAGGAAGTAATGTACGTACCTAAAAGCCAAACTACTTTCCTATTTTTTAGATGTTAACTTTGGAAGCCTATGGTTCGAGCTTCCTCAGGAAAAATCACTGGAATATTGACTGTCCGCGAGACACCGCGTGGCCTCTGGATGACGAAAACGTCAACACTTCAAAAATTCTAGTATTAACTTTATTAAAATAACATATTTGAAATATTACAGATAGTTTTTCTTTGAAAATATGCATACATTCGTACTACTTTTACGACACATGACTTCATGGAAATTGCAAAAGCAACTACACGTCAGCTGGGGGCCTCGTCAATTACGCATGCCACGATCTTCGCTTTTTTGGGGAAGTTTCTTCGTAGTGAACTAGCACTAAATATTTGCATATCATACTGAAATACGCATTTAACAAAATGGTGCACAGATATATTTTATTATTCGTAGTAAATAAAAATCCTAAAACAGTAAAATCTATTATTCGATATTTAGTTTCTGTAGCTAATATTCTAGAAAAAATAAGGCACTTATAACACGAGTTAATTATGTACATACGAGTAATTCAAATCTGAATTCATATAGAGAAATGTCATTAGTTTGAAGATAAATTTCTAACTATAGGCTTATCCATCTTTCTTTGTTAGTAATACACATTTGATATGGTTCAATTGAAAATCAAAATGGTGCGGACAAATACAAATACATTCATTGACGAAATACCTTAACGTCATTTGACCGTAACACATACTTTGAAGATTCTTATTCTTTTGCCAAAATAATGATCTTCATTTTCTTAATACTCTATGAACATTTGTATGTTCGTGCGAAACTTATGTAACATGTTACAACTAAAGTTAGTTAAACAACGTTAGTCTAAAGTTCTAATAATGACTAGTCTAATGTATATATTTTGTAAAATAATATTCTGAAACCACACGAAACATCTGCGAAATATTTGTCACCAGATGACCTATCAGAAATATTAAGTGAAAGAAATTTAAATGAAATTATGACCGTTGTTCGTTAATAAACTACTTGTTTACTAGATTACATCGTAAAGAAGGAAGAGCTGTAAAAACGTTATTACAAAAAATACTGCATATCGTTGTACATACATATGTTTTATATTTATCAAGTTATTTACACCTATAAACATGTATATTGTTGTTGTCTAACAGCAAACCCTGCTCTCAACATTACCTTAATGTAATGATTAAACTTTCTTACGTTCTCACTGACATTAAAAATAAACTGTGTGGAATGAATGAACTCAAAACAAGATTGATGAAATATAATTTCCACATAATAATCAGAAATCCCTCACTTCTTTCATACATTCCAAGAATGATATACAAGATAAAATTGAATGCTAGCAATTGATTGTCGCAAACAATCGCTTTAACAATCACACAACACGATGTTCTCCAAGCACGACCAACAGCTCTTCCATTTCCTGCGAACTTGTGAAGTCGCACTTGACGCCGTTTTTCCGTTTCATTTCAATTCACGCAGCAAAAAAAATGCAAATTGCCTAACTTTTATTAATAATGAATATGAGGTCAAAATCGCAGGTCATTTTTTTAATAATCTGGGAGCCGATTAGGAGGGGCATCAAAATCGTTTTTTTTAGAACTTGAAATATATACTACAGTTACGGAGCAGATTTTAATGAAATGTCATTTTTTTCCTTTTCACTTTAGAACAATGCCGTTTAGTATAGAAATTAATTTCATGTTATGGTAAAAGGAAATGGCCCATTTTTATGTCAATCTTTACCTTTTCCGTCATTTCTCGCTGATTTTATCGATTTCAATATAATTTTAATGGTACTCGCTTCAAATAATATTTACAAGATTGCACAAAAATGTTCTCCGAGTAGTCCTGAGTTAGCCGTTGTATGTGACGCCTATCAGCGCCATTGACGGTTCAGCCGATTTTGGTATTACTAAAGACAGATTTCCTGGCAAAAAAACAGTCCAATCCCAGTGGCGTAGCTAGGAGGGGGAC
The DNA here is from genome assembly GCA_038098605.1 of Gryllus longicercus. Taxonomy (NCBI): domain Eukaryota; kingdom Metazoa; phylum Arthropoda; class Insecta; order Orthoptera; family Gryllidae; genus Gryllus; species Gryllus longicercus. Next base: position 1,418,097 of record JAZDUA010000166.1, on the reverse strand, counting down.
AGGGGGGGGCTGTGCACTCCGAGTGACACCATTCTAGGGGTGACACCAATTAAACTATTTTATATTTGGAATTATTAATTTAATTCAATTACTTAAAAAAACATATATTAAGAATTTTGTTAGTTTTAGTAATTTAAAAAATGTATTGCTGTAATTATATAATTTTTATGATTTAGTTAAAAACTATTTATATTAATTTACTACAGATACATTTAAATCATAAATACTAAGAAAGCAAAGACTAAAAATAATATAAAGTAAAACGCAAATCTGTAAGCGGTAAGTACATGTTCTTCAATAGTCCAAGAGTCTTTGCTATCTACACTTCTGGTCGGATACACTACGGGAAATTGATTCTGCGCAGCAATATCTTCAAACAAAGGGTTTAGCTATTGACAAAGTTATAATGAGATTAAAAGGGCTGCGAATTTTTCTGCAAGAAGAACGTGATCAACTGCGCAATCATGTAATTGCGCGAGCTGTAGTAAAGTCAGAAGAATATGGAATCCCAGTTGAAAGAAGAGTGAGGTTCAAAAAGATGATGCCAGGAGAGATAATGAGTGATGTTGGGATGACTTTGCAAGAATAACACAAAAGGGAAATGTTGGAATGTGATGATTGCTTCTATGCAGAACTGCAAATTAGATCCAAAGCAACGTCAGAGATATCATTTACTTTTGCAGTAATTAAAACAAAGAATCTCGTGTCATCTAACAACGAAGATTTAGCAGAAAATATTACAAAACTAACATCCATTTATGACGAAATATCTGGCGATGAACTTCAAACAGAAATATCAAGGCTCAGAAGTCACCTTAAAGCAGCAGAGATCGATCTTAAAGAAGCTGAACAGTGGTCTTCTCTCAATGTGTTAAATTTTATTGTAGAGTGGGACTTTATAGAATCCCTTCCAAACCTTTTCCTTAGTTTAAAATTACTTGTTGCAATATATGTTTCTGTTGCATCATGTGAAAGAAGTTTTTCTAAATTAAAGATTGTAAAATCTTATTTACGATCTTCAATGCGTCAATCAAGACCATCTGATTTGACTCTATTGTTAGTAGAAAATATTGCAAAAAGCATGGATTTAATGAAATTATAGGTAAGTTTGCTGTCCTTAAATCTCGTAAAGGGTCTTTATAAATTACATACATTTGTTGATTAGTTATGTTTCATGTAGAATGTTTATTTAAAATCTATACTGCAATTGTTCTGAATTTCATGGAATTTTTCAATATATTATAATGTGCAATAAAATGATGTGCAAATATGCTTGTTTTTCAATAAAATACAAACAATTTATAAATTATATAAAATCAATGTATCTTAAGGATTTTAACTAATGTGTTACTGACATGCATTTATATGTTTTCCTTCAACACTACATGTTATAAACTAATTGTAATAAATATGTAAAAATGGAAATTTATTATTGTTATATTATTATTATTTATTGTAATAAATAGATTTAAAAATGTATAATCTATGCGTCCCTAGATATTTTTACACTTAATTCATGGGGGGGGGGGTGATACCATTAGCTTTGCCCCAGGTGACACCAACTGAAGCTACGCCACTGTCCAATCCGAAAGTTTGAAAGCCAAGTTCACTTGTAATGGAGACTTCTTTTATTCGTTCATCAGTAACATATCTAACAGTTTCCATAACATATCCCATTGTTTATACGAACGGTTTTTATAACAATTTTTACGTAATTTTTTTCTTCCTGAGGGCATTAAAAAAAATTAAGAGCATTTCATTGAAAATGTTTGGCGATGTTTTAGGTCATCAAAATCCACCCCTTGCATATGCTGTTGATTGGTGCATTGTTTGCGTGGTGTGTTGCATTGTTTGCGTTGTGTGTTGCATTGTTTGCGTGGTGTGTTGCAGAGAGCAGCGGGCCGCGCCTCCGCCTATGCCGCCCCGCGCCGCCGTTTTCTACGCGCCCAGCGCTCGCACCCGTCCCAGCGCTCACCGCCCACGGCCCGTCGCCCGTCGCCCGCCGCCCGCCGCCCGCCGCCCTCCGCCGCGCCGCCCGCATCGCCCGCATCGCCCCCCCGCGCCCCCGGACGAGGCACCGGTGCGTCCTTCCCCGCTCCCCGCCCCTTCCGCCCCCGCCCCCGCCCCGCCGCGTCTCTCGCCCCGCCCCGCCGTCCTCTCGCGATTTGGCTTCCTGGAGGCCGACTCTTAAACACTTTCAGTTTCCGTTTTACACATGTTCCGTTTAACCGTTACGCATCCGGCTCGATCGTGAGACGGAATCGCTCTTGGGAAAGTGAAAGGATTCTAATTTAATTTCTTAAAGTACGAACTATCAAAGTCTTATCATTACGCTAATATTTCAAAAGTCTTGATGCATTTTATAGTATTTTCTATAAAACAAGTATCAATTCTTTGCACTCTACACCTTACAACCTGTTTTCACGCTAAATTATCTTCCCTCCAGGTAGTGCACAGAGTCAATTGAGAGACGGCATTCACGAATACTAAAATAGTGTAAAGATTTTACTGTATAAAACACTGATTGTAAATATAAGTTGTAAAATGTGTTTAGTTTCTAGTCGTTTGATTTTTTTTCGTACGAATGTGTTGAGTTTCTAAGACTGCGTTCTCGCACCCCCTGCGCCTAGATTAGGGCCAGACCGGCGCCCTGATTTCGGCCTGCCCTTGCCCTTTCCCTTTCGCCGGCTGCAAAGCCGCACGCGAACTGCGAACTCCCTCCCCGCTCCAGCTCCCGCGCCCTCATAATTGATTTACTAGTCTAGTTACGTTCGAACGTCATATTGAGTTTGTCGTAAGTTCCTATGTGGTTTGGTATAACACTCCGTGTAAACCAAATACATTCTGGTACCTCATTGTAAGGATATAAATAATTTTATGTTCATGTGGATGTTACGTACAAGAAAATATAATTATTGATACTGCTGGTGTTTTAACTTTATTACTTCCTCCAGACATATCTCCTGAATTTACAATCACAAAATACCACCCATGTAATGTGTATAAAACGTAAATTTAATTTAATTTATTCAGAAATAAGAAAATTTGAAAAAAATGTTCACACGGTAATTAAACGAGACTGTAAAAACAATACAAAAATGCAAAATCAAAATGATTGCATTAACACAGGTTTAAGGAAAGAAACCTGCTTTCAAGAACAATCTTTCAACATCAGCATTCTATTCTTAATTAATGTTACTTAACAAATTCTAACAAAGTTTTAAAATAAAATCTTGCACTTCTATTGTACACTACTTTAAAAAATATTAATTTAGAAATGAAATATTCGATTTTCTTTCTTTCTTTCTTTCTTTCTTTTTCTTTCTTTCTTTCTTTTTCTTTCTTTCTTTCTTTTTCTTTCTTTCTTTCTTTCTTTTTCTTTCTTTCTTTCTTTTTCTTTCTTTCTTTCTTTCTTTTTCTTTCTTTCTTTCTTTCTTTTTCTTTCTTTCTTTCTTTCTTTCTTTTTCTTTCTTTCTTTCTTTCTTTCTTTCTTTCTTTCGATAAGAAAGGAATAAAGTAATTGAAAATAGTAATTGATGCAAAATGTAGAACTTAATTTTTCCTATCTCCGAGACTGTATCGTTAAGTTCGAAAAACTGAAGTCAGATAGAAACTGTTTTGCGTTTTTCTATTCACATTGAACTATTTCTATAGTAAAACGCCCTAATATTTGTATGAAAGTTTGATTTCGGCCCGTCATTTTTGACGGGTTACTCCTAGACGAAATATAAAGCAATTCGTTCATGTTACGTTTTCCGTGCAAGTTCGTTAGGCTTCGAATGTGTGTGAATAGGTTGATGGTCATTTTTACAGCAAAGTAACTCAATGACGTTGCTTGCAATCTCTTTGTACTCAAGCACTGTCATAACATTTACAACTATATTTGGAGTGACGTTCGTTGATGTGTTCAACTGTCGTTCAGTCTGAGATTTCACGTTATGTGTTTGTGTTCTTAGTAGATATTTTCGACGAACATATTTTAGATCTAGTCACAGACTACATTACTAAGATCTACATCACAAAGCCGATCAGGAGAGCTGAAACGCTAAGGCAGAAGTGCCGTGGCGATCTCGGTCGGAAAGATCGCGAGTTCCAGTCCCACATCGGGCATGGGTGAGTTTGTGTATGTCTGTATGTGTGTGTCGTCCATTCACCCTTAATTTTCATTATCATTCCATCTTCCATCTCCACAGAATTAGCAACCTTGGGGGATAAAAATTGGATTCAGCATGAGAATGCTGATTCCCCCAAAGGAGACATATTCACTTGACACGGGATAAATATTACTGTGCCTCGGTAAGAGCAGGTGTATGCCCGCGTGGTCATTGACGGCCAATTCACGACCCCTTAAAAGAAACTACATTAATAATATCGAAATACGCATACATTTACCGAAAGTCATTAGGCTCTGGTCATGTAAGAAGTATCAACGGTTTGATGCGATACACAGAGAGGCAATGAAATAGAAATGAAATTATTTCCATTTGGACTGAAAATGCAAATATTTGATTATGTCAATCCTCATTTTCTCAGACATGCAATCAAGCCTATATTCTAATACTCAGAGCGTCCCAGCTGACAACACAACTGACGTCAGGTGACGAGGAAGAAGGAAGCTCCATTTTCAAGATAACCGTTTCAGAACCATTTTTGATGCTCCGGGACTCCATTTTTACACACACACGACAGCAGTACTTTCGCTGCTGAAGAAACTGCGAGGTTGTACGAATATTTGTGTAACCATCACATAATTGGCGAGCGTATTTTAGGCAAATTGCTTTTGCATTCATATTAAGATGCACTAATCTCAGAGGTATATCTTACACTATAAAATACCTCTATCCAGCTATATTTAAAAGTTAGAAGTTAAGCAGAATGAAATGTTTTGATTTGCAGAATGAAAATTACAATAAGGTGCACATTTGTAAGCATCTTAGTCACACAGGGACGCTAACACAATGATTGAAATTTGGACTCATACATGTTCGTGGTGTAAATAAACAATATATTTGTGACATTCGATAATAGAACTATCAACTGGGAAAGTTTTATTGATGTTCGAATAATAATACAGGAAATAAAATTTTGACATTTTATGCAAATCATGTATTTAAGAAGAACCGTGGAAGCCGATCACGTCACAGATTAGTAATTGAGTACGAAACATGAACGCGAAAAATGACTTTCAGACATTTAAGATGACCAATAATAAATGTGGATATAATTTTTCCAGGAACAAAATAAATCAAAGGTATCGTGATGAATTAAGTACATTCAGAACTCCTGCAAACAGAGCGTTGCGTTGACGCGCGTTAAGCGAAGACAAATTTTGTTCCTTACGCAAAATGGTTCACGAGCAATTTGGCCGTTTCACGCAAGATACAATATTAATCTTAGACGTACATTACTTAACACAATTCAAACGCGCGACAACCCAACGTTCGTGTGACACAGGCCTTATCAATAGAACGAACAGAGCCTCTCTGGCAAGTACACACGAGAACGAACTTAGGCCCTATCAAGAACACATCAGAACGAATTTAACTCTCGCTGGGAATGCATGAAATATACATAACTGCATATGATAATTATGTAGTTACGTAACTGGAATACCATGTTCCCAGCAAAAGGTTAGTAAACATGGTATTCGAGTTTCGTAATAGGGATGTGCACCTGAAACATGACCGCGAACACTTTCAGCATTAATTGGGAAGTAAAAAATTATTAGTTTATTTGATTTTTAATACGTTTAACTTAATTTTAGATGCGATGGCAAAGTTTTAGTATCAGTAGTAACTGATACTAAGTTTTAGTTTTTAGTTTTAATATTTAGTTTCAGTATCAGTAAATTTTAGTTCCAGTTATTAACATACGGATCATGAAATATGCATGCCATTAGTTAACAATTTAAAATTGTCGGGAGTATACATCAAGAGAGAAGAGATTCTTGGAAAACTGAATTATTCAACGTCAATACCTCGGGGCCGTCAGTGCAGTTCAAGAATATCAAGTCATCAATCGGTGCAAACCGAGAAAACGAAAGACAAATTTTGTTTAAAAAAATTAATATTAACTTATTGAGAATTATGAAAGACATTTCTTTTTAATTACATTCTAGAAAGTTTCATGAATGAATTAATAAACATTAAATTTGGAAAAAGAGCTCTTCAAATTAAACTGTTTTAAAATCAATAAAAATCACGAAATCTGTACGAAATGATACATCATTAATATGTTTAAATTTCCAACAAAAGAATGAGACAAATGAAGAGCGTTTGGAGTTGGAAAGAAATCAGCAATGTGTGTGTGTGTCTATATATATATATATATATATATATATATATATATATATATATATATTTACATACATACATATATACGTTGCTGACATGTCATATTAATTTTTATTAATTTCAATAAATATTGTTCATGTTATTAATGGATGGCTGAGTTTTCAATGAAACCTAATCCCACATCCCATTCTTAGAAATGTACTTCCAAAAGTGATTGAGTCCTTAAGGAAAGTCAGCCAACCCATGCAGTACACAAAAGTATTAAAACGTGTCGCACAACAAAATAAAAACAGTTACTGAAAGTAATTACAACATTACATTTTTGCAATAGTAATAAAGTAAAATAATTTTTATCATTCACTGATCATTTTTGCCTCTCATTCCTGAGTGTCAAGAAATGAAAACACAATTTTAAAAATATAATAAGCAAAAGGTTTTAGTGGAGTACTGAAACAAAAACACGAATGTGTGTTTATTAGTAATAAAATAAAATAAAACGCTTCAATGGAAGTTTAAAGTAAATAAATATTATAAACGTTTACAATTTCTGTTTGAAACACACTGAAAATGTTTTAATATTTCCTCATTTTTCTAGATCAATTGAATGATTTTAAACATATGTAATGTTTCTTCATTATCATTGAAAGTAGTTTGTCTAAAATTGACGTTTCACTAGTTCCATTCTTGGCACAGCGAGAATGTTGTCAAGTCACAATGGTATACATCAGAACTGAATTATTTTCAACTCCACACGATTATTCAGTTCTTGCAACACTAAGCTAATTTTAAGTCTTGTAATTGATCAAGTTGTAACCGATTTTTGCAAGAGCTATCACTATATTCACATCTGTGACGGTTGATTACTATACAAGTTACAAGTTCACAAAATAATGCTGAGAAGGTTCACAAAAATAATGGCGGGATGGCACAGGTGTCTTGTTAAAAAAAGGTGTTCACGATGGCTGAGGAGCTGAACAACTTCACATATTTCTGTGGAACGTTACAGCGAACTCTACATCATAATGCGCAAAAGGAAACTCTTCTCAGATTTTACAAAGTTATTGCTTTGCCATTACTACTTTATGGAAGTGAGAGCTGGACAGTAACATCAGATCAGCTGCGCCGAATTGAATCTGCAGAAATGAGATTTCTTCGTTTTGTGGCAGGATATTCAATATTAGACCACAAAAAAAGTGTAGATATCAGAGAAGAACTAAATGTTGAACCGGTTATAGATACCATAAAGAAATATCGAGAAAACTGGAAAGGTCATGTCCTGAGAATGCCAGAACATAGAATAAGTAAAACTATTCTTCAATATGTACCTAAAGGAAAAAGAAGTGTAGGACGTCCCTTGAAGAGATGGCATGAACAATTCTGAGACGGAACAGACCAAGAGGTCTAATCCTTGCTGTCGATGATGATGATGACGATGGCTGAGGGTGCTGGAAAGAAGCAAATAACTCTCCATACATTACCGGGGTCGATAGCATACACTATGTCGTCAGGGAGGACATCGAGACAATGAATAAGAGACTCCCAAATTCTGAACTTACACTTATAGCGACATACGCAAGATAACTTATATTCCACCTATTCTGATTCCTACGATAAGGTTAGTGATCATGTCATTAATCGCCCAAAAAAGCTCAAATAAACCGCAAAATCAATATCATCAATTATTCAAATACAACTACTCTGAGAATTTTTTGATAGTTTTATTAACTTTACACAGACTCTTAATTTCTTCATAAGCACAATGATTCACCCTTTTGGTGATATAAAAAGGTAATGCATTTTTTCGATCCTGTTCTTTACCTCAGACGGCATCACTTACTACAAAAATAAAATATTCCACATTTCTCAAAAATGGACTTAACTTTATTAGCAACATTCAGACGAAGTATGTTGAATGATACACCAAAAGTGTGCATTTTCATTAAAATTTCGATATCTTTTTTTCAGCATTAGATATCTTTCTCTGTTCTATGTTTACGGTAAGCTAAAAGAAAATTATGCCCAATAAAAGTCCTTAAAACACAAATTAACGAACTCAAACAAAAATTTGAATAGAAGTATTAACTATGTCCATTCATATGCTCAGAACTTATTTTCACGTCAATTTCAATCTAAATGTTGCTTCAGTTAATAAAATGTAATAATATAAATAATGTTACATATTACATTACATAACGAATCAATAATCGACGTGCTAAACACGTGATTGTTTCGTGATTTATGTTTCTATTAATCATTACATATTTTCATTCATCATTACGTTTTATTAATTATTACGGACCAGTACGCTAGACTTTATTCACCGATACTTGAAGAAAATAGGAATGTCAAATGCGTGGTAGCAGCACTTTCATTTACAGTTGCTGCTGGTCTCTGGTGGCGTATGAACGAAACGGCAATCATTCCAACTGCCCTCTTGTAACGTAGCTTAGAAGTACACTAACAGTTTCACATTTGTCCAACAGAAAGCGCTAAATGCTATGTCAAGGCGTTCGTCGTAATGTTTCCTGGAAGAACATAGCATTAAAACACCATTAAAATAGCATTACAGCACCAACAAACAAAGCAATTTAATAGATGCACCTTCCAGTCTTTGCATAGTATTTTCAAAGTAATAAACAGAAAAACGAAAATTTCTAGCCTGTGTTCACTAACAAAATTATGAACTGGTAAATATTATATTCGTCGATTAGTCGAGTATTCTATCTTTTCGATATCCTTTAACATTTATAGCAGGCTAAGAAAATGAAGGAATTTTTGTAGGATTACAAAATCACCATCGTCACTAAAACCTGTATATGTACTACTGTCGGATAGAGGTTTTCCCTTCAGGGGTGTGACGTCACAAACTACAGATCAACAATCTTGAATATTGTATATTATGTCAGAAGGTGGGTAGAAAAAGCCTTGGAGACCAACAAAACAAGTTGTTTTTCATTAATTCAGATTAAATTGTCTAACATTCTTTTCAGTCACGCTGGATCTTTTTTTTCTCTCGCAGAAAACTATTTAAAAGTTATATCAGATGAAGGTGAATTAAATAAATACAATTGAACTCTTAATCCAAGAGGTGATTCCTCTCAAATAATGATATAATTATAACGAAATCAAACAGCGACCATTCTTTGTAACTTGGGTATTATGCTTTTAAGAAATCAGAAGGCGCAAATGCAATGCGCAGCACACGGTATCTTTGTTATTAAGTTGGAGATGACAGTCATTTACCAACTTTTGTACTTCTACGGGACCGCGAATTATTTAACTTAGACCTTGATCTATAAAATCAGTCCACTGTTTTTTTTTTTTTTTTTTTTTTTTTTTTTTAATTTCAGTTTAGATTTAGCCCTTCTGGTTATCCACTCTCCGTAATTTGTCGAAAACTGCAGAATCTCTACCTTATGTAACATTAAATTGGCCATTTAATATTATATTCACTTTAATAGTTCGCTTATAAGCATTTCTGATTGCTAATATACGCTTTTTATTAGAAGTATTCACTGTACCACGCCTGTATGATGTAAAGGACAGCTCCTAGTCTTGCGTCTCGAAGGTTGGGTCAAGTGCAAACGTATTTCCACTTTTCAAAATACGATTTACATTGTTTGGATGATTGCACGATTCCAACTAGGTCATGTACCTTCTTTGAAATTTACTACGAAAGTCATTCGTTTTTTTTAAGTTTGAGAAGAGTCATATTTCTTAATGTAATGCGATACAGAAACAAAATAATATAAATGCAAGGTTTACCTGAAAAGCAAGTAAATATTAAATGGAATGTTATTTACACCCGAAGTATGAAAAAAACAAGAAAAATAAGAACTTTTATAGAACCGCTAGCCCCGCTCGGGCTCGCCCTACCCCGCCCCGCCCCACCATACCCCGCCCCCGCCCCACCATACTCCGCCCCGCCCCGCCCTACCCAGCCTCGCCCCGCCCCGCCCCGCCCCGCCCTACCGCGCCCTACCCCCGCTCCGCCCCGCCACGCTCCGTCCCGCTCCGCCCGCCTCACGCCGCTCCGCCCCGCCTTCTCCACTCACCCTACTCCGCTTCTCTTAACCCCGCACAGCTCCGCCCCTCCCCCCCGCAAGCCGTCCGCACCTTGGTCCGCCCTGCTAAAATACTTTTACTCATGTGTATTCTTTTAAAAAAATACTTTTTTTACAGTGGATCCAGCTTGACAATAGATTTTTGTATTATTTAAAATAACATTTCCAGACAGTCACTATTAAAAGCGGTTCTTTCAGGACATTCATAGAGTGATACAAGTTAAGTTTTAAGCACTAGTGCTAAAAGTGAGACAACATGTGTTCAAATAAATATGTGAAAGCAAGAAAGAAAACAAAATAATTTCGTGATTACAAAACCATAAAGTCGGTAATAACAAAAATCATACACTTTCGAAAGCATCAACAAGACATTTTATGAACCTTTACTGAAACTAGAAAACATAGGGTTGGAAGTAAAGAAGGAAATCCTGGTAAAGGCTGTGATACAAGAGTACTAACATATTACCACCCTAAGCCAGGTTTACTACAGTTTTTAAATACAAAGGATACATAATGCTAACAACAGAGAAGAAATGTTATAATAAAATAAGCTAGTAAACACATGCAATATCATGAAAACCGATTGATAAAACATCGTTTTGCAAAATGCGTGAACGACAACTAACTTGGGGTGTTTTAAAATGTTTTTTACTTCAAGGTGAAAATGTTGAATCAATGAAAAACTTCGCCATTAAAATTGAAAATGTGTCACAATGTGTTAAATTATTCATATTGTTAACATATATACGGGTAAATTGCTGTTCTTTACCTTAATTAAAAACGCTATACTCGATACATCTGGACATCTTTCATGTTTCAAAGAAATTCCTTTCGAAGTATTTTTTTTCGTTAGGGCTCTTTATTTTGAAATCAAAATGCTGGCAAGGCTTGAGAAGTTACTTCAATAAAACAACATCAAACTCTCTCTCTCTCTCTCTCTCTCTCTCTATATATATATATATATATATATATATATATATATATATATATATATATATGTAAAGTAAAATAAAGATATTTGTTTCGATTTGCTTCTATTCTTTTTCCTTTCCTCGTCCTTGCGATTCGTTAGCGTCTTGAAGGTCTTCAAGATGATTAATTTTAAAACAAGAAGCTTCCAGTTTTGATTGCTCCACGAAATCAGACTATGGATTTTATAATTGGCTTTCCTCTGATTACTTTCCCTTCTTTTCCACTGATTGCTGTGATAACCAACATGCGACATAAAAAACTAGTCTCGCTACATTTCTTCTTTTAAAACTTTAATTAGTGGTTTCCTGTTGATTTTCATGTTCAACATTGTTGACCACTGCTTCATTCAAAATATTAACTTTTATGTAATAGACGAGAGAATTTACATGTTTAACTCTGTATTTGATAGATGGGTATTCAGTATTTGATGAAGAAGGAACTTTTTATTTAGTACAAAATATAAGAATTCAAAAGTGCAAAGAACGGAAATAGTTTCTTTCAGAGAAAAACATATTAGGAAGAATGCAGTGAACATTAGCAGCTGTAATCTTGCAAATGGATAAGTAATAATTTAAGTGTTGGAGCATTTGAGGCATGGGCACAAAATGATTTGTTACTAATTTCTTTTCAAGACTTTAAAGTTGATCACAATGTACCAGTGTTGATTACAATACCTTGAAGAAGCAAATTCAAAATCCGAAAATTATACAGAAAATAGCAATGATACAAAGGAAATTTTATACTGTTAGGTGATTATTCAAAATGAATTGTGCGGATTTCTAATGGAATACGAACTGGAACATAAGAGATGTTAATAAAATGGCAGTTGAATTCGGAATTTATTTCAGTTTCCTAACATTATCAACGAATTGAATAACTCACAAAGGTGTTTAAAAAGTTCGTCACGGGTGTTATCCACGATAATGGTGACCTCGCAATATAATCGATACTAAGTTCGCTCCAAAACACGTACCAATACAAATCCTAACGAATGTAAGATTACGTTGAACAGCATTTATTTCCGTGATAGTGGATGTCATTACAAACAAGGTTACTTGTAAAAAAAGTGTATGCACAGTTCGAAATGTTAAAATTGAGAAACGCTAAGTTTATACCATTGGCATCTCAGCCAATGTTGATATTTCGAGGATTGTTGAAATACTTCCCCTTCATATTCAGTTCTTGAGTGTGGTAGTGTACGAAGAATAATTGGCAGAATGGAAAAAAACGAAATGCTAAAACAAACAATTGTTGACTGCAAGAGAGGGAATGTTAGTAAACGGACCGATCATACAAGAAACCATCGGTCACATACTACGGCGCTTGAGACTTCTTGCTCATGAAGTGTTGGTGACGATTGGAAAGTGACGCCTACCAAATGCCTACCGCTATGTGCCAAATAAATTTGGTTTGCGCAAGTAGGAAACATTGGGTAATCAGCATTTCGTTGCAACTTAGAGGTCAAAACAATATTGATAAATTACATAATTAATAAATGATGTATAGATTTACTAATATCAATGGAGTTTTGTGAAAATATTAGTTATTTTCTACTTCTACTAGTTCCATGAACGATATCTACCAGAGTTCTTTGATTGATTGATTAGTGTTTCCGGGTGCGACAACTACTAAGATATTTAGTCCCGTAAGAGTAGAGCATTTTTATCGGAGTAGTGGCGGTGATTGTCCCCAGTGGATGGTAAGATTCATTGATTGATTGATTGGTTAGTGAGTCCGGGAGCGTCAACAGCTAACGTAATTAGTCCCGTACTCGTAATGCATCTCTTATCGCGGGATGTGGTGTTTATGTCGTCCTTCTGGATGGCAAGATCCGACGCCAACCTACGTCCGCTTGAGGGGATATCCCTCTACCAGGTATCTCCCACCGGCACTGCACCGTCCCAGCTCCCGAATAGTCTCGTATCATGTGTGACAGTGTGATGCATGCGAGGGTAAGTAAGGGTGAGGAAAGGAAAAGGAAGAGGATGGAAAGACCGCGCAATCCGTGGCACGTTTGTTAAGGTACTGCTCCGGCGTTCCCTTGGTGATGATCGGAGAAACCATGGAAATGAACCGATTAGTCGCTAGACTTTCGAATTCTCCTGAATTCGACCTAGCGGATACGTTAGTGTGGAAAATCCTGCCTCCGCCGGGCCTCGAACCCTAGGTACTTCCAGGTCAGTGACATTAGATTAGATTTAGATTTAGATTTATTAATAATTCTGCAAATAAGTGTGAGAACTTGGTGGCAAAATACACTAACTTAACATTACAGAACTTAACAACTATACAAACTCTACAAACGTTACAAATCTCATGAACATTTCACCGTGCAATCTTTCATAGAACTCCACTTCGCCAAACTTCACTTAACCACACTTCACCGCACTCCGATACAGCGAGCTGTAATGTCTTTCTTACTCACTAGATTCTCTCAGATGCACAACGTCACTGCACTTCACGCCACTGCACTGCACATAATAATAGTAAAAATAATAATAATAATAATAATAATAATAATAATAATAATAAATAATAATAATAATAATAACAATAATAATAATGCTAATAATGATAACAACATTAATAATAATATCAATAATAATAATAATAATAATAATAATAATAATAATAATAATACTTAATTACAAAGAAGACATAGGTAAATGCACTGAATTATATTACATATATTTATAACATCAATTGATGTCCTGAGCCCCGTAAGCCGGTGTCTCCCAGGGTTCTACTCGAGGAGCGCTCCTTCCTGACACCACGCAACAGACTCTTCCCCCACTCCTAGTTCACATATTTCATTAAAAAACCTTCAATTATACGGCCTCCCCTGAGAATGCGATCACAATTAATTTCGCGCAACGTGCCTCCTCCCCCGGAGCACGGAGCGTATTTCGCTCCTTTAAGGCATTTTAGTGCCCATTTTGTGCCCCTAATAAGCCACCGCCGACTCATTTTTCACGGAGAGGATAATTAATTGGCCACCGATATTCGAGAGGCTGTTATTCGATTATTCGCCCTCCGAACGTTCGCTTCGTCTCAAGCGATAGAGACCGCTCGGTGTATTTGCATGTGGCGTTGCTCGAGGAAATGAATCAATTGAGTGAGGAAATGAAGGTCTGTCCTCTTCCGGAGAAAAATAAAGCGTGGGAATGGATCACTCTTTTTCGATATCGACCTCATCATCTTAGTTTTCAAGCTTATGCAAACTTGATTTCAGTTCTAGAGAATCGTTTCAGAATTGACAAGACATGTTAAATAATGGGACACGTAAGTCGTATTATCAGTCGTATTATTACGCAGTAGTATAGTGACTCATGCTACACCCCAGGTAACAGAGAAAATCTCGTGTCTTCACTTATGTAACGTCGGTTTTGGACTGTAGTAGAGGCGGGTTAGAGAAGGGGAGTTGTAAAACTGTTGAGTGCTGTAATATTTTAGGTTATACACAAAAGAGTAATGGTTCCCTTACGAAATCTCAATGCCAATCAAATTTATCTTCCTCCTACAGGTTGGTATTCTTGGTTACTGAAAAGTTCTTAGCTGAATGAAATACACACAATATATATATATATATATATATATATATATATATATATATATATATATATACATATATACATATATACATAATGTAATAAAATCCTATAAGCATTTGTACCAAACCATATTATTCTGTAATTTAGCAATGACACTGCGGATAGGCTGAGTTATCTGAGCAGCGACATTGCTGCTCTGAAAGGTAATTTTCCGTGCTTGCTGCGATCATTTCTAGGAGAATAGCGGAGCAGTATTCTCACAAATGAAACGCGCGATCTTTCCTTCCTCTTCCTTGTAGTATGCTCACCCTCATTCTCACACTCTTACACTCACATGCACTACACTACCACACATACCCGAAGTCCAATTAGGAGCTTGTCGCGACTGCGGCGGTGCCCTGGTGTAGGGAAATACCTGGAAAGGGAAATTCACCAGAGTCGTACCTCACCTATTAGGGAATTTACTCCCACCTACCGATAAAACATTCACTAAACTAACGGCCATTCCAGTTGACGTGCCCGGAAATACCAATTAAACAATCAATTAATAACACTGCGGGAAACAATAACTCTTTGGGCATTTTTTTCCACATATTTATTTTGACATAGTATTTAACCGAGAGCATTTTATTCCTATTTCATCTTAATTTCTTTTTTATTGCATCTATTTCTGTTACAATAATCAGTAATGAATTATTTCATATGCTTTTTTTATTATTCGCTCTTTCTTCAAATATGAAATTTTCGCAGCTCTAACACGAGATAGGCACGGTAGATTCTTATGTAATACTTTCTGATCCGGAACACACATACCATATTTGGTAGTGTCTCGTTCAGCATTCCGCAATGAAGACTCGTTCACCTTCTCTACTGTTGCCTCAGAACGAAAGAAATAGTCAAAGCCGCACATCCGTCACCACAAATGAGGAAGGCGAACGGAGAGAGGCACAAAGGGGGATTTACAATTGTAGCGAAACGCCACACGTCGGGTGCAGGAATGCCAAGTGCGAGTGTAAATGCGACAGACGTTTCGGGACGTCGTTTAACAATTCCCACGCGACGCCACCGCGTCTGCCAGGAGCACTCAACCTCGTACGGGCCCCGACGCTGCCACCATTCCCCTGCCCCGCCAGGACTTGTCGCCTCATCAAGCGCTAGAGTTGATTTATTATTATTATTATTATTATTATTATTATTATTATTATTATTATTATTATTATTAGCCAACTAAGATCCCATTAAGAGCAAGGGACTCCTGCCTTTTTGCAGAGAATGCTGAATGAAGTGATAGGGTGATGACGAGGGGTGAAGGGACTAGGACTAAGATAATGGTGGGAAGTGGCAGGTGGGGTTGTGAGAGGTAATCGTGGCATTTTGGATCCATCCCAGCATTCCCCTCATGACTGAGAGAAACTACGAAAATCCCGGATAGGATGGCCAGCTCGGGGCTCGAACGCGGACCTCCCGATTGCGAATTCGACGCGCTACGCACTAAACGACTTCACTCTGTGGGGTGAATGTGGACGAGCATGAAGTGTTGCTCCCTGTAATGCAATAAAATAATGATATTTTTTCAATTGACGAATTGAACGTAAAAGGATTCCATTGACCTATTAACATGCCAGAAATATGAGATGGTGTTTATGAAATTGAGCTTAAAATGTGAATGATGTTATAAAAAACTATCTTCTTTAATTTTTATTTCTGGTTTTATTTCTTTACTTATTCAATTAAAAAATAAATAAATAAATATGTACAGATAAGCATATCCTCAAAAGAAAACGCTTGCTTTTTTCGCATATCAGTAAGATGTGCTGTAAGTAGTTCTGTAGTCGTTGGCAGAGAGTGCGGGTTGCAGGGGTTCCGTAACGCTGGCGGGGGCGGGGGTGGGGGTGGAGGTGAGGGCGGGGTGTAGGGAAAGGCAGAATTATAGCCCAGCCACGGGATACGGAGGCTGCGGGTGGGCGAGTGTGAGTTCGGAGCGTGGCTGGAGGGAGGGGCGGGCTGGGTGGGGCGGGGCGAAGCGGCGACGTTTTCCATAAGATTGGGAGGGACAAGGGGGAGGGGAAGGCAGGATTGTAGCCTAGCTATGAGCTACGGAGGCTGCGGGTGGGTCAGTGTGGGTCCGTGAGAAGCCCGGAGGAAAGAGTGTGTGTGGATGGGAGGGGGCGGGGCGGGCAAGCGAGGACGCGACGGAGGCGAGGCGGGGCGGGGCGGGGGCGGGGCGGTGTGGGGGCGGTGCGGGGGCGGGTGCGGTGCGGGTGCGGGGCGGGTGCGGGGCGGGTGCGGGGCGGGAACGGTGCGGGGGCGGTGCGGGGCGGGGCGGGGGCGGTGCGGGGGCGGTGCGGGGGCGGTGCGGGGGCGGTGCGGGGGCGGTGCGGGGGCGGTGCGGGGGCGGTGCGGGGGCGGTGCGGGGGCGGTGCGGGGCGGTGCGGGGGCGGTGCAGGGGCGGTGCGGGGGCGGGGCGGGGGCGGGGCGGTGCGGTGCGGGGGCGGTGCGGGGCGGTGCGGGGGCTGTGCGGGGGCGGGACGGGGGCGGGACGGGGGCTGGACGGGGCGGGGGCGGGGGCGAGAACGGGGACGCGGACAGGGGCGGGGCGGGAACGGGCAGGCCCCAGGAAAGGTCAACGAGGCCCTCCACTGGAGCACCGCTCTTTTCAGCGCGCTGCTCCCGGGGCGCGGCGGGTGGCGGCGGGTGGCGGCGGCGGCGGCGCATCCGTGCACGCGCCGATACACCGCAACGCCGTTCGTTGCCCTCCCGCAGGCGGCCCTTACCCTGCCCACACACCGGCGCAACGACGGAAGATCAAATGGCGGATTCACGCCCCAAAGCACTCTTTCAGGGAACTTGTAAGATTCGTAAAAGCTTGCGAATAAAATAACATTTTTTTACATTACTTTGTCAACGAAACTTTTCTCGCGAAGTGATGTCAAATAAAATTGCTTAATCAGCCCGTTTTATACGTTTATTTGATGAATCTGTTGATCTCTTTTGCATGAAAATTACTTTCTAAAATATTATTAACCTATTTTGTTAAGTACATATGACACATGTGGTTAATTCCATGTATAGGTTTATTCAATACAATCAAAGATGTTATTCGCTCCGTGCAAACACAATTACAGAGTATAGTTGCATTCAAAATCACCCCTAAAGGATTAATTATTATTATTAATTATTAAATAGGTAAAATCAAAATTAATATAAACAATATTAGTGCATTTGTTTAGAGTTCTAGTTATGAGAATATGACGGTAATGTAATATTAATAAAATAGTAACCTTTCGTTTTGTAGAAAAAACTCAAATATAGTTTATTTCAACTGAATTTTGCCGATTTTCTTGCTTTATTTGTTTCATAACTACCGGCACGTAACCACAAAACAAAATGCAACGCAACCTGGAAACAAATATCCTCCTCGGGCATTGAAGAGAAATGCAGAGAATGCATGTAATATTAATAAAATAGTAACCTTTCGTTTTGTAGAAAAAACTCAAATATAGTTTATTTCAACTGAATTTTGCCGATTTTCTTGCTTTATTTGTTTCATAACTACCGGCACGTAACCACAAAACAAAATGCAACGCAACCTGGAAACAAATATCCTCCTCGGGCATTGAAGAGAAATGCAGAGGGGAGCGAAGTCGCATTCAGCGACTTGGTCTCTTTCACTCGGCTGAGTCGCATACACCGCACGTCCTACGCACAACGCAGGGAGGGGGTTGTGGGAGGGTGTGAGGCGGGGGGGACGCGTCTCCCACAGCGCGCGTTTCCGCGCAGTCGGAGGTGCACAATGAACGCCCGTGCCCTGCGCTGGGCGCTCCTCCACCCCTCGCCCAAGCAGCCACCCTCCACGCCCCGCCGGCACCTCTACTCACAGCTACAGCTTCTGACAGGCTTCGTCCCCTCTTTGTCTGCTTCTGACTTGGCGCTCTTCGCCTATAATTTGCTTCATTCATGATTGCTCCACGGTGTTTACATCCTAGCTCGTTATTGCGACCTAAATCCTGACTCACTGTTTCACGAGTCATTTTATAACTGGATTTTCTCTTTCTTTTCGTTTGCACTACTGTTCTCCAAGCGTATTCAGATTTCTGACCATGATTTCACCTATTTTGTGTTTAAGGGGACTACGTGTTTGGATTAAAACTTTATGTAAATTAAAACTGAAACTTATTCTGCTCTTTCCATTTTTTCCTCAATCCTCAATCAAGGTTGAGTATTCACGACTGATACAATACCTAGACTTTTTTTGTGAACTTTCCAACTAGATATTTAAGAAGTTCTCGTTTTCTTAAAAAAATAAACACAAATGGAAAATAAATGTAGATATTTATCATCCATTTTGTGACATTGAACAAACATATTTCGTTCTTCCAATTGATGGATCATAATCTTTCACTTTGGCTACTTGATATAGATTCGTTTAAATTATTTAAATGTTTATTTCTTTGTGCCGTGCTTTAAAGGGGGGCTGAAAGGCTCTCATTTCATAAGTTTTATTTTCGGCTTGAATACATGTAACTGTTTTAGAGGTTCTCTACTGTCAGAACACTAATTTTCGATTCAGAGCGTCTTCAAGTGGCGTCTAAGAATAGTCACGCGTGCCAACGCTGGAACGAAAACAGATTATACGCCACGACACAATGAAAGCCTCGTTAAAGCAGCCCGGGAGACGAATGGGAAAGAAAATGGAGGGTGGCTCAATTTAAGCAAAGCTGGTAATACGCTCGTAGAGATATCTGTGGAAAATCTCACACTCGCTAATTTCAAGGTATTAGAAGAATATTAGAAGTCCAGTTTAAACCAAATGTAGGACAAATGAAAGGGGATGAACATGATAAGCTCTTTGTTCTGTTGGTAAAGATTCGACGACCGATATGGACAGCAATGGTTTGGAAACCAGTTAGCATTTAAATATTAATTTAAAATAACGTGGGTCAGGATTTTGATACGGTTATTAAAATTTATTAAGAAAATTTTTAATGTAAAAGTTTGGAAGAGCTATTCAAAAGATACCATTGAGAATGTAATGCTGCAGGAAATAATTGTTACCTTGTACTGATTACTTGGTAGAGTAACCTATAATAAAGGGGGAACATTGATTAAAGAGAGTTGTTTTTTAAACGACTTTGATCCTAGAAATACTCCACTTACCTCTGTATTTATCTTTAAACACTCAAAAATAGTTTTATTTTGTAGATCTCATATAAAGGTTAGTACATATTATGACAATACAAACAAGATTTGTAAGCAGAAACAATATTTCAATTCGATTTGATGTAATTCAATTCAATTCAGTCAAATTCAATGGACTCACGTTTCATTTCCTATGCTTCTAGCAATTAACAAAAAGTCAATAAAAACACAAAATTTGTTTCAAGTAAGTAATCATACAATTACTGAATGAATACATTTTATACAGATATGCCGCCAAATTTTCACTACAAGAAAATTATTCTTTGAATTTTGAACATCGATTGTAGAAACTAAAGAATTTACTGAAAACAAGCGGAAAAGCGTCAAAAGTTGACCTAACGGACCGAAACGAAAACTACAAAAAAGACGCCCATTGATGCATTGCACTCACACGTTCACTGGCGCCTGACGAAATGACGACTGCTCTCGACAGATAAGTCGCTATCAGCACTAGAAAACGAAGTAATGAACAAACGGCGGCAGATAAACGTTCACATTTATTTTAGGATACTATTAATATTTAGAGTTACCGCAATAAAACCGGTTAAAAGGAACGATTGATGACACATCGAGAACTCAAGATCATTAATTTAAAGAATAAATCACGAACTTCAGTTAATAAAAGAGGGTAAACGACACTTTCAACGAAAACCTTCCGCATTTTACACGTATATTGTGAAATCATTGTATATTAATTTCAATGTTATTTGTAATTCAACAATAATACAACAATTGCAACAGAACATACTGATCTATCTAAAATTTCCTAGCTGCTTTAGTGAACAGATAGCACAATACTTATTTGCAAGCAGTAATTCATTCTTCAATTACATCCTAACAAAGACAGTTCTTGAGATGCTTAAATTTAATCATTCAGATGGAATATTGAGACAAAATTATAGTATTTTGTGATATTTGAAAAGTATTGCCACGCATCAACCGCTAACGTTTCGCAAAATTTGGATTTATATCTATAACAATTGTGTGTCTTTTATTTACAATATATATATATATATATATATATATATATATATATATATATATATATATATAAAGCTTTCATTATTTTCGAAGAAAAATAATAATTTAATTGTAATTATTCTTGAAAAATTCTGCGATATTCAAAATACTGTGATCAAATTTAGTAATTTGCATGTGTGCTCAATCTTTACATCTAGTACATTGTACCCACCCTTTTCATCTGACAGAAAGTAGGGTGCTGATGCTAAGATTTCACTGCGATATTTCGACTTGTCTTTAGAAATGTATCGACAACACATTTCTTGATTACAAAAGGCTAGTCGGCTGAGATAGATTGTAACAGGATATTGATGTGAAGGTTTAATGCCGAAGTTGGTGAGCGTTTTAACTATGATTTAGAAAGATGAGTTGAATTGATAGCTAAGGAAGATTTTTCTTGTTCAAGAAGCTGGGGCGAAGCGACATTATCACGTTTCTTGTGGTCGGTAATGAACAAATGGACGATATGTATTGAGCAATTCTCAGAAAGTGAAACTGATTAAAATAATGGTATAACTAATACAGATTGTCTGCTATAACTAATACACTAGTCGACATTTATAATACATGTCTTCATAAACATAAATTCACCGACAAACTCAATAATAGAGTCTCTAATGTAATGACACCGACTTACAAAAAAATCCTCTCTGACTCGTGAGTCACAACATACTGGAACACGCAAAGTCGCCCCCAAAGTATTGAGAGGTATATTTATCCCTCTGGTGCTGCAAAATGTTGCCAACTACAAAGTGAGGCCAAACGCTGGTCGGTTTCGTACGTCTGTCGCTACGGTATGGTACGTTTTCCTACGTCTATAAATTATATGGTAATGGAAATAATCGTCCACAAAAAGTATAATAATTTTATTAATTATTACCCAGAGTTAACTTTCGGGAAAACACTTTTCCCATCCGCACTAGGTCTTGCCCAAGCAATGTGGATTGCTTAAAACTGTTCACAACTTGTCCGGAAAAAATATGAAAACTGCAAAAACATGCTGGGTACATCTAGGTGGCAACAATCTTCTGAAATTGCTTTTGTGGACGATTCTTTCCTTTACCGTATTATGGATTACCACAAGATACCTGCTACCGTCACGGATTTTATAAATTATCGTTATATGGTTACATCACGCGTTTATTCACGGTAATAATAAAAGAATGATAAATCCACAATTGTAAGCACAAGAGACGATAACAATTTGGAATGAAAATGATCACACGAATTCGCGCTTCATTTGAAACCACGACCAGGAATATTGCAAACGTGAGGCAACTGGACACTCGCTGATCGTAGGTGCATTCGGGGCCGGATTGCCAACCGCGTTCCGCTCTCAGAGAACGACCTGCACCGCGAGAGCCCGAGCGACGCAGGTGGCCACCGCGGCGGCGGCGGCGGCGGAGACGTTGGGGGAGGCGGAGGTGACGTAGGTGGAGGCGGCGGAGGTGACGTCGGCGGCGGCGGAGATGGCGGAGGCGGCGGCGGTGGCGGCGGAGGCGGCGGCTGAGGCGGCGGCGGAGGCGGCGGCGGAGGCGGCGGCGGAGGCGGCGGCGGAGGCGGCGGCGGAGGCGGCGGCGGAGGCGACGGCGGAGGTGGCGGCGGAGGCGACGGCGGAGGAGGCGACGGCGGAGGAGGCGACGGCGGAGGAGGCGACGGCGGAGGAGGCGACGGCGGAGGAGGCGACGGCGGAGGAGGCGACGGCGGAGGAGGCGACGGCGGAGGAGGCGACGGCGGAGGAGGCGACGGCGGAGGAGGCGACGGCGGAGGAGGCGACGGCGGAGGAGGCGACGGCGGAGAAGGCGGCGGCGGCGGAGGCGGCGGCGGAGGCGGCGGCGGCGGAGGCGGCGGCGGCGGAGGCGGCGGCGGAGGCGGCGGCTGAGGCGACGGCGGAGGCGACGGCGGAGGCGACGGCGGAGGCGGCGGCGGAGGCGGCGGCGGCGGCGGCGGCGGCGGAGGCGGCGGTGGAGGCTGAGGCGGCGGCGGCGGCGGCGGCGGAGGCGACGGCGGAGGTGGCGGCGGAGGCGACGGTGGAGGAGGCGGCGGCGGAGTCGGCGGCGGCGGCGACGGCGGAGGCGACGGCGGAGGCGACGGCGGAGGCGACGGCGGAGGCGACGGTGGAGGAGGCGGAGGCGGCGGCGGCGGCGGCGGCGGCGGAGGCGGCGGCGGAGGCGGCGGCGGAGGCGACGGCGGAGGCGGAGGCGGTGGCGGAGGCGACGGCGGAGGAGGCGGCGGCGGAGGCGGAGGCGGTGGAAGCGGAGGTGGCTGAAGCGGAGGCGGGGGAAGCGGAGGCGGCGGAGGTGGCGGCTGCTCACACTTGCAATGCGAGTCGCCTCATCATCCCGAGGAAAGAGGCGATAGACGCGTTACTGCTCCTCCCGCCGCGCCCCCGAAGCACGTGACCTGCCTGCCTCGCGCGAGGCGGCGGAGTCGCCCGGTCGCGGAAGTACTGCTGCGCCCAAACGGCGGAGAACGCGCCAAGAGGCCACGGAACACGACAAGGAAAGTGCTAAGGCGGGGTAATGGCGCGGTGAGGATGAGGTCGAACGACAGAAAACGGCTGAAGGAAAGTGGACGTTACTGGAAGTAAGACACACAGAACGAAAAACGGAAAAATATACTTATGAAAACTATATTGAATAGGGACGAACGAAGTGTGATATTGAAAACGTACATGAATGCGGCGGGTGAAAAAATCTATAACGTGATAGAAATTTACCTCACACTATGCCGCATTTTGATTAATTAAGTGCTTCTGTATTTATGGCTTCTTTGGGTATTTATTTATTTGGTATGCAATTATGTATTTTCCTAGTATTTTTCAATTATGTGGTATGCAACAATATAACAATATTATGTTATATTTGGGGTCTCAAAGCAGGTTGCGAAGTGGAATTTCGCAGCACACTGTACATCAATGACTTCTCATTCTACTAACATGGCCAGCAGGAACAACGAATATCATTAAAAGAGACACATTACACTTAATATGATTCATACAAATGTAGATAATAAAGCAATGAAATAAGACAATTAAGACTGCAACAGAATCAGCATCATTAGTTGCAATAATACTCAATATTGCGATGAAAGGGTAGTGCGATGTTCTTACTAAAAATGATACGTATCCGAACTATATTTTCTAATTAACTATTGAAATATTATTTATATTTTCCACAAACAAAATTGCTCTTATTATTTCTTAAATCATCTTTACATTTCTATTGTATAATTGGTGATAACGCATTATTGCATTTCTCTATTATAACATTCAAACATCCACACTTTTCTTTCCTTTTTATTTTAGAATGTCTATCGCTCTGTAATCTACATTTCTAGTTTCTAATGTGTGCACAAATGTATGGAGCATGAAGTCATGACAGAGGCGTCTCTGCACTAGTTAGATATTCAGTAACAAGAGAAAAATTCAAAAATATCTTTATTACTAATTACTTCTACACGCAGAAATTGAAAGAAAACTGTTTGGGTCTATAGAGATATGTGTAAGATTTACTTAGACACCCAGTAATAACGAAATATTATGATTGCGATACCACTTTTTATTCCTCTTTTATAATTTATATTAAATTTAACAGATTATTCTTTTTTATTAAAAAAATGTTTGCGCTATTAATTACTCGGTCATCAATATGATATTCAGTTAGCTCAATTTATAATAAAAAAACAATTGTTCTTCATGGTAGTTTCGTTCATGTGTACTTAAAAATCACCCTTCATACAGATTTCGACTTACAATTTTTATATTGGGAAATTTGGACATTATAATTTTTACTAATAAAAACACCACTCGAAATTGATGACACACAACAATTCCATGCTTTACAGGTTTATTCTACTAAACATCCACTTCTGATGTTCTGACTTTTAAACATTGACTAGATGCAATAAATAATCACAATTTTATTAACATAAATAACATTCACACCACTAATAACAATCATAATAATTCATATATCTCTAGCGCAGATCTGTAAATTTCTTGGTTTATTAGCATTTTTAAATATCCATTAATGGTTACGTTACTTTTTTGTATAAATTACTCCAATCTTGAGCCTAGTATATTACTATTATCAGTCTATAAGACTTTGTCTACTGGGCACTTGGCCATTGAAAAAGCCTTGATTTGCTACCTTCCCTGCTCTCTTCTAGCAATTTCCCATGTATATGTTCACTGTTTTATGACGTGGCGCACATTTACTATTTTAATTTCGTTATCTTGTTAGAAGGAAATGTGACATTGTAAGAAATAAAATTCAGCGTTCCGCTACACCGACTTCCGTTTGTTAAATTGATCGTTTCGAAATACCAGCCTCGGTTCCTTCTTTGCCCTGGCTAAAATCATTTCAACAATCTGATAATAAATACTTTTATCCTAGTCAATTACTATACATGTCTTGCTAATTATGCAAATAATTCATCGATTTGTCTATGACAATCATCGTAGATGCTGACTTACGAAACATATCAGACATTTTAAAATAAATAAAGACAATAATATAGCATGCCGTTATCCCCCTAAATATATTCTCAATATGTTCAAAAAATACCTGCAAAACAATACATTGAATACCGTGACAAGAATCGAGTGATTGAATCAACTACATTTAATGCGTGTGAAGGGTGAACACTTGTTCCTGCGAAAGATACGCCAATGTCGTGCATAAAGAAGAGATGTAACAGACAGTTGGACGAACACTAGGCCCTCAAAATACGTTGGTTTTTCCGCGCCCTCAAAGAATTCAGAACAAAGCTTCTCGCTTACACGGCCGCTCGAGAGCGCGCTCTAAAGGGCAGGCGCCGGGGCAGGCGCTGGGGTGGGAAGGAGAGGGCGGTGGCAGTGAGTGGGGCCGTGAAGCCGGCGGAGGACGCCAAAGCAGTGGAGGCGCCGGTGGGAGTGGGAGTAGCTGTGGCGGCTCTCATGCTGGCAATGTTGACGTTATTATTGTTGTTGTTGTTGTTGTTGTTGTGGTGGTGGTGGTGGTGGTGGTGGCTGCGGTGGTGGCGACGGCGGAGGTGGAGGGGCCGGTGGCAGATGAAGAGGTGATGGTGGTGGTCGTAGAGATGGTAGCGGTGGTAGTAATAGTAGTGGTGGAATAGATGGTGGAGATTCTGTTGTTGTTATTGTTGTTATTTTTGTTGTTGTTGTTGTTGGTGGTGGTGGTGGTGGTGGTGGTGGCGGCGGCGGCGGCTGTGATTGTGGCGGCGGCGATGGCGGTGGCGGTGGCGGTGGTGGTGGTTGCGGCCGCGGCAGATGCGGAGGTGGTGGTGGTGGTGGTTTTGATGGTGGTAATGGTGATGATGGTGGTGTTTGTAGTGGTGATGGTGGTGTGGTGACAGCGGCGGCGGCGGAGGTGGGGGTGGGGGTGGGGGCGTTGGCGGTGGTCGAGGCGGTGGCGGCTTCGGTGGTAGATGCGGAGTCGGTGGTGGTGATTGTGGTGGTATTGATGCTGGTGATGGTGGTGTTGGTAGTTATGGTGGTGTAGAGGCAGCGGCGGCGGCGGAGGTGGAGGGGATAGGACGATGGCAGCTGTGGTGTTGGCTTGGGAGGTGACGAGGGGGGATAACGGTGGCGGTCGCTGTCTTCAAAGGGACGGGGAGGAATGGTCGATGGAAGCCGTAAGGCGGCCAGGGCGCGGGGAAGGGAGAGTCCCTCCGCGAGGCCTGTGAGGAACGCGCGGCATTCCGGAATTTTTGCTGAGCCCGGCTGCGCGCCCTCCGGGAGCTACACGAGCGCCACTGCAGTTTTGTCGACAGGACACCCGTTCGCAAAATCGCTTTGTGTAGGGTGAAGGAAAATTTTAGATGTCTCTGCACCTGTTTTTACTCGAAATTGCTACGATCATAAGCGAAGTAATATTTTATGACGCTGGTAAGATTTGTAAAACTTATAACGCAAGAATCGATATTTCCTTATGTACACGTAACGCTCATATTCCCTGCCTTGAGATGTGAGTATCAAATGCCCTGATTATTGGAAAATATAATAATGAAAATTGTATACAATAGCAAACAGTTTATGAGTATGTTTATATATCTTTACATGCTAGATTCATAACTATCATACTACTTGCAGATTGAACATAATTGTGATAGGTTATCACAAATATGTGGAAACAGGAACAATTAATTCATATAAATATAAATATGAGCAATAGCAACAATGGGGGAGCAACAATGTGGGAGGGCAGAGAAACAAGGAAATTAATTTCAATTACAAAGAATTCAAATTTTTCTAATTACATAATTGTTTTTCAAAAATTCGTAGAACCATTTTATTTTTAATCGTAAAGTTTTTTGAATGAGCAAGTTCCATTTAAGGTGGTAATGACGCCAAGAGCGCCTGTGCAGGTCTGCAACCATAGATTTAAGGAACACGAGTGATGTGCGGGTTGCCTAGCATACAGACTTCCAAGGGTTTCCTTACTTTATGGAAAATAGAAATGTGAGATAAGGGACTTACAACAAAAATCATGTACGTAACATATGCTTAAAACTACGATAAGTGCACATTGTGATACATCAGTGATATGTATCAGGGGACACTATCAGCTAAGTGATCTCACTAATCTGTTATTTCATATAAAATTTAATACGTAAAACAAATTCTGTATTTCTGATTAAATATACAACTTCAGAAGCAGGTTCCTTAAAACGCTGTTCTTGCCTCTTACCTCAACTGTTTCCATTTCCGAAACGTAATAGTTATAATTAGTATTTTGTAGAAATATTGCTTAAATTATAGTTCCATGTTGATGTACACGTACCTTCATGACCTATTCATATGTACTTGTATGTATATTCACCTATTTTTTATCTAACACCGGCTGGATAGTATTTTTTCTGAAAGTATGTGGCAAAACCAAAATCGAGAAAGCAGAAATAAAAGTATATAGCTACAAGTTTTGAAGTTTTAGCTGAAAGCATTTTGGTTGGCGGCAGCTCTTCACAGTTCTCACAAAAGAGCAGAAGAAAGAAATTATAATTCAAGAAATCAGGTATATAAAACATCAGTAATTTCCATAAAAATACTATATAATTTACTATAAAAAATAAATCCAAAAATATGGCACTTTAATACATTGTAATATGAATTATGAACAAAATAAATGCTAGACAAAAATGTACCCTAAACGCTTTTATTCTTTGAGTATTTCAAATGCAGTTGCATATCAAACGTAACTTTTAAGTTATACGTGCGTTCCAAGATTTTCAGCTGTCAAAAAGATGTTTATAGTCTACGTCAATGATGAAATATTTATTGATTCACTGCAACCCAATATCAAATTCTTACATATTTTCACAGAGCGCCAAACCCACTTTGCGAATTAGAAGAATTCCGCCCGTAAGATTTGATGCGGTCGATTGCAGCGTAGTGCGTCGCGATGTAATGTTGCACGTTATGGCCACTCAGCAAAATGTGAGGCGGCCCAGAGACGGCACCGAGGGACGTGGGAGCTATGGACGGTGGGAAGCGCCACGGAGGGCGATAAGGAACGCCGTAAAAGCCGCGAGCGACGCACCGACGCCTGCGCCATCGCCGCCTCCATCACCCCTGCCTCCGCCACCGCCGCCTCCACCACCGCCGCCTCCGCCTCCGCCACCGCCGCCTCCGCCACCGCCGCCTTAGTCACAGATTTCACCACCTATTCCGTCACCGATTCCGCCACCGATTCCACCACAGATTCCACCACAGATTCCACCACAGATTCCACCACAGATTCCACGACAGATTCCACCACAGATTCCACCACAGATTCCACCACAGATTCCACCACCGATTCCACCACCGATTCCACCACCGATTCCACCACCGATTCCACCACCGATTCCACCACCGATTCCGCCACCGATTCCGCCACCGATTCCGCCACCGATTCCGCACCGATTCCGCCACCGATTCCGCCACCGATTCCGCCACCGATTCCGCCTCCGATTCCGCCTCCGCCACCACCTCCGCCACCGCCAGCGCCACCGCTACCACTTCCGCAATCGCTCCCAACGCCACAATTACCGCCGCCACCGTCGCCGTCATTACCACCGCGACAGCCGCCGCCAACGCGTGCGAGCTGTAACCGTCGCGCGTTGCTTGTTTCCCAACGCATCCCTCAGTAGCTGCCCCTCACGTGGCGCTTGCAAGTGCGCAGTTGTTTTCCTTCTCTCTTCGTCCTTTGTTTGCCACACTACTCACTTGGGAGTAGTTCAGCAGCTTTCAAACATATGAAGGCAAGTCAAAAATTATTTGCGCTTTTGTTATTATAATTCGTTATATTATTAACTCAAGGCCAAAGAATACAAACGTATCATTTTCCTACGTAGGATCCAACTCGCGCAACGCCCTCGTTCCAATGGTACACCAGATTGCGGATTCCCTTTAGGAAGAAGATCATACAACCTCTTTGAACTCGCTTCCCGCACCTTGGCAAATGAAAAGCCGTTCTCTCGTAAAACATCTTTTCGTGTTTTGAAAAGATGATGAATCAGACGGAAAGAGATGTGGCCTCTAAGTAATGTTTCAACATTGCAAAACATAAATGTTTAGTAATTTTATTGATAAGGTCGGCAGTGTTTGGTCGTGAACAGTAACATATTCTGCGACAACAGGGCTCATTTGGTGCAAATTACTGGGTTCAGATTTGAACCAGCATTTTACTGTTAATTATACTGCTGTGGATCTTATCATTTTTCAGTATAGCCCCTTTAGTATCCTTAAACATGGTAAGCATCACTTCATGAGAAGGTTTCATTTTGAGTTTCTTCGGGTTGGTATTTTAAACCTCCACTACAAAGGATTTTGACTCTTGCGCGCACACGAGAGCGGTCTACGAGAGAGCTTCTCCCCACGAAGGCGTTAGGTGGGACCCACAAGCGAAGAAAGGAGGCATTTCTTGGGCGACGAAACAGGCGATTTGAATTTAGCTCAGAGGCGTCATTTAGGATTGAGTATCTTTTACAAGTAAATCTACTAACATGGGACAGCCGCCTTTACTTCCTCTCAGAAGGAAGGCGTACGAAAGATTTTTCGCCCTTAAAAATCTACGGCTTCCATAAGGTTTAAATCCACCAACTTGGATATAACAGTCCGAATCGCTAACCGTTACACCATCGCCGCCGACAAATGACGCGACCGATGTTCAGTCTCCCGATTGAATGACACCACACCAGGTGATTTACGTCAGGGGCAGTTACGTTTAAATCCATGTACAGCCGGTGTCGAAGATCCTGCCACAGTCGGGATTCGAACCTACGACCTTCCAGTCACAGGCCCTGCAGTGGCATCAGCTGATGCCCCGAGCCACCTCTCCCAGTCAGCTAGTCGCCTTTTTTGTAACAGTTCGACCTACTTTTTCCCGGAATAACCGCGGCGTCCCCGGAGCGTCGGCGCCTCCCGCGGAGGAAAATTGACACCGGGAGCGGTAGCGCGCTCGCGCGTGGGCGATCTAATCGGCGCCGGAAGCTCTGCCCCCGCCCCTCCCCCGCCCGCGCCCCCGCCCGCGCCCCCGCCCGCGCCCGCGTCCTTGGCCTCGTTTGCTGGTCACCGCCGATCGCCCTGGTCTTCCCTTGGCCGCTTCCGTGGGCTGTGACGTGCGTTCCCCACCCCCTGCCCCTTCGCGAATAACCCGAGACCTCTTCGGATCTTCTGCATCATATTCCTTTCTCCCGCAGGGGACAATGTTCGGAACGCGCAGAATTTCAACTGACTTCAGAGTTTCGGTTAATCTTATTTCTTACGTTCTCTGAAATGTAGAATTTTTTTCTAAATATTATTAAACGCAAGTGGTTTTTGCGTATTTGATTCGTTCTGCTAATGTCATTTCATCTGGTAAAGGCAAAATACTTGAATAGAGTTCAGAACCGAATTTAATTTATTACTTATTAGTAGTGACCTGCAGCAGGAAAAGCTGCACATCTGAGTGACACATTGAAAAAAACAAAACAAAAATATTATCTTTCTGTCTTTTTCTTTTCTCCCTTTTTTCTTTCTTTTTAACTTTAATCCTTCCTTTTTAACTTTAATCCTTCCTTTTTAACTTTCTTTCTTTTTCTTTCTCTCTTTCTTTGCAATAACGCTACCGCGAAGCTTGGGTCTTGGCCTGACATCCGAGTATTCGTGATCTGTTCGGTGGTTCAGCTCATGCAAATTTGTCCATATCTTCATGCCGCCAAAACTTGAAAGCATCTTAAAAAATCAATTACCATTTGACAATGAGGCTCTCCTTTTAATTTTAACAGTCACATACGCGATTTTTACTAATATTTCTTTTGCTTTATACACCACACTTGCATACATCATTAAGCCCGGCATTGCTCGGGGATTTATATATCTTCACCATTTATTAGATAACTAGTCTTCATGACGTTACCCAAATTTTACGTACCGATGCTTCATACTAACATTAATAACTGCCCTATCTTCGTGTCTTGAGTCATGAAATTTATTATTATTATTGAAGACGTGTTTTTAATTTGTTAATATCAAATGAAGTGTCTCTCATTGCTCCGGTATGCAATTTACACTGTCTATTAGAAAGAAATCATATTTATTCTCGTCCACTTTATGTACTCTAGTGTATCGGCCTCGATCGATTATGCTCCGCTTTGTCTGGCCTTACCCTGCACTTTCGCACAACAGCTTTTGTGGCGGCTGAGCTGCTGTAAACATGCGCTAAAACAACCGAAATCGTTCTTCAAAAGGAAGCGTGTAAATCAGTTCTTTGGTTAATTAAAAGTTATTAGTAATAGGTTAGTATTACCGACTACCGATTACCGTTATGCAATGGCTCTTGCCGGTTTTTCAGACCAGTATTTTATTCGAACTTGAAACAATCAATTAGAAGTCATGTACTTCATTCATGCTATGGGCTGACTTACTTGTGGGTCTTCTTTCTACTAACAGAACGTGATTGATTCCTACTAACGGAACGTGAATGACTATACTCACATAATGAATATTAAGTGTGTGTTGGTTTTTATTAGACATACCGAACGATCAATTTTAGCAATACATGTCTAAGAATTTTGTCGGAAAGCAGAAATAATACCAGTTTTTGAGAATGTTTTGTGAATTCTTGAGGCGCAACCAAACCTGAAATAGTTTTTTTTATAAAATAAAATGAAAATTAAGTTTTGTTACGGATAAAAATGTTAAAGACCCATTTTGAAAACTACAAGGCACCTACTGATACCATAAACGACGGGATAGGAAGACAAGATTGATAGATTAGAATAATCCTTACCCACAACCCTCATTTTAGACTAATTTAGAAAGAAATACATTTCATCGGGTATCAAAGTTTTCTCTAAATATAGTTAACACAATTCCTGTAAAGGTGATAATAACTTGAGCATTTGTTCTCCCGAAGACGAAGTTATTGAAGAGTTTTCCTCCTGTAGGCGGGACCTGACGAATGAAAACAGAATTAAAGTTTGTTAAAGAAGAAGTCAAACAAAAGCCGCATTTTCTAATGGTTCTGATACAATCCAAATACAATCACTTGAAACATTTTTTCGGGCTTGACCCTGAAGCCTATGGCTGTATCATACAGGCCAGCAACACGGACGCTGTCAATACCAGTAGCGTATACTTTTCCGAAGATCGTCTGGGCGGTAAATTGAAAGCCGGTGGCGACCAGAAACGAGGCAGGAAGGTGGAAGCAGAGCGTCCGAAGGCGAGCGGCAGGCAGTGGGGGGAGGCGAAGTGGGGTGGGGCGGGGAGGCACGCGGCGGGGAACGGCGGGTCGGAGCGGAACGGTGCGGGGCTGAGCGGGTCGCAGCAGGTCGGAGCGGGACGGAGCGAGTCGGAGCAGAGGGGATAGAGCGGGATGGAGCGTTGCGGGGTGAGACAGAGCGGGGCGGGGCGGGGCGGGGCGGAGCGGGACGGGGCGGAGCGGGACGGGGCGGGGTGGAGCGGGACGGGGCGGGGTGGAACGGGGCGGGGCGTGGCGGGGTGGAGCGGGGCGGAGCGGGGCGGTGCGGGCGGGGAGAGGCGGGGCGAGGCGGGGCGGAGCAGGACGCGGGCGGGGCGGAACGGGGAAGAGCAATGCGGGGCGGAAGGGAGGAGCGGAGTGGAGTGGAGCAGAACCCGGCTGGGCGGAGCGGGACAGATAGGGTGGGGCGGGGCGTGAACGGGCGGGAAGCACTCCAGGTCCGGCGCCGGCGCCGGCCGTCTCCCGAGGGGAGGGCGATCTCGGCGAAAGGCCCGGAGCGGCGGCGGCGGCGGCGGCGGGGGCGGGGGCGGGGGCCCTGGAGGGGCGCGGATTGGGCGGTGCAGCGCGCGTCCTGAGGCGTGGCCCAGCGCACAAGAGAAAACGAAGGCGGAGAACGTTGCCGGCGCCAGGAGGAAAGATGCACTTGATAAAAATTGCGATTAAATTACTCGAAGGAAAACAACAAAAGAGTAGGTGACAAAGTAAGGAGAAAATACGGTAAAAAGCACATTATTTTGAGGATGGTCCATCAGATAATGACAGAAAAGTTATGTTTCGCAAGATGTAGAAGAGCAAGAATTTACGGTAAACGATAAAAAAGCTATAGATTTCTTAATCGAGTCTAAATAAATAGAATATTAAAATGGTGTATATCACTGTGTAGGGAATTAAAAAATAGATTTTCACGTGTAAAAATCTTTACGAAAAGGCAATTCACAAACAGATAAATGTGTGACAGAAAGGTTTGGGAAAATAATTTACGAAAAGATGAAGGAAGGAGTATTAAATGAACTCAGAGAATAAAGACGGACATGAAAATGTGTAGTACTAATTACGAGGAAAGTCTACGTATAACGCAAAACAGTAGCATATACCAGAGACATAAAATTCCAGGTCAGGTGAGAGACGAGATCCTGAGGGGGCACCGAGTCGCTGGTGGCGGGCGGAAAGGCAGATGGCCAGATGCAGCTCGCTGTCGCGACATGCCTGCTTGCGGCGAAGAGGCAGACGGCCGAGCAAGGTCGGGCTGTGGGAAGACCAAGGCTGGGGCGGTGGTAGTGACGGGGGCGGGTGTCAGCCGGACGGGTCGCGGGACAGGGGCGGGGGCGGGGGCGGGGGCGGGGGCGTGGCCCAGAGCACAAGAGAAAACGAAGGCGAGAACGTTGCCGGCGCCAGGAGGAAAGATGCACTTGATAGAAATTGCGATTAAATTACGCCAAGAAAAACAACAAAAGGATAGGTGAGAAAGTAAGGAGAAAATACAGTAAAACCCACATAATTTTGAGGAGGGTCGAAAAGATAATGACAGAAAAATCATGTTTCGCAAGATGTAGAAGTGTAGGAATTTAAGGTAAACGATAAAGAACTATAGATTTCTTAATCGGGTCTAAAAAAAATACAATATTAAAATGGTGTATATCACTGTGTAGGGAATTAAGAAATAGATAATTATGAAAATCTTTGCGAAAAGGCAATTCACAAACAGATAAATGTGTGACAGAAAGGTTTGGGAAAATAATTTACGAAAAGATGAAGCAAGGAGTGTTAAATAAACTCAGAGAATAAAGACGGACATGAAAATGTGTAGTTCTAATTACGTGTAAAGTCCACGTATGACGCGAAACAGTAGCATATACGGGACACACAGAATTCCAGGTGAGGTGAGAGACGAAATTCTGAGGGGTCACCTAGTCGCTGGTGGCGGGCGGAAAGGCAGATGGTCAGATGCAGCTCGCTGTCGCGACATGCCAGCTTGCGGCGAAGAGGCAGACGGCCGAGCAAGGTCGGGCTGTGGGAAGACCAAGGCTGGGGTGGTGGTGACGGGGGGGGGGGGGCGTCAGCCGGACGGGTCGCGGGGCAGGGGCGGGGGCGGGGGGCGTGGTCGCGTCGGCAGAGGCGGCGAGCGAGCGGTGCGCGGGGCCGTGAAGATTTAATGGGCAGCGCGACCCGCTCGCATCGCCGCCGCCGCCGCCGCCGCCGCCGCCAATCGATGGGCCGTCGCCTCGCCCCGCGCGCTGCTCCCAAATGAGCCTACGCGCGCGCGCACAAAGCAATTAAATAAAAAACAAAATACCTCGATCGGAAATTATAATTCCTGAAAACGCGACGCCCTCCGGAAATATAGAGTGTAATAATACATGCTTTTAGGAGTTAGAGCATAATACACGTCAGAAGGTGTTAGAGCTAATACAACAACAAAATATAGTGAAATTTTCAATTTCAGTTATTTTCTGTTCATGGAATAATCATTAAATATACTTATAAATTATCCCGTAAACTATGTTTTGATAAAAACATCTTCCTACAAAATGATGCTGAGAAATGGAATAGTTTTCTAATGTTTTTTCCACATGAGAACGAATTATTGTTACCAGTAATAATCCAATTCCTTTCTCTAAAAAACACGTGTTGAAAACAAACCAGAGATGTGCTGAACAAGTTGATAGAAAAAAATATTTCTTGCCCTTTTATTGTTATTGACACGTATTTTACGTTTCTTTTAATTTGGCAGGCTGAATTTTCTTCGAAATCAGAGGAACTGTGCGCCTGGGTGACATTTCGAGGCACTGTATGTAGTGTCACATGCACACGCCATACCTCCCCCCTTTCATCGCATCTCTCTCGCTCTCGTCTCGTCTGCTCTTTTCACCAACTCACCTCCTGTCGCCCACGCGGAAACTTTGTCCGCGTTCGCGATTTAAGCTGCGTTTCACTTCACCCTAATAATGTCACGGAGCGGCAGGCTAAAGAAACTTTTGTTCTTAATACCATTACCTTTTAAATGTTTCAATAGTTTCAAAAGAGCCTTATTGTTTTCAAAATTCGAACCGTTTACTGACGCTTTCACATTACTTAATATTCCTTTGGGCCTAAAAAGTTAAATTAGTACCATACTCGTCTAGGTTTTCTTTTTTACAGAATGAAGTGAATATTATTGGGGTTTGCTCTAATCGTGATCACTTCCGACAGACGACGCGGTAACCTACTTAGGGACTGTGTATTTTATTCTTACACTAGTGGACCCTTCGCTTTTTTTTCGCTCGCGAATCGGCCAACTAGGACCACGCGTTCATACATCCTGTATTTACCGTGGCTCAGTATCATATATCACGGTAGCAGGTGCATGTAATTCACCTTCAATTGGGGGGATCAGTATTTTTACTGAATCCGATTTTTATCCCCCAGGGTTGTTAGCCCTGGGGGTATGAAAGATGAAATGATGATGATAATGAGGAGTGAAAGGACGATACACTCATACAAATACACACAAATACACCCATGCCCGAGGCGGGATTCGAACCCGCGATCTTCTGGTCCGAAACCACTCCGGCACTACTGCCTTAGCGATCTCGGCCATCTGATCGGCTCCCTTCGCTTTTACAATGTATTACACTTCACATACCACTGGTCACGTGATTGTTAATCACGTTTTATGCTACGCTCCGCAAAAATTTCAATAGACGAAAGACTTTCTCGCGAGTGTGATTCCGACTTTCTCTCCATGTCTTTCCAACTCTCTCTCCCTCTCTCTCTCTCCCTCTCTCTCTCTCTCTCCCTCTCTCTCTCCCTCTCTCTCTCTTTCTCTCTCTCTCTCTCTCTCTCTCTGTGTCTGATTCTCTTTCTGTATGTTTATCTATCTACCTCTCAGTCGTCTTTTCTATTTATCTTTCCCGGGAGAAATTTCACAATCGCAGGGGCAGAATACGTAATGAAGACGTCTTAATAATCGCACTCCAGTGTGCGGCGGGCTGCGTGGAGAGCGCCGTGATGCAAGCACCCTCATTAGGACCCTAAAGTCTACAAAAAAATCATCAACTCGCATCTACGTGCGCACACTAATTCACATTCCCATCGTACTATACCTATATTCTTTCCGGAAGTGCAAGCAACAAGTTGACAAAGTTGTATCTCAATCCGATGATCGGTGCAGCAGAACATTAAGCGCGAACCAAAAACAAACATATTTTATACATTAGATAAGACACACACACACACACACACACGAGGAAAAATTTAATGCTGTAACCTGTTCTTTATACAGTTCGCTCATAATTGAGCCAATTATTTCCATGGTCTAACTCAAGTATGCGCAGCTATTTACGACGCCTTCGCTGATCGACATCTGTCAATTTTCACTTCGTGCCTTTAATTTCGAGGCTATCCTCGTTTGTAGCTCCATAGCGCATTACATTGAAACATGTTAATGTAACTTTGTTTTATTAGCAGTTACATCAGTATTTAAAGGCAGTCTTTTGGGACTCTCCGGCAATACAAGTATGCTACTTCATTGAATCAACAACAGATTGAAAACGCTGTTAATACATTTAGTTAAAAACTTATGTTCTTGGGAATGATCAGAAATTTTACTGTATGTAATGTTGGATTCCGAGAAAGTTATTTGTCTGTCAATTCTTCATAAGCGCGTACACGTTAACTTCCCAAACCATTCACCACATTTTCTTGAAACTCAGTGCAGTTGTTCTCCTACCAACGATTAAATATGGAAAATTTCCTTCCATAATTTAGGATGTTCTGGGGGAGCAGACATTCACTTCACTTTCAAACTTTGAGATATTCGAGAACCATGTAGAGGAGAGGTGTTCCCTCAGCAATGTTTTCTACAGGTCTCCTCACGTAAAGCTCGTACTCTGGAAGACTGAACGTTTAACATTTCAACATTCTCAAAGTTTCTCTTCACTGGACATTCTACGTTTCAAAAAAATCGAGAATTCGAAAGAAGGAGATAGATAAAATCAAGTTTCTGAACAAGAAAAGTTTAGAGTCAAGTTTATTAATGTAACCGATGATTAACTCTAATTCAGAATTATAATACTTCAAAAATAAACTTCAAAAATTTATGGAATCTGACATAGACCCGCGACTAGTCATCTGAAATTTCTCCGCGGTCGGACACAGCGAGTTCGAATTGATGACGTTCTATCCGACGACTGATGTCCAGCGTCTCTCAGGGAAGCGTGCTAGGGACGCTCCTTTTCCTTATGGATACCCGCATTCATGATATCGGTACCAAAATCCGAACGACAATCAGACGTCACGCGGACGACTGCATAGTGTGTCGAAAAAAATTACAAAAAATCTGTTATTTTATTTTATTTGTGTTTTTTTTATTTGGGTTTTTATTTTATTTTATTTGGATTACTCCCGATTGAATGAAACCGTCAACAGCTAATGCCTGCCAAGGGATGAGTTGCATAAATCGTAGTATAATTTGCAGTAATCAATTATTATTAGGAACATTTGGAGCACTTTCTTAAAAGTGTTTCTTCTTCCTTCAAGAGTTTTTAAAAATGTGCCATTTTACTTTCTCGCGTACTACATACGTAGTATAGAAAAAGGTAAGTAATATTGCAAAAAAACAGCGAGTTTTTGCTAGAAAAATTCGTATTGTTGGTCCCCGATACCGAAAAATTGGATTATCCTTATTCCTGTATGTTGTAAATTATTTTCTCTAAAATGTTGTGCAGTGCCAATACATGTTGTGGGTAGGCCTTGATACAGAAAACAATGGCTTACGCCAACACGTCTGTCTGACAACAACTCTAGTGGGTATATCCTAAGCAAGATTTTCTTCAAAATTGATACTCCTCCAAACAATTTGGTAGATGACACTATCTCTTGAATTTCAAATCGATATTTTAATTTTGGGGGTAATTTACATGAAGCGTCAACATGAATATTTTCCATTTATTTCTAAAAAATGACTCATAGCGTAAACTCGTAGCGTATAGACTTGGATAGCGTAAAGAACGGTTAAAAAGGGGTACAGGTCTGTTTCGTAGAAATAAATTAATTCTCGAAAATTGCATAAGTTTTTTTCGTATCTTCCTGCAGCTAAAGAATTCAAGAAACACATTTTCACACTCAGTAAAATCGGTTCTTCAAAATTAGATCTTTAGATGTGAATAAATACATTTTAAAAAATATGAATTATTTTCGAGTAGTTTTGCGTGAAATAAAGGAATTTTAAAAACACGATTTCCGCAAAAACCGCTAAAACATTTTCTTTAAACTCTTTGTACAAATAGAACAACATGCACTAAATAACATTATATTATTATATTTAAATATTCCACACAAATTCTCAAGCCTGAAAGTTAAATCTGTACAATAACTTTATAACCCTTCCTTAACTTGTTCCCCCACATCTTCCTGCATTGTTACATCACTCTGAATCATTTCCTCGCCGACCGCAAAACCGAGCGGGCACAGCCGGAGCCTTGGTTCCGGCCGCGTTCGGCAGGCGCAGCTTGCATCTCGCATGAGCCACTGCCCCAGCCCCCTTCCTCTTCGCTACAGCAAAAAGCGCTCCCTGGCAGCCTTCCATCCCGCAGGTGTTTTACGCCGCCGAATGACGGCAGCCCTGCCGCGGCCCGCGGCCCGCCGCACGTCGCCCGCCGCCCGCCGCCCGCCGCCCGCCGCCCGCCGCCCGCCGCCCGCCGCCCGCCGCCCGCCGCCCGCCGCCCGCCGCCCGCCGCCCGCCGCCCGCCTAATGTGCACGTGGACTCGCTCAGCCTCCGGCTTAATGTACAGCGCCTACGCTGCGGTAGTAGGGGGGTTGGGTACTTCAAAAAATGAGGAGGTTGGAGGTCAGAATGACGGCGGGGAAAACGCATGAGAGATGAAGTGCCTAAAGTGGATGAAGGTTATTTCAGAGGATAAGGTCGAAATTTGAAAAGCGGAGGTGGTGGTACTGACCAGAATATTCATTACAACATACTACTTATGTTTGCTTATCTATTCAACAGAAGGATGTGTATCTAAGACTTAAACACAAATATGTACTTCACTAGATATTCACTCCCAGAGGAGTGAGGTGCAACCTTTCAATCATCTATACTAAAATTACGTAATTACGTTTGTAAACGTACAAAGAAAATTAGAATGGAGTACTGACAAAAGTAATAAAGATCTTTTCATGGGTCCCCTCTGAGAAGAAAAGAGGTATATTGAGGAAAAAATAAATAATCAAGTTTCCAACAAGCAAGAAACATGTTGTAACTCATTAGGAAGAAAATACTACTACTTAACTACTTCATGCGTTGAGAGACACTAAATGGTCCAATAAAACGGGTGATCACTGCTGACGACTTAGACATCGGGGAAGTAAATAGAAAATAAATCTGAGCATAAATACCGTAATTGTGAAAAGAATATTTGATAAGTAAAGAGTGTGTGAAATACCTCGTGCACGTGTTACGTATACTATTATTTAACACGCCGTGTGCGAACGATGTTTCGAACACAGAAGGAAAAAATGTTTCTGACCCGAAAAACAAGCACGAAAAACG
The DNA here is from genome assembly GCA_038098605.1 of Gryllus longicercus. Lineage (NCBI taxonomy): Eukaryota > Metazoa > Arthropoda > Insecta > Orthoptera > Gryllidae > Gryllus > Gryllus longicercus. Next base: position 1,377,743 of record JAZDUA010000166.1, on the reverse strand, counting down.
GTGTTATGCACCCGGCAAGTAAAAAAAATATTGATGATCGTCGTAAAAAGTAAACTGCTATTGTCGAATCGGAAAATACGAATATATTTCCTTGACTTGTAGAATGTAGAATAAGAAAGTTGTATTGTCACATAGTGAGAGTTAACAAATGAAGAACGGCAGAGACATGAAGTTTTAACCTGGATGTGTGGCTCAGTAGCGATTATTTTATGCCGAAGAAGTATGAGTATGGAATGAAGAAAGATTTATATTATATTCTTGTTCTGTTGTGTCGTGAGTAATAGTACAGTTGATATGGTTGTTACTTTAAGATTTCACATCACATACATACTCATATATTGTTTATAATATGGCAAGAGTGTTGGTGATTATACACATCTCTATGTAGCTGCGCTAATGGCCACGACCATTGAGTTGGAGGCGGTGGCAGAGCAAGGGTTGTTACGGGAACGCGGCGCACCAGAGGCGGTGGCGGCTGCGTGGCGTTTGCTGTGCTCCGCTGGCGGGCAGCGCAGGGCGGAGCGGGGTGGGATGGACAGGGGCGGAGCAGGGAGGGTAGGGGATGGGGCGGAGCGGGATGGGGCGGAGCGGGATGGGGCGGAGCGGGGTGGAGCGGGGCGGGGTGGAGCGGGGCGGAATGGAGCAGGGCGGAGGGAACAGGGTGGAGCGGGGCGGGGTGGAGCGGAGCGGGGTGGAGCGGGGCGGGGCGAGGTGGAGCGGGGTGGAGCGGAGCGGGACGGGGCGAAGCGGGGTGGGGCGGAGCGGGACGGGGCGGAGCGGGACGGGGCGGGGCGGGGCGGGACGGGGTGGGGCGGGGCGTGGTGGGGAGGAGCGGGGCGGGGTGGAGCGGAGCAGGGTGGGGTGGGGCGGAGCGGGGCGGGGCGGGGTGGACCGGGGTGGGGAGAGGTGGAACGGGGCGGGACGGAGAGGAGCGGGGTGAGGCGGAGCGGGGCAGAGCAGGGCATGTGCAGAGAGACGGAGCGGGGGAGGCAGCGGCGGGACAGCGACGTGGGCGGCGGGACCGCGGTGCGGCCGCCGCCAGCGTGATGCCGACCCACTAATTGGGCGCGACGCCGCGCCCCGCTCCGCCCCGCCACGCTCCGCCCCGTCCCGCCCCCCCGCGCGCCGTGCCCGCGCTCGGCCTAACGAAGCGCCGCGGGGGATGGATGTCCGCTGCCACCGCCACCGCCTCTCTAATTGGGCGCCGCCGCAGCCGCCGCCTGCCGCCCCGCCCCCGTGCCCCGCCCCGAGAGGCGGCGGGCGAGCACTTCGGATGCGCAGGGACGAGTGTGAGAGCCCGAGAGTGTGCGCCGCCCAGGGCTCAGGCGGGCAGTGCATGGCAGAGTACAAGAGCATTAGAGGGGCGGGGCGTGAGAAAGCGAATGGGCCGCGGTGAGTGCGTGTTTCCCGAGACAGGGAAGGCAATCAAACAGGAAAGGGAATAATGATAGAGAAAAACAGACGAAGGCAGCGCAGATAAAATATTGCTCCGACTTTTTATAGGGGTAAAGCTAACGAATAATACCGAAAAAGTGAAATTTGTGCATACATTATTAGTACAAGAAATAAATAAAAAAGAGAAAAAACTAACAAGAGAGAAAAAGCTGTGCTATTCCAAATGGAGAATCCTATATATTTTTTCAAATATTAATCATCAATAAATAGTCACATAAAATGTGAGCAAATTTCAGGATCACAAAATAATGGATTCTTTAAACGAATTATCAATCAATAAATAGTTAATTTCAAAACAACTATAATTCTAATAATATTAAAAAAATGATTCTACAAATGCGAAAAATAGTCATTCAAATGGTTATGAAAGATCAGCAATCAATATAACACCCAGGACATGTTAAAACAGGATTAAATTATACTGTATTTGTAGATGCAAGAATGCAATTAATTCTGCAACGTTAATTGATTTAATGCATCAAATCTATTTTTTGTTGAGTCTCAATAATGTTTGTAAGAAAGAAATTATCGTACATTGACAATTGAAAACTATTTTATCGTTATCTTGATTGTCCTCTGTAATATTACTTTATAACAAGTGACGGCGCAATTATTTATGAAAAATGCTATGGCAAGTGAATACCTTGAGTCCGTAAGGAAGGCGACAAAAATTCGAAGAAATAATATCGTCGTGACAAACTTTAATTGTGATGGGTCACAAATATTACATAGTTATTTCGTTACGTTTTTTGGGAGGAGAGGCAGAACGCTTGCAAATTGCGACAAGAATGTATTGGTGACACGGTAACGGATAAACAAGCTTCAATGACTCAAGGAATAGCAAAATTAACAAATGAAAGGCTAGATAACGGATGTGGCAAACAGTCCGTTTTGCAAAGTCGATAAGCGGACGATGTTTGTGTTGATAAGCGAAGTAAAACGAGTTTTAGCAGTGGACATACCAAGTTTGGCGAAATATTACATCGAACAAAATTATTAAATCTGAATCGTCTATAATTATTCTCGAATTAATGTTGATTTCGAACTTTTGTTGATTCTGAATTATTATCATTGATTAAAGAGGGGGAAAATACCGAAGTCTATTTAACGAGTATGATCGCTTAATAAAAAGTTTCGCGCACAACACCACCATTTTCTTGTAATAGGAATTCGTTCAGAAAAAACATTCAAGATATTTTTTGTGTCGTGAATGTGCCCGACATAGACACTGGAATAATATATTTAATGCAAAGGTTACCTTTGGGCTTAACTGCAACCCTTTGAGGATCGATAAAAATTTGAAAGGTGTTTAATGAATATTTAAGGGTCGACTGGAAGGTGAACGTAAATGCAAATATGAACGGGGAACTGAGGTACAATCAAGATGAAGATTGCATTGATTACAAAAAATAACAATGAAGTTGACTGCTATTAAGTCACAAAAATCTAATAAAAAATTAAAATACGCTTATCTTCTTTCGTATTCAGTGTTCAGTGTTATGATGTTTAGAAAACTCGAAAGATAATAACAATGAATTCACAACGTTATTAGGCTACTGAAATATGAAATTTAGCACGTTAGCATAAAACATTATCCACATAACGCTCTGCAGAAACGTAATGGTCAGTTCTCAAAAAACCCTTGAAATAGTCTGTATTAAGCAAAAATGAAAATTAGACGCTAAGCCATTCCGAAGCTGAAGAAAGTGCGATTATTGAAAATGAAGATATTTACAAAAAACACTGTAATACAAAATTATCCGTAAATGTTTATAAATAAAATAAATCCGTAAATTATCCGTAAATGTATCCGTTTATGTGCGATTCTTTATTTTTTGTTTATGTTGTATGATGCATATTATAGAAAAATGACAAGGGAGGTAATGTTGCAAACAATTCTTGTAAAAGATGCCGATAAAAAAGTTAAATATCTCAGTTGTGATGCATAATTTGAATTGATTTTGTAGTCTTAGATTTTTAGATTTTTTAGATGTTTAATTTTATAGATTTTACGGTTGATAGTATTAATTTTTTGTTGTATTTTTTGTTGTTGCTAGTATTCTGTTAATAAATTGTTAAAAATAAATTTAAAGTGACTGTTTTTCTTCTATCAATATTTTCTTCAGTGATATTTCTGTATAACGTCATCAGCGGATACCGTGACAGAATTACTAATCATAAATATCATATCAAATAAATTTTAAAAAAATTAGATCTAGAATGGGGATATTAAATTAATAGATTAATTAGCTAATTATTTATTTAATTAGCTTATTAATTAGCTATTCTTATCAATTTTGGCGACCTGTGACTAGACAGTTCCCTGTATTCTAACTTATTAATCATTTAGCCCATGTTTGGAATTAGTCGTTTGCTGTTGAACCTTTTTTGTCCTTTTGGGTTCTTGCGATTGCTTATCTGATGATCTCGACCACATACAAACATTAAGTTTTCCATTCGTTATCCACTTTGAATTATTCATATAATGATGGTAGTTATTTAAAAAATACACGAAATTTGAATTGTTCAACACAATTAATACTAAAATAAAAATGATTTCTAAAATACAACTAACTACAATATCATGCCAAAGAAAGAGTTATGTACAAAGGAAAGCGTCTGTAGTTTCGATGACGCGTATGAAAGATGTTCAGACAACACATTTTCCATACATAATTTATAGACCTGTTGATCATTTAATTGATACACTCGTTCATAGTAATGACCAGTGTACAAATTTGAAACTCGGCTTCCACATTCTTATCGTATATTTTTTAGTCTAGACAATACTTTTTACACATTTATCACTTTTTTGGTATGTGATATATTTTAAACAGACATGGGTAAGTAAACTGACAACTTGTGATTGAGAGAATATTGAAGCAGAAAAACATGGTAATTAAAGTACCCGCTATTAATTACAAAATAAAAAAATAAAAAAACACACACCAATGTAAATAATGATATCTTTTCAGGTTTTTCATTTCTTTTGCTATAGTACTTTGGAGAGTACGTGTTTCATAGATACGCTCATACATACTTTTTTATTGTTACTATCAAACAACTATTTTCATGCTTACGTCAATCCCCATTTGTTTCTCCTCAGAACCGATTTGAATTGTCCAACTGTCAACGTCATTTGCACAATGTCTCACATTCATTACCGCGTATTGAATAGCCCCTCCCCCCAACTCCCAGCGCTCTGCGCCCTGCGTCCGGGTCCATCGGGGCCGCCGGAATAAACGCAACGTGACGCGCGCGCAGCGCCCTCGAGGGCGCGGCGGCGGCGTGGGCAGGTGCGGACAGGCCGGGTAGGGGCGGCCCAGTGGCGTTACAGAGGCGCACGGCCGATAGTCGATAATCCGCCGCGCCAAGCGGCTTACGGCCGCAAAGCTACCGGGCGCGCCTCAGCCAATTGACCTCGCTGGACGCGGGGCTCTCCACCCGGCCGCTCAGCGCCGCGCCGCGATGAGTTACCGCTCGGCGCCGCTGCACCGGCGCTGGCCAGCCTGAAATACGAACCTCGCGTTTCACACTCGGATGTTTTATTGCGGAGTTTTGTTCGAGAGGGATATCGTTTGATAGATGGATGTTTACGGACGTGTCAACTGCTCTGCTGGTCAGTCCCGTACGTGTTGCGCTTGTTATACCGCGCGGAAGCCGTGTTCTTTTTCCTCTCTGGAACGTGAGATTCGGCGAGAACCTACAGATCGAATTGCAGGATTTTCTCCCGTCAAACATCTTTCATATCGCCTTGGCCGAGAAACGCTCTATGTGCCTGACTGATTTCCTGACATGTGTGATAAGAGTAGAGCATGTAAAGTGTGTGTGTGTGTGTGTGTGTGTGTGAAAGGGAAGAATTTTTGGTAAAGAAGAAGGAAACATAACGTGCGGTGCGAAGCTCATTTTTAGAGTACTGTTCCAGCATTCACCTGGTATTGTTCGGAAGACACCATTATCAATCAGAGCAGCCTGCCGCTGGAATTTTCCAATTATCTTCCGGACAATTGCTGGAAATGTATCGAAATTAACCACCGTCGGGTCTCTAACCCCAGAACCTCCCTGACAGAGTTGGTGCTTAAAATCAATTACTACTTGCGCCAAACACTTGACACATTCACATTAATATCAGCGAAAAGGGGAAGAATCTGTATGAAATGAACCGTGTTTCAAAAGGCTAGATTAATGGGAATAAACTTGACTGAATCAAAACAATATTTTTAAGCGATATAATAATTATGAACGAAGACAAAACAAATTCATGCATTTTAGAGCGTTTAAAGTTTAATGACTCTGCTTTCCAATAGCATCTCTGCACTTAGTAAGTACAAAACGCTGCGGAAAATTGATTTCCAGTTTCTAACGGAAATAAATGTTTTGCTGTCTCTGATACCGAACTGTGTTTTTTTAAAAAAAAACATCCGTCTGTCCATCTGCCTGCCGGTTCATCCATCCGTCTGTCTGTCCGTATATCTGCCTATCCGTCCCTTCATCTCCCTTTCCGTCCGTCCGTCCACCTGTCTGCCTGTCCATCAGCCCGTTCACCTGTCTGTCTGAACGTCTGCTCGTCTGTGACTATCCGTCTGTGGACAACACTAGAGACTTAACTATTCGTAGAATTTTTTTCCAAAATGAATTTTCCCGGAGCGATCTATCCCAATGCGAAGCCTCGCGATTTTCAAAATAAATTCATTAAATTTTAGGGTACTTACAGGAAGGTCCTGGGATATATTCAAAGTTTTCTCAAAAATGGCTTCAAATTTGTTTATTGTGTTCCTTGTAGAAATAGAATGAAACTCACTTATAATGATGACATAGGTCCGATTTCTACAGTTAATTCTGAATTTTGTAAATGCAATTTGTATTTTTTGAACAGCTTATATCTATTTCATTACAGAAGATATTTTTCTTCAACTGAAACTTGTTTTTCACAAACAGTTTTTATAATTAATGACATGAATTATTTTTTAAATGTAAGTAATTGCACAATGTTTAGTTCAATATGGATACTATTAAAGCATTATTTTTTTAATCAGAGCCAATATTTTTGTTTAAACTATTAATACCAGTAATACTAATGCAGTGAAAAAAAATGTTAACAAACGTCGATTTTGAAAAAAAAATACTTATTTTGTATGGTAAAATTTTCATATTAACATACAAATTTAATGTTCTTTGATTTTGCAAAAATAACCAAATGTAATATTTTTTATTTTCTCGTACACCTACATATAAACGGAGTAATATACGTAAGTTATATAGAAACAAAGAAAGTTAAGTAATGATGTGGAAAATCAATTTTAGGACTTCAACAGAAATTCACGTTTTGGGGTCTCTTGATACCAAACTAGTGGTGCTAAAGAATGGCACAGAAATCTTCGTACTACTTAGTTTTCTTATTTATTTTGTCCTTGCTAACTTTTTGATTCTCCCTTACCCTCTTCCCAGCTGTCATTTCAGCTGTCATTTCTTAGCTCTCTTCCCAGCCGCCGGAAGTACATTTTGTCCAATTTTTCACAATTATTGTGTTCCTCAATTGTAGAACTCTTCTGTAAAGGTGACTAAGTATATTATAGAGGACTAAAAACCTCTCGCCCTATTTGGAAATTTTCCTTGAAAAAGTTAGAGCCGTTGTTGAAAAATTTTTAAAGATTTATTTTTGTAAATTATAGAATTGTTATCTCATGAAGATGAAATTACAAAATATTTCTTCAAATCATCCCCTTAATCAAAGTTAGAAGAGAACGTTCCTGTACAAGAAGATATTTCGGACTTCTGAAGATAATAATGAGATCAGATAGAGCTAGTTTTTTTTCAAGAATCATAATTTCAAATTATGAGTTTCAAATTAATGCGACAGATGGAGCGGAGGATATGGCAACTCTTTTTTTCCTAAAAGAAGTGTTATCGTATTTATTTGTAGTGTAAAAATATCCTGCAGTTTGGAGTACTCACATTAACAGATTGCTCTGTGAGTGTCTTAGCACAGAGAGCAACGTGAAATCAGCTGTCCGACTATCGCCGTGCGAGATGAATGTAACATGTTTCGAGCAGCGCTCATACTCCAAAACAGCCATTCTCCAAGGGACAAATGCCCGATAATGTCATAGAGAATTAATGCAAGCTCTTGGGACTTCCATAGAGGATAGTCGCGAGATCCGCATGAGAGTTTCTGCGAGGACGCGTAGCACACAGTGCGGCGGCGATGGTGTAACGGTTAGCGTACCGGACTGTTGTACCCAAGTTGGCGGGTTCAAACCCGATCGTGGATTTTTAAGGGCAAAAATATCCTTTGTACGCCTTCCTTCGGAGGGGAATCGGAGGGGAAGTAAAGCCGGCTGTCCCATGTTAGTAGATTTACTTGCATGTAAAAGATCCTAAAGCCTAAATGACGCCTCTGAGCTAAATTGAATTCACCTGTTTCTCGCCCAAGAAATACCTCCTTTCTCTGCTAGTTGGTGAAAGGAGCGTAGCGAAATTTGCGTGGTCAGACGGAAGAGCCTCATGGCCTGAGTCTCGCCACGTAAAATAAGGCATTAATTCGATTCAATTCAAGCAGTCATCAGCAACGCACGTAATGACCTGTGAGTGTGCGGATTGAGTGGATCTACCTAATCGAGCCTTGAGAAGGGGTACGTAATACGTAATACTTTTGAGGTGGTATGAACTCGTACATGCTAAAGCGCTTTGAAACATTAAACCAGTACTGTCATTTCAAATGCCTTAATGAATATGAGTAACAAAATTTTGATGTGTGGTTGCACATAGTTCACGCACTTACTTTATACCTTAACGTGTTATGTGTATATTTCACACTTCTCACCCGTGCCCGTATTATCACAAAAAATAATTGTTGTCTGACTTATGCCCCAACCCTCATAATATATAGGCATACCATAATATATGAAATTTTATAAGAAATCATCAATTTCATCTCTTTAATCTGAATTTTTTCTTTAATATTAGCGTTATAATAATATAAGCGTTATATTTTGAAACTGTACTAATGTTCTGTGCTGTATTGAAATTGTACTGGTATACTATTAAGGCAGAGGTATTAAGTTGAGAAACAGTCATTTTCCCTTTCAAAATTGATTCACACGGTAAAGTCGACACAAGCGGACGAAATACAAAGTGCAGATGTGATGAGCTACAAATGATGACTAAAAATGTTCGCCAATGGTTTTTACAAGTGGTGGATTGATTATTTCGTTTTTCCACGCGCATCAAATACTGAGTCATTAGTCCCGTAAGTGTAGAACATCTTTTTCCTCTGGAGATGGTGGTGATCTTTCCCGCTGGATGGTAATATCCGACGCCGACCTAGAAGTCAGCTGACTGGGTTTTACCCAACCAGGCATCTGTCATTTATGTGAGACTAAGTTAGGGTTGAGGATATTGGTGGCAATACAGCGCATGTGAGTATGTGTGTAAGTAAGGGTTGAGGAAAGGACAAGAAAGAGGAAGGATAGATCGCGCACTGTCCGTGGCCTGTTTGTTATAATACTGCTGCGGCATTCACCTGGTGTTGATAGAAAAAACCTCGGAAGACTACCGTTCATAGAATCTAGAACAACTTGTGGCGTCTTTGCCAGGGCAATAAATCACAGACGTGAGCGATTTGTAATTTACTGACTATTTATTTGAAAAAATGCTCCAACACCTGAATACTATGTACAATAATTACAATAAACAATATTGACCCGTTACTAGAAGGAATGTTCCTGGTTCCTCTAACTAGAACTCAGAATTCTCTGAGAATTCTTCCGTCTGATAGAATTCTCCTCCAGACAGCAGCTGAAAACGACCTAGCTACGAAACTGAGCTAGTGTCGAAAATCCTGACGCGTCGGAAGACGAACCCTAGGACGACATACGCATCGGCACTGCAGTGACATCAGTTGATGGCGTGAGTCACCTATTCCGGCTTTGGTTTCACAAATAGTAGAAATACAATGAAAATATGCAAGAAAAAACGAGAGCAAACGTATGCAAAATGTAGCCATACAAAACAAATCGGTATTCAAAGTAGATGTTGATAGAAGGGGTAATTCTACAAAATGTGCTTCAAAACTGTTGTTTATGCAAGTCATTACTGTTTTGTATTTTCCAACTAGACATGTTCATACTATATACGTATTTATTTCAGTTATGTCGAAAGCAAATTCAATGAAAATCCAAACAAGAAATGAGAAGTGAAATTTGAAACAAGGCATTAATTTTCTGCTAGAATCCCACCATGAAAAACACATCAAGTTTCCATCGGTTTGAAACCATTTATGTAAGATAAATCTGCTAAACACATTATGCGACAAGTGCGAGACACTAGGACACAAGACAGAAGGACGATGCAAAGAAAATGTATTTTTGTGTCACATGTGAAACTGGCATTATTTAAAATTAATGTGTTTAACATTTTTCTGTAGTTATTATTACAACAATATTATTCATTTATTCAAATTTATTTTTCAACTTATCGTTTTATGCGATTTTTTACACTATCCACTCGCACTGTTCTTTCCACTTCCATCTCGCAGGTCAGCTTGAAAAAATATGTTGAAAATATACTTAAGATGTAACATTATACTTCTATTACACATAAAATTCTTATTCTAAAGAGTGCTATAGTGATACTGTAAAACATATTTGCAATATTTCCACTTAAGAAATATAATTTTAGACTCCGAGTCGCTGGACGTTCTTAGGGTAAACCGGTAAGCCGGGCATTCCGATTGGTTTTAACATCTAAAATTTATATCTCTCGAGTAATTATTTTATCTTTTTTCATTGAAAACTAAGTAATGTGTTCCGTCAATAACGACGCAATCGTGTTTGAAATACAATATTGAAAACTGCAAAGACAATGTATGTAGTCAATTAATATAATTTCATTAATAACATACCACATCATTTTCAATATTTTATTTTGCAAATAATTTTACAAAACGATATTAAAAGGTACAAATGATTGAAAATAAAAAAGGTAACTTTCATTTGGCACGTCTGATGCCTCTGACGTCCACATTTCTTCAGCTTCAGTCACTCGTGATTGATCTAACCAACAATATTTCCCATGTCCATCTGTCAGTGATTCGACGTTTCGAAGAGCACTCCTCTGTGAAAAATCGAAACTGTCACTCACCGTTTTCACCCCTCCGCTTCGAATTGGGCGTCACGCCAGATGAAGTGAAATAAAGAGAGTACTGACAAATGTACAGCTGACACATACTATGTGATCGGAATGTATAACAAATTCAGACAATGGAAGAACACAGATAAGGGCAATTGTGGCACCCAATGGCGAGGATAATAAGGATTCCGTGACTTCTCCCAAATACAATGATACATATTGGAAAAATACAGCTATTACTAATTTTCTATGCTAACGAAAATAATTTAGTTTATCAACTGAAAACGTTATCAATATTAGCTATAAGTCGACAAATTATAACACATTTTATGTTCAGCATAAATTAAAATAATTTCTAAGAAAACATCAAGTAGGCTGAACAATATATCTGTTACACAACCTCTCCCCCAGAAACATTATTGATCCACCTCTGGCGTTGACTGATATTAGAATGTGAACTGTTAAATAAAAAATAAAATAACAATAATACGCAAAAATCAGTCATACACAATACTATTTCTTTGAAATTTCCGACTTAAAAGATAAAAATATAATTACAATAAAATCGAAGATAACATAAAATATAGTAAAGCTGCACTACCAAAGATAACAGCACGAGACGTCGAGGGGTGCAGACCTGCCCTCTAGCGCTCCGCGTAACCGACAACGAGCTATAGACTTCAAGTATTATAACTGTTAATACACCTAGTGTTTCGTTCCAAACAAACAGCGCAAAGATCTTACGGCATATGCCATAGACCCATCCACAGGGCAGGCAATTAGGCCAGCGCTATACACTCTGCACAATGCACACAAGAGAAGGGCATCCAGAGTTGATTTCGTTGGAAACCGGCGTGGATATAGACACCAGCAACGCTGACACGTCAGCTCTACTTAATGGCGAGGGTATCGCCAAGCCCGCCTTCACTCAGCACAACTCGTGCTCTGGGACTCCACCATCAGCTCCAGCCTCTCATCAACAAACAAAAGGTCAGTCAGTATCAGTGTCAGTGACAGCGAAAGTGAAGCCGAATACAAGAAAATAAATCGTTCAAATGAATATGTGAGAGAAAATACTAAATCATCCACTGATTACGTGTATAATGTTCCCATAGGAAACAAGTTCGGAAAACTTGGCGAAGTCGGTAATGGTCCTGCAAACAACAGATCTTCATATCTCAAGGAAAAGTGGAACGATCAGATAATTTGAGCTAAAAGAATTCCGCCCGTTTACGTTGCTAATATCCCTAACGTCAGCAACTTCATAAATGAACTCAAAATTGAAGTTACGAAAAATTTTGTTACCGACATCAAAAATGAACGCAGGTTCAGCAACAGACTATAGAAACATTGTAAAATACTCAATACATTCACAAACAAGCTTTCAGCCTATAAATTCCAGCTAATAATAAATATTAAGTGGTTTTTAAAAATCTAAATACAATAACTTCCGAAGCCGGTATAAAAGAAAACTTAAAATCGCAACACCCTTCAATTATAAAAATTACAAGGTTTAATTAAGACAACAAACCAATCTCAGAAGTAGCATCAGAATTTAGTGGAGCAGAACCTATTAAATCAATACTAAGAATAAACGGAAATTGCAACAACAGATTTATCGCCTAAAAAAGAAGAAATCAAAAAGGTCCAATACTGTGTCAAAGATGCCTTCATTATGGCCACACAAAAAATAACTCCAATCACAAAATTCACATTTTGTGCAGGCAGTCACTATACCGCAACATGTCCCCGCAAGAACAAGTATCCGCATTGAGCTATGCCTTGGGAAGCACAAAGCAGACATTAGAGACCGTTCTTGCAGGTATAATAAGGAAATTAGTGATATAAAAAACAGCGATCTGCTAGAAAAAACAAAACCGAATATTCCAAGAACTCTACACCCCCACCCTCTTCTCAATCCCTTTCAGAAAACCCAAATTTACCGCAAAGAAACCTAATCAATAGTTTTACTCATATCTCAAATTCCCATATCAAAAACCAACCCATCACTTCAAACCATCCGCGTTATAACCCGAACCAACCTCCAACTCATACTAATAATTCAATTACCTACTCTTAAATACAATTATTAACTCAATTTCACCCTGCATTGCAAATTTCATAAATTATCAACTCCCCACCATAATAAATGCAATCCAACACTCAGTCTCAGCTTACGTAAATAATAACACTAATAAATAATACTAATAAATAATAACAATAATAGCAGTACAGGCTCACAAGGGATTAGTTCTAGTATATTGGAACGCCAATGGCATATCTAACAAAAAGACTGGACTAACTCAATTCCTCCATGCGTACAATGTAGATATTGCAGGAATTACTGAAACAGATCTAAATAAGAAAAAACAGTTAAAAAATCCCTAATTACTCAATTTACAGAGCTGACAGATCTGAAAGCAACGGCGGCGGAGTACTCATAGCTATCAAAACAAATTTAATACACCATCAAATTGACATAATAAACACTCCCGGAACTGAAACCATAGCCATCCGCACCATTATAAACAACATTAAAAATTATAACCGTATATAATCCCCCAACGTCGAAAATAATGGATAGCAGTTTCAGAAACTTTTTCCAACCTTCGAACAAAACATTACTAATTGGCGATTTTAACGCTAAGAATACTAATTGGGTCTGTTCCCACAACAATCAAAATAGGCTCATACTATGACAAATCAGTAATCAACTAATACTCAAATTAATCACCCCCATTGAACCTACTTATTATCCATTCGACCGTGATAAAAGGCCACACATTCTCGACATCGCCACAGCCAACTCCAATTTAACTTTCTTTTCTACCCCAATATTCGAATTAGATTCAGACCACATCCCAGTGCTAACAACTACGCAGCAGATTCAATTGAAACATGCCCCAACACGCAACCCTCACACAGGTAGAATAAATTGAAATCAATCCCAAAAAATTATAAGTGTAAAAGTACCCCCTTTCAAAGTACTCAATAGCCCTACCGAAATTGAACACGCTCTTACTCATCTAAACACAATAATCCACACTACCGTACACTAGAAAGTAAAGTAAATACGTTACACTCAACAGATTTCTGGATTTAATTACATACCATTACCAATAAAATTGGTATTGGTATAATACACTTTCTTGTGAGTTAGAGATGTTTTCCTTGAAACACTTCCTTTCGTTGCTTTCTGTGTTCAAAACAGTCATGATTTACATTTTAATCCTTTGATACATTTGTTGCAAGTTTCAAAATTTTGCGCAACTAGTATGTTACAGAGAAAACAAATCGCTATATTTCGTTTCAAGCTTTGCAAGCTCAGACTGCTTAAAAATGTATACAAAATTGCCCTTACAATAGTACGCTAAGGAATTGCCTTTTCTCAATCAAATACACAACTGCCGAGGCATCTTTTTAATTTTACACGACTTCTTTCTCTACATGCGATTTGTGAGCAATTTGTAAGAGTGAGTAGTGTTCTTCTGGAAGTGTAAAAACGTGGGTCCTTGATGCATTCGTTCTCATTTTTCTCTTGAGTTTTGTTTTGAAATGTGGCAGAGGAATTAATTTAGAGAAAAGTGACAGAGCTTTGGAGCACAGCATAATACAAAGTATAATAATTCTGAATTATTAATTTGGCTTCGAAAGAAAAACAACTCGCTCTACAATTCTTTTACAAGATAATTGATCGCACACAACTGAGCAAGAATTCAATTTTTAAGGCCTGAGTACTTTGGGTCGTGAATCATCTAAGACATTTTCGTAGCATGTAATACAAAATTCTTGTGATATCTACAATCGAAGAAATGTTAGGACTATAATAGAATTAAATTTTTAACGGCTGAAACAAATGTAAGAAATAAAAGTCACTTGAAAAATCGTGTTTTCATGATAGAAAACGAAAATAGTAGAAAATCCGTCAGCTGATCCGTTACCAATAGAAACTTTAATATTTAAAAAAAAAACAGATCAGCGTTGTGAAGTTCGATTCGCAACATGACAAATGTCAAAGTATCAACTCCTGTGTCTACGACCGAGTGCAAACACAACATCGACGTGTACGATGCCTACTAAAAAATGCAACTCCCTAGTGGCAAACACGTGCAGGGTTGCTTTGTGATCAGTGTTGCGTTGGGCCTCTGAGAGCACCCCGAGTACTCTCGCGCAGCTCTGGGCTGGGCCGGCGGCGGCGGCGGCCCGGCAGCGTCGATACGAGGCGGAAATTTGCCTCAAACGCTTCGGCTATCGACGGAGAGCCACCGGGCGCGCGGGCGGCGCGGGTGCGGGGGCCGGCGAGCGCATCCAGGCCGCGTGTCGCGGGCGAGCAGCTCATGCGGGTGGGGAGGGAGGGGGAGGGAGGGACGGGTGGGAGGATAGGGGGCACAGAGCCGGCGGAGGCCGCTTCGCTGCGCGGCGCCGCACCGCGCCTCGCCGCGCCTCGCGGCGGCGTCAGCTGGCGAAGCAGGTATTTTTAGGGTCATTGATTGGCGTCGCACGTGCGCTCGATACAGCACCCTACGCGGCCGCCGCCGACTCCCCCCCCCCCGCTCGCCACCCGCTCTGCCGACCCCAGCGGCGCTCCGGGGATCGAACCGGAACGAGCGCCGCTGCATCCCGCTAAATGGACGCGATGCCTATCAGCGGGCGGCGCTCCCAGCTAACGAGGCACGGACCTTGTCCACGCTGATAAATAGCAGGGCAGGGAGTTGGATTTTACTCGAATCACGTGGGACGTTAATGAAGTTTGAGCACCAAATGTTGGCATCGATAAGAGCAAACAACACAAAGGTTTGCCGGCCGCTGGAATAATGACTTTGAAAGTAATGGCGTTGAAGTAAATCAGGAGAAAATGCAGATTAAACTTCCCACCACAAATATTAAAGATGCAGAGGAAAATTGTTATATAAAGGAAGGTAAGCTTATGGGTTTTGACAAAAACTAATTGCAAACATATTCGCTAAATGTGAAAATTACCTAGAGGGAAAAAAATTAAGGCTTCAATTCCAGGACAGACAAATTTCGTTCATATCCCGTAGAAGCAAGTTCCACGAAGTTCGATATTCAGTGTTGAAGAAGTGTGTACTTCTCAGTCTGTACCTGAAGGTCAAAATATGTAGATTGATTTTAAAAAAAGTCATGAATATCAAAGGGAGACGCAAGACTACAAAAGGAAAAAGACAAAAAGATCACTTCAAGTTTAGAAGAAAAGTCTTACGACGATGAAATTACGCTGTTTTGTAATGTATTTGCACAATGATAATAAAGGAGTAATCCCAGTTAATGAAATTCAAACACTACATTATTTGACGGCATACTAATATTTGGGAGGGGGATGAGTTGTGAAAAGAGCTGTTCTGACGTGGGCAGATGGGGTGACGAGGGGGTCGTGAGGGGGTCGTGAGGGGGTCGTGAGGGGGGCGTGAGGGGGTCGTGAGGGGGGCGTGAGGGGGTCGTGAGGGGGGCGTGAGGGGGCCGTGAGGGGGCCGTGAGGGGGGCGTGAGGGGGCGTGCGGGGGGCGTGCGGGGGGCGTGCGGGGGGCGTGCGGGGGGCGTGAGGGGGCGTGAGGGGGGCGTGAGGGGGCGTGAGGGGGGCGTGAGGGGGCGTGAGGGGGGCGTGAGGGGGGGCGTGAGGGGGGCGTGAGGGGGGCGTGAGGGGGGGCGTGAGGGGGCCGTGAGGGGGCCGTGAGGGGGCCGTGAGGGGGCGTGCGGGGGGCGTGCGGGGGGCGTGCGGGGGGCGTGCGGGGGGGCGTGCGGGGGCGTGAGGGGGGCGTGAGGGGGGCGTGAGGGGGGCGTGAGGGGGGCGTGAGGGGGGGCGTGAGGGGGGCGTGAGGGGGGGCGTGAGGGGGGCGTGAGGGGGGGCGTGAGGGGGGCGTGAGGGGGGCGTGAGGGGGGCGTGAGGGGGGCGTGAGGGGAGCGTGAGGGGGGCGTGAGGGGGGCGTGAGGGGAGGGCGTGAGGGGAGGGCGTGAGGGGGGGCGTGAAGGGGCGTGAGGGGGGCGTGAGGGGGCGTGGGGGGCGTGAGGGGGCGTGAGGGGGCGTGGGGGGCGTGAGTGGGCGTGGGGGGCGTGGGGGGCGTGAGGGGGCGTGAGGGGGCGTGAGGGGGGCGTGAGGGGGCGTGAGGGGGGCGTGAGGGGGCGTGGGGCGTGAGGGGGCGCGAGGGGGCGTGAGGGGGCGTGAGGGGGGCGTTAAGGGGGGCGTTAAGGGGGGCGTGAGGGGGCGTTAAGGGGGGCGTTAAGGGAGGAGTGAGGGGAGCGTTAAGGGGGGCGTGAGGGGGGCGTGAGGGGGGCGTGAGGGGGGCGTGAGGGGGGCGTGAGGGGGTATGGGGGTGTGTGAGATGAGTGTGAAGGGAGGCGAGAGGTGGGGCGTTAAGGGCGCGTGAGGTGGCGGCCGACAGGACGTGAGGGTGGTGTGAGTCAGCGTGAGGGGGGGGGACGTGATGATGTCGGGTTGGGGGCGGAACTGGGAACGTGACGAGGGCGGAACGGGGCCCATAGAGGTATGAGGAATAATTGTGGTGGCTAAAGGCGGCGAGTGACGGAGTGGACGAATTGCAGAGGAGGGGGGAGAGCAGGGCGCTTGGCGCGCGCAGATTCATCTCGGGGACGCTATCAGCGCGGCGCGCAGCACAGCTTCCGGCGGCGCGCCAAAACTCATTCCGCTTCTTGTCGCCGGCGGCGGCTGCGCCAGATGACGCACGCTGCGCCAGCCGCCGGAGAGAGCCGGGCAACGCTGGCCACTGTCGTTCTTGTGCATTCACGAGGCGCTGGCGTGCGGGCTGGCGACCGTTACTGATAAGGATTTACATTTCTTTCGCGAGGCGGAAAATTACGTTTTAATTGGGCCGTAGAGAAACTGGGTTGAGTGATGCTAAAAGCAAACAATGGTGAAACAACTTCAGTAATTCTCAGTACAGTAACTGAAGAAGCTTTTAACATATTTGACAATCAGTATGGATGATCTCTCAAGTTTATGGTCAACTAGTTTCAGAAATCACAGACACTGATTTAGTAAAAAAAATACAAGAGACAATATTAGCTAACGCCTTAAATGCACTGTGCTTCTTAATTCAGTTAATAGCATATGTGGTGAGATCTCTTGATAATTATAAAAATAAAACATTAACTTGAAGTTACGTTAGATGTTTAAAATGAAAATTTCTCTCTCGAGTTCGGAATGATTATTGCCGCCATCATTACCGCAACCACGCCTCCACATTTCTTCGATCCGCCGCGAACGCCGCTGCGTCCTGGCTTCTTGCTCGCGCGCCTGCCGGGTTTTACGCTCGAGTTCCGGCGGCGACCGCGGGGCCTGAACCGCGGGCCGGAAGCCACAAGCGCACGCTAAGGTTAAGGCGGCGCCCCCGCCCTCGCTCGCACGCTCGCGACCTTTGGGAGGAGCCGTCAAGGCGCACCACCCCGACGCTTTATCCCTCCCTGCGAGGCGGTGAAGTGGATGAAAACAACGACTACGAGTGGGGAACCCAAAGAAAATTTTTCTCACTTAGGACAATAATCGATAAAGATATTATGTAGATTTAGTAATTTGGGATGATATTAATATTTTGGTATCTTTCTCATTCAATATATCAAAACTTAGCTAATTGGAAGTGTGAAAACATATTTCAGGAACCGTATGTTGTCATATTTACTTGTCATGACCTTTGGTATTTGCCGAAAAATGTTTTTAAATTTAATTCTTCTGTCGAATTGTGCCTATTACCCACTAAGCCTGATGAGGAGGAAAATTGTGAGCCTTGAAACGTTGCACTTAATGAATATGATAATAGTTTAATAAATGCAATAGTTTCGAGAAAACCGTTTGCCTTGAGTTTCCTTAATAATTGTTATATAAGTTTTCTTAATAATTGAAACTCACGAACAAGAAGCGTGACAATAAAAACTTATTTGTAACTATGCTGCCACTGCATACTTGGTAACGATAAAGAGAAAATACCGTTTTGGAACCTAATCTAACTAGCATTATATTTATGTGCTTTTATTGTATAATGTAGTACATGTCTGACTTCTAGACGTACAATCTTACTTATAAATACTGTATATGCACAAATATTTAAATATAATAACTTTCAATCTTAAGAACAGAAAAACAAAAAAACTGTTTTGAATTTTACAACAGACATAAACACGATTTTGCTCAGTTATGATTCACATCGGCACAATTGCGCTAATAAAATATTTATCCTAACCACTATTCATACTATTAGATTCAAAGTACTTTCAAAATAATGTTCGCTATTGGGAAGAAATGAGAAGAACCTCCCTTTTTTTGTGTAACATGTATTAACGGAAAAACAATTCTGAAAACATTTTTTGTGATTCGTTATTACACAACGCACAAGAATAACCCCTGTTTTCTTCCGTTAAAACAATTGTTGTACATTTTCTGCTAATGAAGAAAGCGAAAGACTGAGTATTACTATAATTTAATTTTATATTTTTCGTGGCATTCTCAGGTACAACTAGAACAAATAGTCGTATTGAACATTCAGGAAATCGGAGGAAGAAAGAAAGCTGATTTTTAAAAGCTGAATGATTTTTTGAAGGGCCGTTAGAAGGCGAAAAAGTAAATTGAATTATTTCAACGTAGAGTCGTACGTGAATAAGATAAGTTCTTTTATTTTCAGAGTAGCATATCTGTAGAAACGCAACATTTTCTTCGCAAATTCGTTCAGTTCATTGAACTTTAATTTGTATTGCTGGAATTTCAAATATAGTCTTTATTTTTTTCTGCATGTCTGTGTTAGTGACCTATACTTTCACACAGCAAGCAATGAAAGAACGGTAACCTCAACTGAGTCCACTAGAGCTTGCGCTGGTCGATGGTTGACGCTTTCAGTTCCATTGAGATCGTCACAAAAAGCTGCAAATCTGAAAAGGCAGCCAGCGGAAGTCAAAGCGCTTTCGAAGAACGACCTGCGCGGAGAACGAGCGAGAGGACGCAATGCGGTGGCCCAATACAGCGTTACCTGGAAACAGATTAGGACTGCTTTGGGAATTGAGTACTTGGGGGTATTAAACGATAATTGCATGCACTGTGACCACATGAAAAGGGAAAAAGGGGTTCGAGTGAAGGAACGAAACGAGTACCTGCGTATTGAAATTGTGAGAAAACCGTCGAAATTTTTGAGTCGTCCAGTTGGATGTTTTATTTCTTCAAGTTATTATTCTCGATGTCAGAATAAGCTTCAAGTTGAAAACGTTATATTCCATTTCAAATATCTAATTATTGTGTTTTATAAACACTTTTTTTTGCGGAGAAACAGTTTTCAAACCCTCTTTTTTCGTAATAAAATGGGGATCGATATAGAAGACATACAAACGATACACCGTAACTAAACATTTTTTGAGGATTTGGGGTGTTTTTTTATATTTATCCGAACTACGTTGCATATTCAGTGTTACGTGCGATAAAACCAGACGACAATTCTTCGCGACGTCTCACAAAAACAGGAAGCCTTTTCCCAGTCTGTGGAAATTCAACTGAGCTTAATTCAGTATGGATGGAGATTGTATCCACCAAACTTCGCGGAGACGAGCGTTTTACAACTTCCGCCATAAAATCATCGCCGGCTTCCCGGGGTCGCAGCCGGGAAGGTTAGCCGCCCTTGGTGGAATCTCCGAGCTGCACGACGTCGCCAGCAACAGCAACAGCCCGCCTACGTTGCCACCGCCGCTCCGCGCCGCCCCCCGCTCCTCTTTCGTCGTCGTCCACCGCCTTTCCCATCGCCTCTGCCCCGCCACAACTCCTCCCCCGCTTCTGCCTCCGCCGCCGCCAAACAGTGGGTCGAAATTACTCAGAAAATCGATAAAATAAATGTTTAGGAATTCAAAGACATCACAAATCGTCTGAAGAGTGTAATATATGTAAATAAAATAATAATTTCGAAATGAATATACCGCATTAACTTCCCTAATTTCATTTCCAACATGCATATTCATATTTGTTTATTTATTTAATAGGTAATTACTACACTTACAAATTAAATAACATGATATCATGTGGCTAGGCCGAAGGCCTTTAAGCCATTACAATACTTATATCCTACCTTGTTCTAACCTTTTGAATTTTGGTATTTACCCCAAATATTGTGAGAGATGTAAGAACGCTTCTTTTGTAATACGTAATACTATACCCCTTCTACTCATGAACATTACAGACCCTTCCACGACGTCAGTTTTTATGCATTTCATTGAAGACACACTTCATTCTTTCGCGAATTTTCTGTTTCGTAAGCGGCAAATGAGTTCATATCCTATTGCATCCAACAGCTTCCTCTCGTAATCCATTGACTGTCACGGTCTTGGTCTCTCTGAGGTGCTCATTACGAGTTTACAAGTTTCGAGGCAATCGCCGTGTTTTCCTCTGGGCGTCCGGGTCGCGGGCGCCGCCGTCGCCGCCGCGAGGCGTGGCGGGCCCCGTGACGACCCCGGGCGTGCTGCGGCGTGGGGGCGCAGGGTCAGGGCGGCGCAGGTGGCTTAAAGCGCGCTGCGGGGGCCGCGCGCCGGCCAGACGATGTGATGCCTCCGCTGCCCCTCCTCCACCTGCTGCTGCTGCTGCTGGTGCTGCTGCTCGTGTGGGCGGCGCCGCTGGCTGCCATGGACACGTGGTTCACCGAGTCCCCCGGTGAGTAGCCTCTTCGTAATTAATTCCACGGTGTGGAGGCTCGTTAAAAGTAATGTACCTCTCATGAAGTGTATTGCGTGTGACTTCAATTTAAAAGAATTAGCTCTCCGTTGCGTTGTATTCCACAATTTTTAAATTGCAATTGAGTTGGTGGATTAAATTGGCATTGATATTAGTATTTGAACGTGTGATATGTTGTTGTCCTGTGTATATATGGTGTTCTTGTCCTGTATAATTACGCTATTTAAATTTATACTTGGTGAATCCTTGAAATTTAATTACAGAGCAGAAGATATGTAGAAAAGTTACAACAGAAAGGCACAACATTTCCACTATACGAAAAAATCACCCCCAAAAAATTATTTCATGTTGTTCTCTAAGCCAAATTATGTGAGGAAAGTTTACAAATGCTGGAACAATGCAATCACTATTCATAGTGTTCGCAGATTTGCATATGAGTCTCAAAATGTAATTGACATGTTATTTACTATTTACCAAAATTAGTATTTGTATATTGTAGAGAACTACTACAAACAATTTACTTTACTTTATAACCATAATACGTCAACTAGAATTATAATCACCGAAATATTTTTGTAAAGCGGCACACGTTTCAAACGACTGCTGAATATTACGCTTATATATATACAATCATTAATCTTTGCATTCAAAACAACTGAATCCTCGAACTTCAAAACAAAAACTATCTTGTCTTTACTCACTATAACCTCACTCCCACATACACTTCCTCGCGCTTGACCAAGACTCTCTTGCTGATCTTAACATAACAAAACGACGTATTGAACAAATGACGGCAGAGAAGCGTTCACTCTATTAATTTGACGACCTTATTACAATTTAGTGTTTACACTACATAACCGGTAAATGATAGCAAGTAATATCACATCCAGGGTCCAGACCATCCATTTCCATTCATTACCATCCTGAACATCCAACACCTGACATGTGACACAAACATCAGGAAATGTGGCCGAGTAGACATCCCAAAAGCATTACTAATCGAATACTCTTAATATTTTAAATGTACAGATTCCAAAATAATTTTATTCGATGAAGAAGGTTTTTTATGTTCACAATCAATTTATTGATCAAGTAAGAGCCATAAATCATCAATAAAAAGAATGCTTACTATTGGTCAATATGGTTACAAATTTCCACATAAGGTTCACAAAAATTAATTTCAAAATTATTACTATGTAGAAATGTTGTATACTATTCTTTGAAATGCACAATAAATTTTCATTGATCATGTTATGATGAAAGCTTGACTGATTATTAACACTTTTTCTACCCGACCGAGCACTGTCAGGGCGATGGCTCTATTCTATGCCCACCAACCCCGAGCGCAGCTCGTTTGTCGTGTGGGTATAGTGTTTCAAGTATATTAGAAAAAAATCACCCGGTCGTAGCACCTCCCACACGATGATTGTTTTCATTTTATATTTGCGTCTGAAAGCAGCTGATAACTGCAGTTCAAAGATGACTGACGCGAGTTAGCAAGATGAGGATATTGCAGAGCATTTAATGGATTGGTAGCATATCATTTCAAATATGATAGTAGCACAGTGCTTTTTGATGAAGTATACGATTGTAAAGAGGAAATGTTTCTGATAATAACATTAGCATAACATTATAATAGCTTTAAAGCACTATTTTTAGTGAAAATGTAAAAAATAGTCTAAAACTTCTAGAAGGCAGAGTCTCAGCACCAGAAGAGCAATCGGAAAGAGTGAAGTTAGTCTGTCAATTAGATATAGTTATCGCTTAGTGATTGTGTTCTCAATTTAAAAGTCTTACAGGGGATATATCGCGTAACTTTTTACTGTGGATAAGATCATGAAAATCATCTCTTAACTGACTTATTCATATTATCAAAAAATCCTTTGAAATCCATTTGAAGCAACTTTCAAAGTAAATTAGTACAAGCATTGATTAATAAGTGACAAGTATATCAACCATTCGTTATTAATTTATTTCTTCGATTTCGTAGTGCATACCGGTGTAACTCATCCTAAACTATTCTCTCGTAATATGTGTTCACAGAGCCGTCACTACCAGTATGCATGAAAGATTCACAGAAGGTGTGGGAGTGTCTGAAAAAGTCATTTGATCATTCAGGTAAGACAGTATAATATTCTGTAAATGATTTTTTTAAGACGTTAGTGTATATAAATACGAAGAAACAATTGCATGACAACGTATCTTTTTTCATCGCAGTCAAGTTATTTCTCGATCTTTTTAAAGACAAGAAATAATATGCAATGTATACCGGTGCGTGAAATATTTTGTAATCACGAAAATTTTGTCTCGCATCGGAGCTGATTTTCATTTGATATCGAGGTTTCAGAAACTTTGAACAACTTTACATAGCAACTGTGAGATAAAATGTTCGTTAAGTGTCTGCTTGTTGGCGTGTGTTGCGCGCAGAGATGTTCGCGGAGGCGCCGCGCCACCCCATCCGCGTGGGGCGGCTGTCTGCGGGGCGCGCGGGCGGCACCGTCGACGTGCACCTCGCCATCGCCAAGTTCCACGGCGTCAAGTGAGTACCCGGTCCCTCCGCGTATCACATATTCGTAATAATTAGGAGGTGTATATATATATATATATATATATATATATATATATATATATATATATATATATAAGTATATTTAAAATTTAGTTTAATGTTAAAAATTATTAGTCACACACAAGTTTTGGGAATATTTTATCCCGTCTTCAGAGGCTCCAAGAATCATGCAGAGCATTATGATTTGTGCCGTTTAGACATTATCATTCATTTTCTATTATAATAATTATTCATAACTATATTATTTTTATTTTTACAACTTTGTAAATATTCAATAGTTGGATTCGCTTACTAAATATCCAATACAAGCTGTATTCAATACAATACAAAGTGTGTACAATAATAAGCTACATACTATGCACCATACCAATCCTTTCAACTTTATCCTCTAATATCCACATCACCTTGTCCTGAACATCCCACCTTTGCCACATCCTTCCTCAAAAACCCAACGTCTCCCTAATACGTATTCCCAGTCTTTCTCTTCCATCTCATAGATCCAACACTTTTCCCCCTCACTATTTAGCCAATATCTACTCGCTATTGTTTCATTTCCTAACGTATGATATATCCTTAACGTATCTGCTATCCTTCTGTCACTTTCTTTACATTTCCTATTTAATTAATTTTCATTCATACTTATATAAATCGTGATTAATTTTCCATCAAAATATGAGAACAATTGTACAGAGTAGTTATTATAACTATATAATCAATATACGGTTCAGAACCAAAAACAGACCTTAAAAATTCTAAGCACAAGACAATATTTAAAATAAAAACGAAGAAAAAGTATATCCGCCCAGAAAATATTATTATCGACAACCAATAATTTTTACCTCAAACGTGGTTATAAATGCGATATCATGTAAGCAAACTCCAAAATCTCTGAAAGAGTTTAAAAGAGAATTGTTGGAGGAAAAACAACGCATTTGCGATGTAAGTTGTTTGAATAGTGGAAGCAACAGAAAAGTGTAGCCAATGCATTTGCTGGAACGTGCACCTGATCGCCGTGTGCTGAGTGCAGTGAGGACGAGGCGGAACTGGAGCTGACTGCGCACCTGGGCCAGGGTTCGATCTCGGGGCCGTTCTGGGTGTGGCACGATGGCCTGTGGCTGCCCATTCCGCGCAACGACGTGCCCGGCATGAGCCCGGCCAACGGCGGCCACCTGGGCGGAGGCGGAGGCGCTGGTGGCGGGGCCGGAGCCAAGGTGTTCTGTGAGTATCTTACAGGCAGGGAACGCAACGCACAATCCTTGCAGTCAATGCCATTAGAGTTAGCTTGTACACTTACGAACACTTCGAGAGGCCATGTAACATCATAGCTCGTTAATCAATTACACGTCTGGTTCTCCACAAGAATTTAAAAGCGATATCACATGTATGATTCAGATATTTATTTCGTTTAATACTCGGAAGTACATCTTCTCTGTAGAACAGTCATAAACAGTCTTCTTCAGAATCTTAGGATATGAATCGTTTGACATAGGTATGTATGAAGTCGTAATTCATTTCATTTTTTTATGTCTCCGAGTTCCTGAGTATCTAACAAAACCATACGTTTGTCGCATGACCGGATGCTGCAAAGTTTTCTTTTAATTTCTGCGGGCGATGTAAATTAGTAAAATAGATTTTACTGACCCATCTTTAAAGACAGTTTTGATTTGGAGTGTTGTGGAATTAAATACAGTATAAAAATATTTTCGAAAAGTGTACATTTACATTTTTTCCAAGTTTCACTTAATTATAGTAATCCGTTATTAAATTATTGTATTTAATTCTTGAATAAGTTCCATCCGTGAGCCGACAAACCATCATTTAATACGTTCAGATTACTTATGCATTCGAACTTATTCAAGAATTTACATTTAAGTCACCGAATTCCTTAAAAAACCTCAATGTTGAAAATGAGTGTATATATTTATTTCGTTTAGGTTCCTGTTCGGGTTCCCATTGAGATAATCAAACAAATTAAGACTATTTAATAAAATCTTTTATTAGGATTTTTTCCTTTCGTGCATCGTTTTGAGGAACTTTTGGTTTTATCCTCAAGCATTCCTGAATTCCATAAAATTCCACACATAATTTTCTTCAACTCATCACTAATTCATTTTCAAGAGTTATATTAAGGCAAATGTCAAGAATACAACAAGTTTTGTCCAATTTGGTCAGTTATCACGACTTAGCCTAGTCATAGCCTTGTTAACGTGGAGGACTGGGAACAAGTAAATCCGAACGAGGAAACTCAATAAATCCTAAAAAAACTATATTCGTAGGCATAAGTAGGGTTCCTCAGTTTTCTGTTTACGAGCTGGGGGAGGGGTGTTAGTTGTGCGTCTGCTTTGACAACGATGAAAGGTGGGAAGAAATCCCTCCCGGTGCAAGAGGTGCAACGGAATCAAGAGGGAACCATTGGAATCATTGGGTGCAAGGGTACATTGGCTGCATGGAGTGCAAGGGGTGCAACGGGTGCGTTGGATGCAAAGGGGTACAAGGGGGAAATTGGGTGCAAGATCCACAAGGGGCGCAAGGGGCGCAAGGGGTGCAAGGAAACGTTGAGTGCAATGGGTGAAGGGCTAAATTGAGTGCAATAGGTGCATGGGATGTAAGGGGTGCATTAGGTGCAAGGGGTAAATTGGGTGCATTGGGTGCAAGGAGTGCAAGGGGTACAAGGTGTGCAAGGGGCGCAAGGGGTGCGTTGGATGCAATGGGTGCAAGAGGTACATTGGGTGCACGAGATGCAAGGGGCGCAAGGGGTGCAAGGAAACGTTGAGTGCAATGGGTGAAGGGGTAAATTGAGTGCAGTAGGTGCATGGGATGTAAGGGGTGCAGTAGGCGCAAGGGGTAAATTGGGTGCAAGGAGTGCAAGGGGTACAAGGGGTGCGTTGGATGCAATGGGTGCAAGAGGTACATTGGGTGCACGGGATGCAAGGGGGGCGAGGTGGCGCTGCGCGTCGTGCCGGCCCGCCTCGCGCCCACGCGAGCGCCTGTGAGCAGTGAACGTGTGCAGACGGCCGCCGCGGCGCGTGGCGGGCTGCATGCTGCTGTGCGCCGCCTCGTGGCAGGTGAGCATGCACCTGCGCGGGGAGTTCGTGTGGAAGGGCGGCCACCGCCACCTGCGCGTCGACCACGCCATGCTGCGCGCCGAGCGCGGCTTCGCCAACATTTCCTTCTACCCCACGGACGGCGACGACATCGTCGGTGAGCTTCACCCTTTTTTCTCTTGGTTCACTCCTTCCTCCATACAACTTCCTCTGCGGTACAGGGCTAGTTTTCTTTCAACTGCTTTGCAAGTTTCTTCCTCTGTTTTGAATTTAGTCCCTTCATGGCCGCCATTTAATCCGCATGATGATCTCACCTCATGAATTGCATTGATCATATTTTGCAGAAATTTAACAATTCTGGACGTTGGATAATAGTAGATTTCTGCATCAGTTTCGGGTTTGCAGAAAGAATAAAGTCCTTTTGATATACAGTATTCGGCATGTCTTCACCACCGAATATTAGAACATACAAGGTACGATCAAAAAGTAGTAGGACTGATTTTATTAAAAATAATTTATTGCATATATCTGCACAAATCCTTAATAATCTTTAAAGTTGGAACCTTCTACTTTGACACACCTAGTATAACGCGTCTCCCAATCTGCAAACGCCTTCTGGAAGACACTGCCGGAATGCTGTTGAGGGTCCTCGTTACAGACGCTTGGACGTCTTTGATGTAGTCAAAACAATGTCTCTTCGTGAGCAGTTTCAGGAGGAGGAGAGGGAGAAGTCAGTCGAAGTAACGTCAGTAGGAGGAGGTGGTGCAACGTGACAACTCTTACTGAGCCAGCCTCTCCCACGCCAACCGCGCGATGTGGCACGGCGGGATGTTGCACGGTGGAGCTTCTAGGAACTGGCGATGTACGGTTGACTCGTTTCCGCAAGAAATCGAGCCCTTCCGCGTAAAAAAGTGTATTCACGCTTTGCTCAGGGTGTAAAAAACTCCTTGTGAATGACATCACGACGATCAAAAAATACTAGAAGCGATCAGAGTCCAGAAGTTGTTTGACGTTTTGTCAGAGTTTCGTCGAAACAACTTGTGTCTCTTAACAACCCTCTAGTGGCTCATGGGAGAATTCCTGTAGGCCGAATATCTGTAGGCCGTATATCGAAGGTTTCAGTGACGGTTTTTCCAAATGTGAAGCAAAAATTCACGCTGTATCGCAGAGCGAGATTCCGTTCCATGCTGAGAGTGTAGACAAACAGTGGTTCACGGGGAAACTCACTCTCCAATGGTGCGCAGGCTACTGTGAAGAGTTGCGTTCTGATCGTGAGGAGCCCCGCTACCGCGCCCAACCAGTCCGCCTCCCGTCCGTGGGTTTGTCTAGCCTACAGAAAATCAGTCTAACTACTTTTCGATCGCACCTTGTAGAACTGCCCAACTTCCATTGGCGGATTGCGAGAGACGCGCGCGCGCGCGGCGTGTGTGTCGCAGGGCAGACGATGACGGAGTACCTGAACGAGAACGCGGCGCACGTGCTGCGCGAGGTGGAGGCGCACGCGTGCTGGGCGCTGCTGG
The DNA here is from genome assembly GCA_038098605.1 of Gryllus longicercus. NCBI lineage: Eukaryota > Metazoa > Arthropoda > Insecta > Orthoptera > Gryllidae > Gryllus > Gryllus longicercus. The sequence continues at coordinate 1,349,358 of JAZDUA010000166.1, read as the reverse complement.
GCGTGTGCCGCCAGATGGTGGAGCGCCTCTTCGAGCGCGTGCCCTTCGACGACCTCGTCGTCAAGGGCTCCGCCCTGCACGTCGACTGACCGACCACCGCGCAGCCCTCCTCGGGCGACCTGCAGCTGCAGCAGCAGCAGCACACACTCAGGATACGCTTATGTAAATACTGCTTTGATTTACACCTTACAGAAACATTCACATTTCAACACAGTTTATGAAGAAATAATTTCAAGACGTAGCCCTTCTCTAAGAAGAATTCAACTGTCCAGCGGATAGCGACCTGTAGCAGCAGCAGCAGCAGCATTAACTCAGGACACGCTTATGTGAATACTGCTTTGGTTTTATACCTTACAGAAACATTCACATTTGAACACAGTTTATGAAGAAATAATTTCAAGACGTAGCCCTTCTCTAAGAAGAATTAAACTGCCCAGCAAATGGCGACCTGTAGCAGCAGCAGCACACACTCAGGATACGCTTATGTAAATACTGCTTTGATTTATACCTTACAGAAACATTCACATTTTAACACAGTTTATGAAGAAAAAGACGTAGCTTTCCTCTGGGAAGAATTCAACTGCCTAGCGAATGGCGACCTGCTGCTGCAGCAGACAACGCAGCGAACGCAGCACAAAGTTTTAAAAAAAGGCATCGTTTTCGACGAAATGCGTCTCTAGACCCTTGTTGGGAATTGAGCATTTGAAGTAAGAGTAATCTTCCATTATCTTTAATTTTTGTCAAGTCTCGTCACGTCGCAGTCAGTCAGTACTTTTTATCCCTTCAGTCAGGGGCTCGGCGTCGTTAGTAACTGGGGTTCCTACACAATTTTCGAACTAGGAATTCGCGGAGTGTCTAATTGCTTAACATCCGTGACTTCACCTAGGGTAATTAAACAATTAATTTAGCGACGCAGCCTTACTTGCGACTCATGAGGGGAATATTGCTCTGATTTTATCTCGTACACAAACCTGAACGTAATAACACAGTTTATGAAGAAATAATATCCAAATGTCTGGCCCCTAGATTTCCTACTCCCAATTCTCGGAGATGCTCAAGTGTTTTAAATGTAGAAAATGTGTAAATAAATATTCAATTTGTAATCCTGAAGTGGTTTTTTTTCACATTTTCGATAAAATGTGTTTATATTCTTTCTTCACAAATAATTACAAATATTTCCAGGATATCCTTCAATCAAGGTTTTAAAAATACTAAGATTTTTTCTTTATAATCGGATTTTTAAGGCGTCATAAATTTAAATTGATCTGGAATGTAACATATTAAGAGGTAGCAAAAGTATACAATTTTCAAAGAGACTCTACAGTCTTGCGACATTTGCTTTGACCATGCAATATATTTTTAATTCCAATTGAAACATCTAATGATAACACACCGTAATTTTCATTCACAAAAGTTGAAAATATATTTCAGCTTTCAAAAATTCGGATATATTAAATGTTCCGAAAGACCTACTCAGATCATTGAACCAAACATACCTGGGAAAATAATGACTGTAATCAAGCGAGAAACGTTTTGTTTATTACATATTTTGATCCGTGAAATTAATGAAATTATGGAAATTGAGTGTCAATTATTTCATTTTTAACTAAGACATAAAATAGAAAAAAGGTACATGAAAAATCCATCTAAGTATCTACCTGATTTGTTTCTTAAAAGTTATATTAAAATGTGTGTAAAAGAAAACTGATTTGTTTTCTATCATCCAGTAAATGCTGAGTAGACAAATTTATCGGAATCAAATTCAACTTGATTTATTTTGAAACAAGGTATTTTGGCCTAATGAGTTTAACTTGTGTACCAACCAATGCTTCTCGATGTATAGTACAACTATAAACGGCTTTCAAATAACCAGCGTATTATTGTAATTTTATATTTGAATCTTATACAGATATATCTGTTTAAATTTTCTGCTCAATTATTCATGTTTAAATTCAGTCCTTTGGATGTGCATTTTACACTGATGCAGTGCAGTTGCTGGTGAAATATTCCTAATTTAATTATGTAAATTAGCATGAAATGCATAAAAGTACAAAATATTACTGATGTTTGTAGATGAACTAATCAATAAAAATAAATAAAACCACTACGTAATCATATTTTTATAACTCATTTTGTCATTTTGCGCAGTTAGAATGACTAAGTTCTTTGGGGGTAATTTTATAAAAAAGCAATTTGATTATTTGAGTGTGTCTGATAATGATAAACCAAATGCAATGCCGGAGATTGGGCAGCAAAGTTTGAACATGCCAAAAATAATTTTCGTTAAAAATAACAAGTTAAATTTTATGACTTTGAGGTGTGGAATTGTCATAGCAGTTATTATTTATGTGTATTCATATAATGTTTGCTTCTCTTTTACAGACTATTAGTAGCAGCAATTGAACAAGAAAACATCGTAATCTCTATCAGTTTATCCCCAGACACAAATTTTAGCAATCATATTTACCTTTAGAGCATTTGGTAGTTACGCAAAAGTTAGAAATTGGCATCACACAGAAAGCAGTAAGTGTCAGATCTGCGAAATATTTGTTTCGTGGAACAGAGTAGAAATTTTCTCTAATCTTAATTTTTGTGTGCTGAATCCAATTTTACTTATTATGTTTTTAGCAATTAATTCTTAGTAATCATAATTTTCAATGCGCTGAACGCTGTAAAATGTGTTCAAATACTCATAGTACTGATACAGTAATGTAAAATAAATCGTAAAATTTCAAACATACCGCAGGAAAAATATTTCCTGCTCCGTTTTCTTAAAAACGAATGCTGTGAGGATTAGTGTTTATGGTCCACGCAAGTGTAAGCTTGTATTATATACCAACAATACTCAGAAATCATCCCACTGACCCTGGGCATTTTCACCTTTTTTATTTTCTAGTTCTTCACTTAGAGCTAAGTTCTTCGGAAAGTATTCATGATGAAAATAGAGAAAATGCAACTTCAAGATCATATTACGGAGTTTTTTTGCTATTTTTAGCATCGTTTCAAGAATATGTTTGCATCTAAGATCGTTAATGTTGCCCAGAAAACAGCTGTTTACATCCATGAAAGAGTACCAAACGGAAAGGTCTGCGACAGTTTTATTTCTAACGCGACACTCGTAAATTCGTCGGCGAATCCATTGGTCAACGAACATGGCGTCTATTTCTGTTTCTTGCAGCAATAGCCACTTTTGAAAATGATATAAAAAAGAGCCAGAATTGTCTAGGCATTCAAAACTTACTTAATTATTCCACAATGAAAAGGGGGAAATAAATTTTGAAATGCAATGGGGATATCAGACTTTTTAGCGAGTTAGTGAGCAATTGATTCTATTTTTGTCCTTGGTACTAAGAGTATCATTTTCCGCCACTCTCAACTCCCAATGTCTCTCTTCAGCTCTGAAGTTCCATTCACATAAGAAGTATATACATTTAGATCAATTTCTCCATTGTTCGGATAAAGTGTTGCAAACCTTCAGATCACGGTTTACATACCACTTGTGTTCATTATATTTGATATTTTAAAGAATACTGAATTCATACTTGTAAGTTTTCTTAAGGGATGTAAAATGAGAAATTAGAATTTGATAAGCAAATTTAATGCCTGCATGCGGAAGAACACGTTTTAAACTTCTTTTACTACGCAGAAAAAAAGACACTAATCACTGAATTAATAAGCTAAACATAGCTTTCCATTCACGCTGTAAATCAGAAAAGTACCATTTCCGTTGAAACAATACAATTTGAATTCTTCTTATTGGTGTATGTACCAGAAGAAGATCATTTTAAGGTCAAAAAGATTGCTTTCTTTACATCTTGCTCCTAAAATCTCACTTTTTTTGAACAACGTAAGTCGCTGAACACCTATCTCTTGTGGCAGTGGGTCCATTGCTACTGGTAGATTTGGATTCACGATGGCATCTTGTTTTTTAACTAAACCAATATAATTTACTCAAATTAAAAATAACAATCATTTGAATGATCTGGAATTTAATGTATATGACCATTATCTAATACATTTAGGAGTAAAAGCGTAATATAACCTCTATATTAACCCAACCTAACTACACGAGGTGAAGTATAAACCACCTTTCGGGTACAATTTCTATCTTCGTTTTATTTTATGTTATTTTATAAAAAAGACCTCAGTATCCACTCTGTTATAAACCTACATCACCAGTCTACCTCAATATAAATAGAAGATTTCGAGAAGAAACCGATCTATCCAACACTGGATTTATCCCAGGCCATAAAAATTCATTGAAAGCAAAGGGACCGCAGCGCTACCAACTCTCCCCGTTCCGCAACTTCAGCTCGGGAGAACCCAACCAAGTGAACGGATCAAGAACAAATGCTGCTCATGAAGGTTCTCCGACGGCACACGAACATCGCGAGAATCGGCGCGCGAGTTTACAAAAGGAAGCCGTTAAGCTGTCGACGAGCGCGCCGCCTGGCGTGCGAACGCCGAAGGCCGGAAGCGGCGGCGAAAGAGAGAGTGCGAGTCTCCGCCAACTTCCACACTCTCAGCGGCGTGTTTTCAGAAACTTCAGCTAACAAATCGAATCCTGACACATGCGAATATGGTATACAAGTTTGCAAAAAACACGAGGAAATCCTGGGAGTTTGACAGCTTTGAAGCCAAGAGATCCGTATTGAAAAGTAAATATATGTACGGACGTTAAAAATGTCTATTTAAGAAAATCTATACTTCATTACTAATCTCGGCTTCAAACACCTCGTTTCAGATTTATTTTGAACTGTTTACGTGAGTATAAAGAACTGAAACAACATAAGTATTTCACTTCGAATTACGTTTTCTGAAAGTTAAAATTATTAGTGTACAAGAAATTCGATAAAGAGATAAAGGCATATATTATGTTCGTTTAAGAATAACGCTGCTTTGCGTATATTTAGTGAATGAAAAGTACAAAATAGAACTAGAGGAACTACAAATGCACATACTTTTTCGTATTATTTATTAGTATAAAGCATTGCTAATATTGGACTTCTATCCTAACAACAGTTAAGCCATAACTTGAAAAACTCAAAGAATTTAATTTAAAATTACTCAAAAACTACTCATATTAACTAAACATTATAACTGGCATGATTTAAACATTAATATTGAAAACATTGCTTTAAAAAATAAAAGCCTAGCTTCAGTATTAAAGGTGAAGGATAAGATCGAAAAACAGTATAAAGCAGCCAACCTCTATCTCTGCAAGAAATTCTAAACTTTCGAATTGTTTATTTCATTTCTGAAACTAAAATTAGGAGAAGGTTGATATAGGGTGTACATTTCATTATCTCCTCAACGATGTAAAGTAAAAAGTTTGAGAGAATTGATTTTATATAATATCGACATTAATTGAATACCAATGAAGTACTCAAAGTTTCAGAGGGTCTGAAAATGCAAGACTAAAATATCCTTTCTCAAACTCCGCAACCACACTCTCACTCTGACGATTTTTCGATATATTGACATAATGAAAATCAATTAAAAATGTTTTACGAAACTGCTCATTTAAAACGTCATTAAGTAGAAACCTATAGCGAAAGCGGAAAACTAAAATGAATACCGAGTAAAGTGTTTTTAGTGCACGTTTTAATCTATAAAGTATATGTAGCCCATTATATTTTATTCATATTACACGGTTAAAAAGAGAATGTTATTGACTTTCGCACAATCATACTAATTATTCAAACCTCTATTAAGGAATCCGTATTTCACTTCACTTAGTAACATTTTCAATTGCAGAAGAGATGTAACGTTATGATAACGATATCATTTTTTAAACAAACGAGACAAAGACTTTTTTATTGATTTATTGATATATTATTGATTCATATTGTACTAGTATTTTTTATTTCCATGCTCTCAATAAATATTACTGAAAATATTTACTGGAATCTACAGATTACATAATGTGAAAACAAAACAATATTTTAAATATACTGCTTCGTGTGAAGAGGAAAAAAAAGAACGGGTGCAACTGGTCGAAACTGGGATAGCAGTTGCCAAACAGAGTCATAGTCTCTTAAATTCGATCTCCAAAGATATGCGCAAGTTATAATATAGAAATTAGAAAAACGAGTCAATGTTTATTGACTCGTTTATTACTTCTACAATACGAAGGATATATGGAAAGTAACGTTACTATTTTTTTAAATAACACGATTTTTAGTCCGTAAGTCCCCTCTTCACTTCAATTTCGACCTCCTCATCATCAGGAAAGTTTATCACTGAGATGTTTCTTTAGAAAACAGATAATAGTCGCAAGATGCGAGATCAGGAATGTGAGAGAGTGAGTTAACAACTCTTGCCTTGCTCAAGCGCAGTGGACGAGCTTTCTCATGAAGGAGACTGGCTCCTTTCAGCAGCATCTTGCAGCGTTTGTTTCGAAAGTTTGTACACATACAACTAATACAGAAATTGGTATGAGGGATTGAGATGTAAATGAAAAGAATCAGGCTACCTCTTTACTTGGTGAAAATAAAACAAAGTTTTTCAAACGAGGTTTTTCAATAAGACTAAGTTTAACCTATTCTACACAAAATGTAATTACTGCAGGAGTATCACAAGGAATCCCACTATCACCAACTTTGTCCAACATATGTGAATATGATGGGATTCTCGGAGCAGATTTCCCAAAAACTCAAAACTCTACAATAGCGTTATTTACTGATGACAGAGCGATATTGATCTCTACCAAATGTCTAAGAACAGCCACAGAAAAGGCCTACAAGAAGAACAAAATAAATTAACACTATGTGCAGACAAATGGAAAATAAAATCAAACCCTAACAAGTATTTAACAAAAATATTTTCACTATGTCCAATTAATACTATTCCTAAACCACGAAAACTATTTGATAAAACACCTGACTTGTTACCAAAATACGAACCAATTAAATTTCTTAAAGTATTAATGGATACCAGGCTAACATGGACTAACAGTATAAATGACAATATTATATAAAGAAGTAAAAGACTTCATAAACTGTCCTGTTCTTGGCTCGACAGTCCGATACGGGCTTTGGCCAACCAGCGGTGACCTAGCCTCTCGGCCATGGGATAAGGGTTTCGTATGGTTAGCACTAAGACATCCCTGCACCGTATACACTGGTGTTCTTAAACTTAGGGTGGGTTTTCTCATGGCCTTACAGCAATAGATACTGGGACATTTGTAAGGAAAGCGTTTAGTTATAATTTGCCTCAGCCGGAAATCGAACCCGGGGTTGCGCTGTGGAAAGCAAGGACACTAACAAACTAGCCTCCCGATAGTTCAACATGAACTGTATCCCTTAATTAATAGAAAACTGCCCTAAAAGCAGAATGCACACTAGTACTTTACGAAGCAATCGACCTCTCCATTATTAAGTATGCATGCCCAATAAGGTATAACACTTCTGATACAAATATAAAGAAATTACAAACCTTGCAAAATAAAATCCTACGTGGACCTGTAAATGCCAATTGGTTCATTAGAAACTCTCAATTACACTCAGAATGAAGAACATTAACTATTCGTCAAATAATATTCAAAAGTACACATTAATTTTTTTTAACATTTACATAATATACCAGCAACTGATCAATACAACCCTGGTTCATTAGCAACATTTAGAATCAAAAATAGATTTCCATATGAAAAATACTTAATCCAATTTGATGATCCACCTCATAAATCTAAAAAAATAATAATCAATGCTACGAATAAACAACAACAAAATTTTTTAAGAAAAACAATAATGAAGAACCTGTTTAGCTTCCCTTATTTCTATTTATCTAAAGAATAACTGTAATTTATGAATGTTTAAAATATATTATTGATGTTATTTACTTTTGTATGTTAGTGATTATAGTTGTTTGTTACACTAAACCAATCCTTGTAAAGCAGTTATGCTGGCCTGAGGAAATAAAAATAATATTAAAAAATTGAAATTGCATACCGATTTTGTCACATTTCGCGGTTACATAAAATCCTTCCCATAGGCTGAAACGACTTCGCAATAAATCGCGTCAGCGCTCATCCACTTGGCATTGTAGCGTGGCACTACGCGCCCTTCGCACTTGCCGGGAGAGGGCATGACAGCGCTCTTCTTGAACCGTCGCCACAACGAGAGTCGGGACGCTATTGACGTCCATTACCCCTCGATTGCTCCAGCTAGATTTCAACAGAGGTACCAACTACGAAAAAAAATACGGCCAGAACTACGTGCTTTGTATCGTTACTTTCCGGATATCCCTTCGATATCCAGACCATAAAGAAAAAACATATTGTTGAATGCGTTGAAAGAAAATGCAGTTCTCTTGTGAAAGTATATCCACTCATTTATTTGCTGATTTTTACATCTCATTCTACTGACCAACTCTAGAAAGGTCGCTCAGGGCATCAACTGATATCTCTGCAGTGCCGCTGACCAGGTTAGAATCCCGTCGATGGCAGAATTTCGATACTATCTAGATAGCTAGGTCGTATTCAGTCGCTGTCTGGAGGAGAAATCTAGCAGCTAGCTGTTCTGATTGGTAGTTCTCTGTGGGTTTTTTTTTTCGATCAACATCAAGGAAATGCCGGTGCAGTACCTAACAAAAGGGACACAGACCGCGCGCGATCTTCCATTCTTCTTCTGTGTCCTAGCCTCACCCTTACTTACACACACACTTTCAGGCACTACACTAATACACGTGCCGAGAGACCGGTCGGGTGATTAGACCTTGCCCCGGCTGAGGCTGTGCCCTGCTGGTGAGAGAGATCTGATTGGTATCTGGTTATCCGCTAGGTGACACAGATCGGCGCCGGATCTCACTATCCAGAGTGGGAAGATCACCGCCACTTCCCGTGGAAAACACATGCACTATATTTCCGGTACTAATTACAGGTGATGTGCCCGGAATCGCTAATGAAATGACCAAGATTATATCTACAGGACGTATTTAAATAATTTAAACTGAATGAACTTGCCAGATTTAAAATATTCCAAGTTAACGAAAAGACAATGTAGCACCACGTAAATTAATTGTGAAGCATTTTTTATTTGATTAACTTGTATTAGGCTATGAGGAAAGTGAAAAACCAACATGGTGGCTAGTAACATTAGATTTTATCTCTGCAAATAAGGCAGATAAATTTATCAAAGCTGTATTTCATTTTAAACAATATTTCATTTTAGATTATAGGTTCACACCGAGATTGAAATTATAATTTAAATCCCAGACACACAATCATATATTCTTCCTTTTTGTTCGCCGTACGGTACAGAACCCACTGCATTCAATATCAACGGGAAGTTCTTAGTAAGTTTGTGAACAGAAACTTATTTTTGTAATTCTTATTATCTTGACGCATTTTCTTTTCATTACAATAGGTAGTGTTTGGATGGAATGTACATGAACTTTTCTTCCAACAAATAACATCGACGGTTTAGAAAAACTTGTCAACCGTCGTGCTAAATATTTTATTTGTTTCTTGTGTTTTTAGATACAATATTATGAAGAGGATTTTTACTATCAGTTTGCCCAGTTATATATATGCAGCATAAACTTTGCAATTACTTCTCTGGTGTTTGGTAGTAGTACGGTGATATATGGTATACGGTGTAACACAAAAATACACATACATTCTACTAAAATACTGTAAAACTAACCCTGCACCTAAAAAAAGACATCAACGCACTGAAAAGTGACTAGCAATCCTTTTATAACATCCACAAATATTAGAGCCAACATGAATAATCTAAATACTGTATACGTGAGTGGTCTAATTTAGGCGCCGGTAAAAATTCAGCAACTTTCCCCTACAGGCCAGGAAAGTTTACAGTACTGATTCGCTTGATGAATGTCAATCAAACCTTGTATGCCGTCAAAATGTACCACTAAGTCTTTTCCCCTTTTCAGAATACGCACTCAAAAGAGCGTAACACAACCTCATAAATACAACGACCACATGAATCCCAAAACCTCGACAATCAGGAACGCAAAAACCACAAGCTGCTGAATGTCAACAACCAAACTTCCAGAACGGAAATATGTGCGGTTCGCAAATATACGCAGGGAATAAATCAGTTCCAGTAAGTGTAAAACCTAAAAATGTATTCCATGGCATGAATGTATTCTATTGAATATACTATTCGTAAGAATAGTATATTTATTTTTCTCAATTGTTTGTTTTATAATTTACCTTCAGTTTGTTTCCTACTATCAGCAGTGCTATTTATTCCTTTCAGCTTAGTGAAAACCAAGACTTTTTGGAAATCTTTACAGAGAGAGCGCAAAAATGTTTAACATCACAATTCAAATTATGCAGAGTTTTAAGAACACATCACGACGCTAAAGGGCTGCAAATTAAATATGCCTGTCAATGTACAAAAACGCAAATCTACTTTTCAAAGGTATAAAACATCGTTCGTAAATTCTATTGTTTTCAAGAGATTATTCTATATATTATAATTTTTGTCATATTTTGGGAAAATATAAATGTTTGAGTACAAAAATGAATACTTATTGGTTAAATGAGAACACAAAACTGCAAAATAAAATTGACGCTCTCCCGTGAACGACGCTTAGGTTGTTAAATCTTATTTTGTAAGTCCACCTAGAATTATAAATGCAAAATTTAAATTTAAATTGGTGTTAGAACAATCTTTCCTGAACAAAATAGTCAATACGCAAATTTCTTCCTAAAAATTAATGAAATATTATTATAATAGTCAAACGAGTTTATTTTGAAATAAATTTCATGTCATTGATTTCCACGGACATTGAAATACAGTAATCCTTTGACATCCGCGAATTCGCTATTCGCGAGTTCCGAACTTTCGCGGTTAGAGAAATGCTACCGGTTTTAACATTCGCGACTTCGATATTCGCGAGTGGGTATTTTGTCGTACTATATTGTTTTGAGAGCGAGCACATTTCATTTCTATATAAGAGTCGCCTGGGTATATCATTGGCCATTAAGAAGCGTTTTTAACCTTCTGAATAAAATAAATTTTCAAAAACTCCCTATTGACATTATATAGGTTGAGTTGACTATAGATTATAGCAATAACGGGGGCAATATCAGAATGTCTCGTATGCAACCTTGTTATATATCCACCTCGTGCTCATTGATGAACGTACTCGTTCATGCTCTAGACGTAAAATAATACTAATGGCCTGCAGAATCAAAACTGCTGCTGAACAAAACCAGACTAATGGTATTATGGTATTATGACGCAATATTTTTGTATTTATCTCGATATCCAGGGGATAACAATACCATTGACATATCTCACTTGGCCATTGGATGTTTAGTTATAACTCAACTCCTGCGTCGACAAGACAATAATACAAATTGTAACCAAGGCAATCTGCTGCAATCTGTCAGCCTCAGCTGGCAAGATATACGCGATGTATTCTGGACGATACTTCGTACATTTGGATTTTTTAGTGAAAATAGAAACTATTTCATTGATTTTGTATTTTTTCGAGATCCTGGGTCTCTAACGAAACCATTTACACCTTTCACACGGCCGTAGCCTTCTTAGTTTCTCTTAATGTCTGTGCGCGTATGAAAATAGTAACAGATTGTAATCGGCGCAATGAGCAGCAATCCGTTAGCTACAGCATTCGATTACTGCGTAGTGTACAGAACGATATTTTGTTTATTTGCTTTATTATAAAAAATGCCAACTTTTCCATTGTTTTCTGCGAAGTCCTAGGCATGCAGGGACTTCGCATTGACCCACTCACTTTCCCTAAGGATGATTAGTTTTCTCTCAATTTCTGTGTGCACACAAAAAACTTATATAGATAATTTCTGTGTATCGTGATGTATTGTGATATAAAATATACTTGTGGCTATATGATGCTGAAAACACACACACACAAATGGATTTCCAAAAGATTGCGCGCACACTGTGCAGAAACATCATATCCTGTGTAGCAGTACCATAAAATAAATATTTTAGCAAATACAATCTTCATGAATACTGCAATTACATAGGTATTATCGGTTACACACTACAAAAGTTCTTTAGAAATCAAAAATGTAAAAAAATAGTTTTATAACGCAGCACGTGAATAGCAAATATTAATATATTAAAACAGGCGGGCTCTTCCTTGGAGTCTAGCTGTCGCATGAGCTGTATCATAAGCAGTGACTCACTGAATATGAGAATTAAGACGTTATGCGCACTATGAGAGTAGACGGAACAATTCAGTCAAATATTTGTATTTTTCTATCAAAATAGAAACTGTTTCATTCTTTTTGGATATTTCCCGAGTTCCTCCGCATCTAACGAAACCATAGTTACTTCCCACTTGGATGCAGTCTGCTTAATTTTATCTTAATTTCTGTATGCATGAGAAATTATTAATATGGATTACAAAGAAAATAAAGGGGATTGGATATCAGATTAAAGTTTCGTAATCTCTTTTAGTGGATTGAAACTTATTATAACCATTTTGTGTGTGTGTTTTCTAAAAAAGAGAATTACGAATTGATCAGAGGAAACAATTTTTATGAATTGATCACAGCAGCCGACCTCTTAAAATTCTGATCAGAAAGATGCATTTCCCGACCCAACTAGATGGTTCCGAAAACATGATAGCATCTGGATTCAAAACAAGAACCTCGAAGTTCAAGAACCTTCGGTATCGAATTTGAAACTTTATGCCTACATGCTCAGTAATATTTTTTTTAATCTGAAGGTTCTTACTAAATGTACATTTTTATACGTTGCAAAAAGAGTAAATGCTGGTTATAAAAAATTCTCATGGATTATTTATTAAAATGGCGAATATTAAAAATTTAAAGAAATCGGGCCATCGTAGACCTCTCTCTCGAGTTTGCCAACGCGCGCAGCACTTGCGGGCTAAGACAACACGCGAGTGCAGGACAAAGAGCGCGCTTACTGCGCAGGGGCCGGGGCCGCCGCCATCGGCTAAATCGGGAGCGCTGCGCCGCGCCGCCGCCCCCGCCCCGGGCCGCCCGCGCGCGGACACGCGACACGCTGAATGATGCAGGCGGCCGTCGCCGCTCGCCAAAGGTCGCGCCCGTAAAGTATAAATGGCCTCCGCCCTCACTCGGCCCCTCCGCCCTCACTCGGCCCCGCCGCCCTCACTCGGCCCCGCCGCCCTCGCTCGGCCCCTCCGCCCTCGCTCGGCCCCCTCCGCCCTCGCTCGGCCCCGCCGCCCTCGCTCGGCCCCGCCGCCCTCGCTCGGCCCCGCCGCCCTCGCTCGGCCCCTCCGCCCTCACTCGGCCCCTACGCCCTCACTCGGCCCCTCCGCCCTCACTCGGCCCCTCCGCCCTCACTCGGCCCCTCCGCCCTCACTCGGCCCCTCCGCCCTCACTCGGCCCCGCCGCCCTCACTCGGCCCCGCCGCCCTCACTCAGCCCCGCCGCCCTCACTCAGCCCCGCCGCCCTCACTCAGCCCCGCCGCCCTCACTCAGCCCCGCCGCCCTCCGCCCTCACAGTGGCAGAATGCTTTCATGCATAATATACTTTGAACTAATGTTTACTTTAAAATAACACTTTATACCATTTTCTATTTTAGATAAAGGACGTTTTATTTCCATGATTTGCGAATGAAAGTGAATAAATGGAATATTAGCAAAACACGATGTCTTTCAATTTTTATTTATATCTATACATTCGAAAACATTATTAATAACATTTTACTTATGCGTGACCAAACAATAAAATTTACCGGTATTTCATTAAAGTACTCTAAATAGAAGCAAGAAAGATGGAAAAATACCATTTGCTTCACCATATTTAAAACATCGATATTTTAAACATCCATATATTTTGTCGATATTTGCATCGACATCGAAAACCTTTCGATGTATCGATGCTTTGATAAAATTTGAAATCACAATCTGCAGCACACCGCCACTTCGCCCGAGCCCTGCCTCCGCCCACGCGTCGGAGTCACGGAAGAAAACACAGTGACACGTGCACGAAAAAGAAAATGTAAGAGGCATGTAGCTATGTTACGGGGCTAATGTCACCATAGGCGAATTCGCAAATTAGCCGATTGTTGTTCACATTATCCAGAATAAATGTATGAAGTTCGAAATAGGAACTGAAATCTTTCCACTTTTTTACTTTTCTTATGAAATGTAGGAGGTTCTCAACTGTTGACCTGTTCTTAATCAACAGTCTCGAGCATCTTCGAAGTATTTTTCGGATTTGAAAGGAATCAAATTTACATCACCTAACACGAGGTAACTAGGTCAAGAAAAATACATGACTATGACGAGCAGTGGGAGATACATGATAAACCGGAATCATACTGGTGGAAGACGCTTACAAGATCGGTGAGAGACAAGGTGTTTAGTAACATGTTAGTCATAAATGTCTGTACATGGTATCCATAAAACTAACTTCATAAAATCAAATAATGCTTCGCTACACATTTTCTTTTTGCAGAGCCCTCGACCTTCCCATTCGTATACAAAAAATAACCTTGATTACGTGTAACGCATAATACACTGTTTTAGTCGTAAAGATCTATTTACATGACACCCCTAAAACTACCTCTACTAAGTCCGGAATGAAAAGCAGAAGTAGGAAAAAAGAAGAATGAGGAAAATAGAATACTAATGCCGATGAGAAAAATAATCAAAAACGAGGAAGAGAAAAATCACTTTATTAAAGAAACAGTCTTGATAAAGATGACTTGAGGTTTTGAGATTACCAAATCATTTCAGAAACTCAAAAATCTCGTGAAATCAGGCTGCCCACTAATTTGCTGTAGGCGATAAAGGATGGTCATTGAACCTGCAATTCTCCGGAACAATTCCGGAGAAACCTTTGTTTAACGAATTATTCTTTTATGTTCTGATTAGCAGACAGCTGAGTGTTTAGCAACATTGCATTTGAAGATGGTGACCAATTTCAAAATCAATGTAGAATTCATGAATGGGCATCTAAATTACTTATCACGGTTGGTCATTTGGAAAATGTTTAGATTTTATACAAGTGATTTTATCGATAGGTTAAATATGTATAATTGAAGAGTTTATTTAGAGCTGGTTATAGCGCACAATCCTGTTTTCGCGTTCAACGTAACACGAACATCCCTCTTCTCAATCAATTTTAGTTTTCAATTTTTCCGATCAGTATGAAAGTTTTGATTAATTTACTGATTTACATTCATCCACCCAACATCACTGACCCCTCCGTCACCGACCCCTTCTATTATGCACTAATAAACTGTTGGAATGTAGTTACAGACTGAAATCTATTCCACACAACGCCACGACTCGCCGAGCACGTTTCCCAGTACCAACGCCAACGGTCGTGCACCACGGCACGCAACAGCTGTACCTCGCCTCGAAACTCTCATCGCCCCAGCCGCCAACTCGAGCTCTGAGTGTTTCTGTCGCGCGCCCCAAACTCCCACACTGACCTACTTCTGCAACTCCCTCTCCGCCCACGACATTCCCCGTCTCTTTCAACCGCGAAATGGCCGCAAACGTTTTATGACGTTCCGCGGCGCGCGTCAGAGGGGAAGGGGGGGGGCGGCTGGAAATGTTTACGCACACGCAAAGCGACGGCGCTGTTACAAACAGGTGTCCGCTTTAGCTCCCGGCTGTAAACTAGGGAGACAGTGAGTTGGCCATCAAAGGTAATTGAAAAAGGTATTCGAAGTACTTAAATTCCTCGAGTTTGATGATACTAAGAGTGTACAACTTATGTCTGTATTAAATGGAAATAATAAAGTTAATTACTTTGAATTATATTAATATTTCTTTTCTTTTCCGTCAATGTTTGGTTCCAACAATAACAATCAATGTAACTATAGCTCGTAATTAATTTTTTGCTTCGACAGAATTTTATTACAATGTTTTAGTCCGTGTTCGAAATGGAAATAGCCCATTAACGTTTGAGCGCTGGCAGCGGGAATCTAATGGGCACAGGCAGCCCATACCTCACAAAGACAGGCTGAGTCCAGATATTGCTAGATCTCTCTGAAACATCCCAAACCTGTATTCACGATTAAGCTTTCTCTGGAGGATTATTACTCATCTTCTTTT
Organism: Gryllus longicercus; assembly: GCA_038098605.1. Classification (NCBI taxonomy): domain Eukaryota; kingdom Metazoa; phylum Arthropoda; class Insecta; order Orthoptera; family Gryllidae; genus Gryllus; species Gryllus longicercus. The sequence continues at coordinate 1,333,332 of JAZDUA010000166.1, read as the reverse complement.
AATGTTGACTCGCACAATCGTGAACCGAATTTTTCCATATGTGGTGTTTTAACGGTCATTCATACACAACATAGTTTGAAACACACATCCGAATGTTCGCTGCCAAATTCCAAGAGCAAATTTTACCTTCTAATACCCGACTTCCATTTCAGTCTGTTCCACACGCCTCCGAATTTTTTTGTGATGGAACGTTTAAGTGAAATTTTGTTTTTTACTTGGAAAAATGTTGCTGAAACTGTGTTAATGTTGATGATTTATTACAAAGATGATGCTATGGGAAAAATTCAAGTGTACGATTGGTTCGCTCGTTTTAAAAATGCCGCACCCTTCTCACAAAACGCACCCAAAAAAAACGCACTCTACTCGCCTGATTCGGCTCCATGCGACTTTTTCTTGTTCGCACGTATGAAAAAAGGCATGAAAGGACAACGGTTTGACAACGTTGAAGAGGTCAAGAACAATTGAAGAAGGAGCTATCAGCTATTACTAAAGATGACTTCAAAAAATGTTTCCAACAGTGGAAGCACCGCAGGGACAAATGTATTAGTGTCAATGGAGAGTACTTTGAAGGAGATAAGGTTGTATTGTAAGAAATGTGAAAATATACAGCTTTTAAAAAATAATTCCTGTCATTTTTTGGTACACCCTCGTATATACACTTTGCATTTTAATTCGTTCTTTTGTTTCTTGGACCCTTAAACAACTAAAATATTGTTCTGCTGTGTATTCATTTGAAGTTCAATTCGAAAGAATGTCATTGTCCATGGGAGTGTACCGCCAAATAATATACTCACAGATTGTACGAAACAAACGACGAAGAATATTAGAATCAACGGTACAGCAAATGTTTTCGAATGTCACGGAAGTAGTTGAGTTCTATCAATTGACGGTTGATTAAACAGAACGTCCAATATTCATGCGATTAAGCGTGTTTTATCGGCGCGCTCGTTTATTGAACAGAGCACGTAGGAGGGTATAACAAATAATTACATTACGAGCAACACGTAAGACCACATAACACCGCGATTATCGCGAAAGCCTCGCTCCATCAGGTAGCGTGAATCACCAAGGTCATTTCCGACGCCAACCTAGCTCAATGGATTCGTTCCGTGATACATCACGTGCATGTGCATGGACGCTCTAGTGATAACCGCCTGCGAGGTGGGTCGAGGAGACGAGAGGGGGAGACGAGAGAAGGGTACGGTCTCAAGAGATAGTAGTCTTTGGTGACATTCAAAATATAAAAGTTGACGAATGTATAGTACGTTAACGATATTATTAAGTAATTGCTAATTATTTTCAATAATCAACCAGTGGTGCTACAGCTTAGCGCAGACGTTTTCTTATTACTTGTAACGGTATCAAAAATTATAATAATTAATTATAATGTAATAATTGCATATCAATAATTGCATATTAATTACTGATACAACTAATATTACAGCCATTTCTTGCAAAACTAAAGCACAGTACACCATTATAAAATGTGCCCTGCGCACAGTTTAGACAATAGTGTTCACAGATGACTGATGGATGGACGGGCAGTCGAGTCGGTCGCTTAAAAGGTAGGCCGATGAGACAATTTTTTTTTGAGAAATAAAAACACACTCTCAGCATCAAGTGCCTCCGAATCTGTATTTCCAGGAAAATCTCTTTAAGTATGTTTTGCAGCATTACATGACATTGGCAGGCTACACATCAAGAACTGGTCACAGTCTGATGCAGTCAAAGAGCTTTAATTTATGGGCAATCACCATTATCAGTGGTTTTCCTACTAATCTCTTCACTGAGGCAGTTTCAAAAATACGAGGGTTAGGGCAGAAGTTATGGCACCTACTGTTTTTTCTAAAATAAATATTATCGGATCGAATAATTTTATTTGTCGCGTGAAAGAAATGCAGTACTAGTTTGTTTTCACAACAGCAGATGGTTCTTCGCGTGTATCTATTAGCACAGAGAGTAATGTGAAATTCGTTTCCGGATTACCGCCGAGCGAGATAAACAAAACCATTTCAAGCAACGCTCCTACATAAAAACTGCTGTTCCCCGTTGACGAAATGCGGTAGAATGTCGCAGGAAATCGGTGGAAGCAGTTGGGAATAGCAGGGATCCTTAGCAAGGGAATAGCAGGGGTCCTTAGCAGAGGAATAGCAGAGGTCCTTAGCAGGGGAATAGCAGGGGTCCTAGCAGGGGAATAGCAGGGGTCCTAGCAGGGAAATAGCAGGGGTCCTAGCAGGGGAATAGCAGGGGTCCTTAGCAGGGGAATAGCAGGGGTCCTTAGCAGGGGAATAGCAGGGGTCCTAGCAGGGGAATAGCAGGGGTCCTAGCAGGGGAATAGCAGGGGTCCTAGCAGGGGAATAGTAGGGGTCCTTAGCAGGGGAATAGCAGGGGTCCTTAGCAGGGGAATAGCAGGGGTCCTAGCAGGGGAATAGCAGGGGTCCTAGCAGGGGAATAGCAGGGGTCCTTAGCAGGGGAATAGCAGGGGCCCTTCCATACCGGACAGACGCGAGATAGCCAGGTGGGTTTCAGAGAGGTCGCAGAGATCAGCCACGCACATCACCTGTGAGATTGCTGTCCGATGTGGCACGAGCGGTTATCGAGCACCTGCTGGAAGCAGGCTGGCGACGAACGCTACTGGAGTCATTGAGCGAAAGTTCCCATTAAAGTTACGCAGGTCATTCCGTGCGTCGCTCATCACAGGTCCTCGCCGAAACTTACCTGGCTATCTCGCGACTGTCCGGCATGGAACGGCAATTATCCCAACTGCTTCCACCAACTTTATATGACATTCTAGGACATTTCTTCCACGGAAAACGGCTGCCTTGGTGTAAGAGCGTTGCTTGAAAGAATTACATTCATCCCGCACGGCAATTCTCACATTACTCTCTGCACTAATAGGTTCACTCAAAGAACCGTGTTTTGTTGTGAACGCACACTAATATTGCATTACTTTCACGCGACAAATAAAATGATGTGATCTGATAATATTTACTTTAAAAAAAATAGCAGCCATGATTTCTGCCCCAATCCTTGTATCTGTCACTATGTTGCGGTAAAACATCGCATTACATAGCCGGAAGAATAAATTTAATGGTGTTTCCCCATCGAACGGTCCCTTCACTATAACCGATAGCAGTGCTGGGTAGCCCCACACCCCCTACTCTCCTAGTGAGCCCACAGTCATCGCTGCGAGCCATGGGTGTCTATTTACCATAAGTCCGGGATTGAAATCTGGGTAGTGAAAAATCACCTGAGGCTGTGATTTGAACCGATTGCGTGTACGCCACCCCTACAAGACACTCTGATTCGAAACCCACGAATCAGCTGCAAGGGTACACGAGGTGTGGAAAGAAAGAGAGTTTGGATACGAACTTACGCCGGATAGATCACAGTCTTGATTTCGGGATTCGCCGCCCATTGGACACTATTGCCGGGGGCATACCGACTGCCACTTCGCCCTGAGGAAGGTTTGCAGAATGATGGCCGAAACGTTGGCACCCGTGCCTAGGACGCCGTGTATACCGGGTAGCCAAGTATCCAAGCGAAGGTTTTCTTTCTGGTCCGTCAGACTGCTGAGTAGCCGTCCAATCTGATCAAAGTACATCGAAGTCTCTTGACTCGGGCGGTAGCGGTATAATATACAGAACGTAAAAAAACATAATTTCATTATTTCGCAAGGAAATGGATCTTTCGATGACGGTAAAATCTGAATCTGGAGGCTTCGTTGCTTGAAGAAAATACCGTTCACTACACCAATACGTGGTGGACACGAAGTGAAGAATAAAAGATGTAGGAGGTGTCTAGAAGAGAAGTTGCGAAAACAAGAACGGAAGGAACATTATCGTAGGATAAATTGAAACGCGCCAAAAACATAACTTCGTAAAAACCTGCCGAGTGATTTATGGGCTTGCCGAGAAAGGTAAACGATTTTGTACAAGCACTCTTTCCTTTTCTGCACATCGGATCAAAACTTAAACGACGCTCAGACACGAGGAAGCAAAGTTCTGTTGCGAGTTGAAAAGAAACAGCTACAACGAGCTATTGTAGTCTTTTCTCAGGATAGCAACTTTTCAGGGCAATTTATTTGAACGTCTTTGACCGGGGGAGAATAAAAGCAATAATAAATGGATCACCTTTGCATCTAAATGAACAACACTGTCATTTACTCGATATTATTTTTTACTTTTCTTCCTAAATTGTAGACCAGGGAGGAAAAGTATTGAAAACACCTCAACAACACTTCGAACCTTTTGGCTGTAAAATCCGTTTTTAAAGTTCTTTTAAACTCCAACCAATGTTGTAATGCCTGACACACGGTTTTTCATTAAAAATATCATGTAAATCTGTGTGCTAAGAATTTTAACGAAAATTTAATATATTTTGATGTATGGGTCGAACGAAAATTTAATATATTTTGATAGCCTTTATTGATTCAATGACTTCAATGACAGAATACCAGGTGCAATATTTTATTTAAATTTATGTAGTACAACAATGGATTTATCATATACTTAATTAGCATTCTAAATGCTTTGCTGTTAACGGGTTTACGATTTAATGAAGCATTATAAGACGATTTTTTCTGTTTGACCTCGACATCGTAATTAAGAACTCTTATTAATAGATCAATGGTAAATGAAACGAAGTTGAATTTGAAAACTCCAACAATCTATTGTGACGTAATAAACAAAAAATTGAATTACGTTACTGGCGTGCTAAGAAACGATTGCACTCGAATCTAATGCGCAGCACGATTTTGAGTACACAACATTTGGTAAGAAATGGTGCGCTTTAGATTCGCGTAAATGTGACGTATATGGTGAATTTCGTTTTTAAGTAAAGGTGGGCATCAGAATTTCTTTGGCATGGTCCCTACGTGTACATATATTGATAAATATAAAACATTTCAATTGTTTGCAGAAACATATTCAATTCTATACTCAAATTGAATAGTGTTACTATGTTTCAGAATTTCTAAATATCCCTTATTTAATCTTCTTAATAAGTGATCGAGAATTAATGCTAAACAACACGAAATAATGATTTTGGAGTTTTCGAGTTTCCTTGTAGTAAATACCTAGAACTGTTCTAATTTTTCCGCAGCTCTTCGTTTAGTTTGCTGTGATCGCAAAGGTAGAGCTAGTTCAAATTCACTTTCGAATGTGTTCAATATTAAATCCAGATAATATTGAAGTGGCATGATTTGTTGGGATCGATACTGAATTTTGATGAAAGCTAATCTATAAAATGTTTAGCTAATAATCCTAAAATTTCTTTCATGTTTATTAAAATAAAGTATGGAAGTTATACAAAAAAGGTTGGTAATGTCGAAATTTTCTGCGTACACATTTTCAAAACATAACACAACAGAGTCCTGCAAGAGACTACGTCGCTGGAGCGCCATGTCTGTTTACATAAACCCCGCTAGATGGCAGCGCAGTATGAAACATTTTCACTCGCCTTTGCGTGGCGATTGGAATGAGCTCGGCCAAGAAAGTCTAGCGTCTATCGCTCAATTCTTGTGACTCCAGCAGTTGAGGAAATATTTTAAGTATAAAATTCAAAATTAAAGATGCAGCGGAGTTGAAACGTCTAAACAAGAAACGTCTTTACAAAATATGTGAAAAAGTGCGAAAGAAAAGTAGTTTTTTATCTTGGCTAAAGGAAATAGCGAATGAAAGAACAAAGTGCAGCATATAAACCTTACTTTATTATATACGAGTAATATTGATTTGGAAATAATGATGGACATTATTTTCATCCACAAATTGCGGGAAAATACATACGAAATTAGTGAATTAATTAAATTTCCTTACTCATTAAGTTCGCTTACTGTGGAAATGTAGACATAATAAATATAGTACTACAATATCCGTGCAAGAACACTCGCATGTTAAATCCCACCCTCTTCACAACCCAACCATTTCCGTACTACCTTAAATATTTTCCTGCGCTTGGTTTTAGGCGGTGTCAATATATAAAAATGCAGTAATAAATTAAGTTTATATTACAAATTGTCGAATTTAGTAATTTACTTAGTTTATTAGTATTAGGGTTATTTATCAACTGTGTATGATGTACTATAAATAACCGATAAACAAGTTTATATCTGAATATAGATGGAAATAAGCGTTTTTCTCAAGAATTTATATTATTCACGAAGCAAAAGCACATAGTTTTGACAACGTTTCGCTGGCAACTGTGCAGTGCGTTGCTCGTTTCTTGGCTGAATTGGATGTTTTCAAGTGATAGCTAAGACGTGCAATATTTCAATATTACGTAGATGTATCCAATAATGCGAGAATGTATGTGCTGTTTCAGCACCACTAGGTATTGATGAAAAGTATCATTAATGGTGAACACGATTTTTCGATATTTATTGTGTGGAAATTCCTTTCTTTGTTTTTTCTTTTCATTTTTAGTCCATTTAATAGGTTTGTATTACTTACTGTGATGAGTGTTTTGAATCCTAAATTTATTTTTACTTGCGCTGACATTAAAATTTGAATGTAATTAAGTGGTATGAAAATGTTGGTTTCCCAGCTGCTCGACGTGAATGTGGTCATACGATCTTCTTCAAGGTCGTTGAATGTCTTAGCAAGAGGGTACTCTACGATATAATGAAGGAATACATCATGTCGAAATCTATTGTGATTTCGGATTATTGTAAAGTTTATGACGGTTTTGACGACGTTCTTCGTATTTGAGGGTTAACCATTTGTTTATCTTCATGGGCCTTGAGAGTAGCGCCTATGCAAATTCTACTGAAGGAACATGGAGTGCAATTAAGTAGGCAATTCCACGCCACAAAGTTGAAACGATTTTTGATAGCTACATCTCTGAATTACGTATCTTAGAAAGTGCAAAAAGAAGGAGCAAAAATTCCGCCATCTTCTAGAAATGACTTAAAAAATGTATAATTTCAACGAAAACGTGAGTTGATATTTTCTTCTTTCTATTAAAATAATGATACTTTTACATATTTAGTAGTATTATTTAAAAAATAGACGAGTTGAGTTTTTTAGTATTAAAATCGGGATTTGAAGGATGATAACATCCCAATAATTAAAGTTTAAGTATCATGTGTTTATGAAATATATTTTTTAAATTGTATTTGTGTTAACATTATGAATTTTACTAGATGCGTCTAGTAAAGGTATAAAGAAGAATTCAGTTCGTGGAGTAGATTACTCTCTAATGAACTTAATCAGTGATACAAAGGAACCGTGTCACCCTAAACCCAGAGGTGGATTTACGCATAGGCACAGTAGGCACGTGCCTACGGCGGCAAATTTTCAAGGGCGGCAAATTTTAAAAGGCGCAAAATTTTCTTGATATTTTCTAAAACAAATTTAGGTTCTCTAAAAACTATAACAGCATAAATCATATTTTTATTTTAAAAATATCATATTAATATTTAATACAAGCTATTTATTTGTCTACTTCATTTGAGTATCCGTTATGATTTCAGAAGTATATGAATCTGAAACTAAGGCCCGTTGACGAAAGAAAACATATTGCAATTCTAGTTGTCATATTTTAGTTTCCTTTTAATGTTAACGTTTCAGTTTTGAAACGTTAATAATGTTGAACGTTACTTGCTATAAAGATACAGTCCAAAATTAGCTAATCCAAAAAAATTATTTAATTTATGAAAACAATGTGCAAAATATAAAGTTACTTTTAAAGTTAAAACGTTTAAATTAATGAGGAATTGTTACTGAAACGTTACAATTTGAAATGTAACATTAATTTTAAACAGGGGGCGACAAATTTGCTGTGCCTACGGGCGGCAAAAATATTAATCCGCCCCTGCCTAAACCGAAGATTTATCCCAGTTTTAATGGCAAATTTTGGAAAATTAATTGCTGATTAAAATATTGCTACTCAGTAATATATGATTCGTGCGTACTCCATTATGCAAAATATTTCTATTCAGCAATTACACAAACTTTCAGAAATCATTTTTCGAGGGGTTGTTGTGAAGTGAAGATAGTTCTGAAAAACTTTCGTTAGAGTAAGAATTTACTATCAAAGTTCTCCAACAGAGAATTACTTCAGCAAGGAAAAAGTAACACAAAATATTTAAATTCCAGCATTATGGATGTTAATATTTTATTTGCAAGAAAAAATAGAAAATAGTTTAGATGTTTTTTTAAAATAATTTGTAGTACTGTGAAATAAAATATAAACAATCAGTATTTACCTGGTTTTCATTTCTGAGTAGGTACAATACACCATTCGTCATGCATTCAGAATCTCAATTTTAAATTGTGTAATTTTGGTACTGATTTAGATTAACAGTTTGTGAACATGTTCATGAAAAGTAAAGAAGTAGATATTCCCCAAGACATTAAATTAATCAGATTTAAATAATTTATTTTATTAAAAGTAGTTGAAAATTGTTCCTCACCAATTATCTATTTAGGCATATTCGAGAGGAAATTAAAATATAAACATTCTTTTCGGTCGTATTCAGAGGACGAAGCTGTGGTCTGGAGTATCGAATGAACAGGTGTAGTGTTTCTTTTCGCCGCAGGGAACGCTAGAGTCGCTGATCAACACTTTGTCGTTTGGCATTTAACACGGAGTTGCGCCACAGTATAATGGTGTGTTGTGATAACATCGAGAAGCGCCAAATTGACAAAATGTAATAGAATGTCCAAAAAGATATCATTGTGTAGAATTTGGAATGAGGAACGTTTCTTTGAAGCCTTTGGCCCCAAGACCTAAGAGATTAAGGTCCTAGAATGCTTCGTTTAGAAGTAATAAACTACAAATGCTGCCAGAATGTTGCGGGTAATATTTGACATTAATATTTAGATACGTTTTTTTCTTCTTTTTTTGAAAAAATATCCTGCATATTTATAAAGACAAAGTGCAATTTCTCACGTCTCCGTAAAATTCTCTTTCTTTAGAGACCTCATTCATAATGTCTGGTTGCGTGTGAAAGCAGCAAAAGATATCTATACTACTGAAATAATATAGATGATTTGCTTGAAAAAATCCTCATGCATTTTGCGTGCATAGTTGTGCAAAACTACAGTACGTGACAAGCCCCCCATTCTATTTTCAAGAGGCGAAGGGAAGCCGTCAGGGGGTAATGGAATGGCTTGTGAATCAGCCCATCGCCAACAAACGCAGAACGCTCAAACTTACGACGCTCGAGCGAGTACGAGCCAGCAAATGGAACGCTTTCATCATTGTAATATTCATGCTATCCAGCCTGGAAAAAAATATCATAGACAGGCAAAACCTACTTACTCTGGCACAGTACATATAATATGCACAGGATTCAGACAAGGTAACATAATTCGAACATTGGGAAATTTTCATTCGCAAATCGAACTATGAAAAACTGGAAGTTTGCTTGCGCCAATATTTGAACACTGTCTCCAAAACGTTAGAGAATTCAAATATAGATTAGTTTGTGATCGGTGAATGAATTTCATTTCTGCACAATGCTAATGTATCCAAATCATAAAAATAATGAATATTTACATGATTATTGTCGTTGTGTTGTTATTTAAATTATTGTTTAAATTTATGAGCAGTTTTGTTTTGTGAAGTGAAGTAATCGTATGTATATGATAGCCGTTACAGCTCAGTGGAGTGAGCTAAAGTACGAGTGTCGTGAAGACTCGCACGGTGAAATTATACGTCACAGATGAAGTCCTTGAATTATATACCAATGTACACTCTACAAACATAAAATTAATGAATTCCGCCAATACTTAATTGCACAATTAGTCATAAATCTAATCTAATGTAACGTAATCTATCAGAGCACTTCTCCCGCCGCGCAGAGGTCACGTCTTCCCTGCACTTGCGTCATCTGGGCCCATCACGCCATGGCTGCAGCTGCAGGGCCACTCACGATGCTTGTTACCCGAACTCAAAACGACAGCATCCGGAACTTATCATTGGCCTGAGGCGAGACCAAGACCGCTGTCTCTGTGCAAGCGACACTGATGTCACTCTCTAAAGCGAGAGATCACTCGGGGTCGGGCACGCGTCAAAACCACATGAACGGGTTGACAGACAGAAAGATCGAAATGCGTACAACACACAAAATTGGAGTCAGTTTCACAAATACAAATCGTGAGTGATGTATTGATATTTGTCAAACGGATGAAGGATGAGTTAGCAAACTCGCATGAACGATAGACTGATCCATGAAGAGTAGCTCTTTGAAACCTCAGGGGCCAAAGACTTTCCAATTGGACAGAGAGTAGGGGGGCAGCAAAAGTTCAATATAAAAATATGATAAAAGGACTATTTACGGAACTAAAACGGACTAAAACGGAAAAATTGGAAAATATCAATTGCAGAGAATGCTAGAATACGTTAAGAACAATGATATTACAATCTACTTGAAGAGGGAAAATAAATTCTTGGACGTTCTCCGAACAGATGCTGTGAAAAGTTTTGATCCAGAAGACGTCAAGGTGTTTAATTCATGCTGTCGATGATGACAATATTGAAGAAAATCGAAAAATTACAGAGTTGTGAGGTCTCCACAAGATCACCCTGTCCGATGCAGCTGCACGCCTATCCAAAGAGTTACCATTGATCGCGGTCTCGAGACGCGGATTTCGCTAGCCGCCCGCCGCCGTTCGGCACCTCCCAGGGGCCGCACTGGGGTGCGCCGAGCCAGAGAGCGCCGAGAGGGAGAGAGACGGGAAGGCAAAGCGGGGGGATGGGGGAGGGAGTCGGCACGGGCACGTTGTTTTGATGTGACGTGACGCGAATGGCAGTGCGCTGAGGTGCCGCGCGGCGCTGCCTTCGAATTACCGCGGGGGGGGGGGAGGCGGCTGTGGTGGCGGGGTCGCGGGGCCACAGGGGGAAGCGGTTGGCGGGTAGACGCAGGGGTAGGAATGCGTGGCGTTTGGCGGGGAACGGTGAGGAACACCTGGTGACGGCGGGGGGCGGCGGAGGTGGAGGGGAGGGGGCGGGTGGCGCCGGAGGGAGCGGCGTGGGAGAGCGACCGAGAGCAGCGAGGGAGGGCGGTAAGAGAGGCGAAGGCGGGGGAAGAGGCGGTGTCAGCGAGGGCAGGAGGGCGAAGGCGGAGTGCAGGCGGCGGGGGAGGGCGTTGGGGGGGGGACGGTGAGTGGGGCAGAGGCCGGGGAAGAGTCGGTGTCGGCGAGGGCGGGAGGCGATGGCGGAGGGGAGGCGGTAGGGGAGGGCCGAGGGGGCGACTGGGGGCGGCGGGGAAGTGGTAAGAGGGGTGCTGGGAACACGACGCGACGGGGTAGGAGTGGGTGGCGAGGAGAGGCGGTGATGGCGACGGTTTGGGTGAGAGCGGGTGGCTAGGGCGGAGGGGGAGGCTTCGGTGTTGCCGGGGACACGACGTGACCGATCGGGGTGAAGCGGGCGGCGTGGAACGGCTGGGAGGGGGGCGGCGGGCGGTGGGAGGGGGCGAGGAAGGGTGGCGGAAAGGGAGCAAACCGTGGGCAGCGGGGGAGGGTGGCGGCGGCGGCGGCGCGGGAGACGGCGGCGTTGGGCGGTGGTGACGGTGACGGCGGTGGCGATAGCAGGGGGAGGGAGGCGGCGGCGCGGGGGACGGGACACGACACGACTCCCTGTTCCCCGCCAACCGTGGTGTCGCCGTAAGCCTCTCTGCAGGAGATCGTGCGGCGCGCAAGTGTTCCAGCACGGGGAAGCGCGCTCGGGGCCACACGATTGTGTAGATGCTCCGCATCGAAAACGACATGGAGGGCGGGGCTGGTCTCCCCCTACGCTCAGCGAGTGTCTGGGCGTGGTTTCTTCGGGCCAAGCAACGGCCACGTGAAGCCACGTGATTAGCGCACTATGCACTTGAAGCATAAGCGCTTGCCCAAAGGATCTTTAATCATCGATATCGCATGTGCTGGTGGATCAATTTCTACCATGGAAGGAAAGTTACGTCAGTGGCTGCCGATAATTATGGTGGGGTTCAGCCATGAGCAAAAAAGTTAATGTATGTGCAGTGGAAGGATTTTTGTTCTGCGCTGTCAACCTCCCCCTCTTCTTCCTATTTCCGTTGCCGAGCGCATTCGATCGCGGCCTCCGAGAGGACACAAACGTGACGACTGGAATGAGAGACAGTCGCAAATTAGAGCTTCTGTGTCCGGTAATACATGTTTAACAATACACTGGAATTCTTTTCCACACATTACGTAGAATTATGTCTGCAGTACACAAACTAATGTCGTCCTTCATGCAGACCATGTAATAAATATATGTACTGCTTGAATGAACAATGTAAGCGAAATCTTCAAGTAATAAATTACTTTACATTGTCAAGTAAGCAAAATTAAGAGATTCTCTCCTACTTTGAACTTACAATGAGTAAGTGTTTGGTCAAAGTTGCTTTTGTAAATGTTATTCGAATGAGAAAGTCCAACGAGTTTTGTTTGAAATGTCGAATCTTTGTTTTTTCTTGCTGAACCCAGGGTGATCATTTATAATACTGCTTTTTCGTAACGTAACTCCCAATAGAAGCAGTTTTCTCAGGGTTTATAGTCCCCCTACCCTCCCGTATCAGGTGACACGAAACATAAGTTTAATATTGGTATAAAAAATGTCCTCATTGACGTAATTCGTTTGACGTTTATATGTTAACGCGCTTCCTGTTGCAGAGACTCCCTACAATTATCAAGCGACATTAATAATAGGTGGCAATTTGAGGAGTAGAAGAATAACAAGGTGAAGTATGCTGACAAAGAGAAGATGGAAAAGAAAATTATCAAGATCGCGACTTGTATAATTTCTGAATTTTGAACATTATTAAATTTTTCATCACATAACTAGGTATAATTCAGCCACTGTCTGGAGATTAATTCTTGGACTTCACTGCTCTGATCGGTAGTTTACTGAAGTTCCTATCATCAATACTAGAATAATGTAAGAGCAGTATCCTAAGAAACGGACCACGGAATGCGCGCCATCTTCCATTCTTCTTTCTTGACCTATGCTCTCCTCTTACACACACTCTAATAGTGTTACATGCACTGTACTACCGCACAGATCGGGAGGTCTGTTGAGAGCTTGAGGCTTTTCTCATGTGGTGGTCGGCTGGGGAGAGATCTGGACGGGGAAAGCTGACGAGTAGGTCAGCACCACACCAAGTGAGGGAGCCTGGGGCCACTGCCACCTCCCGGAATTTAACTTCCACCACTCTGTCACTAATGACCATAATAGTTAACGTACCCGGAAGCATTATTCAATCTATCTATTCAGTGAAAAATGTGGTTTGATTATGATTATTATCATGATATCAGTCTAATAGCTATCACAACAAAACAGCAAAATTGCATTCTGCTGAGAACGTTCTAATATATAATTTTTCAGAATGCCCTCTCTTTCCGTTCAATTTGCATTACATAATACTCCGGCCAAACTAACCCAACTTATAACGCAACCTTGACTCTAGAAGCTATTTTATTGATTTACAGATCCCATTTTTGTAATATTTCTGAAGATTATTCATCATCTCACTTTGTTGTTCCTCAATCGGTTTGCAAATCATCCAGAATAAACACTAGGCACCATGGATTACAGAGAAATTTCAGCACTCCATCCTGATCACACAATCAGGCACTCGATTAGGAAGAGGGCGGGATATCCGTAAGATAATACCATTATCTAAATGGAAATGGAGGGCGCGCCCGGGGATCGCATCTTTCCAGCAAGCCACTAAGATAATTGCGCCCTCTCGGATATACTGGCACACGTGGCCCCGCCGGCGCCCGCGCCTCGCCCGGCGCCCGGCGCCCATGGCCGCAGGCGGAAAATTAATCGGGGCGCAGAGCCCATTTCCCTCTTTCCCACTTAGTTCCTCTTCCGTCCGGGAGGCTTCCAATTAAAGTCAGCCAGCAGAACGCTTTTGTCCTTCACCTTAGCGGCGCCGGGGGAGCGTCCTTCCGCCCCGCCTCTGAGACGACGCCGCCGCCGCGTCGGCCACGGAGGAGCGGGGGCGGGGCCGGGGCCGGAAGCGGGGACCCGGGGCGCGCGTACGGCGGCGCGTAAGAGTAACGTGTAAATCCTGTACGGTAGGTGCGGGCCGGCGGGAAGCGGGGCCGTGGGGGGCGGGGCGCGCGGGAGCGGGGCCGGGGGGCGACGCATGCGCCGGCGGCCGCGCCGCCAGCTGTGCGCCCGGCCGCCCGGACGCGCGCAGCCGCACTCCCCGCCGCCCCGCCGCCGCCGCCGCCAGCCGCCCGCCGCCAGCCGCCCCGCCCCCGCCGCCCCGAAGAGCGTGGCGGCGTAGTAGTAGCGTACGCGGCGCGCTCGGACTCGGAGGCTCAGATGCCCCGCGGCGGCGTTGCCCCCCCGCCGCCCCGCCCCGCCACGGCCCCCGCTCCCCGCGCCCCGCGCCCTCTCCCGTGATGTGAGAGCCTCGCTCTTCTGCGCTCGCTCTGTTCGTCCGTCGCTCGCTCCGCCGGGCTCGCTGGTCCTCGCGTCTCGTCGCGCGCGTCGCCGCGCCAGTCGGTGGGCGTCCGTCTGCGGGTGCAGCGCAGTGCAGCGCAGGGCAGGGCAGCGCAGGGCAGGGCAGCGCAGGGCAGGGCAGGGCGACATGCTGGGCGCGCTGGCGGCGACGGCGCTGGCGGCGCTGGCGACGCTGACGGCCGGCGCGGCGGCGGCGTCGCTGCGCGGAGGCGGCGGCGGCGGCAGCCCCGCCTTCAACGGCTCCAACGCCGCCCTGCACTCCGACCCGCTCGTGGTGGAGACGCGCAGCGGCTACATTCGCGGCTTCGCCAAGGAGGTGCTGGGCCGCGAGGTGCACGTGTTCCTGGGCGTGCCCTTCGCCAAGCCCCCCTTGGGGCCCCTGCGCTTCCGCCGGCCCGTGCCCGTCGACCCCTGGCACGGCGTGCTCGACGCCACCCAGCTGCCCAACAGCTGCTACCAGGAGCGCTACGAGTACTTCCCGGGCTTCGAGGGCGAGGAGATGTGGAACCCCAACACGAACGTCACCGAGGACTGCCTGTACCTGAACCTGTGGGTGCCCGAGCGGTTGCGCCTCCGCCACCAGGGCGAGCAGCGCGAACGGCCCAGGGTACCGATGCTCGTCTGGATATACGGCGGCGGCTACATGAGCGGCACGTCCACGCTCGACGTGTACGACGCCGACATCATGGCGGCGTCGACGGACGTGATCGTGGCGTCCATGAACTACCGCGTGGGCGCTTTCGGCTTCCTGTACTTGAAGACGTTCTTCGGCGGCGACAGCGAGGAGGCCCCGGGCAACATGGGCATGTGGGACCAGGCGCTGGCCATCCGCTGGCTCAAGGACAACGCCGCGGCCTTCGGCGGCGACCCCGAACTCATCACCTTGTTCGGCGAGTCGGCCGGCGGCGGCTCCGTCTCTCTCCACCTGCTGTCGCCCGTCACGCGCGACCTCGCTCGGCGCGGCATCATGCAGTCCGGCACGCTCAACGCCCCCTGGAGCTACATGACCGGGGAGAAGGCGACCGAGGTGGCCCGCACGCTCGTCGACGACGTCGGCTGCAACTCCACCGACCTGAACGTGTCGCCCAGCAAGGTGATGGCGTGCCTGCGCGCGGTCGACTCCAAGACGCTGTCGGTGCAGCAGTGGAACTCGTACTGGGGCATCCTGGGCTTCCCGTCGGCGCCCACCATCGACGGCGTCTTCCTGCCCAAGCACCCGCTCGACCTGCTCAAGGACGGCGGCTTCGAGGACACCGAAATCCTCATCGGCAGCAACCAAGACGAAGGTAGGACGCCTTTACCTTACCACTTCACAATTGTGGGGAGACAATTGAGCTTTTTGATTGACAATTTTGATTTAATTGTTCTTTCGCACATCTGTGAGTGTCGCTTTTCATAGAATTAATACTACGATTATTACTCATTCATTTGCATCATACTGAATGTTGTAAGGCAAATACAGATCTTAATTTAGGCATTTTTTGTTTGATTATTCTCATTATATTTTACTGAAAGCTTTTGCAGAAAAATATGTTCTGAAGTATTTTTTTAATATGAGAAGAGAGTACATCATGCCCAACTATATTTTGTTATGTATGTCAAATACGTTTCAATTGCATAGTTTGGAAAAGATGACCATTTTAATTACCTTCGAAATGCCTAACCCCTTCAAAAGCGCGGATTCCCAATAAGTGAACAATTTTATTTGAATTACAGCCTATTGGCAGTATCATTTTTTGTATGAACAAATGTATCGTAAAGCGAAAAAGGTACAGTAAAGGAGTTTAAGTCAAATGTGTTGATTAAACACTTTAAAACAAAAATAAAATAAATCTCGAAAAATAAAGCAATAAGCAATTAAATCCAAACAAAGAAATAACAATGTTTTTATCTATTTATCGTTGAAGCAATCCTAGGCATTAAATTAAAAAAAACGGAATTTCGTGATATTCCAAAATAAGAAAATTGGAATATCTTGGAAAAATAATATAAGAAAGTTAACTGAAATGTAAAACACACCAGAGGTATGTAGTAGCAAAAGATAGGGCGCAATAAAAACATGGCGGATCTGGTGAGTGGCGCATTTAAACGTTCCATTTAAAGAATTCACTACGTTATTTCCGAATTGCGATACAGCGTAGATTGGGACTTGGCCAACATCCTTGTATGTCGCCGGAGTCTTTCTACTTCATGAGGGATTGGACATGTAGGAACAGAGGATCAGCCCAAGGTCAGGCCCTGCAGATGAAAGTGGTACAAATTTGGAAAGGAAGGATCGCGCGTGGTCCATAATCCGCTCTTTAAGGCAATGTTCTCCCGATATTCATCTATAATAACCATTAAACATATTGCATTTTAATTCTATTCCATAGTGAAATTAATATCAGTCAGAGCTATACATATTAATTATTGGTATAAGACATGCACGTTTTGAATAACACAACTTTCGACACTTTATTTTTTCAGAAATCTCCAGTTAAAACGAATCAAATAAGACGTTTTGCAGGTATAATTGAAATTCGGGAAAAACTAGATCGTAACATTCAGTTAGAATGGGAAATAAAATAATGAAGTAAATGGTATGAAAAATAGTAGATTCTTAAATTTTTAACAGGAACTTACACAAAAAATACAGCTGCTTGTAGCTTTTATTTCAAATTCAAAACTGATCCGTTTCATATGAGAACAAAATATAATTTTATTTTCTTGAAAACACTAATTATGTTCCTCTTGCATTCCATGTAGTACGTGCTTTTCCCCTTTGAAGAATACTCTCCGTGCAAACCTAGCCAGTCGTCGATACGGTCGGCCTTTCTGGATATTTAATGAGAAGTCGCAAAGTGGGACACAGGGTCGAGGACGCGATCGACCAGGGACACGGGATCCAACAATACCGACAAATATGGCTTGTGTAAGTACATTTTTGAAGTGAAATATTCACAGAAGAACGGAAATAGGGCGCCGATTTATTTTTTAGGTCTCGAAATCAAGGGCTTGGCAAAAGTCGACTGTGATAACTCCAAACCTATCTGAGAGGAAGTTCAAACTCGCGTGTCGTCCATTAACCATCATTCCAAGATGGTTAAGGGAGCTTTAAGTCGCTTTCATTCGATTCTCGTGAGAATTTTTCTATCAAATTCAATGTCAATAATTTTGGATGTGAAGCCTACTCATACTTTTCTTATTTTAATGTAAATATTTGAGTAATATAAGAGGCAAAATGTTCAAAAATGAATTACCCGAAATACAGAAATAAGTTTAAAAAATAAAATTATTCTCAAATTAAATTTCTTACCACAAATTGAGTGACAAGAATTATTAGTGATTTATCGACGATTTAATTATAATATCTTGATATGTTCCAGCAAATTCATCACTGACAAAACTATATGTTGTTCACAAATATTATCGTCTCACCTTGTATCAAGAGCCAATCGAGAGAAAATAGACGTGCAAACAAATTAGATAATCGACTTTTATTTATAATTACTGTGAGAACTACATATAAATCTGATAATTAGTGTAATATCTGCCTGTTTTCTCCGACCCTGTTGCATATACTTTATTAATTCACACTAATGCTAAATAAATATAAATTATTCATCATTGACTGTGTATTAGTAACCCTTGTTAAGCGCTCATGTGTCTGTTAGATCCATTGGGTTTTAAGAACTCTATATCTCTCTGTTGATGTTGTTAGCTGGAGAAAGATCACGTAGCCCCTCTTTCCTTTGTCGTGCAACGCATGGTTTCGCCAAACCCTGTTTGCCTAATGTTATCTCATGCAGTTCGCAGAAAGACATTGAAACGTTGCGTTTTGTATTCTTCTTATCTTACAAACGTGTTTCCCGAATAACATAATATATTTCCCTCAACAACATCATCAATATGAGTAAAGGTTTTGATCTGAAAATGCGGAAGATACGAGATTTTCTTTTAGAATATTTTGGAGATGAATATGCCGAAGAAAATTTCGATTGAGAATTGGAAGATAATGATAAACAAAAGTCAATAAATTTAGACATGGACCATGAAGTAGACAAAGATGATTTAAAACAATACCATTATAAAATCGTGGAGAACTCAGTTATTTTTTTCAGAGGCATCCAAACACGATAAATATAGGGAGATGAACACTTTCTCTCATCTTTAAAATATTGCTGCAATAAATGCGAAAGCAATTTATGTACGAAATGGTTACAAAACCATATATCGTTGAGAGTACCAACATAAAAAACTTCGCTAAAAGTTTGGTCCTCCAGCCGATACACTATTACATATAGAAGGCCCACTATTACCTATAGAAATTCAAAAAAAAACAACTAACTAAATACAGCACAGTGCGCACTGTCTCCCGACTTTCGCCACATGTACCGAGACTGATGATGATGACAAAGCCGTCTCTTTGAATAAATCTAGGACGTCGACGAAGATCACTTCAGTTTCACCATAAATGATTGATGTGCACATTTTCCATTCTTTCTAGATACTGTCCACGGAGTGGTTTGTCTTTCCACGATTTATTTAACTTTTTTGAGCCTCATTAAGTTGCAAGAGATGAAACAAATTCCTTATCTAAACAACGATAGGGAGAGAAAACTACGTTTGCATCCGACGTTTATCTCCCGCGTCATGCGAGTGTTGCATTGCAACTACATGAGACGTGAGTGAACGCCAGTGGCACTCTAAAGGGGGAAGGCTCAAGGAGCTGCCCGCCCCCAAAAAAACCATGACACATATCCTTAAATGTACTCTTATTTTAATACTAATTTTCTATTGTAACGAATGTGATTTAATATTCCAGTTGAATACGTTATAAGTAACTATATATCAACAAATGTTTTAAATTCAACATAGATAAAAAAGTCTTTGTAAGAAAACATCAAGTCATCTAAACACTAATAAGATAACTTCTTTCATTCGAATTTTATACATTGATTAGTGCTCCAGGCGTGTAAACTGCTAGTCATTATTCCCGTAAGAGTAGTGACTTTTTATCATGTGAGATGGCGGTGATCTTCCTCCTGGATAGCAAGATCCGGTCCCTACCTAATCAGTCAGCTTGCAGGATTTCCCCCTACCAGATATCTCCCCTCATCGGGGCATCGCCTCAGCCGGAGCAAGCTTTAAGTTCCCGACTGGTCTCCCGACATGCGCGGTAGCTTAGTGCATGTAAGTGTATGTGTGTAAAGAATGATAATAAGACGAGGAAGAGAAAGAAAATGTCGCTCGCTCTTTACTTCGCCATTTGTTAGGCATTCATCTAGTGTTGATCGGAGAAACTACGGAAAACTACCAATCAGAGCAGTCCGCCGTTCGAATGCTCCTCCAAACAGAGGCTGAATTCGACATAGATATGTAGCTTGCGTCGAAAATCCTGCCACCATTCGGGACTCGAACCCCGACATGTGTGGTAGTGTACTGCATGTTAGTGTAAGTGTGTGTAAGAGGAGAGGATAGGACAAGGATGAAGTAGGAAAGATCGCGCGCGGTCCAAGGCCCCTTTGTTAGGGTATTGCTCCGGCATTCGCCTGACGTTGATCGAAGAAACTACGGAAAACTACCGATCAGGGCAGCCGGCCTCTAGATTTCCCCTCCAGACAACGAGTGAACTCGGCCTTACTATTTGTCTAAAATCATGCCACCGTGGGGAGTCGTGATCAGTCGTACTGCAGTGACTCTCCCCTTAGAAAAATCCTGGTTGCACCGCTGGATAACACCAATAAGATTAACCTTAAGTCAGCGTTTCCGAGAAACAGCCGTTCACCGCATGGGGTGGCAACAACCCCAGCGCGTCGTAAATGTTCCGCGGGTTGCTGCCCCTAGTATCCGCAGCGGCCGCAGCGGCCGCAGCGAACGCAGCGAACGCAAGGGCCGGCCGCGCCGCCGTGGGTTGCATTCGAAGGGAGCAACGGGGGGAATTTCTTCTCCTTTTTTTCCCGGGCGCAGCGGCGGCGGCGGCGGCGGCGGCGGCGGCGGCGGCAGCGGCGTTCTAAGCCGAGCCCAATTAGCGAGCAGCGCGCAGACCCGCACGCCCTGCGGCATCGCGACCCGCCCCGCGCCGCGCCGCCGCTCCCGATTTCCACAGCCAGTTAACCCCTCCGACAACGTTAAACAAGGCGCGTGCGATCATCCGAATAAGGCCGACCCCCTTCTCCCCCCCCACCGCCCACCGCCCCGCGCCCGCGTCGCGAATAATAATGAATTACGCGTCTCCTGTTCGGGCCAGGATTGTGGGTATTATCTCACAAAGCTTTTAGGTCGGGTTCATTAAGTGGGAGACATCTTTTAACGGCGAGGTGAAATTTAAGTAGCTAACAGCTTCATCCGATTGCGGCTGTAACTCCTACTTGACTGCTCGATTTTTAATTTCCTTTTCTCCAATGTTGTTGTAAAGTGAAGGTCTAGTTAGAATAATAACATGTTTATACTTGAAGTAGCAAAGATGTCCATGCCTCTACCACAAAAAATTTGTTAGTCAATATGTTTATTTTAAAATTATTGCATGAAAACACTAACTTTTACTACTGGCGTGCGGTCCAGGTAGACCTTAAAGTTCACTAACTGTAATTTGCAGAGTTAACAATAACAACACGTTATAAAAAGCGTATGTTCTAATGTTTTTTTAGGCGCATGTAAATCAATAAAAACAATATTGTTGTTAAAATGATAAAAAGTTCTAATCATTTAAAGTTTGCAACAAGCATATATTTTAACAAAATACTTGGATCACAT
The DNA here is from genome assembly GCA_038098605.1 of Gryllus longicercus. Taxonomy (NCBI): domain Eukaryota; kingdom Metazoa; phylum Arthropoda; class Insecta; order Orthoptera; family Gryllidae; genus Gryllus; species Gryllus longicercus. Next base: position 1,312,170 of record JAZDUA010000166.1, on the reverse strand, counting down.
ATTTCCCTAATTCTGCGTGCAATGTGTTTTCTGATAACCGACCTAAATCAAAAATAAAACGTAAGTATTTTCAACTCGAAAATATATTTTGCATATACTCTCCCCATTCCATAGATGCAGATTTTAGGTATTAGATGAATCTACTCTTTATATTGAAATAACATTATTTATACAGAAAAATAACAATAAAATGTATACATATTTTCAAATTCGTTGTGCATATGTCGAACTGTCCCCAGAAAATGTTTTCCGTTAGTGTACTTAAAATTCAATAGAATAAAAACATTAAGAAAATATATTTGCAATTTCACATACTAATACTTAGAAGAACTCATTTATGTGCATTAATATATGCGTCGACAGAACATAAGAATTAAAAGGATTGTTTTCCTCAATGAAGTCCTTTAATAATGGATGACGCCAGCAAACATATGGTCAATTAACAAACGCTGGACGAATTAGAGAGAATAAACAACTGCACGAGTTGTATGAGGGCGTGGACGTAAATAAGTACAAGTGTAAGAAGCGAAGCATGAAATGGAAGACGTAATTAAGAACGAAGACGGGGTCTGCCAAGGCGGAAGACGAAGAGTGCCTTCTAGGTTGGACTGTGGAGAGAGAAGGTAACCCAACAAACTGATGAGCTTGGAAAACGGGGAAGAGCACTTTTTGCGACGAGACGAGTTCTCATTTTTTAACTGAAGAAAATTGTGCGTGCTTCTGTGTGTGAGACAGAGAATGGGAAGAAGAGAGTAGATAGAATATGAAAGAGAAACAAAAGGAGAGAGGCAGAGAAAGGTAAGAAAGAGAAACATAGCAAAGAAGAAACAATGGAGTGAGAAAGGATGAAATGAAAGGTCGCAAGCAAAAGCAAGAAAGATGAGAAAGAGACGAAGGGATAAGGGAGACTGCGAGAGATGAGGAGAAAGATATGACTTAAAAGATTAGAGAGGGGGAAAAATAAAGAGATATCTCTGAAAGGATATGAAGATCAAGGATCAAATCTAGGTGAGAACAAGACAATGAGAGGATGTGAGAGATGGATAATCAAATAGGAACTCCTGACTAAAATAATTATTATTTTTTTACATATCTTCTTTACATAAATGAACGCTTTCCATTTCCTTAAATTATTTGTTGCACTTTTGTCTACACTCGATTATCTTCCTCCGTGACTAAATTAAAGGATTCGCGTGCTCTTCATCCGTCATTTTTTAATCTCCATGCATGAAACTGCATTTCCTTGTATGATGCACACAAATGGCCTTGACCCTTGCCCCTTTACCTTTGCTCTTGGGATTTTCTGATACTTTGATTTTCACAATCTATGTTCTTCTCTTCTTTTTTGACTCGTTCACTAATCTTGTGTTATATTTTCAATGAATATTTACATGATAAATGTTTCAAAATATTAAGAGTTTGGGAATAGCCAAAATGTCATCTCATTCATCCGTAAGAGAATAAAATTGTGAGTGACTGTTCTATTGAAGGTCTCAAACGCAGATCAAAGGCGCTAAATTTATCGTTTAAAAAGCAATTTCTTTACAGAGTTAGTGTTCACATTTTAAAAATACATAACAAATTAATTTCCTAATTTTCCTACTTTCTTCTCACATGGGGTACGTTGCAGGGAATTTGTATCGTGATATGTGGAATGTCGAAAATACATTCGAAAAGAAGATACCAATCCTTGACCAACTTTTCATATATAAGAATTAGTTTCACAATTTTATTTGTTAAAGATAATTTCTTTAATAGTTTCCAGTCAAAAATACCATAAAAACCTACGTAGAATTATGATATCTTCTGAGATATTTTACGTTTAGTGGAATCTTCTTGGTAATGATACCATTAAAACAACGTTAAATAAAAAAAATATTTATTTTTGGTTATTTCAGTAATTTTAAAATAACATTGATAAATTACATTGTTGCAAATATTTACAAGGACACATTCATATTGACGATAAACCATATCTGTTAGAAACAAATTGATTGTTTTATTCTTTCAACGAAACTTTCGAACAAAATTATTAAGATAAATGAGTGAAAGTGATATCAAGGCGAGTGATACTCTCTTACAATACTTAAGCATGTCTGTGCTATTAACGGAATTGCATTTTCTCCTACTGTACTTCCCTACCTACACTTGTCATATCGTATTTGTTTTTGTTTCGAGGACAGAAAGCTCAAATACATTCAAATTCTCGTAATACTACAAGAACATTAAATACCTTATTAACAATCTCATGTACGAGTACTATGAGTACTCGTACATTAATGTTCAACCTCAAATGTATGTGTGTAGTCCTTGCAATTTTGTAACCATCGTATTTTTGTAAGTATTACTCGCGCAACTTTTCTTGAACGATGACCTTGCGATGGGCTCTCTCTGGTACAATAAACAGTTGAAGTCAAAAGTTCGCAACGAGCACGTATGACAACATTCCAAACATCTTCACTGGGGCGAAATAGAAACAATTTTCTGTTAGAGACGAGAGCTTCTGACCGTTATTTTCTACAAAAAATTTAAGAAATGACCGCAGCAAATAAAGGTTTATCACAGGAGATACCTTGAACTCCTGAGAAAGTTAGAACGCAAAATATTGAGAACGTTGCGAAGTCATGACTGATTCTCCAGAGATTGGCATTGCTTCATAAAATCTAGTGGCCGATTTCCTAACGAATACCCCACTCCACCCGCATTTCTTCAATCAAAGTTCAAGAAAAGTTGCTTGCCCAGTCATCATTGAACTAAAATCTTCAAACCTCTTGCAGTCTGATAATCCCTTCACAGTTTTGGGCACGAAAAGGCACGACAACTGGAATAAATTTAGAGACCTATTAGAAGTAAACCTTCACTACCCGGAACAGGTACAAACAACAAATGAAATAGACAACCAAGTAACTAATATCACACAGAAAATCTACGTTGCATTCCTACAATCAACAACTCCTTTCGCAAGACCTTTCACTAACAATAGAAATCCGATTCCAAGGAATATTCTAAACCTAATTAAAAGTAAACGTAACCTTCGACGGCTCTGGCAAATCAACCGCAGACATGACCTTAAAGCAAAAATCAACAAATTAGGGAGAAAAATAAAAAACAAATTAAATCAAATCCGAATAAGCAATTTTCAAAGATCCATAGCTCAAATACACCCTAATAGTAGACCACTCTGGTCAACCATAAAAAGACTATGTAAAGAAACTACTGACATTCCTATCCTGAAACACAACTCAAATGTAGCTTAAACGGATCATATGAAAGCCAATATGTTAGGTAAATATCTGCAAAATAGTTTTACTCCAAACCCAAATACAAATTCTTCCTTTACTAATTATATTACAAAAAACGTACTGTTACCAGATTATAATGTCCCAGATAAAATAAAATTTATATCCCCGTCCGAAACATCTAAAATTATTAAGCAATTGAAAACCCGAAAATCAGCAGGTCACGACCATATTAACAACAGAGCTCTTAAAGAATTACCCAAAAGAGCTATAACTATTTTAACCGCCTTATTTAATTCCTGTCTAAGACAGGGCCACTTTCCAAAAGATTGGAAATTCTCTATAATCTTACCCTTCTATAAACCAGGCAAAGATCCTCGCTTTCCTACAAGCTACAGACCAATAAGCCTCCTACCGTCAATCTCAAAGGTATTTGAAAAATTAATTCACAGCAGATTATCTACTTACCTAACAAAAATTAGCGCTATCCCAGACTTTCAGTTCGGATTCAGATCTCAACATAGCACCACCCACCAATTGCTCCGTTTAACTGAATATATTGCAAATTCATTTCACAGCAAAAATTACAAAATTGCAGTTTTCCTAGACATTGAGAAAGCCTTTGATAAACTCTGGCATGAAGGTCTTTTATACAAACTGCGCCAACTAGGAACTCCCAAGTATCTACTCCATCTAATCAGAAGTTTCCTAAAAGATAGATATTTTTCCGTCCGTATTAACTCAACTCTCTCAAACAGATTTGAAATTAATGCAGGAGTCTCTCAAGGCTCTTGCCTCTCTCCACTTCTCTTTACTGTTTACATGTCGGATTTACCACAGTCAGACTATACAGAAATTGCCCTTTACGCAGATGACACAGCACTTTTTACTTCTCATTCAGACATTAGCTGCGCCTTCGACAACATACAGATTGACCTAAATAACTACATTAAATGGACTTCAAACTGGAAAATAAAGATTAACGCATCTAAAACTCAAGCAAAAATATTCACACTCCGCAAACCTCCTCAACCACCCCTCCTCAGCATCCAAAACACAAATATAGAATGGATGAGTGGATATACACCAGCAAAATACTTAGGAGTACTACTTGACACCAAACTTAACTGGAAACAACATATCAAATCTATAGCAGATAAAACTTATGCAAAAATATTTAAATTATATCCAATAATAAATAGAAATTCCGGACTTAGCACTGACTGCGGCTTAATCATCTATAAAACAATAATAAGACCAACCCTCACATATGCATGCCCGATCTGGAATAACGCCGCAAAAACAAACCTAAATAAAATAGAAATAATACAAAATAAATTTCTCAGGAAGATCATTAAAGCTCCTTGGTTCATAAGCAACATACAAATCCAAAATGAACTAAATATATCATCCATTAACGAATATATAAATCTTATGACTCATAAATTCTTCTCATCCCTTCCCCAATTGCGCAGTACAACAATATTCAAGCTAGGTAAAACGTATAGTTCATCAAAAAGAATAAGATCACGATTCCCTAAAGACTCCCTTCGTCCACCTTAAATCACCTACCCATCTTTCACTTTCCAAAAATTCCACCCACTGACACCCTCTCCTCAAAATTATCACATATAACTCCAAAAACTGTTATACACAGTTTCTTCTCAAAGAACAACGTTTTATCAGACCCCTGAGAGAGGAGGTAACGCATGCGGATGTCCATCCCTAAAAGTTAATGTGTAGAATATTGTATAATGAACACCCCTGAAAGGCAGAAATGCCGAGCAGGTAGAAATAAATTTAAAAAAAGAAACGTTGCGAGTAATACTGTATTTTGTAACTATGGTCGTCAATGACCTAGTTGTTACTACAGCGACTTTAAATAAATAATTTAAAAAACAAAAAAAATTGCGTACCTCCACATTTCAAAACTCGTTTAAATAAATAAATAAAAGAATCGCTTCGATATATCATAAAATCTTCATTGCTTTCAGGTCTAGTAACATAATTCGTTCCGTACATACGAGACATACTCATATATCACAATTTGTGACTTCAGTATACTCATTAACATTTATTTATAACAGCAGGGAGATAAAATGAAATACGGTTACTGCGATGTGCAACAGCATGATAAATAACAGTATACACAACGACCTCGCGGAAAGCCTTATATAATTTTAAATGTATAGGTATTGTTATGGTCCTGATCGATAGCGAATGTGTTTTGTTCTTGATATACGACATTCTTTAATATAGATTTATTGATCTTACACAGAGTTGCTTAGCCCATTTTAAAGATCTATATGAAAACTTTCCGCGCTCAATAGTAAAAGCAGTTCGTCATATATTATTTATTGATAAAAACGTACATCGCGTGTATCCACGAACATCAGTTTAAATTTTAAAATGCAAATAGGTAAGTATACATACAAAGTCGAAACTCTGCTACTGTGGAGTTAGACGAGAATTCCATGAAAACGAATTATGTATTCTGAAACTCTTTTGTTATATTAAAAATCCGAATAACTCCTACAAAATGGCAGATTTGTGAATACAAAATTGAGTTTTGTGTCATAACTTGGACTCTTAAACAAAACAAGTTTGCAGCAAATTAAAACCATTACAGACTTTTTTAAAGTTTAGGCAAAAAATATGTTTTAACGCAGATGTATTTTACAGAACAACATTTAGGATACTGAGAATTATGCGTTCTAGAACAAAATATATTTCATATTAATAGAAACGAGAAATTAATAATTAAATATTTTTAATAATAATTGGTTCACAAATTTCAAGAAACCTAAAGGGTTTAGAGTAATCATACATTTTGAGCATATTTCTATACTGAAGCCTAATTTCCGAATTGGCGCCAAAATACACTCGAAAGATCAAGAAATATAGAATATTAATATATACATTTTCGATTGATTAAAAATATAAAATTCATAGTGTCAGCTGTTCTTCCGAAGTAACTACGAATAACTTACTTTTTCCGTTTAAATCTTAAATACTTCCTTATTATTCACCTTCAACGCATAGACTTATTCATAAACGAATACCGAATTGAATTCAATCCTTATTTGAAGAAATTCCCATGTAGCAAATTAAAAGATCTTCGTCTGGCATGCGCCGCAGGCACTTTGGGGAATTTTGCAGCAGGCCCCCCCGTGGGAGTGGGGAGGAGGAAGGGGGAGGGGAAAGGAGGAGGAAGAAAAGAGGTAGTGGAAGGGGGAGGAAGGGAAGGGGGAGGAAGGGAAGGGGAGGGGAGGGAGGTGAAGGGGACGGGGAGGTGGGGTTGGGTAGGAGGGGAAGGGAAGGGGGAGGAAGGGAAGGGGAGGGGAGGGAGGTGAAGGGGACGGGGAGGTGGGGTTGGGTAGGAGGGGAAGGGAAGGGAAGAGCAGGGGCAGGGGTGGGGAAGAGGAGGGGGAAGGGAAGGGAAGTGAAGGAGGAAGGGAATGGGAGGGGTAGAGGCGGGGTTGGGTGGGAGGGGAATGGAAGGGCAGGATCAGGGGTGGGGAAGGGGAGGGGAAGGGAAAGGGAGGGGAGATGCAGGGTTGGGTGGGAGGGGAAGGGAAGGGCAGGGGCAGGGGTGGGGAAGGGGAGGGGGAAGGTAAGGGAAGTGAAGGGGGAAGGGAATGGGAGAGTAGAGGTGGGGTTGGGTGGGAGAGGAGGGGAGGGGAAGGGCGGGGGCGTGGGTAGGGAAGGGGAGGGGGAGGAAAAGGGGGGCGAATGGAAAGGGAGAGGTGGGGTTGGGGTGGGAGGGGGAGGGAAGGGCAGGGGCAGGGATGGGGAAGGAGAGGGGAATGGGAGGGTAGAGGTGGGGTTGGGTGGGAGAGGAGGAAGGGCGGGGTCAGGGGTAGGGAAGTGGAGGGGGAAGGGAAAAGGAGGGGGAGGGAAAGGAGGGGGAGGGGAAAAGGAGGGGGGACGTAATGGGAGGGGGAGGGGGCGGCGCGGGCGTCCGCGGAGTCGCCGGGGAGCGGGATTTCGCGAGCAAAGGAACGCCGCCGCAGAAACCGCCCCGCCGCCTCTCGCCGCGCGGCGAGAGCATTCTGCGCGCCCTGATTAAAAGCGAGGAGCAGAAGCCGCCGCCACCCCCCTCGCGTAGCCCGCCACGCAAAGATACTTTCGCTCGGATTCCGCCCAGGGTCTTGGAAGGCCCTTTTATCTCTTTTGGCCGCCCCGGACGGCGTAAATTCACCTTCGGCATTAAGCTGTTCCAGCCAGCGCGGCACGGCACGGCGCGGCGCTCGCCCGTCCATTTGGGGCAGGACGTCGCTCAGGTTGGGGGTTAAATCCTCCGCCGAAAGGCCGAAGTTGCGGCAGGTAGGGGCGGGTCGACGTTGGAGAAGCTTGTGAACTCACCTTTGCGTAGAGATAAAATGCGAGGCTAGACCGTCTACCTTAGAAGTTGCTTGTAGAAAAGTGTACAAAGAGATTCTGAAAATGATATTGATGTGCCAGGATTAGTGAGTAAAAGTGTCTCCACATCACTCTCTCATTTTAGCTGGTGAAAGATGACGGAATGAATAATTAATCCAAAACATTTATTCCTATGTCTAAAATGATTAAAAAATTTCCTCATTCACTACAAAAGAGACTTTGAAACAGTTTCTAAGTATTTTCAATAGTAAATTATTTTAAGAAAACAATTATCTACAATTTACTAGTGGAACAATATAGATCATCCTATTTCCTATAAGAATACCCTTAGAAGTTGTTCAAACAATTGTCTGTATTTATTATCACGTTGAAATTGTACCCTTGGTAGAAGTATCCAATATTTGAAGGAAGGAAAGTATATTATGTTCTAAGAAATAAAACGTGCATAATTGTGCAGTAATTTCGGGGTAAAGGGAGCGTCCATTAATTTAAATATTTAATTTCAATTAATTTCCGATGGCTCTAGAAACTAACTGTGTGGAAACAAAGAGGAGAAGCAGAGCGAGCGAGACCAAGAGAACGAACGGAAGCTTAGTTTGCTTCACGGTTTCTTGAAACTAGTACACGACTGACATCTTGCCTCAGGGATTAACAAATAGAATGGACTTTCTCCATTTGGATAAAATTCTTGGTACAAACTCAGAGATGCCGATACGGATGGCCGAGATCGCTTAGGCAGTAGTGCCGTAGCGATCTCGGGCCGAAGGATCGCGGGTTCAAGTCCCGCCTCGGGCCTGGTTGTATTGTGTTTGTCCTTTCACACTCCTATCATCACCATATCGTGCCATCCTCATAGTTACCATACCGTTACACGCGATAGTGGTCGCTAATGACCTAGTAGTTGATGCGACCTTAAATAACAAAAAAAAATCAGAGATGCTGCACTTTCACCAACTAATCGTGTCATCACAATATGTCTTCAATATATTCCATTCCGTGTGTTATGTTGCTACATGACAAAGAAAAGACTTAAGGAACTTGGATTCTATAGATGGATGGTCTTAAAGAACCTTGATTCCAGGATGTGTGCAAGAATAACTGCGGAATGGAGGAAACGAACGGAGGCTGTCAAAGAGGAATCTCGCGAAAGCACACACATCGCAGGTCCGCGATTCGCGTCGAGAGGTGACGGTGACGGCGACGAAGCAATTGTTTGCCCTGTGGCAACATTGAATAGAAGTGGTGCACGTGGAGAAGATGCAGCTGCCTCTGAGGAAGAGGAATAGAAACGCGTGACCAAGCCAGAAGAGAATAAAAAATAAAAAGAAGAATAAACTTGTGGTGCTAAAGATCACATACGTTCTTGCAATATTTTCCAACTTTTGCAATTTTCGAAAAATCTGAGAGTTTAACGAAAGTAAGACCAGCTCTATTCCTCGAGAGTCCTTTTTTGGAGCTCCTTTTCTTTCTACAGGGGGTTCAGAAAATTTCACAACTTATTTTGACAATGTAGCCTTTTTTATACAAAAATGGCAAAGTTGTCTTGCACTATGTCGAATCACTGTTGTTGTTCTGCTTCAAGGCCAGTTCTGAGATAAGATTCGTAGATCAGGGAGGGAGTGACGCTATAGTTCGTCTAACGTGATGCGCCTGACTCGATCTTTTTTCTCAGCCTTTTACGTGAACAAAACTCTTTTGCCGATCCGGTGGCCGAGATCGCTAAGGCAGAAGTGAGGTAGCGGTCTCGGACCGAAGGATCGCGGGTACGAGTCCCGCCTTGGGCATAGTTGTATTGTGTTCGTCCTTTCACCCCCTTTCATTATAATGTCGTGTCGTCCTCATAGTTACCATACCGTCACTCGCAATAGTGGTCGCTAATGACCTAGAAGTTGATGCAACCTTAAATAACGAAAAAAAAACAAACTCTTATCATATCACTAACCACCGGAGTATGCAAACGAAAGGATATATGTTTTTAACAGAGATATTGTTTTACGCTGGTTTTGTTTGCAGCATTTTCATTTCAATCTCATTCAGCTTGTTCACGGAAACACAACGAACGTTTCTCGATTCGCAACAGAAATCGCGGTTTCAGTGCGGCGAATGGGCCGCCCACAGAATGAGGTGGGAGGGGGAAGGGCGAAGGGCAGGAACCGACCTTGACGGTGCCTCACACTTGTCATAGCCATGCTGCCCCGAATTCAACGTATTGGTTATCCTATTATGTTATTAGTGATTCCTCTGCAAATTGTGGATTGGGCGATTTATCATTTTAATGCGTGAAAACCAGAACAGTTTGTGACATTTTAATAATTCAGAGAAATCTGTTTATTTCAGTCAATTTCACTTTGATGTCGTGGTATTGTGTTTCATCATGAAAACCTCGGCATTTCAATTGTTCATTAAAAACACGAAAATACAGTGTCACTGAAATATAGACTAAAATAAACACGTTTTTCTCAGAATTTATAAAATATAACTTATAACGTTCTGGTTTTCACTCATACATTTATAAAAAAAATATTTTTCCGATTCAAAAAATGATCATTAAATATGGCTGAAATAAAATTAAAATGATATTTTGGAGAAATACTGCTTTTTACATTTTCCGACTGCTGTATATGCATTTTTGGTGTCATTTCTTTACTGTGTTTCACCTAACTCTGGGCACAGGCAACAAGGAAAGAAGAGAACATGATGAAAACAAAACAATAGATAGAGAGGGAGCGTTGAAACGCTGAAAAAATAGGAAAAAAAAGATAAACATGGAAACACGGATGTAATAAAGAACTTGTTTATGATGACTATTGGTAAGAAGTAATAAATAAGAGAAAAATTCAAAAAAGAGAATTAGATGACTACGGCAGCACCAGGAAGTGCCAAAATTGACGAGGGAGGCTGTGGATAGGGCGGTGTCAGGTATTGGAGACTGAGTGCGATAGTGTGTCAAAGAGAGGAAGAAGGGAGGAAGGAGAGACAGGATGAGGGACGGAGAGAGGAGAGCGGGGGACGGGCTGGCACGAAAGAGTCGCCGAAAGGCCTTGGTTCGCCTTCTTCTCGTGCTTCCGGAAACCCCCGTTGCGCAAGTCCGTTGGGAAAAGACTTCGCTCCAACTTTTTCCCCGAGAGTTAGGGAGCAATTTTCTTCTGATAAAATTACCATTGGGAGAGGCGGGAATAGAGGCGACGGCGGCGGCTACAGCGCTGGTGAAGACTGTAAGCAAGGGCGGCGATGCTTCCGATTTCCAGAGCTCGCGTGGAGACGAGCGGAGATGGCGTGCTTCGTCAAGTGCAGTACACAAGTTCAGGGCACAAGTGCAGTCCAAATGTGCAGTGCACATGCCTGCTTTGTTGTGAAATGTGCCTCATATGAAATTACGTATTAGACCATGCAGATGTCTAGTTCGTTACTCTAATAAATTATGGATAACATTTAAAAAATATTATCTCGAATAATTTGAAGAAGTCATGAGCAATTTTGTTGTTATGGGTGACAATGATTAATTGATAATATAGGAAATGTCGGAACATTTTGATTTACAGAGCGTCTCAACCTTAGATTGCAGTACGGTGCAAAGGGGAGAGGGTGTCGCTTGATTTTCGCAACCCCTCGACGCCAGATGAGCATGGTTTTAAACGTTCCAATGCACGGAATAGCATTTAATCTCTCTGAATTGACTGAACTAACATCATATATTTACATTCATAACTCGACCAAGCGAAGAACGAAGGAGGAGCGAAGAACGAAGGAGGTGAATACGGCGCGTCGTGGAAATAACCGTGTAAACACGGAACTATACGGTCAGTTTCGCTAACAAAAGCCATGAGGAGCGTGAAGCGAGTTGTTTATCGTAGTAGCTTTGAGAAACATGGGTTCTCGTCGCGGCGTGACACTTCGCTGGAAGGCACGACGCCTTGTCTCCAATGTTATTAAATATAACTTTCTAATTTAAAAATAATGACATCAAAAGCAATTGATAAAGTAACAAATGAAGACTGGAAAAAAACTCATACCAATAAAATAGAAAAAAATACTGGGGTGCATTGTTTTGAAAGAGCTGTCGGTGGCCTTGTAATAAGTGTCGGTCCGGAATGTGGCAGTAAATCATCTAGTGACACGGACACACTCAGCCACCAGCCAGGAAATTCTTACGGCATCAGAGACCGATACTGCTTCTACGGAATCAGCCGATCAAATATAACTTCAGAGACATTAAGTAAGATTTACACTCACTATTTTTGCCACGTTTTTTTTTTACTTTTTACCTTTCTATTACAAAATATAATAAGCAATTCTTTCTTTTTATATTAAAATTTTATAATTTTTGCGTTGAATTTAAAACATTTTGTATTCTTTATTCATATTATTTAAGCAGACTTTCTGCCATCTGTTAGGTATGTAATAGAGTACCAAAACTTCGCTGTCATAAGTATCTACAATTTTCTTCATTATGGTAATAGTTGGTTCATATAAAAAAACATCAATTTATTTATATATATTCGGACAAACTACTTAAGTTAATTAAATTAACTTACAATTAAATTAAAATAAACGATTTATACGAATGTCACAGTATAAATTTGTTACCAGAAATCAACTCCAAAGCCAGTTCTTTAACTACAAGAAATTAATAATTAGGAAGTACTATTTTCCTATTGCAGGAAAATAATTGTAAGGCCCATAAACATTGCTCAGTTTTGGATATATTACTAAGAGCAATACTCCATAAGGGGATACCTTGGGTTTCTCAGGTTTTCTTATTCTTATTTTTCTACGTAAGTATTAATGGAACTAAATATTATAATTATTTAATAAAACACATTTCACATGTACCTCTAAATTACAGATTCTTTTTCTTAGTGTTAGTCCCATGCAGTTTTTGGGTGCCCAAGACATTGCCACAGACGTATACCGGTTATGACGGCGTGGGTTAAGTCAAGAAGTACACCTCCAAGGCACCGCAATCTAGATTGGGAAATATGATTATGATAATGAGACATATTATTATTATTATTATTATTATTATTATTATTAATAATATATCAGAGACTGAACTTCTGATTCTACTTTATATAAAATACGAAACACAAAAATATGTTATCGAAATCGTGGCGAGACAATCATTCCCATAGACATATCTAAAAAGAACGGTCAAGATGTAGATCAATGAAGATCAATCATTTATGTGGCTTAAAAGGGGAAGCATGAAGGCAGAATCGGAAGCGGTTGTAAGCGGTTGAAATCAGGCTTCACAAGATCAGGGGCTGAGAATATGACATTGTGATAAAGCGGTTGTCAAAATTCCCCCAAGATGATAAATGTTGCATTTGACAAGAACAAGCAGAAACCATTGATCGTTTCAGCTTGTCCAGTTGTAGCAAAGACGGAATACTTCAAAAGACACGATGGGGAAGGTAGTTACGTCCACTGACAGATTGATGACGGTCTAGAAGTACTAAAAACATGCTCCAAGGAGAACGAACACTCACCGAAACTGGTGACATCTGTTGGACTTTGTACAAAACTGCACGACCAACAAATTCAAACGAATCGCACGATAGAAGCAAACAATCAGGATAGTGTTATCCAGAATTTTGAGGGCGAAAATGTGTATACTTGTAGATATTGCAGTTCCGTGTGATCAAAGCGCTGTAACCAAGGAGGCAAAAAACCGTCTTAAAGCGAGAGAGTTAATCAGGAGTTTGGAAATCGAGATCAGCCGAAATACAGGTCGTCAGGCAGCATACAAATACAGGTCGTCCCAATAGTTATCGGAGCTCTGGGGTTTGTTCTAATTGTCATATAACTCTCATATAATTCAAAAGACTGGGAAGTGCAAAAAATTGCTTTATTTGGAACAAGCCACATTTTGTGCCTGTGTCTCTACATAATATTATTACATTTTCATACCTGAATCACATTTGCACACTATGCTACTACGAGTTTTAAATAGCAAAGAGCGTGCAATTTTTATCGTACAGTTTACCAACAAGAAAATGCTGTTTCTTTGATAGCGAGGTCCAAAATTCAGATGTACCATTTTCTACATCAAAAAAGGTGGGAAGATTTCCATCACCGCATCGCGGCTTTAAATGGCTAGTCACGCCCCCGGGAGCACGTGAGCGCGCAGAAGCGGCCTCCGGCGCGGCGGGGACCGGAACACCGGAAACTCGCTTCCCCGGACGCCGCGCCGAGCAGCGCTCACGCTCTTGTCGCGGAAAGGAACCAGCAGCCGTCGCCGCCTCTCCGCAGTGGAAGGGCGGGGTGGAGAAAGGGCGAGATAGAGAAAGGGCGAGATAGAGAAAAGGCGGGGTAAAGAAAGGGCGGGGTGAAAAAAAGGCGGGGTAGAGAAAAGGCGGGGTAGAGAAAGAGCCTGAAGGATAATGAGTGGGATGGAGAAAGGGCGTCGTAGCGAAAGGGTTTGGAGGAGATTGGGCGGGGTGGCGAAAGGGCGGGGGTGGCGAAAGGGCGGGGTGGAGAAAGGACGGGATAGAGAAAGTACGGAATAGAGAAAGTACGGGATAGAGAAAGTACGGGATAGAGAAAGGGCGGGATAGAGAAAGGGCGGGATAGAGAAAGGGCGGGATAGAGAAAGGGCGGGATAGAGAAAGGCCGGGATAGAGAAAGGCCGGGATAGAGAAAGGCCGGGATAGAGAAAGGCCGGGATAGAGAAAGGGCGGGATAGAGAAAGGGCGGGATAGAGAAAGGGCGGGATAGAGAAAGGCCGGGATAGAGAAAGGCCGGGATAGAGAAAGGGCGGGATAGAGAAAGGGCGGGATAGAGAAAGGGCGGGATAGAGAAAGGGCGGGATAGAGAAAGGGTGGGATAGAGAAAGGGCGGGATAGAGAAAGGGTGGGATAGAGAAAGGGCGGGGTGGAGAAAGGGCGGGGTGGAGAAAGGGCGGGGTGGAGAAAGGGCGGGGTGGAGAAAGGGCGGGGTGGAGAAAGGGCGGGGTGGAGAAAGGGCGGGGTGGAGAAAGGGCGGGGTGGAGAAAGGGCGGGGTGGAGAAAGGGCCTGGAAGCGAATGGACGGGGTGGAGAAAGGACAGGGTGGGGGAGGCGGGGAGAGACGCGGGTGAAGGCAAAAAAAACGCGTCGTCTTCGTAATAAGATAAATAAAATCCCCCGACGGGAAATCGCGAAATGATGTTGCGCCGTCGGAGGCAACGGATAAGAAAACAGGTGAAAGCGAGTGACGGTTGAAAAGAATCGTGCAAAAATAGGAAGAGGAGATTACGGCGGCGGAGAAGTGTCGGCCTGGCATTTCGCGCGTGAAGGATGCGCGGGGGACGGGGCGCGGAGGCGAGATAGAGTGAGCGGAAACCGGAGTGTTGGCGGCTGACCGCTTCCGGGAAGGGCGGCAGAGGTCGAGTGAGGGGCGGAACGGCAAACGGAAGAGGATGGGGGAAGGGTCAGCGGACGCAAAGGCTGGTTAGGAGGGGAAGGGAGGTATGGGATGGCGGGGAGGGGAGGTATGGGATGGAGTTGGCGGACGGAAAGGCTGGTTACGAGTGGAGGGGGGCGGGAGGGATGGTGTGGGATCGGCGGACGGAAGGGTTGGTTTGAAGGGAAAGGGAAGGAGGGGCTAGGAGGGATGGGGTGGGGAGGGGTCGGAGGACGGAATGGTTGGTTAGGGGGAAGGGAGGGAGGGGGAGGGGAGGGAAAGGGGGTGGTGTGGGATAGGGTAGGCGGACGGAAAGGTTGGTTACGAGTGGAGGGTGGAGGCGGGAGACATGGAGTGTGATCGGCGGACGGAAGGGTTGGTCTGAAGGGGAAGGGAGGGAGGGGCGAGGAGGAATGGGGTGGGATGGGGTCGGCGAACGGAAGGGCTGGTGCTGCAGCAGGGCACGTCTCCCTGCGCTGTGCCGACGGGCCTCATTGAGCTGAGCGCGACGTGCTTCTCATGATTAACTAACCCCGATGCTGCGACCGCATGCGTTCTGCAACGCAGAGCTTTTTCAAGTGATCCCATTGGGAAGTTGTTTTTTAAGCCAATTGTACGGACAAGTCGAAGACTCGTAGCTAAATACTCTACAGAATACATCTTCTTTAGACTCGCTTTAATTCAATTATCAAAAACATTGTGTAAATAAAATCGAAACCAACAGTTACATCAATAATATAAGTTTTATCAAGAGAATAAATAATATTCCGCGCTCAATTTATCCCTTCAAGATCAATATAAAGTGTATCAGAATAAGTGTTACAAACTCGACTGATCTGAAGATGATTTCAATGATATTGTTTTGCCAATTGACATGTGGTTGTAAATTAGAAATAACGAAGTTATATGCTTTTATACACATGGCATTCGCTCCCGAATTTTAGGCGCGCTGTATGAGCAGAAGGTCTGCTGGTCACTTTCTGGCACAGACAAGTAGATTTCGTGTATTTGTGTAACATATGTGAATATAGGGTTGCCTAAAATGAGGAGCAAAGGATACGTGTATAAATGCATCTAACACTCTCTCCGCCAGCATAACAAAAAATACTAGACTTTCTTTTTGAGGGATAATTTTTTTTCGAAATACAAAACCAGAGAAAACATTTCAAACAACGATAGTACTATTAGGTTTTATGAATTATCACAATACTGTGAACATATTTATAAACAATTTACATCAAGGAAGTTGGGGGAAAATTAATAATTTTCATGTTTTAAATTAATTTCGTGTGTAGATATTCCAGAAAATATACATTATCAAGTAGCAAGCCACATGTTTTTATGGATATTTTTCCATAAACTTTTAAAGGTTCAAAACATTACACGTTTCATATAATAATGACGTTTCTGATACCATACATTCAGTACTTCCTGTATCGAAGAGAGAAAAGGTAGGTTTAACTACGTTACTCGACAAAGTTACTAAACATACTTTATGATAGCTTCATATCTTTAAAGGGAAATATAATTCTGAAAATATTATAAAATGCGCTGTAAAAACGCATGATTAGTAATGATCGAGACGTATCTAAAGTTATTTCATTTCAATGGGGCGATGAGATATTGTGCTTCTGCACCACTGATCGTCAATTTGCCAGCAAAATTACCTTCCAGCTTTGACCTTCCATCTCATTAACTTCGACTTACCATGAATACAGATCAGTAATCAAAATAGTTTTATACTCGTTTATATGCGAGATATTTAGGGCTCTTGTGGTCGCTTTTTAGGAAGTAAGCGGAATAACGTTCTCTAAATAACTAATTGTTTTTATGCTTTGAAAATTTCTCCCTTTTATAATTACATTTATCATGAAAAAACTTTGTAATATGTGTGTGTCAGAAGAATTGTAGTATGAGTATACTTATTGTACAGTATTGTAGTTTCACTTTAACGTATACACTTCAACATTTACGATTGGTAAAATACTGATAAATAATAAACTAATATTTTAAGGTGAAACTCGTAAATATCACTTTTCATTATCTTTCTAAAAGCATTCATATTTTGATCATATGTACCATTGACACATGAGAGAAGTTTTGATTGTTAGTGAAAATATGCAATTGACTCATTGATTCATATTAGAAAGAAGTCTACAACGTTTTGCAATTATGTGGCGAATGGGACATGAGTGTACAATCAATTACAAGAACGATTGCCCTGAGAAGGAAATGGAAGTAATTTCCTGTTGAATCCCGGCATGCATGGGGACTTCAAATGACGCAAACACTGCGAAACGACAGGTCGGGAATACGTATACTCTGGTAATACATAGATTTGTTTGCAAACAAGGATACTTTACGAATTACGGCTGTTAATATTTCTTAATAAACATGTTGGTAATGCAAAGGTCTGAAAATGTATCATTCTTTCTGTAGTCTACTAATAGTACTTATCATTAGGACAAGTGTGTAAATTGATTGTTTCGTTTTGAAGTCAATACACATAAATTATTTGTAGGATTTAGTATAAAATATAAGGTGTTCTGCATTTCATATTAGAATAATGGGACAACTTTTTATTTTCTTTACCAGGATTGAATCTGAAAACACTTTCTTCGGCGTTCATCGCTCATTCCACTGTTCTTGTGAAGACTCGTTACATCACTCTCAAGGATATTCAAATTAGGTTATCTTCAAACAAAGTAAGCATTTCTATGTAAATGTTGACAAAAAAGAGGTAAAATTCTTAATGCTTAGTCGAAGTGCTAGATGACGTTTTTTGGGGTTATTAATTTTTTAATATTTTCGATATGACGTTAACATTTTTTTAACGTTGTGTATTTGCACTGATGATTCCTTCAAGGATTACCTCAATGTTCATGTCATGGTACTATATATCCGAGATGAGATGTCATTAGTAAATATGATCATCAACCAATAGTCAATGGTGTTCATATTATCTCAATACTAGAGTGACTTCAGGAATATGTGAAGGACGAAGAGGGCGAAATACATACAGAAACTAGAACACAAACAATTCACGGTCGAACAATGAAGTTCATCATTACAAGTTACCAAAGCATCTAGAACAAGCTTAGGTTTTTTTAAACGAATATTCCCCCACGGCACAAGTGCGATCTCACTACTGTGAATTACCGCCATTGTAAGCACCATTATATCTGTGTACAAAGGCCAGAGAAATTACCCCCAAGACATTAATGCTTCCCCTTTGTGTACGTAGATAAGCACACCTCGCGGGGGTAAAAAGCAACGTGGCATGCGGCAGATCGATGGGAAAAGAATTACCAAAGAAAGCCCCCTCAGGTGCGTTTGTCGTTTGTTTGCCCGCGGCGCGACAGCTTAATTCACGGCCCGGCCGCGCGGCGGCGCGCGCGACGCATGGCGGCGGCCGTCCATTATTCACGTCGTTCCCAGTTTTCCACGTGACATAATCGACCGGAATCAATGGCCGGCGAAGCCTCATTCCGCGACGCAGTTGGAGCGCAATCGATCTCTCGCGCGCCGCGGGGGCGGCCGCGGTGTCGACGCCGCTGCTGCCCCGCTCGCCCGGCGATTGACAGGGAACAGCACCTGACAAGCCCGCCCCCCACACACACACTCACTCACAGTGGCACATCTATAAAATTCTAGGAAGCGCAGTTACGATTCTTTCTTCAAGCGGCTCACGCTGAAATGGTCCACCTCTTTGGATGGCTATTTCATTTGATTTCTTTTACATGTTGTACTGAAGTATTTTCTCGGAATTTCACCAATGCATCTTATTGAAAGCAGAGGCACACACTGAAATGGTCCACTTCTTTGAGGGCTATTAATTTCACTTTTATTTTTTTTAATTTTTTTTGTATATTGCACTGAAGTTCAGTTCATTAAACTGATGGATTATTTTCTTGGAATTTTACCAATGCATCATATTGAAAGCAGAAACGAACGTCACATACAATACGTAGAAAACTATTATTATCCACATCGTACAGTCACGTACGGAAAAATAAATTAAACATTTCCTCAATGATGTTTTAAAATAACGCAATATTTAGCCTAGTTATATGTATTTACGTATATATAAATTGTTATTTTCCATGGCATCAGATACTGTATGAAAATGTTACAAAAGTGTTATTATTTTTTATGATATGATCATTAACATAGTTGAATTTTAATATAAATAGATAATTTTGGGAATAGTATTGTTTTACATACCTTATTAATATAATTGCAAACAATTGGTAAGTTGAATGAATCCACTACAAAATACTTTACAATCAAATTTAAAAAAATAACTAAATAACAACTTCGTAAGACATAGATAAAATGCATGTGCGTTTATTTGTTATATATTACAAATTCAATATCTTTTAAAAATAAAAAAAATGCACCGAAACACATGATCGATCTATTTTTTTGAAAATGCATTTCACGATACTAACGCACGAATTACTGCCATAGATTTCTGTGTTAAAAGATATCAGCAATGTTCGAATGAACGATGGAGGGATCATTTTCTTGTTGACTAAGGTCTCACAATTTTGCCCTTTATTACTTTATTCATTACGGAATATCAAGCATATATGCATAAGTGCATAATCCTGTCACATCTTATTTGTATGCGGTGTTTCTTATTGACAAACTATGATTACGAAACAATTTTTAATCAAATTGCCAGCTACTTTTTCCACATCAAATTATATGTGATAATGTATGTTAAAAACGTGTTAAAGTTTCAAACACACGAACCTAACAACACTCGTCGCCTGGAGATTTTTGTTGAATATTTTACAACGCTACATACATTTTCAGCCAGGCACTGACTCAATTTCCTCCGGCACGGCCCAGACAAACGCTTCCGCCCCTGTCGGGTAATTACCTGGGGCGCGGCGAGCCCCTTTCGAAGACCGCATCCCCCCGCCCCGCCCCGCCCCGCGAGCCGCAGCGGGGGGCGGCGGGGGTGGCAACACAGGCGCGTAACGCGCTTTGTAAAACACGCGCCGAGCGGCCCCGAGCCGCCGGACGGGAAGCGGGCGGGCGCCGCGCCGGTCGCCCACTCGCCGCACCCGCTGGTGTTGCGGAAACACACAGCCTCTCGCCCCTGCGGCGGGCCGTGCCGTGCCGGGCCGAGCTGGGCACGGCGCGGCGCCCGAGCGAACGCGGTTGCCAGGATCAAAACATTAATCTAGCGGCCCTTCAAAAGAGCGCCCAGGCGGCTACGGTGCAGGGCGGAGGGGAGCGGAGTGGGGCGGAGCAGTGCGGAGAGGGGAAGAGCGGGGTGGAGCGAGGTGGATCATGATGGAATGGGTAGAAGCGGGGCCGGAAGGGGCAGGGCGGGCGAAGTTGGCGGGGCAGAACGGGACAAGGCGGAGAGGAGCGGGGGCGGAGCAGAAGGAGGAGGGGCGGGATGGAGCGGGGCAAAGGGGGGGTGCAGTGCGGAGTGGAGCGTGGCGGTGTGGGGCGGTGTGGGGCGGCGTGGGGCGATGCGGGGCGATGCGGGGCGGTGCGGAGCGGAATGGGTGGTGCGGAGCGGAGCGGGCCGGTGAGGAGCGGGGCGGAGTTGGGTGGGGCAGGTTCAGCGGGCGGGGCGGAGCGGGTGGGGCGGAGCGGGTGGGGCAGAACGGCGGGGGGCGGGGACGGGGCAAGGGGTCGAGACAGGGGCGGGGCGGCGCGCAGGGCTGGCCAGCTGCAGCACGCGCTCCACAAGTGGGTGTCGGCGCCGACCGTCCTTGGCCTGCGCGTGGCGCCCTCCGCGCCGCCCAGGAGTCCTCTCTCGGTCGCAAGGGTCGGACACGGAATGACGAGGCCGCAAATCGTGAGGCTCCAAACTAGCGTAGACGTTATATACAGATATATTGTTACACGTAATATAGAGTATTGTAATGCTGCAAATCGTTGACAAGCTTATATCCAAACGGAAATTCTTCGGTCAATCGGGCCGGTGCTTGAAACCTTGCTAATTTGAAAGGGATTTTTTTTTTTAAATTTTTCGGGTACTTTGCGAGAAGACCCTCCATATATTATACAATTTTTGGAATTTCAGAGATATTAATGAAAAACCGTCGTGCGTCACTTTTATATAGCGTTCTCTCCTCTACTGAAGAAACAATATTAAAAGGAAAAAATGGTGTCCTTTTAGAGACAATTTGGAAAATGTAGGTCTTGCAGGGCCTCGAGTTCGTCCAGATCGATCGAATAACATCAATTTTATATAAAATCGTGTAAACAGTTTAGGCGCTAGAGTTCATCATAGTCAGACACACAGACAGACGGAAGGCCCACATACAGACAGGTGGACAGACACACAGACGGTCAGGGGAAGACATGGACAGACAAACGCACGGCCAGCCAATGTTTCGGAATCAAATACTCACAAATCGTGATACGGTATGTGCTGTGGAAGCTGACTACAAAACGTGTTGGAGGAAATACTTTATTACGTATACGAACACAATTCATCCACTTTTACGAATTCAGGGCCCTGCAATGAGAATTTTTCAGATGAAAAATCATTATTTTCCGCAGCAGCACTGCAATTTATTCTTCTTTAACTTTAAATAAGCGTGTATTATGACGAGGTGATATCAGTATTTTAACCACTTCCCAAATGCAATGGAAGATACACCCCAGTCCTAATTTACACGATCAGACCAACCATTACAAATCAATTATGTCAATGGCATTGCTCATGAAAAAATCACGGAGTTTTTCACCGCGGCGGGCCCACAAGCGGGGGCACCCCTGGGAGACCCGGGGACGCTGACCGCCACAAAGGGGGGCAGCGCCGGCAATCGGGGGCCCGTCGAGGGGGTATTGATTTTAATGACAGCCAAACTCAGCCTCACGTGGCCAGGTGGGCGTCGATGTAGGTTCGGCTGCGGTGGCAGGGCCTCGCGCAGCCCTGCTCTCAAACAACTGTTGGAGGCACTCGCCAAACAAAATGCTCAGGACATCAATTGATCTCACCGCAGTGTGCCTGACCGGGAAATCATAGGATTTGAGTCTCCAAGGTGGAAAGGTTTTCGACATTATTTATAGAGTAAGGTTGAATTTATCAGTTGTCTGGAGAAGATGTCTAACGGGCGGCTGCTCTACTCGGTAGTTTTCCGTGGTTTCTCCTTTAACCAGGCGAATACCGAAGCAATATCCTAACAAAGGGGGCATGGACTACGCGCATTCATCGAACACCAAAGAACACTTCAATTATTAACTTGATTCATTTTCAATATCATTAGTCCTTGTGAATACATTTTTGCTGTTAATATAACTGGAAGGGTAGTAGTTTATTTTTTTTATCGTAAGTTCGTAATGCGATGTATTTTTCTAACAATGAATTTCAATTTTATTCTAGTCAATTTAACACCACAACAAACATATTCAGATTGAAATGGATTTACATGCAGTAAAATAATTTTGGGTCATTTCACCTATCTGATTACACATTTAGTTCGATTTTTTTCTATAAAACTATTGAACTCTTTATTTTCTCTTTAATTTCCCCTGCCGAAGATTTCGAAGACTGCGTTATAGGTAGCCAAGTATTATATTAAAATGATTGTATTATTATATTTATGAACCATTGGAAACTAACGAACCAAAACTTACGTGAAACTAAGCCTGATAAAATACTTTTATAATGTGGTAAAACCACGAAAATATTAGATTTCAAATTCAAGTTTTATTTCAACACTGTGGTACTACTTTATTACATGTAGGATAGTTGGTAATAAATAAGTATATATGTCGTAATCACAGATATAGTTTGCATGCATCTGTTACAACAGCAAGTCAAAACTGTTCACGCAGAAGAGTGTATGTTCTTACGAGAAATAAAATAATTGCCTCTAAAGTGCTATTTTTATTGATCCTTTTTCATACAGAACAGAAAAATTCAAATAAATTTCAAATGTTAGATAATCCTTTTTGGGCGTCTGGAACATGGATTAAGAATGTTTAAACGAAATCGGCCGCGGAAGTACTTATATTTGGGAGAGTATTCTTCGTTTCCGCACGATATGCTGCAGACTCACTCAATCACTTCTAAATGAGACATGAAAGAATTTGTGAAGTTGCAGGCAGCTCCGAAACGAGCACACGAAAGTGCTATTGGCAACTGGAGGATAAAAAGGGCCCCCTAGTGCCCCGGCAGGAGCAGCCTTCGGAGTAAAGCGTTCCGACGAAACGCGGCATGAAATGAGAACGGCCGCATAAAGGATGCGAGAGCTGAAGCGAGATGGGGCTATATGGGGCAGGACGATGCCGGGTGGGGTGAGGCGTGGCGGAGGAGAGACGATGGAGCGTTGTTGGACGGAGTGAGCCGGGGTGGATGGAGGTGAAGTGGGAGGTGGCGTAGGATTGAGCTGGGTCGAAAGGGGAAGGGCGGAGGGAAGATGATGGGGCGTTGTCAAATGGGATGAGGCGGAATGGTGGGAGGTGGGCGGAAAGGGGAAGGGCGGAGCGGGGGTGACGTGTGGCGGAGTGGACACGATGGAGCGTTGTTGGACAGGGTGAGGGAGGGGCGTGATCAGAAAACGGGGTGGGGCAGGATGAGTCGGGGGCCATAAAGGGGTGGGATGGAGCAAGATGAGGCGAGAAGATAAGAGTGATGATGTGTAGCGGGTCGTGGCGGGAAGGGTGGAGAGAGGAGGGACTCGAGGAGAGAAGAGGAAGAGGGAGGGGAGAAGAGGAGAGGGAGGGGAGAAGAGGAGAGGAGAGGGAGGGGAGGAGAGGAGAGGGAGGGGAGGAGAGGAGAGGGAGGGGAGGGGAGGAGAGGGAGGGAGGGGTGGAGAGGAGAGGAGAGGGAGGAGAGGAGAGGGGACTAGAGGGGATGAGAGGAGAGGACAGGGAGGGGAGGAGAGGGGAGGGGAGGGGAGGGGAGGAGAGGGAGGGGAGGAGAGGGAGGGGAGGAAAGGGAGGGGATGAGAGGAGAGGGAGGAGAGGAGAGGGAGGGGAGGAGAGGGAGGGGAGGAGAGGAGAGGGAGGAGAGGAGAGGGAGGGGAGGAGAGGAGAGGGAGGAGAGGAGAGGAGAGGGAGGAGAGGAGAGGGAGGAGAGGAGAGGGAGGAGAGGAGAGGGAGGGGAGGAGAGGGAGGGGAGGAGAGGAGAGGGCGGAGATGAGAGGAGAGGGAGGGGAGGAGAGGAGAGGGAGGAGAGGAGAGGAGAGGAGAGGGAGGAGAGGAGAGGGAGGAGAGGAGAGGGAGGGGAGGAGAGGAAAGGGAGGGGAGGAGAGGAGAGGGAGGAGAGGAGAGGGAGGGGAGGAGAGGAGAGGGAGGAGAGGAGAGGGAGGGGAGGGGAGGAGAGGAGAGGGAGGAGAGGGAGGGGAGGAGAGGAGAGGAGAGGGAGGAGAGGAGAGGGAGGGGAGGGGAGGAGAGGGAGGAGAAGAGAGGGAGGAGAGGAGAGGGAGGGGAGGGGAGGAGAGAAGAGGGAGGGGAGGGGAGGAGAGAAGAGGGAGGGGAGGGGAGGAAAGGGAGGAGAGGAAAGGGAGGAGAGGAAAGGGAGGAGAGGAAAGGGAGGAGAGGAAAGGGAGGAGAGGAAAGGGAGGAGAGGAAAGGGGAGGAGAGGAAAGGGAGGGAGAAGGGAAGGGAGGAGAGGAGAGGGAGGGGAGGAGAGGGAGTGGAGGAGAGGGAGGAGAGGAAAGGGAGTAGAGGAGAAGGAGGAGGGGAGAGGAAGGGAGGAGAGGGAGGGGATGATAGGGAAAAGAGGAGAGGGGAGGGGAGGAGAGGGAGGGGAGGAGCGGGAGGGGAGGAGAGGGAGGGGAGGAGCGGGAGGGGAGGAGTGGAGGGGAGGAGAGAGGGAGGAGAGGGAGAGAGAGAGGAGGTGAGGGGGGGTGGGGGAAAGAGGGGAGGGAAGGAGAGCCGGGTGAGGGAAGGAGAGCCGGGTGGAGAGAGGGTATGGGAGGTGGAGAGAGGTAGGGGTGATGGGAGGAGAGAGGGAATGGAGAAGGGGGCGGTGTTGAGTGGGCGGATGCGTAGTGAGGCAGCGCTCTCCTGCAACGGACAGGACTCGCCTCGTCAGCGTCACGGTAGATGGGTTATAACAATGATGGGTTAAAAACGTCCTTTTTATCACTACTTCATGCAATAAAACTAAATTAAACATAATGAGATGGTACGATCATTAAATCGTCTTGGTTCAGTCAAATAATATACCGAGAAAGCTGTAAAATTCTACATTCGCTTATGAGCGAGAGTATTGATTTCGCAATTACCTAACCATAATAAATATTTATCAAGAACACTTTGCTTTAAAAACTAATAACATATAAACATATTTATTTATATTTAATATCGCACGTTAGAAGAAATACACAACATTTTTACGATAGCTGAGAAAATGTATGTGTTCAATATTTTACCGAGATGTGCAGTACAAAGAAGACCATTAACTAGAAAGTAAAGATGTTTTATAAAATAATAGTACTTACTTGATATTGTAACAGGAATACTTTTAGTGTCATACTCCATACGATACTAAACCTTTTGGTTTTCATTTCTTTCGAGTTTTTGCACATACCGAAAGATTTTTTATATTATATATAAACATTATATATTACATATTTATGCCGGAGGGATGTTTCTTTTAACAGACTATGTTTTATTTCTTTTAATTAAGTATACGTCTACACACAATTCTTATGTATTTTAAGATTTACAAATTTAATTATTTCATCCCTATGATATTATCTCGATATTTAACGGAAACGTCAATTTCTAATAATGGCAAGTGTTTGGTTTGTAAAACAAGCAAATGACCACCGGGTAATCAGTCGAAAGCTATGAACTTCTAGTGATTTAATATTGAGCGTAGTTTTTTAGCTCAACCCAGTTGTTGCCGCGGCCACTAGGATCTGAATGTATCAATGGTCAGGTATAAGCTGTTCAGAGAGTTTCGTACCCACTAATCACGAGATAGTAGCACAAAAACTAGTCTTCATTGTTGAGAAGATTTTGAAAATGTCTTCGATATGTACAGTACCCCCTAAGATGAAAAGATCCGTTTGAAATTCGCACTGGCTCTAGATCCCCAAGATTGATCGTAAATTATCCATTTTGGGGGAAATTTGCACGCTTTAGGCACTAGTGATATTCTCAGACTCACGGACAGATGGATTGGAGCACAGACTGAGAGCAGTAAAACCGGACAGACAGACGCGAAAATGTATATCTGCATCAAACACTTCAGTCTTAGATCCTTCAGATCTAAGGTACATATTATTCTTTACTATTTAACGTACATATGAAAATGTATGAGAACGTAAAATAAACTTATATTGGCAAATCCCCCCCCCCCAATATGGCTACCTAAGGAATGAAGAGCATTTGGCTTATTTGCATACACTAACACAACCTCTCTTTTTAGTGTGTTCGCGGTGATCATGACAAGTATTCGTGGACAAACATCACAGGATATTGACGTGGAAATGCACGATCAAATGTCAGAACATTTTATAAATGTTATACTATTAGTTTTAAACCAGTGAAGATTCAGAACGGAACAGTTTGATAAACTAGATATTCTTCTATTCCTTTGAGTCTGGACTAGATTTTCGCTTGTTCCTCACCCTCTTTTGGGATATTATCTATGAGCGCCTTCAAGACCTCTCGCTGTTCCACTGGGCAAGATCCCCTTTGCGCTCTCCCAACATCATCCAGGCATATCTCGGACATGAATTATTATTTACTTCCCCCTTGGCCCTACATCGGTGCTTGTATCATAGTTTTTGGTGTGTGTATCCCGATCCTTAATAATACTCACAGATCGCACACACAGTTTCCTCTCAGACCAAGAGATTAAGGAAGGATTAGGCCACAAGGAATGCCTCCTACCACGTACAACTTAACATACAAAGACATGCCTCGCAAGAGTTTCGCAGCAGTAGTCTGCGTGTGCATGTGCTTTGATTCACCTGCCTCAACTCCTCTCACGAGGCAAATTCACTTGACCGTACTCTACAAAAAATATTGTAGATTATAATAATTATAACATGTATCAGTTAACACAATCGTTTAGTTTCCTTTCTTGTAATATTTATATTGATAAAATAGTGTTTTATCAAAAACATTTTTCATATTTTCTGAACAGGAAATTGCTGGAAAACTACTTAGTGTACGATCTATGCTAGCAGTGACGAACCGTCGAGTCTCTGTCGTTGTGGCTGTTTCGGCCAACACATTGTGGTTGGAGAGCAGAACTGCTGCCAAAGTGGTATAGCTCTGAGGAAGGCTCTCGGTATAGCTCATGCAAACTCCAGCGGCGTAAGGCTACGTAATCAAAATTATTTAAATTTTCAAAAAAAAGTACTGGACATGAATTAAATATTTAATTGAGAAGAAAAATGCATTTGAAGAAAATATTTTTTCAATAATTTACTTGTATGAGGGAGAAAACTAATTTGCAATATTCGGAAATTCAGGTTGGAACGTCGAAAATTGTCTTCTTTATAAGTGAATTTCACTTTATGTGTACAATAAATTGAAAAAAATTAGGGGTGCTACAGAATGGGGTGCTACAGTTGCTTTCCTACCATCTTGAGTAAGTACTATCTTCTTGAGTTTTTGCTATAATTTCGTATTTGCCCCATTCTCTTGCTGGTATCGGCGATTAGTATCGGCAATTGCAGTATCCTCTCGCGGCACCTGCCTCACATTTGCAGTTCATGAGGATATTCCCAGGATATTGCAGTTCATGAGGACGTAAATGTACAGCTTGTCCTCCCCTCTTAAAATGTTTCTACTCTAAATGTATGTAAATTCAGTGGCTAGGCGGAAGAGCAGGCCCTATGGCCTGAGCCTCGCCATTAATAAAGACATTATTATTATTATTATTATTATTATTATTATTATTATTATTATTATTATTATTATTATTATTATTCCCAGTGAAGAGCAACTTCGTGCTCCTCGAACATCGCAAGGTCTAGAGTTTATAACTTCACATACGTTTTTGCCCATGAAATCCTATGGCATCACCTCGATGTTTGAGCCATAGTTCAAGAGCAGGGACTCAATTCTACATTTATACATACATATTGCTCATAGAGGTTTCTGTCAGACCATGAAATTATGGACGTATTTAACTACAGTTCGTACAGAATCTAGAAATGCTTTCCAAGGCCCGAACACAACATAAAAAATGTATGTCTTGCGAGGGGTTGAATCTGCAATCTTATTGTCCATGTACTTGGGTGACTCATTAAACCGACCCACTTGATCGTCCTGTTTGTAAACGTCATACGAATTTGTAATAGTTATAATACGATAAAACTATTCAAGTAACCAAGATTGACCATTTTATGCATACGCGACTTGTAATGTTCTTTGTTTTATTTAATATAAGTATTTTAAATACTTTGAGAAAATTCGTTTACATATCGACGACGCAAAACAGTTGCTTTAACATTGAAATCTTTCAACATCGCCCTCAGTACTGAATAATTTTCTCAATACTAAATTTACAAAAATTTTGTGAAACAATATTTATAACACGTATCAGTTACCACAATGGTTTAGGTCACTTTCATGTACTAATAGTATTGAGGAAACGGTGTTTTAGCAACAGAAACAGTTCCATATTTTTCAAATTTTCTCAATTGGTCTGAACTCCTAATGGTAGAATTGAAATATGTCAATAAGATATCACAGAAAAGAATAAAAGAAGAATAAAGACTGTTCTAGTTTGGAGCGATGATTAAATCATCCTGAGTTATTATTGAGGTTATACGACTTCCGAAGATACAACGCAAAGTCCGCACAATTACTTGTAGAATTGGGAACGGTTGTAACATCTTTTTTGTCACCATTTGGGACCTGACGCTGGTTTTCTGCACTGAGATTGTTGATAAATGATACACCCTGAATATTTACATTATGAGTTTCAAAAACAGAATCGAAAACGGCGAACCTAAAGACAATGCATTGTTCTTTTGCTCGCTCCTTTTAGAGGTATACGAGTACGCACCGAACCAACAGACATCAGATGGGAAGAGATATTTCCCCTTTAAAGGCCGCATACGAATATAGAAGCGTTAAATAATCAGTTTTGCCGATCTGGATGTCAGAGGGGGCTAAGAGTGTGTACCGGCTCAACGCTTCGATCCAAACGGTCGCGGGCTCGAATCCTTGGGCAATATGCGTCCCATCAGGACGTAATAAGTAACCGACTGTCGGGTGGAAAAAGCCATAAAAAATACAGTTTCAAGAATACGTAACGCACAAAGACTACATGCATAGCAAATTGCATAACTTATTCAATACGAAGTACGAAAATTCTATTTACTCGTTTCTTAACTTTTATTTTCATACATTGTTATCACTCATAATTTGTACTATACTATAGTGAATAATAGACAAATACATTTCTACCACTATACATTACTTTCATCTTTATCTCAATACACCTTTCGATAAGCAGCCCGAAGTATTGGCTGCAATAGGTCGATGCACGAAAAAATATAATTTGGAGAACAAAGCTTATATATTTTGTTCTGTAACATTTCTTTAAGAATAATATTATGTTCCTAAAGCCAAGCAGGTGATAAGAGACATTATATATATATATATATATATATATATATATATATATATATATAAAAGACATACTTAAAATAATCTTGAAAACACTTAAAATATACTATGTGTAAGTGATGTAAGTACCTAATTAAGGTTTTCTAGAAAAAGGTTTTACATCTCAACAATATTATTTGTCGAATATTATTGTCCAGATGCACAGTCAAAGTTATATACAAATATAGATCAGAGCAAATAACAAATAACAACGAAAAGACAACAACAATAAACATATCACTTCATGTCTCCAGTACCGTACGTTTCCACAGCGTTTTCGTGTGCTACGTGGTCCCCATATGACAGGAAGATCAAACAGGAGATAGCAGAGTGGATAAAACGCGAGGCAGCTGGGTGGCTGAAGCCGCTGGTTGGACAGGAGGCCCATGGCGTATGCGTAGAGGGTGTGCACGGGGGCGCGCGGCGAGCGGCGAGCGGGCGCTTGAAATGAAGCCGATACTTCAGCCGGGCGGCGGGGAGTGTCATTCGTCAAGATGTCACCGGTGCGTCCGCCCTTGGCCGCGCCCCGGCCACGCCTCCCTGCCTCCTCCCGTTACCGTCCGCCGCCGCCCCCCTCCTCGTCACTCACGGCCGGCGTGGCGCCGTGGCGTAAACACGAAAACACGTAAACACGCATGGACCTCCCCAAGCGAGCACGGCGAACGGCGTGGCGGGGTGGAGCGGCCTGTGACGGGTTGGAGGGGGGTGAAGAGGAGTGGTGCGGGCTGGAGCAGAGTCGAATAGTATAGAGGGGGTGGAGCGGGTTTGGAGGGGGTTGGAGAGGGTTGGAGAGGGGTGGAGAGGGGTGGAGAGTGGTGGAAGCAAGGACGAAACGGGTGGAGATTGGTCGACGGGGGGAACGGAATGGAGTGGGGTTGGTGTGTGAATGACGTTGCGTAGGATCGGTTTGGAGCGGGGTGGAGCGGGATTGAGCGGGAGCGGGATTGAGCGGGAGTGAGTGTGTTTGAGTGGGGTGGAGCGTGGTTCAGCTGAATGGAGCGGGGAGGAGGGGGGCGGGGGGAGTGGAGTCGGCGAGGTGGAACGGGATGGAATGGGGAGAATGGGGAGGGGTGGTATAGAGTGGGATGAAGCTGGGTGGAGCTGGGTGGAGCTGGGTGGAGCTGGATGGAGCTGGGTGGAGCTGGGCGAAGATGGTGGAGATGGAAGGAGCTGGGTGGAGATGGGTGAAGCGAGGTCGAGAGGGGTGGAGAGGAGTGAAGCGGGAAAGAGCGAGCTGTCGTGTCTGGCCGCTTTGCGGCCAAAAGTGTAGCGAAACGGGTTGAGACAGCCTGTCGTCAACAACCAATACGGATACAAGTATTGATTCTGAAAACGGTAGATTGTTAAGGAGGAGGGGTAAGCTGGATTAGATGCTTCAGTTAATAAGAAAGTTACCGACATGCCAGACTCAGAGAAAAGTATGCCCTATTTTAGCCAACATTTGAAATAGACATAGCTTACTGATTAGTATAAATGAATTGGGCCAAAATAATTCAATCACTGCTATTAAAAACAACTATCTAAACTGAACATTTTTCATGCAGCAATAAAAATATTGACCTTCGCAGATATCATCTGACAGTGCTAGGCCTGCAGACACGCGCACATGCCCATAAATCATCTTTCGTCCAAAGAAAACGGAGGGCTTTTTACAGGGCTCTGTCCTTGGCTTAAAACGATCTCAGATAAGAATTCGCGAAGAGCGCTGACGCATCGATTAAAAATGAAATATAACGTAAGCACTCCTTTCTTACACACTTGTAAAGACAAGAAACGTGAAAGAAAACGGAACCTAAAGTTATAACGTTAAAAAACATTACATGCGATGCAAACATTTCCATTTCTATTGAAAGAAGGCGAAAGATGCATTGGATCAATCAATTTAATGAATTTGCAAATATTTTGTACTGATTTCAATTGTGCTTTTCACAGATCCACGAGTGTTTTATAAATTTATTAATTTTAATTTCCCCTTCCACTTTTAAATGCGGTTTTCAAATAAAAAACTTAACAAAATAAGATTTTAAATGACCACATTTCAATGTAAGTCATTGAATACTGTCTAGCACTAATATGTACAAATATTTAAGTATAACAAACATGTATTGGTAATCAGTCAATGTCATATTTAACACTTTATAATTAAGATAATAATGACGATGATAGTGCTACATTGTAACTTGTTTGTCATAAGTAATTGAGTTAATGATGATTTTTAAAAAAATGTTTAGGTGAGATTGAGGTTAAATGGTTTCCAGATTTAAGTGGTCACCCCAAATTACTTCCAAAACGGCATTCATGTGAAATTGAAATATATTACGTATGCGTGATTAGAAGAATGCGTTGGATTCATTTATCGAAACACTTATTTCATCTACAACGGCAAACGCGTTTGCAGATATGAAAGTGAAAATTATCTCTCCTTTAAAGCATGTTACATTCTTAATATTTTTGTGCCATTCGAAAATTCAAGAAATGAATGAATTTTTAAGGGTTTTAACATTAACATCATACAAATAACTCACTGTCGTAAACATTTTCAATTCTATGAAAAAATCGAATAATGCTCATTTTGGGCAAAGCGGATCGTAAAGTAAACGACATAAAAACCGTCATTCAGAATTCTTTCTTTATCCCCTTCAGTTTGGATATTTGATACCTTAAATACTGGGGAGTTATAACATTGTATGAGAATACTTACATACATACCTCACTCATTTTCTTCACATTTTAAATACTACAGTAATGATAATTCCGCAAGTTGTAATATTAATAACTGTAAGCCAAAATAAGTATTGTCATACATAGTTACATTCTTAATTATTCGGAAGGATGTAGTTCTTTATCAATGGGCAATCTCTTCAATGAATTAACAGAAATAATTATCAACGCCTTTAGGCCACCAACTGAAAACATAAATAATAACTTTTCTTGAAGTATATGTTTGCATCCGTTATCCTTCGCAAAGTTGAGTTGAGTTGAGTTAAGTTGAGTTAAGTTGATGACGGAAGGCGGTCAGCAAAATTCTTAATTTACCTTCGCCATTAAGAGTCGCTTTTTGTTCCGCTAATTGTATTAAGTCGATATGACAGAGCAGGTTTAGAAAAAAGTGTGTTCAAAAGCCACCTCTATTTTAACGTCCGCTGCTATGGCCGCAGACTAAATCTCTTGTTTAAATGACAGATATTTTTTTTAACATCTGCTTTATTTGCAATTTGTTCTACACGAACATTCGGCAAATACAATTGTACATATATTATTGACATGTAAAGAAACCATACAATTCTGGTTCTT
Organism: Gryllus longicercus; assembly: GCA_038098605.1. Taxonomy (NCBI): domain Eukaryota; kingdom Metazoa; phylum Arthropoda; class Insecta; order Orthoptera; family Gryllidae; genus Gryllus; species Gryllus longicercus. The sequence continues at coordinate 1,279,303 of JAZDUA010000166.1, read as the reverse complement.
TCTAAAAATGGTTTTAAACTGATTGTCCAGTTCAGAGAGAGAAAAAAAAGACAAACAAACAAAAGCAACAGTAAACAATATCACATTGAAATAACAAAAAACACAATAACAAACAAACATACAATAGTGCAAGCATTGTGACAAAAAAAATATATCTACAGTAACAATTATTTTAAAAGAAAAATATTATTTATATCTGTGGTCCAGATCAAGAGGATGTACTCTTTTCAATCTTCTTGTCGTTGTGCTGTTATCTAACATGTTTATGGCCAGATGATTAATATGATTTTCGAGTCTGTGTTGGTATTTGTGAGATTTGAGAGTGATTTCCTCTTTAACAGTGGTGATATTGAGATCTGTATGTAGAGTGGCGTTTGATACAAACCAGGGAGCATTGCTTAATAGTCTGAGACATTTGGATTGAAATCTTTGAATTATTTCTATATTTGAATGTGATGCTGTTCCCCAGAGTTCAATTCCATAAGACCAGATAGGTTTGAGTATTGTTTTGTAAAGTAAAATTTTGTTTCCTAGACTTAAACTAGATTTTCTTCCTATTAACCATATCATTTGTCTACTTTTCAGTTCTGCTTCCTTTCTTTTGATCGAAATATGTTTCTTCCAGGTTAGCTTTTTGTCTAGATGTAGTCCGAGATATTTGACGGTGTCTACGTTTTCAATTAGTTTTCCGTTTATTTCTATTCTTGTATTTCTTGTTCGTCTGAGGGTAAATGTTATACATTTGGACTTTGTTTCATTCATTCTTATTCTCCAGAGTTTACACCATTTGTTTATAAGCTCGAGGTGCTCTTTCAATGTTCTTGTTGCCGTTTCTTGGTTTTCGTGCGAAGCTAGCAGGGCTGTGTCATCTGCATATGTTGCAGTGGTGACGTCTGGGGACTGAGGTAAGTCAGCGGTGTACAGCGTGTACAACACTGGTCCAAGGATGCTCCCCTGAGGCACTCCTGATAATACTGGATGAAACGGTGTTATTTCATCTCCGAATTTTATTTGAAAAAATCGATCTGAAATAAAGGATCGAAGTATATTATAGTATGGATGCGGCAGACATTTCTTGATTTTATATAGCAAGCCTTGATGCCACACTTTGTCGAACGCTTGCGCGATATCTAGAAACAGGGCGGAACAATACATTTTATTTTCTAGAGCTCCGTTGATGGTGTCGACTACTCTATGAATTTGTTCTATTGTAGAATGACGATTTCTAAAACCGAACTGATGGTCTGGAATTGTGTCATTTTCTTTAAGTAATGGATATATGCGAAATAGTAATAGTTTTTCGAATACCTTAGACAAAGAAGGTAATAAACTTATTGGTCTGTACGAGGAAACATCTTGTAGCGGTTTTCCTGGTTTTGCGATTACAATTACAATGTGTTTGTGCCAGTTTCCACTGCGAAGGATAGTGTCCGATGCGTATTATTCCATTGAAAATGGATGTTACAAGGGCAATGAGTTTCTTAGGCAGTTTTTTAAGCATTTCCCCTGTAATACGATCATGTCCAGGAGCCTTATGATTTGGTAGTAGTTTCAGCCCTGCTGTGACTTCTTTTGTTGAGAAGAATTTAATTGGTGGCGACATTTGATGAGGACATTCCAAGAATTCTATGATTTCTTTTTCTTCTGTGAGTAGTGCTGAGGGGTGTGGTTGAAATGTTTTTGCAAAATATTTTGCAAATTCTTCTGCCTTATCGTTTTCCGTTCTAGCCCAGCTTCCATCGGTTTTACGAAGAGGGGGGACATGTTTTGTGGGCCTTTTTAATTTTTTAGTAATTTTCCATAAGGAGTAATCTGTAGCTTTTGAGGGTGACAACTTTTCTATTCTTTCCTTCATTTCCTCCGAATGAATTTCTTGTAATTTTCTTGATAAGAGGCGGGAAGTTCTGTTGAGTATTCGTTTGTCGTCCGGGTGATGAGTGCGTTGCCAGGTCATCTTCATCTGTCTTTTCTCTTTAATCATTTTTAGTATTTCTGATGGGTATTTATTTTTTTCAAACACTATCATTTCTGGAGTTGCATATACGGCTGCCTGTTGAATGTGTTGTATTAAGTATTCAACAGCATCGTCGATATCTTCTGGACATTTTAGACGGACCTTGGCAGTGGTGTTATGGTAAAGCCAGTTGCTGTATTCTTCCCAGTTCGTTTTTCTGTTTGTAAGGTATACGCTTTCTTTCTTTTTGATTTCAGAAGAACTGATTGTCAGTATTTCTGGAGAATGATCAGATGAAAGATCAAAAGACGGTTCTATTGTGTGATAGGTCTGTGCCATTCCCTTTGTGACGAAGAAATCCAAGACATCAGGTACCTTGTTACCATCCGTTGGCCAGTATGTGGGATTTCCTGATGAAATTGTTTGGAGTTTTAGTCTAGAGATGGCTCCTTCTAAAGCGCGACCTCTTGTAGTTACCAGTCTTGATCCCCATAGTTGATTTTTAGCATTGTAGTCTCCTCCAGCAATGAACCTTGTGCCGAGCGTTCTAAAAAACTTGATATACTGATCGGTGGTTATCTTGTGTTTTGGAGGGGAGTATATAGCTGAAATAACGAGCGGACCGAACTTATCGTATACTTGTATAGCGGTTGCTTGCAGATAGTCTTTAGCATTATCTTTGTACATATTGTGTCTGATTCTTGTTTTAATTATTACTGCTGTGCCTCCATGAGCTGTCCCATCTGGATGATTTGTGCAATATACTTCGTAGTCAGATATACGTAGATAGCTTCTTTCGGTAAAGTGTGTTTCAGACACTAGGAGTATGTCAATATTTTCTTGATGTAGAAACACTTCTAACTCTCTTCGATGTTGAAGTATTCCGTTGGCATTCCAGGAGACAATTCCCAGTGAATTACTCATAGTTTCTTCATTATTGCAGTCATGATATTAATTAGGCTGGAGATTTGTTCAGCTTGCTTTGCTAAGATGGACTCGAATTTTTTAAATGATTCTTGCATTATGGAAATCAGATTATTTTCATACGACACATTTTGATTATTGATTTGCGAATGTTGGGCCATTTGTGCATATGTGAACTGTCTACCTGTTCCTATGGTTTGATTACTAGTTAGTGAACTTGAATTGTTGCCTTCAGTTATATTATATGTTGCGTAGCATTTCTACGGTGTTGACTTTGATTAGGATACTTGCTGTTACGAATTTTTTGATAGACTTCGCAGCCTTTATAATTTGCTGGATGGTCACGGCTACATAGAGCACATGTAGCTGGTGTGTCTCTCGTTTTAGTACAGGTTCGACTATCGTGATTCTTTCCACATTTGACGCAGCTATACGTCAAACTGAAAACCGTCTACCGAAAACTGTGCTCGTAGGACTGACATCGCTTGCATTGTACTATTTCTCGTTTTTTACGCGGTGGTTCAAAACTTATTTTTGCATGTAGTAAGTATTCGATGTCATATATTTTTTTGTTGTTACTTTGAGGTTCTAAGTCCACAAAAACAATGGTAGAGGTGCTTTTGTTAAACGATGCTTGATATTATGAATTTGTCTTACTTTGTGGCCTTGTGCTTCTATAGCTTCTTTAAGTTCCGTTATGTCTGCTGTTGGGTGCATATTTTTTAATACTACCCGAAAGGCTCTTTCTTGATTTAACTGAAATGTATAATGAGCAATATTTTTTAGATTCAGATGTTTAACAAGCTTTCGATAAACCTCCGGTGTTTGAGGTACGATTTTCACATTGTTCATAGTAATTTTGGCTTCATCTTGGTAGGTTTTGACAAGTTTATATGAGAAGTCTTCATCTTTAATGACTTCTTTAATAGATCTGATCATATCAGATATTACTCTGACGCCTGGAATGAAAATAGGCGGTGTACGATATTTGTCTTGTTCTTGTATGCTGCCTTTGGTTGTTGTATCATTGATTTTCTCAGAATTCGAGGTTTCTTCCAAATTTTCATCACAAGAGAGATGTTCATACCTGTTTTTTGATGATACGGGGTCGTGTTCACTGTTAGTCTTCTTAGAGGGTTGTGTAGAGTTGTCATCATTGCGTCTTTTTTGTCGACGCAGCGGGATTGTTTGCCATGAGCTGCACAAGGTTGAGGCCGTTTCCTGCGTTGTAGATGCTTGGCCGTTAGTTGCTGTAGCTTCTAGGACGGTGGCTGGGATTTCTTTTTCACGCACATATTGCTGTATTTGAAATTGTAACTGTTGGTGCTGTTGCACTGATTGTTGTAAGTGTTGTTTTAGCTGTTGATGTTCATGCAATAAAAATTGGTGCTGTTGCTGAAGGTTCAGTGTTATTTCACTGTGTTCTACAGTCGATCCGTTCGTACTATTGTTGACGAAAGCTTCACTGTTTTCTTGGTTATTTAGTATTTCTGTTGTCTGTGTGATTAGTCCCCCGAAGGGGACGTGGTCAGTTAACATAATTCACTTCACTATATATGGGCGGTATTGATTTTCAATAGTTCTTGATGCACCACTGTTCACACGAGAACGAAGTCACCTTTGTACACAAATACGAGCGGTCACCACTGTATCACTAGTAAATTTGAACGGTGAGTTGAAAACGTTCCTAATTCACCACTGTTCACAAATAAATGCACTTCTTTCTGACCCCGGACCGGCACTAGTAGCGGCCGGGGCAGTCGGACTTGCGATAAGCGCTAGCCTTCGGCTAACTGGCGGAGCTGCGGAGCACGTCTGCTCGTGACCGCTGCTGAGCGAGAACTATCTAGAATGTTCAAATGACAGATATGATGAAAAACACTTTTTTAGTCCCAAGAGACTCTCAACATGGGTTTTATCACAGAACTCTTGACCTGTAAATTTTGAAGAGAACGTGATATTTCTCCTCTTCACCACGTAAAGCCCCGGAGGAGAGAAAACTACGTTAAACCCATATTAGTGACTACTTCATGTGGATTGTTTTAGCTCAAAAGTGCTTAGGGTTTCAGTAAATGTAGAAAATAGTGTTGATGTGTATACCTGTATTAGAATTAGTAACAAACGAAATGTCACTAATCTTAAGCGACCGCACCATCTACATGAGAAATGGTCAGAGTTATTCGTTCCAAACTCCCCAAAGTGAAGTACAGTAACATGCAACAGGTGCTCATTACACCGCGAGCATGAAAATAGTGTTGGTTACAACCGGTAGATAATAATTTTCACAAAGTAACGTTGGCGCTGAGACAACAATTCAGTTGTTCACATCTTAAGAGAATAAATGTCGTAAATACCAAGATATATAATTTCATCTCGGGGATAGAATTTGATCTCAGGGACTCGCACCCTTTCACGGTTTGACCGCCAATAACCCAGTTCGCGAAATTGGTATAATTAATTACAATGCAAAAAAGTAGATCTGGGATATGTCAGGAAATTTTGCAACATTCCTCTAGTTTGTATATTTGTCAACGCATACCGATTCGCTGTGCTCATGTATTTGTAGTCAGAGGAAGGGAACTACCCGAATCGATTTCTGAAGTACATAGACTATCCAAATGAAAAGCAAAAACTCTCATGCCAATATTTTATGCCAAAGCATTATACAAATGTCTTAAACAGGGGCAGCGGTTCATTTGTACTGTTCGCTGTCATAAGATGCAGTCCCCTTGATTCAAGACAGAATTCGGTAAGCCAGTGGTCACGAGAGGAATCGTTGTACGCCAAGATTACTGCCACGTGTGCGCATCATGAACAAAAATGTAAACTGAAGAGTTTATCTCCGTTTCGTTAATTTGCATATCGTTAGTGTTGGAAGATTCGACGCAGTAATATTACGCCACGCAGAACGTGCCACTGAGTTGACAAAAAGCTGATTCCAGGTCCGTCTGAAGTAGCGGCTACCCGTGCGACTACGTGGCGCTGCGAGGTGCCACTGTCGCAGGGGAACACTCGCACTTTAGGCACATCGTAGCGCCCAACGTTGAGACCCAGGGCTCAAGGGCAAATTGTTTCCGTTGATCCTTCTCGCACTCTTTCTGTATACTCTCGATTGTTTCCTGTAGGGAAATAATGTTAGAACAACTTTTGACTGCAAACATTTCCAATTTTTGTTCTCAGTCATTGAATCATTTGTGTGTATCGAAATATAACCCCTTATCGACGGTTCAAAAACAGGGACTCAAATTGTATCACTCCTGTTTGCTCCTTAATGGCGATTGCTCTACGCGCAAAGAATGATTTGAAAATCCTGATCAATGAACAATGTAATATCCAGCAATGCGCGTCATAACTTGCTGTCTTCCGATCTTGGCAATAAGGAGTGATGTCGAGGAGCAGCGAGGCGGGCTGCGGAGAATACGTATAATGTAAAGGCGACGGCGATTTCAACGAATGAGAGTCGGACGAGCGGAGGCAACGAAGGCTGTGCGGCGGTGAGTGAGAGAGGGCGGGGACAGACATTGGGACGCGCAAGGGAGCTCCGGGGCTTCTGAGCGACCGAGCCATAGCGACCGAGTGATTGGCGTTTCCGGGTGCACCAACTGCTATAAGCAATAGTCCCGTAAGTGTGGTGCATGCATTTTATCGCGGGTGGTAATCTTCCTCTGCAGGATGATGACATCCGGCGCCGACCTATACAACGGCCTGCGAGTTTTCCCCAACCAGGTACCTCCCATCAGCGGCGCACCATCCCCAGCCAGGACAAGCTCAAAGTCTCCCGGCATTTGTGGAAGTGTAGTGCATGCAAATGTGTTTGCAAGTAAGAGGTGAGAATAGAACACGGAAGAGGAAGGGTAAATTGCGCGCTGTCCTTTTGTTAGTTTAGCCTGTTTGGAATGGTAATTTTTCGGCATTCGCCTGCTGTTGATGGAAGAAACCTTGCAAAACTATCTTTCAGGGCAGTCGGCGCGAGAGTTCTTCTCCAGACATCGGCTGAACTCAATCTAGCAATGTATCGATATAGCTAGGATCGAAATTCCTGCCACCAAACGCACCGAAGCAACGCACAACGCACAACGGACAGAGGCACTGCAGGGACATCATTTGACACCAACGCCGGTTCAAGCCATAGTAAGGCAGCGGTAGAAGAGGCGGGGGTGGGTGGGTGTGGAGGAACTGCGATGACGACAGGACGACCACGACGGTAGGCGGCGTGTGTGTAGGCGCTGTAGGGGTAGTGGCGGCGGAAGGGACGCCAGGGGGCGGCAGAGGCGTGGAGGGGTCGAGTGGAGGGGTCGAGTGCAGGGTCGGCGGCGCTGTAGGACGCAGGACGCACGCGAACCCGCATTTAGCCGCGGGCGGGGCGTGTTTCCTGACTCGGAGGGGCCCCGCCAGCTCGCAGCACGTTTGATGCGCTTCTGACGAGTTCCGAGCACCTCCACCAGACTGCAACATCTTCTCGTCGCCTTGGGCAATTACACTCCCCGGACGGATAGCGTGACCACGCTCGTAATGGGCATTGCCTTATTTCGAGATTCTGGTATCTGCGGAAACAAATTGCACCCCAGCAAAGCCAGAAAAAGGGTATTTATCCAAAATAATGAAACACCTACAAACTTTACAAAGTTGTTAAAATAAATTCCCCGCATTTATATTCAAGCAAGGGGTTATTTATAACTTGTATTGTGAGGAAAGGCATAGAAATAAGCGAGTTAATAGGTTTAATATCTCTAAATTGTTGATGAATGAATAAGATAATTATTTTGTAGCAATTATGAAAATAACTTTATTTCGTTACATCATACATTAAACTAGCCATTTAAACACATAATAAAAATAAGAAAATTAAAGTACAGTTCTTCATTTTACTCAAAATCATAATCTCTCTGTTATGGCTAAAATAAAATTCTCAGTGACGCAACGTATTTCTAAGAACAGAACAAACCTCCACAGGCAATCATCCATGTGATACATTTACTCGATTTGAGAGTGTTGCTGGCATATCAATCTGACTTAGAAAATGCAATCTCTCGTTAATTAAGATGCTCTTTATAAATGTAATATATAGTACCAATAATAAGTATGATAATAAAAATGTAGTAGTAAAATATATCTAATAATGAATTAGCCGATGATACTGTCTTACAGAAGCAACAATGCTGTTGAAGAGAACAACACAAAATGAATTTTAATTAAGTAGAACGCACGCGACTTAAGAACAAGAAATAAAACAAGCGACAAACACTGAACTGTTTTTTATTTACATCGGTAAAACATGCTTAGCTCCGTAGCAACCAATCATCTAAAAACTCATGAGGAGCGCGTCCAGTACAGCAGCGGCCGTTGAAATGGTTATGAAACATTGAAAATATTTTAGCGTAATTTCCCCTTCAGATTTTACCAGTGCTCACAAATCTTTCGATAAATCTGTCGTTACCACAAAACAGTATATTTTAGAATAAATGTAAAAAAATTATTTTTACAATTGTTTTGGTACGATATATTAAAGTTACAATTTTTTAAATTACCACTGAATGTAACGCCATTTGAAGCCGTGACATTTATCTTCGTTAGTAGTATAAGGGAACTATTCAGAAATGTTTGTCTTTTACTTTCGTGTCCGTTCGACTCCCCGTGTCCGTTCGACTCCCCGTGTCCGTTGTCCCCCATGCCCGTTTGGCCCCATTGTCTATTATGTCCCATTTTGTCCTTTTGTCTCCTTTTTACATTTCGTTCCTAATGTCCCATTGTGCCCCTATAGTCCCACTTTGTTCCCATTTCCTATTTTGTCCCTTTGTCCCGTTTTGTAACTTTGTTCCGCTTTGTCCCTTTGACTCATTTTTCTCCACTAACAGAATCATATATTTGTATTTTTTGTCGAAATCAAAATTGCTTAATATTTTTGGATTTCTTTGAGCTCCTCGTTATTTAACAAAATCATACACGCCCCTCTCACGGCCGGAGGTAAAAGGTTTTTCAATTTATGCGCGCATTCGAAATTAGTAATATAGAATTTTCCCGAGTTCCTAGTTTCTAACGAAACCACCAACACTTCTGACATAATAAGAGCCTGCTTACCCTTCTTTCAATTTGTGCGAATATTGTACATTAGTAATATATTTGACTGAATTTTCCGCAGAAATATTTGGTGTTTAAGGAAAGAGTAGACATATCTTACAGGACCGGAGGCTACACAGTTTTTCGTCACTTAACGCGTTTATTCGAAATTAGTAATGCAGATATTTTCGTATTTTCTCCAAGTTCCTGGCTATACAACGAAACCAAATATAACATTTCTAATGGCCGGAGGCAGCATAGTTATCTTTCAAATTTGTCGCGCATTCGAAATTTGTAATATAGATTCAAAAATAAGAGTGTACAGTGGCGATCGATACACATTCCCGCTAGCTTGCTGGTTCGCTATTTTAGGAGGTCGACATGCACAAGGAGCAAAAGGTCAAGAGTAAAGGGAGAGATGCAGGCCGTAACCGGTTTCAAATACCCAGCGCTCGGCAATTTGTTACCCCGTTAAGGAGGGCATGCCATTCTGTATATCTTAGCTTCTATATCCAGCGCTTCTCGTGATGGTAAGAAGAAAGGCAGAAATGAGAACTATTTTATGCAATTTTATCCTATTCTGGAATAAGTGACGACAATAAAAATAGCGGTACCGAAAATGCAACATTTCCAGAACCTCTTTCGATTATAATTCTTAACCAGGGGGTTGTGATTTTGAACACTATTTTAAACGTTTCGTTTTGTTTGTTCAGCAGTGTATGTCCAAGTAAAATAACAACATGCCTGCCTCCAAGGATACCATGTATCTCCAACATTATTTCACATATATCCGCCAAACATACCTACTGTAAATCAAACCAAGTGCTGGCAACACACTTTGATGACGATACTGCAATTAACAAATGCAGCCAATATTTTTTTTATTTTCTTATTTGCATTATTTATCATTTTTAATATTGGTATATATTGTTTTTTTAAATTTTTTATTTTTTCGTTCTTTTTTCCTTAACGACCACCGATCGCGTGCCCATTTGCAGTAGTAAATTTATTATTATTATTATTATTATTATTATTATTATTATTATTATTATTATTATTATTATTATTATTATTATTATTATAACTCAATAGAAGACCCCACCTATTGCACCCTTACCTCAACAAACCAATATCCCGAACAAATGAAAAATGCATTCCCCTTTGCTGCTATTATACACCTTATTGCGTAACCTTGACAAGTAGACTCTCGTTACACATGTCATGTGAAGCAGTAGTTAGCGTAAGATAGTTATCTAAGGATAATATTGTAAGCCCAGAATAAATCTGTAACAATCCGTAATTCCTGATAAATACTATATCTTTTACGGAAAAGTTCTCTTTTAGTATCTTCTCAAACAATGAGTTGCTTTAAACTCTACAAAATGCCAGCGCTTGCTACATGCCATGAATACACCATAAGTCTGCTATACGCCACGTATTTCTAAAAAAGATACAGGTGCTACGTACTAATGAAAATATAAACGGAATTTCTAAAATTGTACAATTTCTACCGAAAATTCATCATTCTCGAATACTGCCGAACGTCATATTGATTCGTCTGGACAATCTCATGAGGAAGGGCGTGGTTGAATGAAGAAAGCGACGTCAGCTGCGACTCATTAGCGGTCAGACGATGACCAGTCGACCACGCGCTTCGCGTTGCTCGTAAGCCCGGTGGTGGCCGCGTTAGACCTCAGCGGCCGCCGCACCAATCGACTTTCGCCAATCGACTCGGCCATTGAGGGGAAATCGCCCGTGAAAACGCTGACTACCCCGCGAGAGGAGACGGCCGTGGGGCAGAGCTTGCCCGCAGGAACAGCACATCAGCGGCGAAGGCGCGGCAACAGAACGGGAAGGGATACCCGACCAAGGACAGCGAGATGAAAGACAGACGACGTGAGAAAGTTGGAGGATTTGATGTTGTTGTATTTCATTTAATATATTCCAATGGTAGGGCAGATTTAAAGAGAGAGTAGGACCTCAATGGACAAGAATGGCTCAAGATAGTACAAACTGAAGTCATACATAAAATAAATACCAAAAAAATTGTAAATATGTTTAATCATAAAAATTTCATTAGGGCTCATAATATCTGTAAGTTAACATCCAAAATTTAATTAGAATGTAATATTTTAAAATTGTGTTATTGAGATTTCTCTAATGACTATAAACTATATCTATGCCTACTCTCTGTCTCTATCTACTCTCTATGACTAAAGCATATGTCCAATAATCACTATAAATCTAACTACAAGGAAACCCTTGTACTATTTACCCCGTACTAGGAAGCCAATTGCCCATTAAGGGACATTTAACTGCTAAAAATAAACAAATAAAACATATTTCAATTAACCCGATGAGTTCGAATTTGTAATGCGTCATTCATTACTTCCTATGTATTTCGCTTTCTTCCTATTAAGTAATATCGCCGATTTTCCTTTTTTTTTTTAATTTATTTCTACCTGCTCGGCATTTCTGCCTTTCAGGGGTGTTCATTATACAATATTCTACACAGTAACATTTAGGGATGGACATCCGCATGCGTTACCTCCTCTCTCAGGGGTCTGATGAAGCGTTGTACTTTGAGAAGAAACTGTGGATAACAGTTTTTGAAGTTATATGTGATAATTTTGAGGAGAGGGTGTAAGTGGGTGGAATTTTTGGAAAGTGGAAGATGGGTAGGTGATTTAAGGTGGACGAAGGGAGTCTTTAGGGAATCGTGATCTTATTCTTTTTGATGAACCATACGTTTTACCTAGCTTGAATATTGTTGTACTGCGCGATTGGGGAAGGGATGAGAAGAATTTATGAGTCATAAGATTTATATATTCGTTAATGGATGATATATTTAGTTCATTTTGGATTTGTATGTTGCTTATGAACCAAGGAGCTTTAATAATCTTTCTGAGAAATTTATTTTGTACTATTTCTATTTTATTTAGGTTTGTTTTTGCGGCGTTATTCCAGATCGGGCAGGCATATGTGAGGGTTGGTCTTATTATTGTTTTATAGATGATTAAGCCGCAGTCAGTGCTAAGTCCGGAATTTCTATTTATTATTGGATATAGTTTGGATATTTTTGCATAAGTTTTATCTGCTATAGATTTGATATGTTGTTTCCAGTTTAGTTTGGTGTCAAGTAGTACTCCTAAGTATTTTGCTGGTGTATTTCCACTCATCCATTCTATATTTGTGTTTTGGAAGCTGAGGAGGGGTGGTTGAGGAAGTTTGCGGAGTGTGAATATTTTTGCTTGAGTTTTAGATGCGTTAATCTTTACTTTCCAGTTTGAAGCCCATTTGATGTAGTTGTTTAGGTCAATCTGTATGTTGTCGAAGGCGCAGCTAATGTCTGAATGAGAGGTAAAAAGTGCTGTGTCATCTGCGTAAAGGGCAATTTCTGTATAGTTTGACTGTGGTAAATCCGACATGTAAACAGAAAAGAGAAGTGGAGAGAGGCAAGAACCTTGAGGGACTCCTGCATTGATTTCAAATCTGTTTGAGAGACTTGAGTTAATACGGACGGAAAAATATCTATCTTTTAGAAAACTTCTGATTAGATGGAGTAGATACTTGGGAGTTCCTAGTTGGCGCAGTTTGTATAAAAGACCTTCATGCCAGAGTTTATCAAAGGCTTTCTCAATGTCTAGGAAAACTGCAATTGTGTATTTTTTGCTGTGAAATGAATTTGCAATATATTCAGTTAAACGGAGCAATTGGTGGGTGGTGCTATGTTGAGATCTGAATCCGAACTGAAAGTCTGGGATAGCGCTAATCTTTGTTAGGTAAGTAGATAATCTGCTGTGAATTAACTTTTCAAATATCTTTGCGATTGAGGGTAGGAGGCTTATTGGTCTGTAGCTTGCAGGAAGGCGAGGATCTTTGCCTGGTTTACAGAAGGGTAAGATTATAGATAATTTCCAATCTTTTGGAAAGTGGCCCAGTCTTAGACAGGAATTAAATAAGGCGGTTAAAATAGTTATAGCTCTTTTGGGTAATTCTTTAAGAGCTCTGTTGCTAATATGGTCGTGACCTGCTGATTTTCGGGTTTTCAATTGCTTAATAATTTTAGATGTTTCGGATGGGGATATAAATTTTATTTTATCTGGGACATTATAGTCTGGTAACAGGACGTTTTTTGTGATATAATTAGTAAAGGAAGAATTTGTATTTGGGTTTGGAGTAAAACTATTTTGCAGATATTTACCTAACATATTGGCTTTCATATGATCCGTATAAGCTACATTTGAGTTGTGTTTCAGGATAGGAATGTCAGTAGTTTCTTTACATAGTCTTTTTATGGTTGACCAGAGTGGTCTACTATTAGGGTGTATTTGAGCTATGGATCTTTGAAAATTGTTTATTCGAATTTGATTTAATTTGTTTTTGATTGTTCTCCCTAATTTGTTGATTTTTGCTTTAAGGTCATGTCTGCGGTTGATTTGCCAGAGCCGTCGAAGGTTACGTTTACTTTTGATTAGGTTTAGAATATTCCTTGGGATCGGATTTCTATTATTAGTGAAAGGTCTTGCGAAAGGAGTTGTTGATTGTTGTAATGCAACGTAGATTTTCTGTGTGATATTAGTTACCTGGTTGTCTATTTCATTTGTTGTTTGTATCTGTTCCGGGTAGTGAAGGTTTACTTCTAATAGGTCTCTAAATTTATTCCAGTTGACGTGCCCTTTCGTGCCCAAAACTGTGAAGGGATTATTAGACTGCAAGAGGTTTGAAGATTTTAGTTCAATGATGACTGGGCAATGATCTGAATCTAATTCAGGAAGTACGGTTTGAGATGTAGGTAAGTGGAAGTTTTTAGACACCATTATGTCTAAAATATCTGGGATAATATTACTATTGTACGGGTAGTGTGTTGGCTGCCAAGGTGCTATTACATCTAAGTTATTGTTTACTGCAAAAGATTGCAATTTAGTGCCTTGCTGGGTTGTGCAATTGCATCACCAGGCTTGGTTTTTACTGTTTAGGTCTCCTAGTAGAATAACGTTGGCGTTGTTATTAAATATTTCCTTGTATTCTTTTACTGGAAATTGTTTATTCGGAGGTTTATATGCTGTTATTATTGTGTAATCTTTATTATCTATGGTTACGGTGACTGACACAGTTTCCAGGTTAGAAGTGTTGGGGCTAAGTGACCGTTGATGTTTGACTCGGGTTGAAAGAGCAATCAAAACACCCCCTGCTGCAACATTTGAAATTCTGTCACTTCTATATATTTTATAACCGGAAATTTTGAATTTTTCATTTAGAACCAAGTGGGTTTCGGTTATGCATGCAATATCGATTTTGTGTTCGTGAAGAAAAATTTCTATTTCTGATTGTTGTCTTTTAATTCCGTTTGCATTCCAATTCAATAAGGTGATTTTATTTGCCATTATGGAAATTTATTAGCACTGACTGTACAATATTTTGAATTTGTGGGATTATGGCTGAGATTACTTGTGATACTATTGTGGTTATTAGTTGGGATACATCAGTTGGCATTTGGGTTTGCAAAGATTGAGCCGGTGACCACGGAGTATTGGTTTTGGGAAGGGGAGGAAATTCGCGAGGGCTAAATGTTGGAGGGCTACGAGACGGATTGCTGCGCGGCGGCGGTTGTTGCTCTGACGCCGATTTTCCTGTTTCTTTTCTCGCTTTGTTCGGTTACAACTGTTCCCTCTCACTAAATCATTCTCGAATGTTTCACCTTTCTCTCCTTAACTTATCCTTTAGTACATTTTTCATTCCAGATTTCTGTCGCAGTTGTGACCACAAACAGATTTGTCCGGAGAATGAAATATAACTAGATGTATCATAAAAAAAAAAAAAAAAAATGGTCTCGGACAGCAAATTTTGCCTGTTGACCACACGCGTTTATTTCCCAGCGATCCATTAGGTTATCAATTTATCCGATGCTCGATTTATTTTCAATTGCTTTTTGACCACACAAACAAACAATATTGATTTATTACCTATGATTTATTGCCCGCAGTGTAAATTTATTTCAAATTATTGTTTGACGAAATGTAGACGAATCATACATGTAATAATACTTACATTTATCAGTTTTATGTTGAACAATTCTTCACATTCTTATACATTTTTAAATGAAACATAATATATCATTACTACACATTCTTAAAACATTATTCTAACTCCATTCCTTCATCGTCGAATTTTATAAGATTTATGCCGAAACCATGGAAATTATGTAACATATTTACTTATGTTCAGATTTTATTAACATATATCAAATACGTAATTATTAGATGAAAAATTCTGTGTCATGTCATGATCGATGATACAGGTAATAATCGTTTTAAATACATGGATATGTGTGTCTGAAGAACTAAAAATTTTATGTAAAAGGTGAGAAATTATTTAATTATTAATTATTTGAAAGGTGATAAATTGTTTTGTTGATGCATAACCTTTTGATTCTACAAGAATGCATCATCTGGATCTCTTAAGCTCGTTATATATATTACAAAATATTGTATTTTACTATTTAAAAACTGTACATGTATTTTGGTACATCAAGGCATAATTATGTCGAACAAGGAAATAAAAATAAAAGAAATGAAAGAATCATGAGTAACCGAAGTGAGATAACATTCGAAATTTTAAAATTCACACAAACACAATAATTAGACATGAAGTCTAATATTAAAATCGTGTTACTAATAAAATAGGTAGAGATATCACAGTGCACAGAAATATTTTTAAAAATATATATAAAAATGATTTCCTAGACTCACGTCGTGCATCTAAAAGTTAAACTCTAATTCAAGTACTTAAATTAAATATGTTGAATCTTTGTATCCCCATCTTAAAATGTACATTTAATGAATTCTAAAAGTTGAATTAAACCCATTTTGAATAATATATACATGAGATTAATGTTGGATTTGTAAGTTTACTAACATTTTTTTCCGTATCAACGATTTCTCATCATTTTGTCGGGAACTCTCAAACCATGGAGAGATCATAATTCGGTAATGAGAACTAACCTTAACAGCCGAAGCACAACGTCTATATGCAGATTTATTGGCATTACTATAGCGATGCTGTGGCGCATTCTGTCCCCGTTAATTACGAAGGCCTTAATTAATACATAAATTACGCCACCTGGGAGAGCGCCGCGCCGGTGGCCGAGAGGGGAACTGAGCCCTGGAGAGCCACCGGCCACCGCTGGGCCGCGGGCCGCTGGGGGAGAGCGCGCGAGGGGAGAGCACAGCCAGGGGCGGGATGGGGCCACACGCTGCCTTGCATCCGCAGTAGGACGGGAATGCGCGATTGGTCAGATTAAAGCACGAGTAGATTGCACGCAAAAGCAAATTTAAGGGCAGCACGCTATGGACTTTCCACTGGTCTATAGGCTACTGTAGGCGATTTCCTCGAAAATGTTTAGGCGTAAGACAAACCTACATTGTCACTTTTGAAAGACGTTTAACCATTTCAAAATTTTCATTCTCACCTTTTGGTAACCAGATACAAATAGAACCATTTCTCGTAACAAATTCGTGAAACCTTACAGTTTTCGACAAAATTGCTGAGTTACAAATTATGTCGAGATTCTTTTTTTTTTATGCTGGCAAATCCTACGAATGGCGTATTCATAATTACTCATTTGTATTTCATTGCCGTGATCAATTTCAAATATATTTTACAGTACATATTTTGTTTATTATTAATTGATATCATCTTTTAGAATTTACTTCACACAATCTAAGTGTGCTTGAAACAATCTAAGTTGGCTGGGCGGAAACCAGTAATTCATTTGTGAAAACATCGTATGCCGGTGTACAGAAAATGGATTTATTTTGTTCATTCGACAGTTGATATCTAGAAATTAATCACAACTAGTTCGACAATCGATTAACGATTAATACGATTAATCGAGCCAATTCAATCGATTATATTTAGGCCAATTAATATAAACTTCAGTTAATATGTCATCATGTAAAATGTCATTATGTTAGATAATTTCAATTAAATTTTAATTGTTAACATTTCTAATATTATATTTGGATACAATTAAAAAATTCCGCCATTTCAACATAAATCGAGCCTCTGATATTATATCGTTCGTAGGCTGCAATAGTGGAACTCAAACTAGAGATGCTACAATAGCTTATAATTTTTCACATTGTTGGAAATAGTTTCGTAATAAAGATATTTTGAAATTGCTGCCATTCTAAAAAACACAGTTCTAACTTCAACAAGTCCAATTTAATTCAAACGTGGTTCATACCTGCGTTTATTTCGAAAGCCAGGAACGATAGTAATTTCTAACTTTTACAAGTGAAAAAATCACGAATAAATTTAACAGTTACAGTATTTCCAGCACTTAATTCAAAAAAGCAAGAATAATTTCACACAACCTTTCTTTGATAACAATGAAACGAGCTTTCAATTTTTGAATACCTTAATTAACGATTAAAACTTCGAAAATTCGATGTCTTTTCGAAAACTTCGAAAATTCAAAGTCGATGATTCGGTCATTGATTATAATCATTTAAAGCAACCGATCATTGGCTTCGAAGTCATACAGAGCTGTCTTGTTCAACAAAACATTAAATGATATCGTAGACTTCCGCGGCCAGAGATGATCTGGGCTGTCCGGGTGACGCCGCGTCGTAGACTGAGGTGCCGACGATTCGGCCGACATATCGCGGTCATAAAGCAGTACAGCCCTGAAGAGGACCACGATATGTCGCTCGAAACGTCAGCACCTCAGCCTTTGACGCGGCATCATCCGGACAGCCCAGATCATCAACGAAACATTGATAGTCGTAGGTATTTTTGTTTTTCAGGCTAATTCACCAGCTGACATCAGAATGGATTATGATGTAAAATTGGAATGACTGTTTACCGAAGTATATAACATACGCATTCAAATGAACCATCACACATTGATGTTATGCATCAAAATAATCGGAAGTTAGCAAACCATGCTAACTATACTTGCATGGCGCGAGCACAATTGGGGCATCACATCTGCTTTCTGATTCTCAATGTCGAAGTACTAGTCCCCGGAAGCACAGGCACTCTGCCACGCTTATCAAGGTTGTGCGAAATGTCATTAACGTAGTATTTAGCAGCCCCGAAATTGGAGCGCGTGCCCTTAGGACCGCTTGTTTTCTCGGCGAGCATTATTTTGCAGTAGCCAGGGCTGTACAAACACTCCGCGACGACGATTTGTGTCTTGAAAAGTGTGGTACTTTGCTATTTTTCAGTAACTTCCAGGTCGTGATAGCAGTTAGTTTTTTCCACAGCGTACAGAAATAATGAATATCTTTTTGTAGGAAGAAATGAGGTTAGATTTCAACCTGCACTTATTGAAAGGAGCCTTGTTATAATCTTAAAGATGTCGCTGTTACACGACGAAGGTTTTTCCATCTAACTAGAACAGCAATTTCATTTCAGAATATTTGTTCAATAACGGCCGGCCATCATTTTCTAAGAGAGCGTCTGAAGAACCAAGGGGGGATAGCGAAATTGAAGGGCGGGTCAAAGAAGATGAGAAGGAACGATACGAAAGGATCTGACGTATTCAGAAATTGGGGAAACAACGTTTAATGACGTCGAGGTGAGGTTAGAATGGATAGATTGTTAGTGATGCCACCAGGATCGTTATTCCCGTAAGTGTAGTGCAAGTTTTTACTCGGTAGGTGGCGGTGATCTTTCCCTCGCTGTATGGCAAGATCCGGTGCCAACCTACCATCGGCTAGCCGGGTTTCCCACGACCAGGTATCTCCCACAAGCGGGACACCGCCCCGCCGGGACAATCTCGAAGTTACCAACCGGCCTCCCGTCATGTTTGGGAGTGTAGTGCATGTTAGTGTAAGTAGTGTAGGTGTAAGGAGTGAGGATAGGACAAGGAAGAGGTAAGAAAGATCGCGCGCGGTCCATGGCCCCTTTGTTAGAGTACCCCGGAGGGTGAAATTCGCCCGGAGGGAGAAACCAAGGAAAACAACCGATCAGAGCAGTCGACTGCTAGAATTCTTCTCCAGACAGCGACAGAATTCAACGCAAATGACAAGCCAGTGTCGAAAATCCTGCCAACGTCGGGACTCGACCCTAGGACCTCCCGGTCAGGGGGACCCCAGTGACATCAGTTAATCTTTGAGCCATCTCTCCCGGTAGGTCGGAATGGAGGGCGAGTGCGCTGGCCAATGACGGTACACACAATAGCGAGAGCAAGGGAAAGGGTAAAACACCAGTGATTATTACGAGTGTTAACAAAGGTGTGGAATCGAGATCCAAAGGTACTGCCAGAATATCCATTTAGTTGATTGAAGTACGAATGGTAATATGCTTATCGACGTATAAAAAGAAAGAGCTAGTAAAATTGGAGTTTGCCTATTCTGGCATATCTCCAACTGAACCTGTTACATCGGCTGTCCTACAACTTTGGGTCACTTGCATATTGTAAACTGTTCACAATATTGATATGCAGTTTGCGTTCAAAAACTGCGGCATCAAGAGGTAACTTGTGTGTTGACAAGATATTGTTTGCAATATTTTCATTTAAAAAGAAATTATTAATTTCTGATTTTTTAAACAGACTTGTATATTTTTCTCACTAGCCATGAGAATACATCCTAAAATAGAAATACTACGAT
Organism: Gryllus longicercus; assembly: GCA_038098605.1. Lineage (NCBI taxonomy): Eukaryota > Metazoa > Arthropoda > Insecta > Orthoptera > Gryllidae > Gryllus > Gryllus longicercus. The sequence goes on along the minus strand of JAZDUA010000166.1, from coordinate 1,259,746 downwards.
GTTTAATTTGTTTTATGTTCTTATGATTTTTTAATATAAAGTTCTATTTTCTGACTTGTCAGTTTACATTAATCGGTCGTTTCCTTTAGTAGCCCCTGCAATGGTCACCTTTGAGGAAGGTGGCCTTTGTGATGAGACTTTAACGACTGGTAGGAGGTATAGAAGCGTATCTACTGCATATAATCCATGTTCTTGACACGAAAGACATACGAAAAAGAACCAATATTAACGATAAGAATGAGAAAGACTACATTATGTTGAAACGAAGGACTCGGGAACTAAATTCTATATTAACGATCAGTACGAGAGATTTTTCCGTTGAATCATCAGAATGAAATTTTTCTCCCCTGATTGAAATTCCAAAACATCGGTGTATAGCCGCATTAAACACTTCAGTCAGTTCGTCGAACCTTGCACACACACACACACACACACACACACACACACACAACACACACAACTACAGATGAGTTTTGATATCGTCAGAGGACCGCGTATGTGTAAATAATTTAAGTACATATTTTATTCTGTTTTCTACAGTTATCTACATCTTATTTCATTTTTGTAAATTTATACCGAAACCAAATCATTTTCTTTCCAGATAAATTCGAATTTTGTTTTGTTTTATCCTTTGGTATTCTTATGTACTAAAAGAAAAGTTGGGAAACGAATAGTAATAATAATAATAACAATATTATTATTATTTATTATTATTATTATTTATTATTATTTATTATTATTATTATTATTATTATTATTATTATTATTATTATTATTATTATTCGTTTCTCAACTTTCCACTATATATGATCTCGTAAATGGTCTCAAAATATTATAGTGAAAATCTTCAATCATTCATTTCTTGTGCTTGAAATGTTGTAAGAGTGTCTTGTTCCTACAGCCTTTGCACACCAATTGTCATTCTTGTTACGTTTGAAAATAGCCTTAATTATTTCCTTCCTTATTCTACCATTTTTATACTAATAGTTTTTTTCTTTTCAATTGATCGATACTTTGGAATTTCAATCTGTGGAAGAAAATTTCAATTCTGATGATTCAATGGAAAAATCTCTCATGCTGATCGTTAATATAGAAAGATAAAAGTATTTTAAACTGTGAAAAATAATGAACGTTGTGGGAAAAAAAGTTACGTTAGAGTTACTTCCAGAGTTAAAAGCAAGGAGAAAGATGTCCTTTTCTTCTAAAAATGTCTTGCAAAGGACATAGCAGTCCAAATGGAGGTCATCAGGTTTCGAGAAACCAACACAGACGAGGTGGATACGCAAATTTCCGTCTCCATTACCCCTCGCACGTCGATGTGACGGCGAGTTCCGGTAGCAAGGAACCCACTTCCCGCGACCGCTGAGGGTGGGAGCGAGTGTTGGTCTGCCGCCGCCACCAATGTTATCACAGCATCCGCCCCGCCTTCCGCCTGCACGCTCCCTCACCACCTGTCTCCTCCTCTCCCGCAACCTCTGCTCTCTGCCGACTCAACCCTGTCCCCAACTGCCTCGTTCTTCTCATAGCGTCGTCTCTTGTTAGTTTTGCTCTCTCCTTCCCTTCCCAGGCAACTTCCATCACCACGACCCAAACTCTTGCAGCAACTTCCCACTTGCTTTTCACCTTCATTCCCCAACCCCCTACGACCCAGACGTCTCCATCACCGAAGACCTTCCCCGCCCCCGCCCCTAGCCACGCCCGGCGCCCCCCCCCCTTCCGAGCGTGCCGGGGCGGCATAGCGGGCGAAACGAAACGGACGGGACGAGGCACCGCCCCCGCAGAAACTCGATGCCGACGCGCGTTTCCGCCGCCGCCCCGCCCCGCCCCTCGCTTCGCTTCGCCTCGCCGCCCGCGCCGGAGATGGGGCGACGACGGGCGAAATGTCGACGCCCTCGCGTACCCCTTCCTCCCTCCCGCTCGCCGCCAATCGATGAAGCGGAGCGCGGGAGCGGGAGCGACGGGCGAGCGGCGCCGGCCGCGGCCCATCGCCGCCCCCGCCCCCGGCCCTTCCGTTGCCACCCTAACCTGCGCCACCGACGCGCTTCGCCTCCCCTCCCCTCCCCTCCTCCCCCTCCCCTCATCCCACTCCACTCCACTCGAGTGCTCTCCGCGCCGGACGGTGACGGCCCGCGCGGTTCAAGGAGATGCGTTCATTGAAACCAGCGCTGCACCAACATTAATTATAAGTAACGAGATGACAGCGAAGTTGGATCGAAAAAAAATTATCATGAAATTTTCACGATGAAACGATGTTTTCACCTGTTGTAATTTTCAATAATACGAAGTTAATACCTTTTCATATTCAATGTGCTGACAACGTTTTCAATTCGAAAGAAAATAAGGAAAGTAAAACGACTTTTCGAGAGGAGATAATTTTTATTTTTACATCCACTAATATATTTAACATAGTACAAATCTTGTCATAAATGAAATAGGGTAATTTAATCAGACATTTCCACTAGCAATGACTAGTTTCCACGGCTGACAGATCTGGAAATACAGACCAATTAACTCCATTTTCCCAAATATGAATCATAAGATTTTTTCCTCATATTCTCTCGTGTTTCTGTGAATTGAAAATGTACAAAACAATCCATAAATATATTATTTTCTTCGTTTATAGAGATACAAAATAGTTTTATTTCAAAGTAATAAACAATTAATTTTGGGATTATCATTTGACAATTCATTCACATCAAAAAATTACGTGTATACTCCCAATTTGTAACTTCTTTTACCAGATGAAGTAACCGAGTACGTGAAACCATATTGAACGAAAACTTCCATTAAACACGGGTAAAATTATTTCTCTTAGCCTTGTGTTTTGACATATACTGAGTGATTTCAATTCAAACGAATGACGATGTTATAGGAATCTATTGATTATTTCGTGTTCCCGGGAGCATCACCTACTTTGTTCACTAGTCCCGAAAACGAAGTGTATGTTTTTATCACGAGAGGTGGCGGTGATATTCCCCTGCTGGTGCGGGAGATCTGGCGCCGACCTACACGTTGGCAAGCTCAAAGACCTCGATGTGTGTAAGGGTGTGTGTAAATAAGGGATAAGGATAGGATAAAGAAAAGGATAGAAAGACAGCGCGGCGTTCTATGGCCCGTTTCTTAAAGTATTGCTCCGGTATTAGTCTGGTGTTCATAAAAAACAAATCTACCGATCAGAGCTGCCGGTTACTAGAATGCTCCTTCAGACAACGGCTAAATTTGACCTAGCAGTCCGGCTTGTGACGAAAATCCTGCCACCGTCGGGATTCGAATTCTTGAACCTTCCAGTCAGTGGCTCTACTGTGACATCAGTGGTTGTCCTGAGCCACCAACACCAGTACGAGTCCATCGACCGTTACAGGTATTTGGAATACTGTCTAGGAAGCTCATTAACCTTCATTTCGAGATTGAATCCTTGGAGAAGTTTCTCCTTCTCAAGGAACTCTCGCCCGTTCCCCGAGAAGTGGGCGAGTGGGGCCGGCTGCTCCCGGGGAGGCGGGGCGACGGGGCGGTGGGCGGTGGACGGTGGGCGGTGGGCGGTGGGCGGTGGGGGTGGGCGGTGGGCGGTGGGCGGTGGGCGGTGGGCGGTGGGCGGTGGGCGTTGGGCGGTGGGCGGTGGGCGGTGGGCCGTGGGCGGTGGGCCGTGGGCGGTGGGCCGTGGGCGGTGGGCCGTGGGCGGTGGGCCGTGGGCGGTGGGCCGTGGGCGGTGGGCCGTGGGCGGTGGGCGGTGGGCGGTGGGCGGTGGGCCGTGGGCCGTGGGCGGTGGGCGGTGGGCCGTGGGCGGTGGGCGGTGGGCCGTGGGCGGTGGGCGGTGGGCCGTGGGCCGTGGGCGGTGGGCCGTGGGCGGTGGGCCGTGGGCGGTGGGCGGTGGGCGGTGGGCGGTGGGCGGTGGGCCGTGGGCCGTGGGCCGTTGGCGGTAGGCGGTGGGCGGTGGGCGGTGGGCGGTGGGCGGTGGGCGGTGGGCGGTGGGCGGTGGGCGGCGGGCGGTGGGCGGCGGGCGGTGGGCGCAAGGGCGCGAAGGGCGCCGCCCGCTGCCCGCCGATCGCAAAGGGCCGCTGGCGCAGGTCGATGCCGCTCGATAAGGGCAGACGGAGCGATGAAAAGGGTCGCCGGAGAATGGAGCAAGGCGTCGAGGTGCGACATTAAAGAGAGAAGCATGCCTACGGGTGATGGTGAGCTCTCAAGTGATGGTGAGCTCTCAAGTGATGGTGAGCTCTCAAGTGATGGTGAGCTCTCAAGTAATGGTGAGCATGCCTACAGGTTTGCATGTTTGTAACGTTGAACTTCAACGTATTTAAATGTATTTGGGGTGAATACCAGAACTCGAAAGATTAGAACGCGAAAGGATGTAGGTATTGTAATGGCTTAAAGGCCTTCGGCCTAGCCACATAGGATCAAGTAATCTAATTTGTTTGTAATAATTACCTATTAAATAAAATAAAATAAATAAATAAAAATTTAAATGTAATGTCCTTTACCGTGAGTATACGGACAAATTTCTAGTCGTCACACGAACTTGTGATTAAAGAAAAACATTTAATTTCCGTTTTTCAATTTCTTCTAGTTTGAAGTGGTGTAGATATGTCGCTGTTCTCTCTAAAATAGAGGAATTTATTTCCTGAGAGAACTGGCTTTCAACTGTGTGAACTACGTACCTTTACAAATGAAATATCAAGTTGATTCAATAACTTTGGATCTTTGTTACAAACTTTTCAATCTAGGGTTTAAAATAAAAAAATGTCATTTTCCCAATTTTCTCGTATTACCAAAGATGGCGTAAAGCAATCATTGAACGAAGAATTGATGACGGAAATGTATCGACCGTCAAAATAGGCGAAAAATAAAAAAAAACAGTTTGAGGCGTGGAAAGTAACTTTGATAGAATTATGAACAAAAAACGTAGGAAAATTCTAAAGAAAGTATATTTCACTTTACTGTGGATGTGTAAACAATCATTATTATAAAATTGAAACTACATCGTCCAATAAATTTCTCCCCCAGAAGCAAATAAAAATTATTTTCAAGAATAATTACTTCTTATAATTGATTTTTTTTATTATAAAACATGAAATATTTCGGTGAATTTGATTTGTTCCACTGGTAACAAAGTTCTGACATGAACTTACTACACGCTACCCTACCTATTCACGCTCTCATGCAATTTAATTTTAAGCTCGAAAGTGCTGAACGTAACTCATAAAAGCATAATGGAATTTTAAACTCAACACAATCAAGCAACGCTATTAAATTTATAATTGCATCGCGATTTTAAATTTTCCCAGCTACGGAAACTTCCCTTCTAAAGCATGCTTTTATCACGTAATTTGAACTAAAATTCATTAAATCAATCACTTTTGAGAATTTACCAATAAAGAAAAAGTTAACAAACAAAGAGCATTCTACAGGCTCTGAACAATAATTTGGAGTAATGGTAAAGAAATCAATAATATCTACAAGTACTATCAAGTAAAAGAGGCGAGAGTCTTGCTAGAATAACGACAGAAGCTGCCCAGATTGTTTCAATGACAGGAAATTATTGGTATTAGAGAATGACACAGCCTTTCTCGTATTAGTTTCCTGTTCACTAGAATTAAGGCTAGTGTTTCGTTTTTCCGCGCGCATCACCCTATCATAAGACCCCTTTCCCAGCTGCCATCTCTTGCCGCCTAAACGAACTACCAGGACCTCTCAGGCTCCATATCGCTTCTCTGGGCACATTCGTCCTGAAAATCACGTTTGCACTTCCCGATCATCGCATAGGCCTATCTCGACCCTATACCAATACGTAACATTTGGCCTCATATCGCTGCTTGTACAATTGTTCTGGGTGTAGATATTCAGTCCCTCAGTCACATACACACACGCATCCCACGAGAACAGTTTATTACCAGTTGATTACAAGAGATTATATGGAAATATTAGCATACTGTTGTAACGCTGGAGAAATTCGAAATGTTCCCTTAGACCAGGAACCCAACTAAAAACATTCAAGCCATTTCGCACCCAATCTAAGTGTCCGCCTGCTTGAACACACTTTCCTCAAGTCCTGTCCCATTCTAATGAATCTCTTGACTTTACTATATGAACACGAGTTACGAGTATGCAATATAATAACAATAGGTAATAAAATGTCTGAAACCGACGTTTTATACAGGCGTGCCCTAAGGTGCTTTGCAGCACTGAATCTATGTATTTTAACTACTTTGACATCATTCGATTCTACAGTACACACAACAAAGCAAACAAAGTTACCTTTGCTATAAAATTCATCAACATCGCACTCAGTAATGCACAATTTTCTCAAAATTAGGTGAAAAGAAATGCATAAAAGTAGACTGACGGACAGACAGTGATGTGCATGTAAGCGTAAGCATGTGTAAGTAAAGTGTGAGGACAGGACCAGAAAGAGGAAGACAAGACCGCGCCCGGTCCGTGCCCCGTTTTAACAGGGTACTGCTCAGTCAATCGCCTGGTTTTGATGGTAGAAACTACAGAAAACTACCGATCATAGAATCTTTACTCTAGGATTATCCTCCAGACGTCGCCTGAATTCGTCATAGCTGTCTAGTTAGCGTCGAAATTCCTGGCACCCGACGGGACTCAAACCCTGGGACATCCCGATCAGAGGTACTGTAGTGGCATCAATCTCTCAGCCCTCAGCCATCTCAGCCGATTGTAGTAATAGAAAGGCTTTCGGACTGCATAATAAACAATTTCTAATGAGAAATTTCAACGCAAAACATCATTTTTGATAATCTCAACGGAGTCTTGAACACAGAAGAAGAGATCAAGCGTACGGCAGGATGATGGAGCAGTGCATTGCCCAATGTTACAGAGGCCCTCCGTTTCCATCCCAGTCACATCCAACGGAATCACTGCAAGTAACCCCCGACATAGAACGCGACGGAGTTGACAGAGTATTCAAGCTCAATGGATTGGCTAAAACTCGTCCATTGAATCTTTCTACTATTTAATTCCATCACTACACGTGGTCTTTTTAAAATGAATTATTTACGAAAGTTACAAGACAAGCAACATTGAATTTGCCTATTCTGGCGTATCCTAGCAAAGATTAGCCCAAGAGGCGTTTCTATTTTAAGTCCAACATGCACGCACGCACGCACGCACGCGCACTCTCTCACACACACACACACACACACACACACACACACACGACCTAATGTGTACTGTATTTTGCATTCAAAACAACCCGAATGTGTAGACATTGTACGTCTTCCTAAAACTACATTTGTAAAGTTACAATTTTTTCTTAGTTAAGTGTGTTCATAAAAAAGAAATCTTCCAATTAGGTCATGTTGAAGTTTTTGAAAATATGAGTATTTTTTGTGATTTGACAACAAAGTCGCCCGCTTCAAATTTACTACGCTTCGGGAATGTGAGAAGTGTTTGAATGCAATTTCTATTCTTATAAAAGAAAGTAAATCGATTAAATGTAATACATTTAACTTAGAACTAACAAACTACTTCTTTACTTATTTGATGGGTGATTGTGATATGTTTCATTTCTCGAAGTTAGAAATGACTACTGTTCCTGGCTATCAAAATAATTGTAGGAATCCACCACAAGCGCTTCCTTTGAATTGGTTGAGTTTGGATTATATTAGCATTATTTCTAATACTTTACATGAAAGAAAAAACTGAAACAATTGTGTAGCATTATTTTTTATGAACATTTTAATTTTATATTACTACATATGCTGCCTTGGGAAACAATGCAGCGATCAGTATCGTATTATTTATGAACTTTTAGTGATTTTACTTTCTCGCAAACTGTTTACGCATAATTAAGCTAAAAAATCTTTGGTTATGTTCATGAATATACTGCAGAGCTTTATACAACGAATTCAATTCTAGAAAGATATTTTATTTAAATTTTATTTATTTTTAAATTTAATAAAAAAGCTATTGCTTGAAACTATTTTAATTTCCACACCAAATGTTCTACGTTTTCAAATAAGTTTTACAAAAAATGATAACTGAGATGTGATAATTTAGAGAGAAATTGTGGTGTAAATAGTATTACATAACCATTACTAAAGGCGAGAAAGTAAGTGTAGTTTTAGCACCCCTAGTTTAGTTTGAAGTACTGTAATGTAGTTTTGACTCCCCCCCCCCAAAAAAAAAAATAATAAGGAAAGAAAAAAATCACCTTTGAAGCTCTCTTAATATTTGGTACGCACTTTTCCAAAATAGTATGTCCTTGTGTGGCTCATCTACATAACTCATGTTCCACGCGCGTCGAGCGTCATTGAAACAAAACTATGCATTTCTCTATTTGAGAGTAGCGTAAGGTTTTGTTAGATATCCAGAAACTCGGAAAAAATGCAACAACATATTAGTGATTTCTAATGCGTGCTAAAATTGAACTAAAACTATGTAACACTGGCTGTTTGAGAGGCGTCTGTAATTTCGTTAGGCACCGAGGAACTTGGGAAAAATCAAGAAACTAAAAGTGTAAAGTACTATTGAACTTTATATGCACTCTACTATGTTATTGCAGTATTCCTGCATACTGTTTTGCTATTGCAGTGTTATACAAGAATATTTTGTGATTTTCTTCAGCAAAATTTATGCAGCTGCACGACACTAGTTATCTATGGTAGAATGTAACAAAAGAATATAAATGCAATATTATACAACTAGTGGCCTGTACTGGCAAAACTTCTGCTGACCAAAACTACACAAAATGGTTTTCCAACTGGTAGTACCCGCCCTGTTCAAGAACAACAAATAAAATACTCTCGTATTTCACTGCAATAAATTACATATTTTAACAAAATTAGACTTCTCAATTACTGCTAACAGTATAGTATGTACGGATTCACAGTTCAACTTTTGTCCTAGGGCTTTTTCCAGCTGACAGGCGGTTAGTATTAACGTCTCTATGATATTTATATTCGACCATACACTTGACGCCGACACACTTGCGGGTTTCTCTGATCTGGGGTTCATAGAATGTGAGGCCCTCAGCGACAACACATACATGAGAAACAAGGGACATGCAACCATGTCCAAGGCGGGACTCGAATCCGCGACCCTTCGGACCGAAGTGCTCTTAGCCACCTCGGCCATCCGTGTCGGCGGTAAAAGAACTTCAGATGTGATTTTAGACGATATCTACGCGAGTGACGGTGGATTGATGGCGGTCGTGGGCGGCCTCGTCGACAAAGGTCCGTAAAGTTAGCATAGCAAATTTTTCAAAATACTAGAAACTAATAAAAAATTATTGCTATTTTATTGCTATTTATTGCTATTTTATTGCTACTTTGCAACGCAAAAATATGACTCTTCATATCGATATCCTTTTCCTGCTAACTTGACAAGTTAACGGAAAATTCATATCCGATATTAGTTGAAGAGCAACAAAAACTTTTGGCGATTAATTGGCAACAAAAGAAAATGACTTCCCACGTAGTTATTTTTTATCTCGGTAGTAACATGATACTCTTGTAATTGTCTTGCTTCTTAATAACAATATGGGGAAATTTTTCATTTCTTGTAATAGCTGTAGAGCGGCAAATATTTATTTTGGACAACTAATTAGCGAAAAAAAAAACAACTTCCCATGTAATTATTTCTTATGTCTTTAATATCTCTTTTTTGTTTGTTTGTTTTTACTTTTCGCAATTTGTTGAGCTACTTCGTATGAAATTAGGAGAAATTGGATATAGGCATTACGATGAAAAGCGTCACATTCTTTTTGTAGGTAACAAATTAGCAACAAAATGGCGGCAATTTTTTATATCAATGCCTAGTATTTTTGCACACTTTGCTATGCCAACTTAAAGGAGCTCTTCGCCAGGGCTCGAGCGGCGCAGCGGCCGCCGCCACCGTGTACTGGCGCGGAGGCGGCCCCGCGCAACAAAGGCTGAAGCGCCTTTGTCTCCGCCGCTTCCCGCGTTATGGAATTAAGCGCTGTTTAACAACTTTTGGCGCTGCTACCCGTAATCCAGGATTTATAATTCAGGCGCAGGCTCGTTACGCAGTTATAACGAGGACGCTATTATTTAAAGGAGGCTAACGTATAATTTACTGAGCTAGTAAGGCGCGCGGTTAACGCATGGGAGGCTGTGTTCAGATGCGGTTATCCGTTGTAATGGTTAGTTTACTGTATTTTCCTTGCAACGTAACGAAAATATGGGGTATTATACACACACGCAAGGTCTTTCATCATGCTCCTTTCGTTTTTTAAATGTTTTTTCATTAGGTCACTTCAGAAACTGAGGTCTTTAGCATCAATATTATTTTGAGTATAAATCACAACATTTTAAATATTATAAACACAATAATTAATATAATTATAATATTAATTTAAATCCGTTTCTGCAAACCAATAATATTTCGATATTCTAACATTAATATACAACCTTGAATTGAATTGAAGATTTCATAGGGACTGATCTGAATGCCAAGAGTTTTTTTTACCACTTGGACACTTGAACATTCTGAGATAAAGAGTGACTTGTAGAGAGTATTTCTCCACGTATTGTCCGTTTTCTTCATTAGATGCCAGTGGGTTAGAGGGTAATGGACACTACTTAACCTAACGATAATATACGCACATTGAAAATATATTGTTCTCTTCTTCCTGTAGGAATATTGGAAACTGTTAGATGTGTTACTGATTTTTTTAGGAAATGGAGAGTAGATGACGCAAATTTGCCATAATTTAATAGTGTACTTCTTTCTTTTCTTATCGTTTTTTCTTTTCTTTCTTTCTTTCTTTCTTTTTCTTTCTTTCTTTCTTTCTTTTTCTTCCTTTATTTCTTTCTTTAAGCAGATTACATCGATTAGCTTAATTATTTATAAAACTCGATAGGTCTTTGTATTATAACAAAAAATGTATTTCGCAAATACCTTGCAGCAGGTACACGGGAACAATTTACACAAAATACTTATGTGAAGAGTAATACGTCACTATGAAAAAAATTAAGAACATATTTTTCAATATTAAATAAATATTTATGAAATAAAATTGTGTAAACAGCGGGAGCAAATTGATATCCCCGTTGACAAAACGTACGTAAGAGATGATACGGTGTGACAAAGGAACGTGTTTAGTTTGTGTAAGAGCCATTACAGCTTAAGCTATTCATAACTGCTTTCGCGCCAAGCTACTAGGTCACTATCGCTATTTATTTTGGCAATTCCTGTACCGGAAAGCGGTGGCGACGAACGGGAGGTACGTCCGACCCTGTGGCTGTGCAGAAACGAAACTGCTTCGAGTCGAAGTCTGAAGAGGATGAAAGAACAAAAATGAATGTATTCGCCTCCATCTTTATGTCACCGCAAGCATCCATTAAGAACACTTGTTCCCCGTGCTTAAAAGCAACAATACACTTGTTCGCCGTTCTTACGGCAACAATACAGGCGCGCCGCAACGCCCCGGCGCGCACCAATTATGCTTCGGTGATGCAGACGGCCATAGTCACGTACGACCATGACCTGCGCGTCTTGCTGCAGGGTCGCAGACATCGTACGTTCCATGAGGCAGCTCCAGAAGGAGAAATTTCGGGGCTTCAGGTCGGTCGAACGTGATGGCCAGGCCACTGTGGTCAAACCAGCAGCCTGCGAAACAACTAAAACTATCGAGATGAGCGGTAAGAGAACCCCTTGAAAGTCAGTGTCTCGTTATCGCGGCAACAACATCAAAATCCCAGCGAGGTGCGCCGCCCATTCTAGCCTTGTACAGCCTGACGTAAAGTTTTCGTATGCTTCACTGGCTACGTCAGTCATGTGTTCGGTGCCGTTATAAAGCTGTCGGCATCAATAACTTTTTTGCCTCGCGTATGACGCATAGGATGCTCACTCACCGCGTGAATATAATGATACATCGTGCCTGTGTATCGTTAATGGCCTGCAATACTGCTCCAACTCGAAAATACAAACCCTCAACACGACCGTTAATTTATAATATTTTATAATAAATATTGTTCACGGAACTCCAATGAAGTTTTTTATAACGCCTACGCCATGATATGTCAATTTTAAAAGCGTTTCAACTGCCAGCGAAATCTTTCAAATATTTATTTTTAACGTATTTTTTTGAGTTCTGCCTTATTACAGTGCATGAACGCTATTTATTAATGATATACTTCTAAAATGTGCTTCACTTCCTGAAAATGCTTTACTTCAAACAAATGTACACATTTCTCGAAGTCAATCTAATTTAGATAGAAGTAAAAATTCCAAATATTTTCTTCCTGCAGAACAGATTTAATACAATCACATACTATACTCAAAATCTATAACGAAACACATATTGTATTTATTTAATTATTAAAGTAAATAACTCATTTTTAATTTGTATTTGACGCGTTCGGGTGTAAATAGTGGCATCTGTTATTTTGGAGGAAATCGACATAACCCTTTATATATATATATATATATATATATATATATATATATATATATATATATATATATATATAAATCTCGTGTCACAATGTTTGTCCTCAATGAACTCCTAAACCACTTAACCGATTATAATAAAATTCGCACACCATGTGCAGTTCGATCCAACTTGAAAGATAGAATAGTTTAAATCTCAAATTATAGTCGCAATTTTAATTTATTGCTAATTTATTACAAATTTGATTGTTGTAATAATTGTAGATAATTGTGACTGTCAAATAATAACAGACATATAATTAGCAATAAATTAAAATTGCGACTATAATTTGAGATTTAAACTATCCTATCTTTCAAGTTGGATCGAACTGCACATGGTGTGCGAATTTTATTATAATCGGTTAAGTGGTTTAGGAGTCCATTGAGGACAAAAATTGTGACACGAGACGAGATTTATATATATTAAGAATACAACAATCAGCTAGCTGACCCGGCCACGCGTTGCACGCGTTGTGCTGCCACGGAAACAAGGAAAACCACATCCTTCCATTACAGGCATATTCAAAGCTAAGACATTGGGGAGACTTTACACGGTACATCCAAAGCAACGTGAGTGCTTCTATTTACGTTTGTTATTGGTGAATGTTCGACTGGGTTGAGTAAGTAATCAATAGATGGCGCTGCTATGGTAAAAAATCAGCTCCAAGAATCAGGACAGCAGAAGGTCATGCACAAGAATCTCAATAACAGTGTAACGAACGTATTCAAGAGAATATCATAAGAACACTGTGACACGAGATTTATATATATTAAGATTATTTAACCTCCATTTAAAATTATTTTGCACTTATTATTTCAATGTGCTATGATAACATGTTTTTCAGTTCCTCTTTCTAATATTTAAACTATTATTATTATTATTTTCAGTCAAATGCCACCGAAAAAATCTAACCTCAACAACGCGAGCAGCAAAGGGTCACGACGCAAACGTGTTGAAAGAGCTCAGCAATTACCAGAACAAATCGAAACAAGAAATGCAGCTCAAAGAATCAGGACTCCAGAAAGTCGTACACAAGAATCTCAAGAACAGCGTGACGAACGTCTGCAACAGAATATTACGAGAACAAGAGCGGCACGAGAACGAAACATAGCTACAATACGAGGACTAGATCGACAAAGGCAACGGATTTATATATATTAAGATTATTTTACCTCCATTTAAAATTATTTTGCACTTATTATTTCAATGTGCTATGATAACATGTTTTTCAGTTCCTCTTTCTAATATTTAAACTATTATTATTATTATTATTATTATTATTATTATTATTATTATTATTATTTTCAGTCAAATGCCACCGAAAAAATCTAACCTCAACAACGCGAGCAGCAAAGGGTCACGACGCAAACGTGTTGAAAGAGCTCAGCAATTACCAGAACAAATCGAAACAAGAAATGCAGCTCAAAGAATCAGGACTGCAGAAAGTCGTACACAAGAATCTCAAGAACAGCGTGACGAACGTCTGCAACAGAATATTACGAGAACAAGAGCGGCACGAGAACGAAACATAGCTACAATACGAGGACTAGATCGACAAAGGCAACGGATCAGCCGCTCATTAACACGTGCATCATTCGTTCGGCTTGCCTTTGAATATGCACCAGATATTAACTACTCGGCGCATTCAAAAATTGCTATCGGTGGAATGGATAAAGTATGTCAATATTGTCAGGCATTGAAATTTCGGAATGAAGCAGCCGGCATGTGCTGCGCATCAGGAAAAGTTGTGCTGTCACCTCTACCCGCTCCGCCGGAGCCTTTATTATCCCTTCTTACTGGCAATTCAGATGATTCCAAATTATTTTTGCGTAAGATACGCAAATTTAATTCTTGCTTCCAAATGACGTCATTTGGGGCAACTAAAATTTGCGATCGTGCATCCGATGGACGTAATTTTGAAACTACATTCAAAATTCAAGGCCAGGTGTACCATAAAATCGGATCACTGATGCCAATGCCTGATAACAATCCAAAATTTCTTCAAATTTATTTTATGGGCGATTGTGAAGAGCGCGTGACGACTCGGTGCCTGTATAATTTTATTGAACAAGCAGAGGAAAGAGCAATTGTGATATTATTGGAAAATTTTTTAGAAGATCACAATCAACTAATTCAATTGATCAAAAGAGTTTCGCCACGACTGCAAAATGACAATTATCAAATCGTCATAAAAGCCGACAAAGTACCATTAGGTGAACATGCTGGTAGATTCAACGCTCCAACTGTTGATGAGGTTGCTGTTATCATGGTTGGTGATCCAGTTGACAAAAGATCTATAAAAATTACACGGCGAGACAACACTGTCAGTACGATTTCGGATCTACACCGTTCATATGACGCACTACAATATCCATTGATATTTTGGCAAGGACAAGATGAATATCACCTTAATATCAAACAGTATGATCCAAATACCGGTAAATATTACAATTATCTATTTACTTTCTTACTGTATGTATAGATTTTAATTTCGTATTGCATTTAATTTTTTATTTTTTTAGGTGATTACAGAAATAATAAAGTTAGCTCAATGAACTACTACGCACACCGAATAATGGTTAGACAACATCAAGACAATTATATCCTTCGATATCGTCAGCTGTTCCATCAATACATTGTTGATATGTATGCTAAGGTCGAAAGCGAACGCTTGCGATTCCTTCGATTCAACCAGGCAAAACTACGATCGGAAGAATATATTCACTTACGAGATGCTGTTGCTGGAAACATCGATGGAAATTTAAATCCCATTGACATCGGTAATGCTTTCATTTTACCTTCAAGCTACATCGGCAGTCCACGGAACATGCAGGAATACATACAAGATGCGATGACTTACGTACGTCATTACGGCCGACCGGATTTATTTATTACATTCACATGTAATCCGAATTGGGAAGAGATACAAACTTTACTATTGCCAGAACAACAAGCCATTCATCGTCATGATTTAACTGCACGTGTGTTTAAACAAAAATTGAAATCCTTAATTGATTTTATTGTTAAATATTCAATTTTTGGTATCACACGTTGTTGGCTGTATACGATAGAGTGGCAAAAGCGAGGTTTGCCTCATGCCCACATTTTGGTTTGGCTTAAAGATAGAATCCGTCCTGAAGAAATCGATCAAATAATTTCAGCCGAAATTCCAGACCCATTAATTGATCAAGAATTATTTGATATTGTCACCAAACACATGATCCATGGGCCATGCGGTGCTTTCAACATGACGTCACCGTGCATGGAAAATGGAAAATGTAAAAAAAAATTCCCAAAGCCGTATACGAATGACACGATCACGGATATTGATGGTTATCCAATGTATCGCCGCAGAAGTACTGAGAATGGTGGCCACACATTTACAATGCGACTGCCGAACTTTCCAAATCAAGTTGAGTTTGATAATCAGTGGGTGGTACCATACTCACCACTACTTTCAAAAACTTACAAAGCTCATATCAATGTTGAGCTTTGCAGTTCTGTTAAATCAATTAAGTATATTTGTAAATATGTAAACAAAGGCAGTGATTTGGCCATATTTGAAGTACAAAACATAAATAAAAATGACGAAATAGCACGATACCAAATGGGCAGATACATTAGCAGCAATGAAGCTATTTGGCATATTCTCAGCTTTCCCATCCACGAAAGAGATCCTGCTGTCCAACATCTGGCAATACATCTTGAAAACGGTCAACGTGTATACTTCACTGAAAAAAATGTTCTCCAAAGAGCGTTCGAAGCTCCGAAAACGACTCTAACTGAATTTTTTACATTGTGTCAAAAACCTGATGTTTTTGGCCAATTCGCGAAGACATTGGTGTTTGGTGATGTTCCACGTTATTTCACATGGAACAAATCCAGTAAAAAATGGGAGCCACGGAAACAAGGAAAACCACATCCTTCCATTACAGGCATATTCAAAGCTAAGACATTGGGGAGACTTTACACGGTACATCCAAAGCAACGTGAGTGCTTCTATTTACGTTTGTTATTGGTGAATGTTCCCGGACCAACGTCTTTTGAATTTTTACGAACAGTTAATGGTCGAGTATTCAATACATACCAGGATGCATGTCGTGAACTGCAATTGCTAGAAGACGATAACCATTGGGACTTAACGCTTGCTGATGCTGCGTTGACATCAACACCGAATAACATTCGTCAGTTGTTTGCAATTATTTTGACGACATGTTATCCCTCGCAAGCACA
This sequence comes from Gryllus longicercus, assembly GCA_038098605.1. Lineage (NCBI taxonomy): Eukaryota > Metazoa > Arthropoda > Insecta > Orthoptera > Gryllidae > Gryllus > Gryllus longicercus. Next base: position 1,243,101 of record JAZDUA010000166.1, on the reverse strand, counting down.
AACTTTGTGGGAAAAATATAAAAATTGTATGACAGAAGACATATTGCACCGAATTAGACAAACAAATCAATGCCAAAACATAGATTATACACCAGAGATGTACAATGAAGCATTGGTCTTGATCGAGGATTTATGTGTTCTTATTTCAAATTTACCACTTAATCATTATGGTATGCCATCACCTAATCGTCCAGCCACCGACTTAGTCAATACCGATTTACAACGAGAAAATCAATATGACCATGAAAGTTTAGCAACAATTATCATGAACAGTGAACCATTACTGACAGCAGAACAAAAAATTATTTATGATCGGATTATGCTGGCTGTTGCTGCTGAACAAGGCGTTTTTTTTTTCTTGGATGCACCCGGTGGAACCGGTAAGACATTTTTAATATCGTTGATTCTTGCCAAAATACGGTCGCAACAAAAAATCGCATTAGCAGTAGCATCGTCAGGCATTGCGGCTACTTTACTGGATGGTGGGCGAACAGCACATTCAACATTCAAGCTGCCATTGGACGTTCATAATAAACCAGATGCAATGTGTAACATCAAAAAGAATAGTGGAATAGCTGCAGTGTTGCGGAAGAGTTCTATAATAATTTGGGATGAGTGCACAATGGCACACAAATATTCACTTGAAGCATTAAACAGAACTATGCAAGATTTAAACAGCAATAATAAACTTTTCGGTGGTGCTATCTTACTTTTGTCTGGTGACTTCCGGCAGACCTTACCGGTTATACCTCGCTCTACTTTCGCGGATGAGATTAATGCATGTTTGAAACAATCATTCTTATGGCGAAGTGTTGAAACACTTCGATTGACCATAAATATGCGAGTACAATTGCAAAATGATCCATCAGCACAAATATTTTCCGAACAACTACTAGATATTGGGAACGGTAAAATAGAACTGCAACCAAATACGCAATGCATTAAACTACCAGACAATTTTTGCACTGTTGTTCAGGATAAAAATGAATTGATTCAGTGTATTTTCCCGGATATACAGAATAATTATTTGAATCATGAATGGCTTAGTCAACGGGCGATTTTGGCAGCCAAAAACGTTGATGTTGACGAAATTAACTTCCAGATACTACAGTTATTACCAGGCGATATGATGTCTTTTAAATCAATCGATACTGTTGTTGATGAAAATGAAAGTGTAAATTTTCCGATTGAATTTTTAAATTCATTAGATATCCCTGGAATGCCACCACATAATCTTCGATTAAAGATTGGTTCCACTATTATTCTCCTCCGTAATTTGAATCCACCTCAATTATGTAACGGTACGCGTTTGGTCATCAAAAAGATCACCGGAAACATTCTTGAAGCAACCATTTTGGCTGGGAAGTTTAAAGGAAAAGTGGTCCTGCTGCCACGTATTCCGATGATACCATCAGATTCTACCATACCCTTCAAAAGGCTACAGTTTCCAATTCGTTTAGCTTTCGCCATATCTATAAATAAATCTCAAGGTCAAACAATGTCCATTTGTGGTTTAGATTTGGAAAATCCATGTTTTTCTCATGGGCAACTATATGTTGCGTGTTCACGTGTTGGGAAACCGTCTAATATATTTGTGTTAGCTAAAGACAGGTTAACCAAAAACATTGTGCACCGATTGGTGTTAAATTAAATTGAATTTGAAAGTATTTATAATTGAATAGTACTTATATTTGTTATACAAATTAAATGGAAATAATAAATCTGATAAATTTTTATTTTGTACCTATTGATTTCTGCTTAATATCAAGTGTAAGAACATTTTAATTAATTGTGTTCAACGTACTTCCCCTTCAAATCTCAATCCAGTGAATTTGTATACCAACATCAATATTTTCGTCTTTATTGGTAAATAATTTCATTGTACTAAAGGGTTATAGTAGTAGAAAGTCAAATAAGGAGATCACCATATTTTTTTACAAATACCATCTGTGTGAAAAAGCATAGTGGACTCCGTGACTGATGTTCTCTTATTGTTCCTCTTAGATTGTTTACTATAATGTAATATAACAAAAACTTTAGCCACAGCAACGTGTGGCCGGGTCAGCTAGTATATTATATATTATATATATATATATATATATATATATATATATATATATATATATATATATATAGATAGATAGATAGATAGATAGATAGATAGATAGATAGCCGATCAGATGGCCGAGATCGCTAAGGCAGTAGTGCCGGAGTGGTTTCGGACCAGAAGATCGCGGGTTCGAGTCCCGCCTCGGGCATGGATGTATTTGTGTATTTGTGTATGTCTGTATGTATTGTCCTTTCACCCCCATCATCATCATATATCGTCATTTCATCTTCCATACCCCCAGGGCTAACAACCTTGGGGGATAAAAACCGGATCCAGCTTAAATGCTGGTCCCCCCAAGAATTGTCGCAAGCACCTGCCTCCGTGAGAATGAATAAAAACTGGGCCACGGTAAAGGCAGAGTGCTTGCCTGCGTGGTCCTAGTAGGCCGATCAACGAAAAAAAAAATATATGTATATAATATATATATATATTAACCTGAAGCGACTTATGCTTGTGAGACACTATATAAATTGAACACAAAGCAACAACTGATACACTGCAAAAGGTTGACAGAAAGATACTCAGAACCATCATTAATAAAAAACATCAGGTAGATGGACAATGGAGATTATTGCCTAATGCAGTGGTTTATAGGGAAAGTGAATCTATAATAGATACGATGAGAAAAAGAAGAATTGCCTTTTTCTGTCATCTTTCTAGATTAAATGATAATAGGATACCAAAACAACTATTTAATTACTTTTGGAACAGTAAAACAAAAAATAATTGGTTTAAAGAAGTTCAGAATGATTTAAAAGAGATTATTAGATATTACAATGAAACAAATTTAAAATAGAGAAGAAAAAAGGATTCTCAAGAACAAACAAATAAGATTGCCATTAAAAACTGTATAACGCAAACAATATGTCATATCTGATGAAGAAAGGGCAGCCATGTCAGCCAGAATGAAGAGGTTTTGGGAAAGGAAGAAGATGATGCAAGCTAAATCTTCAGTTAATTCTTTATTAACATAAATGTATTTGAGCTTGATTTAAGTGCTCCAATGTGGGCGTAAACTATGTAAATAAATAAATAAATATATAATGTATTCACTAACTTTGTAATCTGTTATTTGCTTCTAAACTTTGGAATAACAGACTACCCTAAGCGTTCGGTGTTGCATTTACGTATCTTTTAAAGGTAAAAGAAAGTCTCTGAAAAGTGAAGGAAGTTTATTAACCAGCGTGAGCGCCGGTGCGAGAGCGGAGTAACGAATCATGCCGCGAGAGTAAGGGGCGGAAGACCCTCGCTAACGCAGCACGTTGGAACGTCGCGAGTTACCGCGTTGCAGACACTTACTAAACTAATCTAAATGAGTTGGTTACAAATTGGGCACTCTTTAAAACGAATAAATGAGTTGGTTACAAAGTTGTGCACTCTTTAAAACGAATAAATGAGTTGGTTACAAAGTTGTGCACTCTTTAAAACGAATAAATGAGTTGGTTACAAAATTGTACACTCTTTAAAACGATATTTCACAGGAAAAGTTTGTATGTATGCTTGTATTTTATTTGTTAAAAACAGTAAATGGGCACGTGTTACGTCACTTGTCGAAGAGATAATACTTACGAATATTTGCCGAACATTTTAAATATACTATAGTCCAGTCGTGAAATTAAAACAAATAGTGTATAGCTATACATTCAAAATGCCCCAACCATGGTGGTGTATCTCAAGTAGTTTATCCCTTTTTCTATCCGATTTTTTCTTACCGTTTCTCCACACTGGCCAATCATAAACTGTGACACATCTATCTTAGGAGGCGGTATACATCGAACACTATGTCGATGACTAATAAACCTCGCATTCATTATAACATAACCTCTTTGATTTTAACAAAGAGTATAATTTCATTCGTGGAATATAAGTCCTATAATACCACTCGTGCTCTGTAAATTCTCAGATAAATATTCTTCTCTCTTCAAGAGTCGTTGAATTACCTATAATTATTTCTTCAAAAGTTGCACGCAAGTGCATTTGTATATTATTAACAATTTTTCTTCGTGTGTATTTAAAATTACATTACTCTACTTTGAAACTCACAACAGGGGACCATGGAGAAGTACTCTTCCTACAAAATAGCGTTCGGGGAAGGAGGGCTGTTCATTTGTATTATCCAATGAGCTAGAATATACTACATAGAGTGGCTGAAGCGCATCCATCTTTGAAGCAAATTGAAGCCATGTTTTTGCAATCAAAGCAGCGCCCTTTGGGAAGCAAAATATTCCAGCATTACGTTTGGAAGTGGTTATGGACGCTGGTTGCGGAGGTTACACCGCCATTCGCATTTTTGACTTCAAAAAACCTGGCGGCCACTAGTTCCGCGAGCCTCCACCAAGAGTGCTGAAACTATAGGGACAGCCACTCATATATTCTAGCTAGTTGGTATTAACCAAAAATATGAAGGGATTTTTGCGCTTAGTATTGAAGAGATAACTTATCTTTGATTTTCCCATTAAACACACTTATGCTTTTATTAGAACTCGAGTAAAAGTGCTTTTACAAGACAATAATATTAATAATTTATCTGATAATACATTCGCATACATTATGTTCATTTATAAATTAAGTGGATTACAGTTCGAATATTAAAATGTCTCAAAGACAAGTACAAAATATAATACTGAAAAAGAAGATTTGATACTCACCAGTACGTTGTTTGATCACCAAGGAAAGTTAGAAATCCAGAGGAACATTTCTTCCACATCTGCAAAAGAATAAAAAATCATTTTTCTACTCCAACTGTATAATTCTGTCATTTTTGATTGCTGCAACCATTTGCATAATGATACTCATTACGATTCAGATTTAGTTATGATATAAGTTCTTGACCAATCACAGAGAAATTTACAACCAGTTTTGACACTTGATTAATCATTGAGAATCTATCTAGTAAATGTTTCGTTCGACTGTGTAAATTAAAATTGCATTTAATATTATATTATGCTTGTCAGTTTTAATTTCTCTTATTATTTGTAATGTTTCATGAAATGTTATTTAAAATACATTGGATCATAATTTCGCTTTGATTCTATTTGATTAGCGCAATACTTTCTCTCAGTCGAATTGGTAACCGAAGACACCTGCTAGGGTAGGGTGAGGGAGTTAGATGGCCTTGAATGAATTCTGCATGTCAACTGCCACGAAATGAAACAATGTAAAAGTTTAACTTATGAAAGTTACCATTAGTCGTAGAAAAACTACCGTATGGAAATCGATGTAATAGGTAATAATACACTCGTGTAAAGTTTATGATACTCACTCTTATCATAATATCACACTCGTGTATTAATACCCATCATTACATCATCGTTTTATAATGTACTATTACTTACCCAAATATTCTGTAATAACACTGTTGGCAAATGCAAAGCATATTCTTCCTTGTAATACACTATTATTTAAACTCGGGTTTTCCTCAAGATTCAGTGATCAGACCATGTTCATTACCCTAGTTATTAGCTAAACCTATATTACCTTCTACATAATTAAAAATCTTGACATAAATGCTGCAATTTGTATTTTTTTATTATAAAATGTTATTTAATCCATTGATATCACAAAGAACTAGTGGTACTATAAATTGGCTCTGCTACTTTATAGACCTATTTGTAAAATTTACGGAAAATTATAATTATTGTACGTTATTTATGTACAATTAATATTTAAGTCATCTCACGCAAAAAACTTATCCAGAGGCTTGGAACCCCGCTCCAATTGTGTCAATGTACTAACATCAACTGTCAAGTTCATATCAAAATTTGATTTTATTGTCTGTGTTTGTAGCTAACAACCGCATTTATAAACACCAAAACTGTACATTTCAATAACATTTATCAACATTTGATACTTAATTAATAACGCTGTTAAGGCTAATCAAAATACATTGTCTTTCATACCCATAAATAAAATGTTTCCTGAAAATTCACCAAATGTACACAAGTTTTTAGAGCACGAAATTTAGAGAATATTTCAAATAAAACAATGATTAAACGATTAAACTATTTGTAACTATAATATTGAGGTTTTTTAAAATATGTTCGCAACATCATGGTTATTAGCGATTATTAGAGATATTATATCGTTAGTTACAGAAATTATAATATATTTATCTTTACTGAGTCATTATTGCTTGTAATTATTTTCAATAAACTCTCGATAAATGCTGCATAACATACTTTCATGAAGAAGGTCGATGTTACGAGAGGAAAATGAAAACAGTTGAATGACGCTACGCGTTCTTTTAAAGAGGGAATTATGTTAGGGAAATATTAGAAGAGACGAATAATTAATATACTAATATATTAAAATATATTAAATATATTAAAAATATATTAAAAATCACGTCAAGTTAACCTCTAGATAATTAGTAAACAAGAAAATCACAATAATTAAAATCAGATAAAACATTAAATCTTGTATGTATCACGGGCGTTAACTGCTTGTAATGTTCTCTGATGACGAAATCCCTCGGCCCAAAGGCCTCCATGATTTTTGTCATCGCTCGATCATTAGAATCCTTATAACAGCCTTAGTGGATAAATGTTTCCAAAAGCGATGTTTCCAAAAGCTACAACCTATAAACGAACCTATAAAGATTGTATCCTAAACATAAGGCAAATAAGGCAAGATGGACACTTCTTGTTTGCGTAATATTAATTTTGGTTTCAGGATATGCTGCCAAAATGATTTTCCGAATAACACTTTTCCATTAGCAATAAACTAGTGCTGCTAAAGATTGATACAGACTTTCTAGAACAAGATATTTTCTTATTCTCTGGAGTTCTGGCGAGCTCTTTGGTCTTGCCCCCCCTCCCCCCCATCCCTCCCTTCCCAGCTGCTCTTCGGTATTTAAAGGAACTGACAGGGTCTTTCGCCGTTCCTACCGTTCCTCTGGAATTATTCCTACAGTACCGGCAGCGTATAAGGGACTCTGACAGTTCGATGCGCTGTTGCCACACATTACTACGCTCTTGGCACCACCCACATGGCAGATGAATTAAATCTCAAAACATTAACTCTTACTGACAGGTGATGACACATCTTGATATCTCGTTCATAACCTTCGCTACATCCGAACCTTATCGCCTCCGCAACTACATGTGAGTCGTATGAGCGGCAATGCTGAATCCTGGCTGAGGGAACGTAAACAAATATTCACAAGCTAATTGCTTCACATGATGTACTTCAATACGTGGCGAGGCAACTGTCAGAGTCGCTTATTTGCTGCCGTTACTGTAGTAATGAGAATCTTCAAACTCTCCGAACATCTAATAAGAAAATCTCGGTTCTGTACCTTTACTTATTTGCGTGTTTTACCCTTGACACAATCTTGGTGACCGTAATTGTTCTGAAAGCAGGAATCTACTTCCTGAATTACATCTCTCACATTCAGTTGCCAAGAGTTTATGGAAGAATTAGGGAGTAGGTAAATGAAGAATTCGGAATGACCCCCTGCCACGAACACAACTTAAAACATTCATGCGTTACAAAGGTTTCGAACCAATAGCCTTGGTGTCTACTTATTCGAGCTCACCTGTACGAAGTCTTCGATTGACAACCCTGACACTTATTCGTACTTGTTGTAAACGTGTTTCTGTAATGCAACATAATTTGATAACGCTAATAATATAACTAAAACTGACTTGTTTATGAATACGCAGTCTGTAATGTTCAATGATTCGTGTCATTGAATTTATGTATTTTATTTTTTTTACTCTATTTGTTTTCATATCGACAAAGCAAACAATGATATCTTTGCATTATATTATACATCTCCGTAAAGAACAATTGCTTCAAAATTAACTAACTACAAAACATGTGGTAGAACTTCGAACTTTATAGCATGTGTCAGTTAACTCAATGGTGTTGTTTCAATAATGTACTTATGAGGAGGCCAAAAAATTAAGTTACAATTTTGGGAATTCAATGATAACACTGAAAATTGAAACTGCCATTTTTATAAGTGAATTTAACTCTAATCTTGAGAATAAGAAGTTGAAAGAAATTAGAGTGCTTTAGAATGGAGGAGTGTTTAGAATTACAGTAGAATCCTGGTAATCCCAACTAATTGGGGGTGTGGTCAGTTCGGATTCACAAAAAGGTTCGGATTATCTGAAAAAAATGTACCGTACGTATAATAAAAATACAAATACATCTATAGGATAACCAGACAATGAAACGTAGCGTGCGATGTGAGAAAATGGCAATGTAGCGTTGCGGTCGCATCATCACATCGCATAATCCAGCAGATTCAGTTACTTACGGCAAAAGATCATCGAAGTTCCTCTAAGTGAAAATTACTGCTACATAACCATGAGGTATACACCGTAGTTACTAGGGCAATAAACGTTTCATTTCTACAACTTGTGTTTCAATAATTAGTTGTTCAGTTCTGCAGTAATTATAAAATCATTTCTTTGTACTACAAATAAGCATTTTATTTAGTTTATTTTTCCTCTATCCCGATCATCCAAAATTTCGGATTTGCGGAGTTCGAATTAGCGAGGTTCTACAGTAGTTAGTTTCTATGTCAGGTGGGGATGGTCGCCACTTAGCGGCAGGGAAAATGACTTAAGGAGGGGAATGCACGGCAGTTTAATGCCCATCAGCCATTGGTTCCAAAGTGCACAGCAGGGATCAAATTCCTCATTCCTGCCTTCATCTGGGACAGCACGCGCAAACATGCAAGGCGGCGGGAATAAAATTCAAAAGCAATTAGCTTTAGCGATTTCAAGACCACGAAAATCGTCACTGAACGTTTTGCAAATCCTTTAGCTGCGATCGTCGTAAAATTAGGCGACTTTCTTAGTGTCTTATCCGGCTAGTAAGTATTTAAGATGAACAATACTTGAACAAAATCATGAAATTTAAATGCTTTTTTTGTTTGCACGTAAATATCATCACGATAAACGATGCCGCCTTTAAACCGTCCTGAAGGTCACTCGCTTGCCTTTTCGTCAAATGGCGCTGCCAACTCAGTACTCAGTACAAAAAGAAAGATTGGACTTGGCAAGGTAGCTATGTCGAATATAGGTGTTGTGCGTTACCGTTGGCATTTTTCATGAAATAATTATAAACGTTGACATTGCCAACAATAGTATTTATTGCAAGAGCAGCTTTCGATGGCTTAGCCGTCATCATCAGTTGTCTGGTACAAGAAGAAAAAACAAAACATTAAAACGTGAATATTCCTTTGATTTTACAACGAAATTATAATAAAGGTTACAAATAATTTACAATTTTTTAGAAAATATATTTAACATTCTAGAAACTGGAAGAAAGAAAAAAGTGGCGGGGGGGTAAGTCCTTAATACTAAAGAATATGAATGAAATAGAATTAGGACACGTAATTTTTTTTAAACAGAAAACATAGAAATGTAAGTTGAGCCATTCCTTACCTGCTGAATGGAAGCTATGTCGAAACTAATGAAAATCATGAAAAGTAAAGACATTTCGAAAAAATATAAAGTTCTATTCGTACAAACCATAATGTTTCCTGCTGTTCTATATGGTTGTGAAAGCTGGTCACTTAAGGAATGGACAACAGAAAACTACGCACGTTTGAAATTTCGAAGTAGAGAAATTTGCTTAGAGTTCCATAGACTGCTAGACGGATAAACATCTAAATTCTAAAGGAAATTCAACCGAGCTAGTTAATAGCTGTAGTTACCAGCCTTAAACTGCGATATTTCGGACATCTGATGAAAAGAAAGGTTTGTTCGGAGAAGATCTAAGGCTATAGTCTACTTCCGGATGCAGAGGCAGCGGCAAGAGGAAAACAAGGTGGTAAGATGAAATTTAGACAATAATAGGACTAGGCTGGAATTCTATCATCCGAGCGACTGAGAATTGGGCGAAGTGGAGGGAAATGGTGGCAGCAACAACAGGAGAAATGAAAACAACTAATGTATAAATGGGTGACAACTACAGCAGAAAATAAAATATAATTAGTGAGTGAATTAATTACTAATTAATTACTCAATTTTAACTTCAAATTAACAATTAATTAATTAGAAAAAAATTTTAAAAATTCTCCAAAAGAGAAATTGACCACCTCAGACGAAGCAATCGCAGATTATTTTTTTCTTACCGTCGGCACAGAGCGGGCAAGCCAGTTATCCGTTGTCCAAGAAGAGCGTTTTACCCGATCCCGCTTGAAGCATCGCGGCCCCGGTGGCCCCGAAGCAGTCGCGATCGAAAGCCGGTCGATCGGAGGTGTAAACTCCGTGGCGCCAGCGGCCATCAAGTCGCGGACGCGCCTGTTCGAACCGACCGCCACAACGACGCGGCGCGGCGACAGGTGACCCTGTCGAAACTTCACAGGCGACTCGGCCAAGACGCATCGATTTCCAGTACGCACAGGCCAACTCGGCTTTTGGGCTGTTGAACATTCATGCACGCAAGTAGGGTCTTACGAATAGTACATTCAGACGATCACAGCACGGTGATCTGTACTGAAGAAATATTAGATAATAATCTGTTACTAATATTAGCTAGTTATGTTTTGCCAATTATTGTCATGCAAGAACTGGCAAAGAAAAGTCATTGATGATAAAAAATAAACAATGTCCCGAATGTCACGGGCGTAATTAGATATTTGCTTTCCTCCACAAAATTAAGAAGTAATAATTCTAATAATATTTTGGATAACATAGATTTGCAGAATTAATGGGTTGTTTTAAGAAATGAATTCAATTCAAAGTCTATAAAACTTTACAGCTTGCTATTGTATCGAATTTCATGAAAACCTTCGATTATTTCTATTCAAACTTATCTCATCCTAAAGAAAAAGAAAAATATTAATGAATACTACTGTGAGAAACTGTTATAATGACAAAAATCTGTGGTAATGTGTTTAAATGGGACAATTCAAAAAATTCATTACGACTGAAAATAGTAGTGCAAATTCAAATCCATAGTTAGCTGTACTTTTAGATTTAAATGTGTTTTCTGTATATTAATTTCTCCAAAAGAGAGAGGTATGTTTTGCAAAATGTTAACGGGAGTTGGTGTATGATTTTCATTACGCAATTTATTATAAGAAATCAAATGAAGACCTAAACTATTTAATGTCGCGATTTTTTAAAAGTCACAGCGATTTTGCAAATTTTCAACAATGGAAATAGGGGTGCTTCTTATTAATACATACAAAAAATATTGAACTATTTTAAGACGATCCAATTGTTTTATAAATGAAATTTGGTACAATCGGTTTCACGGAGAAAATTTTCCAGAAATACTAAGTTTCTTTTCTGCATCTGGGCACGCATTTTAAATACTCGGTGCTGCACTGAGATACGTCTTGCTGCTGTTAGATAGGTAGTATAGAGAGGTTTAGCGATAAGTTTCGTTGCGTCGGACCCGACACATAGTGAAGGGGAAACCTGCAAACAGGAAAATCGTTCCATTACGGCAACGTTGAATCCTGGCTGAGAGAAAGTAAACAAATCGTCGCAAGCTGATTGCTTGAGGGCATGTCACATGACGTACCGCAGCACGTGGCGAGGCAGCTGTCAGAGTTGCTTATTTGCTGCCGTTACTGTAGTAAAGAGAATCTTCACACTCTCCGAACATCTCATAAGAAATCTCTCTCGTGTTTTATCCTTGGCACTATCTTGATGACCGTAATTGTTCTGCATGTAGGCATCTACTTCCTGAATTACATCTCTCACATTCAGTTGCCAAGAGTTTATGGAAGAATTAGGGAGAAGGTAAATGAAGAATTCAGAATGATCCCCCTGCCATGAACACAACTGTTTTTCCCCTCCACTCTTCAAATTTTGTGCAGCCTTAGCCTACGTGTTCGTGCAGCGCACAGTATTTCAAATGGCGCGCCACCAATGGGCGCGAAGTCGAGCTTTCTCGAAAACAGATATTTTCGACGAGAAAACCATTCAAATAAACATCATATGTCGCTTATACATTATCTTTGATTGAGTAAGAATCAACTATAAATTTGTGTATTTGTTGTTGTTCCTGTTGGCTACATGCACTTAAAGTAAGGCAAATCATGCAAGAAATAGTCGATCCCTGAGGTCAAGAAGAATAACTTGACTGTCTTATTTCTGCAACAATTTCACACTACAGAAGTGATACGTGCATGATTGCCGTGCAGTCAGTCACATTAATATTCGGGGAGAAACCTCGTTCCTCTTCTTAACCTGATTTCAAGCGCATATTGACTTATAATAACAAACGTTTTCGAGACAAAACATTTATAACTTTATGATGTGATAACTAAAGCACTGAAATTTTAAAGAATTCGTTAACAACACTACGGGTGTATTTGTAACTTTACCTTAATATTTGGGCAATTTTGTAAGTTCATTTATTTATCACATTCTGCAAATTAATATTTTTCTTGTCTCTGTTCTATGCAGGTAGATACTCAACAAACTTATCATTGGCACTGTGACTAAATGTGAAAATAACGAGTAAAATACTAATTGTTACCAGACAATTAGATTATAAGTTTCTTCTTTTTACGCCATTATCAAAATGATTGCATGATTTAAAACCGTTCTTTGGCACTACCTTGTTTAGGCACAGAACGGAGATTCATGTGTACATTTTTTTTCCTATATCAAGGTAGAGTAACCACGAGACGTCACCTAAGCGACACTAGCGCTCGTGCCACAGCGGGGATCGTCCCGATCAACAGACGCCGGCGCTTCGGCTATCAAGGGCGCCATCGATTGGCGCGCCGGTGGGCGACAGCGGGCGACAGGCGTCCGAACGCCGCCCCAGAGACCGACGCGCGGTGCTAGCAGCAGCTACCATCTCCCCGCCCTCACCCACAAACCCACCCTCGAGGGCCCGCGCGCGGCGTTTGTCGCTTGTTCTGAATGGCGGAGTCGCTCCTTTTCGGTGCGCCCCGAGCGCCGAATAGCCTCTCGCGGTAATGAAACGGGAAAAAAAGTGAGCTTAAACATTTATTTTACTTTTATATTGATGGACGTCGGTCATTTGTCGTAAAATTGCGAATAAAAGAAATAAAATTAAAGTAATGTTATAATTTCTTCCCTCTGCACATTACGGAACCGAAACATTAGATTTAAATTGCCTCATCACGTATTTTTATTTTAGTATTATGTAATGTGCATTGAAGAAATGTAAAACTCATTTGTAGAAGGTGTTTGTAATTTTAATTATTTCTACCTGACTTTACCATACAAGTGTTTAAATATTATAATTATTATTATTAATAATTATAATAAATGTCCTTTTTTCTAAGTAATGACCTGGAATCTCGAATTTGGTGTTAGACTTGAGCCTTCTTATTGTTTATTAGGTATTTCCCTCACTTCCTCTCTCAGCATTTTCCCTTTATATTTTCGATATCATCCTTCTATATGCGTAAGGTTCCTTGATATTCCACAACGGGGCTGCGTAGAGAGGAGGACTCCGGCTACGTCACGCCTTAAAAGGGCGTACCAACTGTCAACATGAAACTAACGCCTCAAAGCGTGCCACGAGAAATGCTACGATTGTTTTGAAAGTACGAGGTAGTTGTTGTCAGCATTGTAAATTGGTACGTGCCGTTGCAAGTCGAACCTAAGTATCTCACCGTGACGGACTATTCAGCGCTGGTTGAGGACTAGGGTACTCGTATATCAAGAAAACGTGCGCGAATAATACGATACATGCCCATACGATTATCTTACATGCCCAAAACCTACATATACGATATTCTAGTGTTCATTTTTCCTCTGAAAAAGACCTTTTGCTTTCTGATTTTATAGCTACTTTAACTCGTCATTGTTCACAAGTACCGTTAGAAACTATTTACTGAAGGATTTATTCTTTTCTTTTAAAAATACTATGATGAAAGATAAGTATTCACGTGGACATTGAACACCCATTTCCACATTGAAATTATCAGTAATGTAACATTTATTCCAGTTACAATATATTACTGAAATACATCCAAATAACAAATGAAGAAAATTAAAATTGTAAGCAAGGCACGGCAGGTCTTGTGGTTTCTGATTTATCTTTTAATCATCAGCACTGTGGGCGTTGCTGAGATGTAATTTCGTCGAGTAGGTGTTCCTCTGGGCACTGTGCGCCAGTACCACCTGTGCGGGGAGATTTTTTTCGTGAGATTCGATGTTGGCGTGTTTCACGCAAATTTGTCGGACAAACCTGTGAGAAGATTGAAATCACTGCTCTGAAAAGTCCCCGCTTTAAGACTTATTTGCTCTTTCAAGGATTAACGAGAGATTTCTATCATGTTGATGTAATTTTGTGAACTCGTCTTTTTTTCGCACCGTTTTAAAATCCGTGTTTCATTAGAGCGTTGTTTATCTATTCAACCAACATTTTACAACCCCATAACCGTCACCCGCAGATACTTTAGATAATAATCTGACAAACGTACGATATTGAGACTACAATACATATCATCAGAAGCGTTTGATTCTAAACTGACACAATAACAAAGATTGACGGACATCCAGGTACTAGCTACAGTAGGCCAACATATTGAAAAATTTGGGCTCATACAAAACAGGAAGTATTATAAAAATGACCGTGAATTATAAAAAGTAGATACACAGTTGAGACAAAACATTTTTACAGATTGACTAAATTTCGCGTAAGTCGTCTTTCAACTACAATACTGAAGATTGAGTTTCCCCTTAATAATATCTATTCTTCAAAAACACAGGTCTTAAAATAAGGTCATGTACATTTTTTGCGAAATATGGGCAGTTTTCGCGTAATTTTCCGCAAAACTACGGGGAATAATTATTTTCTCAAAAACGGCTGCAATATTTTTCTTTATATTTTCTTGTTGTATGTATCAAACTACGTCAAAAAACTGCTACGTTAAAAAAGCTCTCGTTTCCGGCGAACTCTCTATTTCAAAAAGTTGCAAAAAGTTAACGTTGCTAATCTACAAATTTGAAGACAGGCATTATCTTAAACAAAATCTGTGCCAGAAAATCAGGTTCTTAAAATGTCATGCACAATGAAGCAGAAATAGCTCGAAATTGTATGAAAAGACGAATATTTCTCGTTTCTTTAAAAACAATTTCGCGCAATGTCTGCTTGAAGAAATCCATCATACAGGCGTCCAGCTTACACAAACTGCTCGTACGAGTTGTTGATACTGCTCAAGAGCTTAGAAATGCACCGCGAGGTATTCGAAAGATAAGAAATGCGGGAAAAAGAAAGATAGGGAAAAGAGGGACTCTGGGAGGAAGGGAACCCAAAAAGACAGCAATAATTTTCATCATGAAAGTTGAAAAGTACAGAAGATAAAGAGATCCGAAGACACCTTGATAAACTATTTGATTGAGGTTAAGAATATTGTCGAATTATATTCGAGATTTTTTTCCGGTAATCATATTTAAAACGACTTAGCGAATCACTTTTCGAATATTTGTGGGTATGTAGAAATTAATATTTATTTTCATTTATTTATATCTAATATATCAACAATATTAATTATAATTTAAAATTACAATAAAATTACTATCACATGCATCATTTATCTATTCAACAATATTCGGCAACGAATTTGATCGAAATTAACGCAATGTTGATAAGTGGATTTTGCCGGAAACGCAAACAACTATTTTTTTTTCATAAAGTGAATCAAAACCTAAATTAGAAAACGAATGTCTCTAAGATTGGATGAATATACTACGGACCAATGAGAGACCTCCTCACCCGTGCAGTGTTACAGAGTACTGAATTCACTTTGTATTGAACGGGCAGGCGTGGGGACTTTTACAGCAATCATCTATTCAGTGAACGTTTCAATATCGCACATCGAATTCGCTATTCCCGTGCAGGCCGAGCTGTTACGACGCTCGTGTCCCGGCGGCTGCGCTCGAATTCCGAGCGAGAGCTGTGGCTGCAGCCTGCCACCGGGCCGACACTGCGAGCGGGGGCGTTCGCCACAGCGCCTGCTGGACAGGGCCGATGCAGACTTTGCACGCCAACGTGTGACACGTAGGCACACGCTAACGTGTGCCTACGCCCCGCCGCCGCAGTGCAACTGCGAGCACGCGTCGGGGCTCGTTGCTCGCGTCCGAGCGCCGAGCAGGAGGGGGTGGGTCGCGTCTGCACTGTATCTCGTTTCCCACTTCCCGGCGCGCTGCCCGTTGATTAATTGGCGATTACATGCGCGTCGACTGTCAAGGTCTTTAGTCCCGTAAGTATAGTGTGCGTTTTTATCTCAGGAGGTGTCAGTGATCTTCCTTTGTTGGATGGCGAGAACCGGCGCTGACCTTTGTGTCAGTTTTTTCCCAAACCAGGTACTATCTCCCACCAGCGGAGATCAGCCGCAGCCGGGTCCAGCTTTAAGCTCCCGACCGGTCTTGCATCGTGTGTGCTAGTGCAGTAGTGTAAGTGTAAGTAAGGAGTGAGTATATGCAAAGAAAGAGGAAGGTAAGATCGCGCGCGGTCCGTAGTCCGTTTGAGTAATGCTCCTGCATTCGCCTGGTGTTAATAAAAAAAACCTAGGAAATCTACCGACCAGAGCAGCCGGCCGCTAGAATTCTCCTCCAGACAGCGGCTGAATCCGACCTAGCTACGAAGCTGCTGCAGAAAATCCTACCACCGTCGGGAGCGGAACCTTGAGACAGCGGAGCCGTCAATTGATACCCCGAGCCACCTAGCCGCTGGCGCTGCCCGTCTTCGCATCGTTTGCTCGTGGATCCGCCTGGAAGCGATCGATGGGCGCGTGGGGGGCGAGAGGCGGGGCGCAGGAGAGGGCGCCCGTCGCCCAGATTCCCGGCCGCCCTGCCGCGCCGCGCCGCGCCGCGCCGCGCAGAACCGCGCGTTGCGTGTAATTGGACGCGCCGACGCGGGCCAAGGCGCCCCAGCCTCCGCCGCGGGCACGCCGCCGCAAAAAACACGAGCTCCCCGGCTCGCTCCCGCCGCTCTCTGACGGGAAATGGCTGGTCTACCTCTTTCGAAATAAAGCGCTCCTTCGAAGCGGCGAGAGGGGTAAGGTGGATGGGTGATTATAACTCTTGGGGTTTATACCGGAGAACCGAATCCAATTTAACTTTCCTCTCCCGCTCTGTTTTCCATATATTTCAGGTTATGATCCTCTCCACCTGCTGCAATTACTTCCTAAAGGACCCATGTTGTGAAAAATTGGCGAAGAAACGAATTAAATGTACGAAGTTGTTGAATTCAATAGGTGAAGTAGGTGCAGTAGGAAACTAGTGGGAATGGGCGGCGTACCAAAACTTTCTCTTCTCTTAGAGAATATATATTTTTATATTTTAAGTTGCATCAACGTCTACGATATTACTACTACGCAAACTACATAGATAATACATTAGAAAAGATGGGCGTCACCCGGGCAGCCAAGAGTCTTTACTAGTTTCTTGGCTGACCAGGAGGCCTCGCGTTCTAGGTAGAGGTGCCAACGTTTCGGTCGCCATTCTGCGACCTTGCTCACGACGAAATGCATTTACTTACAACCTTCTTTCGAAAAATGATCGTAGTATTGTCAGAGTTAGCACTAGCAAAGCGATAGTATAAACTAGAAAATTTAACACTTCAATCTAATAACCATGATGGCAATATTAATTACATCGCTAAGAAACACGCAAAGTAATGATCTGGTTCTGATCGTTATGACGTCTACTGAAAGCTATCTTAAAATATTGATCATTGTATTTCAGCTAATTGTTCTACAAGAATTTGTAAAGTCAACAGAAACAAAATTATAGTTTATAATTGAGCATATTATTGCGATATATTGGATTTCGTTTAGATTGAACCTTGAAAATAAAAAAGAGTAATTCAACACATTCTTTTAATTTCTATACTTAATGGACATCTTTGTTGCAAGCTACATTGTTTGAATTACGTTCCTTGCTGAAAAATGGCACACAGTGAATGCCTTTCACCTCACGATCGCTTCAAAAAACAGGACGCATAGTGAACGTACTAGCGCCAGTCATTTCGTTCTTGCATAGCTACGAAGTTTTCCTGTCGCATTTATTGATTTTCAAACGACAAAATACAAATTCCAGTTTGGAAGCCAAGATATCCCTTAACCGAAGCGGTGGCGGCAAACTGTGAACATAGCATTTTCGTTTCCGTTTTGACAAATGTAAGTGTTCCGTCATCCACCTCCCCCCCCCCCCCCAACAAATGCAAACCGCCAGAGAAAAGTGCAGGTGTCCCCGGAGCAAGTTGCGTAACTCTGCTGAAAATGCAATAGTTCGTTTCGACCACAGCAGCCGCTGCTGCTGAATATTCACGGAACGGTAACGGCCTCGGCGCAATAAGCCAGTCCATTCGCCGAACGCCACACTTGGAGCAGGCCGCGGATTATTCATGGAGTATGCAAAGCGCCGCGTCCTAAAAAGGAAACTGCGCTCGCTGCTGATCCTTCGAGAGTCGTATTTCAAATTTCATACTCGGAACTCGTTGGCGATTGTTTCTATGTTCGGCTGTATACACGAAGGGTAATGGTTTTACTATAAGCGCGCGCGCTTTGCAATAGAGCTGCACGTTTGCTCTAGTCGCGACATATTACGTACTCTGGCGTTTCAATGTTACGATCCGCCCATACCATCCAAATGTATTGGATACTAGATGTTTGTTTCAGTTTCATGGATTTCCAATTTAGGATGGTCCTAACAAAGGCCGGTTATAAAAGGTGTGAACGATCAATGTTATCAATTGGAATTATTTTTATACGAAATTATGAATACCAGATCTTCTGTAAACCAAAATGTTCATTTCCTAAAATCCTCAAAAGAAACACATTTTTAGATGTTTTTGAATTACAAACATTTGAACCGAAACTTTCTAACTGAAACTGCATGCACGAGGTCACATAAAATAACCAAATTTTCCGACATAGTAAAAACCGCAGAAAACAAAAATGTTGAGAAAACAATATTGTAACGGTACAAATATTATTCCGCTTAAAAAACAAAAAAATTAAATATTTTTGTCATGATGTTACAGTTGAACTTAACGCATATTCCTTATTATATACCTTATCTTCAAAACCACAACGTGATGGATAGACAGGAGCAGAACTTTCTACAAAATATTTCATAAAACAAAAAACGATGTTAACAGAGAGATGACATTTTTACTTAAAAAGAACTTACTCTTAAGTACAACTTTACTTACTACTTCCGTTGGAGGGACCAATGGAACGAAGGTATCAACCAGTATCAAAGTAGTCAAAACAGAGGGACAAAGTAGACGAAAAAGAAATAAAAGACACCTACCAATGGAGAAAGTGAGATGAAATAAGACTCCCTTGGATTCCTTGTTTCACGAGAATATACACACACGAGACGACAGCGCTGCAATGGACAGGCATGAGCGACGGGAGAGCGAAGGCGACACGCCATGATGCGACGCGAGACGAGGGGTGAAGTAGTTGCGAGGAGGCAACTTCGCCGCAGGGCAGAGCGGAACGTGGCCTGGGGGGGAGGGGTGGAGAGCGGGGTGGTGCTGGCGTGGTGTGAAGTGGGGGAAGGGGCGGGTCAGAGGCGTGGCAGGACAGGGGAGGAGCGGGACTGGGAACTGAGACGGGAAAGCGGGGCTCCCGCTCCCCTCAGGGGGCGGGGGAGCGAGTCGGAGCGGGGGAGCGGGACAGGGACGCGGGACGGAGCGGGACAGGGAAGTAGGATAAGGGAGCGGGACAGGGAAGCAGGACAGGGAAGCGGGACAGGGAAGCGGGACAGAGGAGCGGGTCAGTGGAGCGGGACAGGGGAGCGGGACGGGAAAGCGGGACGGGAAAGCGGGACGGGAAAGAGGGACGGGAAAGAGGGACGGGAAAGCGGAACGAGGAGCGGAACAGGGGAGCGGGAAATGGTTTCGGGACAGGGGAGAGGGACAGGGTAGTGGGACTGAACGGGACAGGGGAGTGGGACAGATCGGGGCAGGGAGGGTGTTTGGTGGGACGTAGAGGGGTGTGGCGTGGCGGGGCGGGGTGGAGTGGGGTGGGTTTTTGAAGGGACGTAGAGGGGTGTGTCCGGGCGGGGCTGAGCGGGGAGGGAGGGGCGGGGCCTGGAGGGGCGGGGCCTGGCGGGGTGGGGCGGAGTCGCGCAGCGAGGCGGCGAGTCGGACGCGACGCACTCCAGCGCCGCGAGCGCCGGGGCCTTGGCGGAGTTTACGACTGGCGGAATGAGAGGACGCTACCTGGCAACTTGATTAACTTCGTTTGCGCCGCGCTCGCTTCTTTGTTTGGACTCGGCTGCGCCGGGGGCTTCTCGCAATACTACTCTCTTCGCCGTCCCCGTCCCCGCCGCCCCCCTCCCCCACCCCTTCCCCGCCGACAGTTTCCGTTGGAAACAGAGCCGGGAAGTGCGGCGTCGCCGGCGACCCGGCTCCTCGCCTTACAGAGCGGATTCCCTGCGACGTTGTTCGAAGACGCCTCCCCACCGCACCGGCGAGTTTCTACCCCATGATCGAACGGATGTGGTGTCACAGCGACTTTCTTCTCGTGAACACGAGTCCTGAATCGCAACAAAACTAAATATTTACGAATGGTATAGATATTGGGATAAACAATTTTAAATGAAGAGAAACCAAGTCAGTTTCATGAAAATTGGTATAAATTGAACAATCAAAAAGAGAAGAGCAAAGTTGAAAAAGAAAAAAAGTGGGCGTGGTAAACTCAAACTCTACTACTTTTATAGTTTCCAAAGAGACCACCGCTACCGCTACCACCACAACATCTACCATCACCACTACACGGCTACCATCACCGCCACAACGACGACATCCCCCACCACCACAATGACAACGACCACCCCCACCACCACTACCACAATCACACCCATCACCATCGGCATTAGTGGGAGAGGTGGCTCAACTGATGTCACTGCATTGCCTCTGACCTGAGATCCTGGGGTAGATTCCCGACGGTGGCAGGATTTTTCGACACTCGCTCGTCAGCCAGGTTGAATTCAGCAGCTGCCTGGAGGAGAATTCTAGCGGCCGGCTGCACTGATCGATCATTTTCTGTGGTTTCTCCGATCAACACCAGGCGAATGTCGGAGCAGTATCCTAACAAACGGGCCACGGGCCGCGCACGATCTATCCTTCCTCTTCCTTGCCCTAACCTCAGCCGTACTTACACACAGTCACACGCACTACTCAACCACACATGCCGGGAAGACCAGTCGGGAACTCAGAGCTTGTCCCTTATGGGGCAGGCTCTGCTGCAGGGAGGTACCTGGCTGGAGAAATCCCGTTAGCCGGATCTCAGCAACCAGATGGGGAAGATCACCGCCACCTTCCGAAGAAAAACATGCCCTACACATACGGGACTAATGATCTTAACAGTTGCCGCGCCTGGAAACAATCAATTAATCAACTATCCCCACCGACAACAATAATAACTATCACCATCACCAATACAACCATCGCTACCACTACAAGTAAAAGGATTATCTTCAACGTAGTCTTGTTTCATGCAAGAGCGTAGGCTTCTGCGGCCGGAGTCAGTATTTTATTGGCTGCCCGGGTGAAGCCGCGTCCATGGCAATGGTGCCAACGTTTCTGTCGCCATTCTGCGACCTTCCTCATGCGGCATTACGCCCTGAGGAAGGTCACAGAATGGCGACTGAAACGTCGGCACCATTGCCATGGACGCGGCGTCACCCGGACAGCCAATTAAATATTGTTGCATGTAATTTTGTATATTGCAATGAATTGGAAGAAATATAACTATTTGCTAGTATATAGTGTTGCGAACTTTCAATATCAGAGGAACAGTTCGGCTTCATGCCAGGAAAGGGTACAACGGATGCTTTGTTCGCCCTGAGACAGTTACTGGAGAAGCACGGTGAAAAGCTGAAGGAACTACATCTAGCCTTCATAGACCTGGAGAAAGCATATGACACAGTACCTAGAGAGGAGATGTGGAGGTGCATGAGAGTGAAAGGAGTGCCGGAAAAGTATGTGCGGCTGGTGAAGGACACGTATGATAGAGCACACACCAGAGTAAGATCAAGTGTGGGACTGACGGAAAGATTTTCCGTGAGAGTGGGAGTACACCAGGGATCCGCTCTGAGCCCATATTTATTTAATATAATAATGGATGTGTTGACGGAAGGAGTGAGAGAACAGGCCCCGTGGACTATGCTCTTTGCAGATGACATAGTGGTGGTAGATGAGAGTAAAGATGGATTGGAGGATAAACTGGAGAGATGGAGACAGGCAGTCGAGGAAGGAGGACTCAGGATAAGCAGAGCAAAAACTGAATACATGTGGTTTGGAGGAGATGGCAGGCCCGGAAGCATCACACTACAGGGGCAATTACTGACTAGAACGGGAGAGTTCAAATACCTCGGCTCCTATGTCAACGAGAAAGGGGAGCTAGACAGGGAAGTTAACCACAGGATACAAGCTGCCTGGATAAATTGGAAGAGAATGACAGGGGTGCTGTGCGACAGAAGGATTCAGAGGAAAATGAAGGGAAAGGTCTTCAAAGCTGTTGTGAGGCCGGCAATGATATATGGTAGTGAAACCTGGCCGGTGAAGAAGGCTCAGGAAAAGAAGTTGGAAGTGGTAGAGATGAGAATGCTGAGATGGTCAATGGGAAAGACCCGGAAAGACAGGATCCGGAATGAAGTAATACGGAAGATGGGAGGAGTGATCGAGGTTTCAAAGAAGATTCAGGAACGAAGATTGCAGTGGTTTGGACATGTCATGAGAAGGGAAGAGGAATATGTGGGAAGGAAAGTGAGTAGTATGCAACTGGAGGGGAAAAGAAGGAGAGGGAGACCAAAGAGAAGGTGGAAGGACTGTGTCGTGGAAGACCTGCGAGAGAAAGAGTTAAGTTGAGTGGAGGAGAAGAGTAAGGAACAGCGACCCCTTACCACTAAAAGGGAAAAGCTGAAGAAGAAGAAGAAGAAGAAGAAGAAGAAGAAGAAGAAGAAGAAGAAGAAGAAGTGTTGCGAACTTTCCTGATAGCATATTTCAATTTTGCAGCTACTACAGGTTAAGTAAAACTGAAGTTTATGTTATTAAAACAAGATCACTGCACAATTGTCAGATGTGATAAATTTCACGTGTATCTAATTTATAAAACTTTCTTGACAATTACGCAGTTTCGAGATCGTTGGATCTCATCTTCACGCTGAAAATAAATTAAGTTCTTAAATATTTACATAATCTTCTGATATTCTCATTAAGTGATATTGGTAAAGGTGCATCCTCTATCAGAAAGTGATATCACAATAGCACATTTAATTTTCATGGTAACTAATCGGCCAAGAAACAATCTTGACATCTGACGGTTTAAAAGTCTGCTTACCATCCTGGCTGTCAATATGAAGAGTAACAAATGATGAATAAAAATCTGCATGATATTCTTAAAATATTTGAATTTTGAAAAAAACAGTCGAAGTTTTTCAGTTTAAAAAAATGCTATTCTGTCTTCAATTCGGGTTTAGGACTAATCATTCAACAACGCACCAACTACTACGACTTACTGGAGCTAGGGCAACCACCAAATTAACATACGCAACAGATTTCCTGGATATAAGTCAGGCATACGACATGAGTCTGGCACTCGGGCCTAATTTATAAAATGCAACAACTAGGAGTTACGGAGAACTTACAAAAAGTTATCTTAAGTGTTCACACCAGCATATCGTTCATTGTAAAAATCAATTCTTCGACCTCTAACCCGCACCCCGTTGCTTCAAGTGTGCCACAGGATCGATTCCATTTCCCCTTCTCTTCACCATTTTTAGCTATGATATCCCGACTGACTGATAGTGACTTCAAGATGGCGTAGTCCGCAGATGACATCGCCCTCGTAGCAACGCACAGCGACATTGCCGTAGCCAAGGACTATATTCAAAAATACACTAAACGAGTATTAATTAATTAACTGGACCCAAAAATCAAGAATCCAAATAAACCTGTTAAAATATCAAACAAAACTTTTAAATTTACTCCGCCCCAAAAATTGTGGCGAATTAAATGTTCTCAGTACATATATTCCATAGACCTCATCACCGATAAAATACTTAGGAGTGTTGCGTGACAAAAATTAGATTAACTAGGAATCATCCATAAATACAATAGCCAACAAAGTGTCTGGAAAAATAACAAAACTTTCCTCTATAATTAATGCACATTCTCCATTGAAAGTTGAATGCCAACTGTTATTATTTCCTTAATTCTATTATACCTTAATTCTACCAACCACGACTTATTCATGTCGAGCTTGGGGATGTGTTGCCCCTAGAAATCTCCAAAAATGAAGAGCTAGACAATATACATTTTAAGTAGTTTAAATGCCTCTCTGTTTCATTCCAAACATCCAGATTTGCAGATAATTAAAAGTGCTCTCATTAAGTGACCACATAATACAAATAACTCAAAGTTTGTATCAAAACCTTCACTTTTCACCATGCTCATTAATATTCAATCTAGGTAGCAATGCTGCATACCCTCGTATTAAATCCAGGTATCCCAAAGGCCGATTCACCGTAGTTCCCCATAATGTCAATTGATCAAAAAACTGAAATGATCTTCAACCTCGCTTCATTTTCTTTAACACACTTTCTACGTCCTTCAGAGTAATCAAAACCACTGATTGTGGGTGGCCATTTCCCAAAAGCTAAAAACTATGTGCTGTATAATTAACCTCCTCGAACGACAAAGCCTGTCGAACGAGAAGAAATATTTTTTAAAAAATTATTTGACATTCATTATGCAAGGTGAAAATTCCTTAATAACGTGGCTTTACTACCTATTCTTCTTCACTCTATTATTGTTCTTATTTTTTTGCTGCTTACAACGAACTTATAAATTGATCTAGTGACCTTAATAATAGGGCCACACAAAAATGTGTATTATACGTGAGCAGTATGGAAGCAGGCATTATATCCGGTGTTAATTCTGCACTTTACTTCCGACGTCCAGTCGATATCAGTTTTCAAACGCTTCTGTGTGAAAATAATTAATCGTCCCTTAAAAACAAATAAATGTAGCTTTCATAAGCAGAAAGTACACATAGAAATTATTTTCAGAATCACATACTCCCTTTAAGAACTCGAGTCATTTTGGGAAGGCACATATGTCTATAGAGTATCCCTTAACATAATCCTTTAAGCAACAACAACATCAACAACAACAGCAACAACAACAACAACAACAATAATAATAATAATAATAATAATAATAATAATAATAATAATAATAATAATAATAATAATAATAATAATGTTAATTGAAATAAATTGTACTTATATCTCACTATATTCAGTTACAACCATATAATTGTTAAATTGAAGTCACGAATACGTATGGATTCTCTCACAAAGTTCGTGATGCTTTTCTCAACTTCAAATTCAAGTTGTTTAACCTCATTATTTTGAAAGTAATACGGCACAAATGACCACATAACCGCATAACCCGTGAAAAACGTCTGCTCTCATGTTGATCACGTTGCCTTCGGTGAAATGCCCCGAGGAGAATTTCATGCCACACCAAATTCCTCAGTGACTTGACATCTGTGCCTAGAAGCTCGTGAACACTACCAACTTTGTAGCGACATTTAATGTCACGGAGCACATCTGTCTATTTGTTGTAGAATGTTTCACTACTACAACACATTCTCAACTTTTCATTAGAATAAGGACTGCTCGCTCTATAGAAGTAAAAGCTTGTAAATCGATAATACTGGATTCATATCCGATTTCTGCTTAGGAAAAATACCCTCTCCGTCT
This sequence comes from Gryllus longicercus, assembly GCA_038098605.1. Lineage (NCBI taxonomy): Eukaryota > Metazoa > Arthropoda > Insecta > Orthoptera > Gryllidae > Gryllus > Gryllus longicercus. The sequence continues at coordinate 1,217,298 of JAZDUA010000166.1, read as the reverse complement.
CAATTCCCTTACCGTCCCTATCGTTCTTGAATGGATTCCGCGTCGTGTCATTCAAGCAATCCAGCGACACCACGCAGGAACTCAAACGTGGGATTGTGTATCGGAACAAGATTTAATGAAGAAATTTATATTTGACAGGAGAGATTCACAAAATGTGGACTTTTCTGTACAGTAACTATCTTTATCTGTTTGATAAATCCCTTGTTAGCGATAATGCACGCTATTTAATGAATATTAATTGTAAAATATATGAATTGAACAATATTATTGCTGGAATATGAAACATGTACTGAGGTACCAATTTTGTACTTGCGAATCTTCATTTTTGCCCCCGGGCCCCCTCCGCAAACTATCAATACGTTTCAGACAAGCCAACTTGATGATGCTGTAACGTGTATATTTATTTCTTCTCATGTGGTGTCAATCGCTAGAGATCTTTATTTGCTCATAACTTCAAATTTAGCTCAAACAATACCAAACTGCGCGGACACGTGCGATAACATGCTGCTGGATATGGTTCTAATAACAAGCTCCTAGATCTGGTTCAAATGATTCCAAATAGTATAGTAATTTCAGAGGGATGCGGTATATTACTTAAGACGGTGAGGTCGTTCTAATGGAAAAATTATTTTTGATAAGGTATCCTTAAGTTAAAAATAATTATAGCTAAAAAACGCGTTTCATTGGCTCAAATGAAGTATGTACTCTTACGATGACTGAAATAATGTGATTGATGTCTTTTAACTCGGAGTTTCTTTGTGATTTTCTGCAAGTTAATAAATGCGTATTACATCCGATAAATGTTGACTAAATACACGCTTCGAATGAGTCGCACTAATAATAATAGTAATAATAATAATAATAATAATAATAATAATAATAATATTAATGATAATAATAATATCTTGAAATTTGGGTAGAAGTAGTTACTTTTTTGTATCAAAAGAGTTACAAATAATTTGTGATCATCCGCTGTAGAGTCAGCGGTGACCGATATTGTACATCGTAGTATATTCTAATTCGTGTCATTCTCGTGAAGCACAGATATTCCAAAGGTGACGTAACGTGTTATTTGAACAGCATTCGAAAGAAAGCTATCAAACAAATGGATAAGCAATTGGATTAGTGTCACAATCTATGACATGCACGACAAATTTCCATGCCAGTCTAAAAAGCAATGTATCTTCGCTTTAGGTACACGCCTCGTATTCCTCAATTTCCACAATACCTAATGGCGTAGATGGCCCGGCCCGGCCGCGCCCGAAAGGACAAGCGCCCGCCGTGTATCTCATTACGACGATCTCTGAGACGCCATCAACGATGGCACGTGTCCCCCTTTGCCGGCGGCAGCTGCCGCCAGCGTTAGGGGCCGCGTGGCGCCGCTTAAGGAAACTCCAGTTTCAATTTCCGGCGGCGGTAGAGGCACCTACGCCGCCGCCTCCTCCATCTCCGCCTCCTCTGTCGCCGTCGCCGCCCCCTTCGCCGCCCCCGTCGCCGCCCCCTTCGCCGCCCCCGTCGTCGCCCCCGTCGCCGCCCCCGTCGCCGCCCCCGTCGCCGCCCCCGTCGCCGCCCCCGTCGCCGCCCCCGTCGCCGCCCCCGTCGCCGCCGCCTCCTCCGCCCCCCTCACCGCTGCCGTCTCCGCCGCCCTCGTCGCCGCCGCCGCCTTCACCGCCGCCGCCCCCGTCGCCGTCGCCGCCTTATCCGCCTCCTCCGCCTCCTCCGCCTCCTCCGCCCCCGTCGAAGCGCCGTCTCCGCCGCCGTGCCGCCGCCGCCGCCGTCTCCGCCGCCACCGCCGCCGCCGCCGCCGCCGCCGCCGCCGCCTCCGCTGCCGCCTCCGCCTCCGCTGCCGCCTCCGCCGCCGCCTCCGCCGCCGCCTCCGCCGCCGCCTCCGCCTCCGCCTCCGCCGCCGCCGCCGCCTCCGCCGCTGCCGCGGCCTCCGCCGCCGCCACCTCCGCCTCCGTCTCCGCCGTCACCGCCGCCGCCTCCGCCTCCGCCGCCGCCGCCGCCGCCGCCGCCGCCTCCGCCTCCGCCTCCGTCTCCGCCGCCGCCGCCGCCGCCACCTCCGCCGGTGGCTGCAGCGGTCGCGCGGCGGGCGGCTCAGAGCGGTAATTACGTGAAAGGGCGCGCACGACCCTGCATACTGCAGCGCCTCACACGTCGGGTTAGCGCCAAGCGACCGGGGCGAGGCGGGGCGGCGCGGCGCGTCCCACCCCCACCGCCTCGCCCCGTCTCCTGCCTTATTCATTTCTTCATCAGCGCCGCGCGAGGGCGGCGCATAAAACTTCCACGCGAGGCGTCTGCGTCGCCTCCATCGCCCCAGACCGCAGCGCCACCGCCGCCGCCGCCCATGCTGCCTTCACAGCCGCTCCCGCTCCAGCGCCAATCTGCTAATTAGACTTCCGATGATTCTGCGACGCAAGGGAGCATGCGTGAATGGCATAATTGAGGCTCGGGAAGTATCAATACAGGGATCAGAAGCGACCCCTGAGATGTATTGTCTGCGCTGAGAAGCACATTCCAAAGCGACTAGAGAGGTTGGACAGTTATCGGTGAAGGGGAAGTTGGGAGAGAGATATTTCGAAACAAAACCAGACATGCGAGTGATCGGAATCGAGTTATTGGGTAACGCACTATAGAGATAAAATATTTAGTGTTCATACAAAGGTACAATTGAAAATGTACGAGGTTAAAAAGAGACACATGAAATGAATGATTGAGAAAATTATCCCGTTATATTTGGAAATGACTCGTCCGTTTAGGAATGGATCAAAAGTTCTCGAGTGAATGTAACAGTCCTGAATATTTACGTCGGTCTTGACTGTCCCAAAATGACAAAGTGACACGAGTTCTAGAGCAGTGCAACGATATCATTAAATATAAAATATTATCTAAGTGGATAGAAGCAGAATAAAATGTCAATCTGGGTAAGTGCCACGAAAGGCTAGGCAGACAAATTTCGTACATTGCAGTACGGGAATAAATTATAAATTAACAAAAAATGAAATTCAAAATAAGAAAATAAATGGATCCAAGAGAAAGAGGGAAAACGTTAATCAAAAGCAGCGTTTGCTACGAGTAGAGAGTCCGTCTCCGCGAGAAGATGCGCGACTACCGAGAGAGCGCTTGTCCGCAGGTGTTGAGAGCCTTGAGGGTAACGGGGTTGGGGGCTCCGGCGAACGCCGCGGCCATGGGGCCGCGAGGAGCCCTGAGAAATGGAGAAGAGCGCGCGGTCGCCGGTGGACAGAGACGGAGCTTGGGTCGGGAGGAAGGGGTCAGCCGGGACGTGGAGCGATGGCGCGGCGAGAGTGGGGGACGATGGCAGACGGCGCCTACGACCCCTCGACCAAGTGGGTGAGTGGGTCGGGGTGTGGCGGTGCGGGGTGGGACATCGGAGCAGGACGGGGCGGGTCCGGACGGAACAGGGCGGGACAGGGCGGGGTGGGGGGCGGGGTGGGGTGAGGCGCGACGGGACGGGACCTGACGGAGCGGGGCGGGGCGGGGCGGGGCGGGGCGGAGCGGGTTGGGGCTGTGTGGGGTGGGGAGTGGGGCGGGACCGGACGGGACGGGGCGACGCGGTACGGGGCGGGATGAGGCGAGGCGAGGCGGAGCGAAGCGTGGCGGGGCGGGTAGGGGCGGGGAAGGGAGGGGCGGAGAGGGACGGGGCGGCGTAGGGCGGAGCTTGCCGGACGGGGGCGGCTGGGGAGACGTGATAAGGGGCGCTGCTGGCGTGTCGCGCCGCGTCGTACGTCTGAGGCCCAGAGCCCCCGCCGCCCATTACGCTAATCGCGCGTCGGGGATTTGCACCCCCTCGGCCAACTTCGCGCTGCAGACGCCGAGCGCCGGACCACAGACGGCGCGCAACAGCGAAACTGCTGGCAATATGCAAAGGCGAGACAACGCATATGCTTGAATACTTTTTGTCTTCATGGGAGGAAAACGTGGGTGCATGTTCTATTTTGATAAAGGAGCAACAACAGCCAAAATATTGCACTTTTATATCTATTTTAGAAAATTGCTGAAATCTAACTTTGTCTGAACAACTTCACTGTTTTGTACCAACAAGAAAATATTCAACAATAATTATTTAAATCGCAAACATATTCATGGAAAAACGTGTGAATAAATCTGTGAATAAAACATTTCCGTACTTTATGAAAACTACGTCGTTCTCTAACGTCCATTTACTTCCTTTTTAATAAATAAAACCTTGTTAAAATTGTATATTTTCGAATAGTGTGATAAGATAACAATTTTTAAAATTAATGCAATGTTCAAAATCGACGAATATCGCGCATTTTCAAAACAAAGCTTCTGAAATCTAGTATTCCTTATTGATCACTGAATTTTCCAGGCATTAATCCAGACGCTAGTAGTACCTTTGTCGTTGCATCTTTTATTTCCACAGATTCCCTAGTGTCACTTTCTTCCTAGGTTATTTACTTCGTCATCATTTAACATACTCACGTTCACGAAATATTCTCATGCGCAGTACAACTTACTCTTCGGAATGAATTAACGAACTTCAAATTGTTTAAGAAGATGAAAGAATAAAAAGAATAATATATTTACCAACATATGGATTTCCAAAACATTTTTAAATGAACAATTGAAATGAAAATGCATAGGTCATTCACGGATTTGGACACTTAAATGCGTTTAAATATAATTTGAAATGCTCAAAGCTTACAAAGTAATGCTAATTTGAATCGCGTTTTTTTCTAAACTGAAAAAGCACGTAAAAAATGTTTCTTGACTTTTCTGTGATCCGTAATTCCGTCCCGAGGTAATGTGCGTCCATGAGTGAGCAGCGACAACAGTTGATGAGAGATCATCGAAGCAACATACAATTTCGTTCCTTCTTTTTTAAGTACTACGAATGGAAACCAATGAAATCCTTAAGATAATTGAAAATTAATTATTAATTTATACTAATTTAAAATTCCTTACTATTGACAATTTTCTCGTAATTGTGGTTTTCAAGTTACAATTAATTACCACTTCCTGGAATTTACAAGTAAATTGTATCCTGAATAGCAAAATGGTGCAAAATAATAAACATGACCATCCCGCCACATTGCGCTGTAATAGAATGCACGACTTCACTAATGTTGAATATTGCAATAGACTATTTACAGGTATTCTTGGAATTAAAAAAAATACATTTTTGAGTCGTAATTCTCACTCTTAATCAATACAATAAATATTTAAAAAAATAATTTTCGTGTTGGTGATATTTTATCTCTTTCCTCTAAACATTTTTATTTTGGTATTTTTTTATAAATGTTTTTTCCCAGGTCTACCTGGCTTGACTCGAAGCGTTGCGATTTTGAAAAACGTTCTTTAAAATTAAAATTAATTTGAAGCCTAAGGAACGTTTTCAAAATTTTCTCAAAAATGGCTCTAATTTTTTTCTTTAATTATCGCGTAAGAATAAAATAAAATACACTTGTAAAGGTGGCTTAGATCCGAGTTCACTGTTAACTCTGAAATTTTCGAAAATTGCAAAAGTTTTAATTTTTTCGGTGTCTTTCAACAACTACAAAATTGAAGATGGAGAATTTTCCTTGAAGTAAAATGATTCTCCATATTTAGTCCTTTCATTAAGGTCATGTACATTTTCTGATATTTTGGTAGTTTTCGCGCAATACTCCGTGCAATTTAAGTATTTAAAAAAAAAACAAGATTATCTTGAAAACGGCTCCACAAGGTTTTTTAAAATGTTTGTTAGAGATAGTTCTAAGTATACTCTATAAGGTGATATAAACGCCATATTGCTCTATTGTCTTGTTTCTAAAAAAAATTACAAAAATTTTTAATTTTTTGACTTGGCCATCTTGTGGTTAGCGTGGCCGCTAGGTGTAGTGATGTCAGCAGAGCTAGAGGTGGTCGCTGCCTGCAGTACGACTTGGTTGGCAGCGTTAGCACTGTATCCGATACGTCAAAATGTGTCCTTGTAGAGCTCCATTTCTAGTCTAAGGATTCCTCATCACACATTCTGATTGTTATTATAGTCAATTTTCAAAATCCTCCGTTGCAAGGTTACATGGTGAGAGCCAGCTTGCAGGTAGCGTTTGGTATAATTAGGTTGTACATAAACACTAAGCCCTAAAATACCGTTAGTTTTCCGACTCAACAGCACGTCGAAAAAGCATTTTACACTAGTTTTTTCACCTCCATTATGAATTTAAATTTTGGGGTGTTTTATTGAAGTGTTGGAGGAACACAGCTAAGGTGTAACATGGGACCACATTACTACGAGTAGCGTATCATCCACATACCGGAGCCATAGTATAAATTTAAAAAAGGGCTCTGTCTATGGCTTCCGTTTCGAAAGCTTCCTTGCATAAGTTCGCTATCACAGGAGAGAGCGGTGAAGCCATGGCCACCTCTTCTACTTGAGCACAGAGTTGCTCACAGTACTGGAAAAAGTGGACGCGAGGCAGTATTGGCTGTGGACGTGAAGCTACGTCGGCCCATTCCAAAGTGAACCCGCTGGATCAAAGTTTGTTGCCTGTGGCCGCCTCGTCAACCCGTACCATGGTGAACAAAGATGTGGCATCGAAGCTGACGAGAACGTCGGTGTCATTTGCTCGTTGCGCCTTAAGAATATCAATAAAATGTGTCTAATTCCTGACAGTCGCTTTAATGTCGTCAATCAAAGGCTGCAGTTTGTCGGCCACATAGCAGACAAGAGGGTGGGTTGATTGCGCTAACGATCGGACGCGGTGGCACGACGGACTTTCGTTTCGCAAAGAGACCATAGAGACTCAGTATTCAGAGATTTTAACTATTACACCATCATAAATTCGATGGCCACCATAGAATCTATGGCTACTGAGTTATTTACCGTGCCGCGAGCTCTTCCCTCAACTTCCGTGCGGAGTTACTCTGTGGGATAGTATAGTTGTCATCTGTCAGCAACTCCTCGAATTTGGAGTGGTATTCAATAGTTTGCATCACCACCGTGGAATGCTTTTGTCCGTAGGTATTAAAACGAGGTTCTCGCTTTTACGCAGTTCATGCAAAGCTACACGTTCCTCGCGCGGCAAATTATATAATATAATAAAGCCATTAATCTCAGTGTTGGGCAAGGCCTCCCACAGTAGTGGGGTGGCTCAATATTAAATTCGCTTCCAGGTGAGCTAATGCTAAAGAGCGCTAATTGCAACGTGGCGAATTACTACATGGCAATTTTGATGAGACAAGAAGCGAGACGATTCCCTGCGTATGTAGTCGTTTTGGCTCTTCGATGATACAACATTCCTTCCACATTGAAAATCATTGAGAAAAGTAAAAGTGTCTATACCTTTGACTCCAAAACATTTGTCTGTTAAATATATAATGTAATATATTGTGAAGTGAGGTGTCGTGCAGTGTAGAACAGAGAAATAATGTAGGAAGTGATTAAAGTGAAGTGAAGTGAAGTGCAGTTGAACAAAAAATCAGTGCGGACATAGATTATAGATGTTTTTTTTAAGATAATTTAATGTTTTATTAATTAGACAGTTTTTATATCATTATTATTTTTTAATTAATGTTATTTTTATTATTATTGTATATATTATTATTGTTGTTTTATTATCTGTTTTTATTTTTCCTATGATTATTATTGTACCATTATTATTATTATTATTACATAATTTGTTAGCTGCATTATGTTATTTATATAATTAGCTGTCACCGAGTTATGCCCATTTGCAGTTATTATCTTATCTAAGACTTTTTTGATACAAAATAACGTGAAAACCACATCAATTGCAAAAACCACATCAACCATTGCCAATTTAGTTCTTACAGCCATTGCCAATAAAACGTATAAAAAAATTTAACTCTCTTCTCTTATCAATTTTAAATTATCCCAGAGAACCAACTGTAGATTACTAATATTTGAACCAAATATTCATCCCAACATAAGTGAATAATGTAAACGCGTTCAAAATAAATTCTTACAAAGGATTTAAAATAAACGATTAGCCAAAGTATTAAAAGTAGTGTCATGGAATGTTTATATCATGCTCTCACATCGTTTCTTCTGGTCATTAGTATTCACACCAAGCTGTTCGAAATATAATCTTGACCTTTAATTACAAATTCCCTACCAAAAACCTTCCCACTTTGCCAAGAGTAAATAGAAACTGTTATTTTGTTGCCTCCTACAAATTTAAATTCAATAGTAATATGCCTTATGATATTAAATTTTCTAATTTAAATTTTGAAAACATTCATTATTAATTTTTTATGCGAATACCGATAATATTAAAAAACTACTATAAAGTGAAGCTCGCCCTAAGGCAGACTTACGAGAAAGATATTTTGTCCTAAAATGTTTAAAAAACTTGAAATTCATCTCTGCTAGATGATATATCATGAAAAGACAGAAATGTTTTTTAATAAAAGAGAAGGTAAACGAAACCTTAAACGTACACAACCATCACATTTAACGTTTGATAGATACTACACCGAATAAGCAATAACAAAGCAATATCTTTATCCAAAATTTAAAACCCAGAGGACCACTGAATATTTAATTAGCGAACGTTGGTTTGTAATATTAATTTCAATTCAGTTTCTGTAAAAACAATTTTCATATTTCATAGAAAGTATGCTAAAGTACGGTGGTTGTAATAGATTCGGATGCAGGAGTAGCCGCGGAAAAAAAGACGCAGCAAGCGACGTCTGGGGCGGGTCTGCCTCGACCGGGAGGGTGGGGGGGGGGCTGTGGATGAGAAGACGGACGCGGAGCGATCGCCCGCCGCCCGTGGGCGGAGGGGTTCGATCCCGTTCCGCCGGCAATCGGGCGCCGTCCTATCCCTCCGGACGCGATACTGCGCGAACAGCTGTGGCAGCGCTTATCGAAAGTGATCCAATCTCTTTTTATTCCGCTTTCCGCCTACTCAGTAGATCGCGAAATGTTCCAGAGACGCCCATCAACATTTTACGACAGCACTCTTGTTTGCTTCTTGAATAGGAAATAAACTCGAGTCGTTGAGGCCGGAACGAACAACTTCTTATGTATTCGTTCTGCGTGCGTGCAACGAAATCGATCTTCAATAAAAAAATTCCTTTTTATAACACGAGACCACAGAAATTCCATGCAATATCAATTAGTTCGCTCGTTAGCATGAGAGAGTCGATGTGAAAGCATTCGTGCCAAACGCAATGAAATTACTTCCATAGGCTACGCACTTGTCAAAACAATATTCTCCAATAACGGGAAATAATGTTTATTGCGTTTGACTATTTATTTGGAATTCATTAAATCTCCCTCACGATCACGATTTGCGAAAAACTGCGTATAAAGTGGTGCCATTCATGAATTTTGAATAAATCCCCGATTCCATCAGCGGATGGACCGTAAGGTAATAAAACACGAACGGGAATAAAAACCAGAGCGGGCCCGCACGGAATAATGAGTGCGGCGGTCTGGTCGAGCGCAGAGTGGTGCCGAGGGGGACCGCAGGTGAATGCCAAGTCGGCAACGACGCCACAACAGTGCTGGTCGTAATGTTGATGCTAACATAAAAGCTGTTTTTCTTGCTAGAGTTATATCTAGTTTTTAACAAATTGGGTGAGCTTTAAAAGTTAACAGTGCGTGCTGATGGAAAGATGATTTGTATCGCAGAAGGGCAAATGAACATTGCTGTGGATTTTTGCAGCCCGTAACAATGTAAAGCAACAGTCCTGTCATTATGAAAGACAGGAAGAAAATCTCAGTCCCAAATCGTGAAGGGGTAACAGATTTTTTTTAAAAGATAGTTCAATCGTGAATCACTAATATTGAAAGTTTAATAACAACAAAGTAGTTTCTTTTATATGACAAACATTCATTACATTCATAAAGGTTTATTATTTCTTCGGTGAATTACCTCGTTGGTTGCACATACGTAATCATTAAAATAATTTCTTATGCAGGATTGTTTTCATTTCAATAAATCGAATTATTTAAAGCATGTTTTATTTAGTTTTAAATTAAATAATACTTAAAATAAGTATTGAAAAAATTGCATGTTGTTTCAATGCCTGCAAATTTCAATTAATTTTACTTCTTTCTAAAGTTGTTTAAAACTGAATTGCATTTTTCAATCAAGATATCGAAAAAACACGTAACTAATTCTCGAGAGCAAAATAAACGCTAATAAATTACCGGTGTTGAACTTTCAGTTATGATAAAAAAGGAGGCAGACTAAAATCAGACAAGATGTTGAATAAAATTCAAAATAATAATTCGTAAAAAAGTAACATTTTTAATTAAGTCAATCAGATATATAATTATGAAAAATAGACTTGGCAAATTAGTACAATGAACACGGAGAGGAAAGTGTTGAAGTGGCAAATGATAAACAGAACAACATAAAGCTGTTTTTGTAAAAAGATTAAAAGTTAAAAACTGAACTGGAGCATTGTAGAAGAACTAAAAAGTTCGAGGAAAGCACGAACTAAATCTCCGCCCAGCTGTTGGTAGGGGGGGGGGAGGAGGAAGCTGCACCTGGAGCGCGGAAGGGTTCGCCGCGGCGTGGCGGCAGGCGCCAGAGCGATGGCCTGCCTCTGGGCTGGGGAGGCGGCGCGCGGCAGCGATCGGCGCGGATTCGCTGGACGAGCGGCCTGGGAAATCAGCGAGAGCGTCTCCTCCCCTGGGCGCGAACCCGCGACCTCGCGCGCGCCCAAGGTAGAGCGACCGAGGCGGGGGCCGGGACGCGCGGCAGGATGGCACGGAGCGGGATGTATGGGGGACGGAACGATGGAACAGCGCAATGTATGGGCGGGGCGGGGCAGGGCGGGCCGGGGCGCGGCTGGGCGGCGCTGGGCTGGTCGGGGCGGGACGTGGCGGGATGTACGTGTCGTAATGTGACGTAAAGTAAAGTAACGTAACGTAACGTGACGTAACGTGAAGTGACGTAACGTGACGTGACGTGACGTGACGTAACGTGACGTGACGTAACGCGACGTGACGTGACGGGACGACGGGACGGGACGGAGCGGGACGGGGTGGGTGGCCGGATGGGCGGATGGGCGGGGAGGGTAGGCGGATGGGCGGGGCGGAGCGGGGAGAGGCTGAGTGGGATGGAAAGTGGAGGGCCTCGCCGTTCGGAGGGCGTGTCGGAGGGCTGCCGCCTGGTCCCAAACCCCCGCCGTGCCCCGCCGCGCTGCCGACGCCGTGGATGAAAGAGGAGCCAGGGGAGGGTGTGGGGGCGGTCGTTGCAGCCGCTGCCTTCTCGCCCCACGCGACGTCGCTTGTCGTCCGCGGCCGAGTCGTAACAGCCGACTACTGCCAAAGCCGCGACAGCTGCCACGCCCCTGCGGCGACGGAAAGCTGACAGTCGCCCCCTTGACGCTTCCAACTTCACGATGCGAATACAGCCATAACGACGTGAACATTCTGCTGTCCGTCATCCTTTGTAGCTCTCCATGATTCTTCTGTAATGTCAGTAACTCATATTACCTTCGGCAACAACTTTTATTTAATAGTTAGAATCGAACGTTCACTACAGAATTTTTATTTTTTTTATTTTTTGAGTTTCTTCTCAACTAATTTTATTTCAGTATTTACTACAACTGAATGACTCTGTAGAACAAGGGGCAATCTCACATTGGTTTATTTCAGATATATTGCGTGTTTTATTGAGGGAACTTTCATAATATAACTTACACTTTTAAACACAGGACTCTTGTATATAAGTTCGTACTGAATTCATGTAACATACGTATATTACACTAAAATAGCAATTTTTGAAGCATTACTTAATGCAAAAAATTAATTTCATAAAAAATATGGGATATTCCCTTAATTTACTGAGCCCTTCAATTGTTGAATACTAATTTCTTTAATTATATAAATCAGCTTATTTTCTCATTCAAAATTTTTTATCCGACACGTTAACATTTTTAGAAAACTTCCTGTCAACTTTGTTTCGTTTCCCTAATGTTTTTTCTACCTGTTCATTTTATACACGCAGTGTTTTTCATTCTCCCTCCTCCCTCATTCCTTTCCCCCGTGGCGGCGGTGCAGCCCGCGCGTCTCCGCTCGCCGCCTAACGCTCAGCCTCCAGCTGCCTGGGAGCGGCCGCAACCTCGAATAATTATACACGGCATTACCGCTTTCGCAAATGAGGGTAGACGTCCTTTCATCTTTATGTATGAGAGCCCTGCATTTTGAATAAATCTGTATTGTAGGCAGCAGCGGTGCGGTGCGGTTCCGCGTGGGCGATGCGGGGTGGGCCACACCTGGTGCGCCTTCAGGATGCGCGGGGGCCCTCTGACAACTTCCGGTCGTTTTGCGCCCTAATCGCGCGCATTTCCTCGGCCGCGAAGACGGCGCTCGATATTTCGCGCCCCCTCCCGCGCCCCGCGCCGTCCGCGCGGCGGGCGCGCGCTGAGATTTCCCGCAGCCCCTCAGAGAAGATGAAGAGCGCGCGGACGGGTGGGCGGCGGGAGAGAGGTCGCTCTGCGTCGCTTCCGCTCGGCGGAGAAGCAGTGGGAGAAAGTAAGAAAACGTTAAAATTTGTTGTGCAAAACAGGACGAGTAATATTATGGCCCGGAAAGTTGTTTTCTAGATAATTAATTAGGATTTTTCAGCATGATTTACTTCCTATTTAAACAGTTTTTCATTCAAATGTTTTTTTAAATTATTATTTAGATAATACCCTCCACTCCTCTCGTGTCATATACAGCCGTTTCCCTTGGCGGATAGGCAGTGGGAGAAAGTGGGAGAACGTTTGCCGCTAGAGAGGATTTCTTGTGCAAAACAGGACTAGTAACATTATGGGCCGAAACGTTGTTTTCAAGAAAATTAATTAGGATCGTTTGCCCTGATTTACTTCCTATTTAAACAGTTTTTATTGGAATGTGTTTGAAATTATTAATCACATAACAACCTCCATTTCTCCCATGTCATATATGTCCGTTTTCCTCAGCGGAGAATCAGTGGAAGGAAGGGAGGGAACTTTACCGTTACGAAGGATTTCAGAAATCACGGAACACGAAGTGCACAAAAAGTACGAGTAACACTCAGAGCCGAAAAGTTGTTTGAGGAAAATTAACTAGGATAGTTTTTCATGATTTATTTCCCAGTTAAATAAGTGTAATTTCTTTTTTTAATCCTTGTCTTCGTTTACGAGTTATTTAACTACATAAATACTACCCGAGTGTTGCGGATTGCATTTAATATGAATATTTAGATGCGTTTTTTAAACAAATCCTTCATATTTTTAAAGCCGAAGAGCAATTAATTACGTCCCACTGAAATTATGTTTCTTTAGAGACCTCTATAAAGACTGACTGCGTGTGAGAGCCTCACAACACATCTATACCACTGTAATAATATTGAAGCCGATACTCCAGGAGGAATGAGTCAGTAGTAAGAAGTCATTAGTATGTTGAAAATTTATTTATATTATGAATATTGATAATACAAATAAAAATCTTATATAAATAATTTTAAACGGTGACGCCTCAGGAAGCTACTACGTCATTGTGAAACTTGTATTTCCATATTATGGTCAGAGAAATGTAATTAATATTCTAAAGCTCAGTACTGAACTGCCAGAGGAGAGAAATGCGATTATACTAAACCAACTAAAACCAATATACACCATCACATCACCATCACAAAGTATTCTGAAGGGCTCATTTTCGATGCAGCAATCACCCTCATTACTCTCAAAGTGTTTTGTTTCATAGCCTACTTCACGAACATCTAAAAACCATATTATGATTTTGCCATGTCCTATGCAAGGAGTGGCTTGAACCACAAGTTATGCCACTTCAGTGGCAGTGATGTGGTATTTCGATGTGATCAGTGCGTACATCAGATAACTTTCACATTTCGTACGTTTCAGGTAAAGAAGGGAAATCGATTGTACACCGTGGGTCCGTGAGTATATTCCCTTAATGCAGAAATGTGTTGAAGGATTTATGATGATGAACTTAAATATTTTTCTACATAAATTCGTTTCTTTCAACTCAAAAGAATTCCTAAAATGAATTTGGGAGAGTTTCTTTTAAATATTTTTTCGTATTCTTGTTTTTTTCGTTTTTCATATTGTTTATTTGCTTATGACAAATTAATATTTTAAGACTGATTTCTTTTTTTCTCCATTGTCCATCAATGTTACATACCTAGACCATCTCCAAAAACATCCACCATTCATCTGCAGATTGAATAAAGAGAAAGTATAGTATTTTAGGTGGAATTTATAAACATTTTACAGAGAATACTAATTACAATCGTCAACATTTTGCAAATGATCTCTACATGAATTACTCTTAAAAATTATGTTATTTAATAATTGATAAATAACATAATTCGTAAGAGTAATTCATGTAGTTGTTGAATAATTCATGTTGTTGATAAATAACAGCCATATCAATAATTCTTTTAGTACAATAAAGAAGTAATTTACCCTACATTCTACTTTTGTAAAAGTAAGTAAAAAATATAACTTGTTCATTAATAACTCAATCTCATCATCTGTAGATACCACGCAAACTACCTGTTTCATCTTTATTCGCAAAAAAAAAAAGAAAAAGAAACACGATAGATGCAGACACATTTTGATCTCGATACACAGACCTCGATGAGTCTTTTCTCTTGAATTCAGTGAGACGGAATGACCAACAAATGACGGACGCCTGCATATTTGCCTGTTGGAGATAGATATCACGGGTGAGGGCGGGCAGAGGCTCCGGATGGCACGGGGGCCGGCGGACGCCGCGCAGGCCAATATCCGACGCAAATGGGCGGCGACCTCCAGCGCACTCCGTCCCGCTCCGCCCCGCCCCGCTCCGCTCCGCCCCGCCCCGCCCCGCCCCGCCCCGTCCCGCCGCTTCCGGTGCAACCGCTCAATTTGCCTCCTCCCCAGACGGCGACGCTGCAGCTCCCTCCGCCCTCTCAACGTGACTCGCCGACCCGCGCCACCCGCCCACGCCGCCGCCAGACCCCACTCGCGTGGAGATCATATTAAGAAAAAAGGACAGCTATTAACGCCTTCCCCACGTTGAAATTTAATGCGGAGTTTAAGAATTTTTTAGGGTTTCAATTTAAAAATTTAGGGATATTATTAATTTAGTGAATTGTTTAATTCAATAAATTTAGTGAAAATTAAGAAGCTCATTTAATAGCGTTCCCATTCCTTCTTAAATTTGGTTGTTTTTTTCATGTTTTTACGTGCTTTTTTTTACATGACCACGTAACTTTGTTTTAAAAAGTGTCCACGTGGTTCATTTTTATTTTTTAAAGGGTTCACCGAAGAGGAAATTTATTAAAGTGGTTTTTCAAAGCGTACAAGACTAGTAAAACAATTCTCCGTGTGAAGTTGTGTGAGCAGATTCAAAAACAAAATAAATGGAGAATTATTTCACAGAATCTCTATACAATATTTACCAAATATGCTCAGAATATAAACGATACTGCAAATTAGTCATTTACTTTCCTACAAAATCAATAAGAACAGTTGACCCACACGTACTAGATTTAGATTTATTTAGTAAAAAAACACACTAAAAACTGTATGTGACATACGGGGGAGCAGGACATATGCGCACGTTTTCTTGAGATACAGAATAACTTCCCATCATTTTATCTATAAATAGTTGAAAGATGATTAAAGTTAAAGATAAATAAATAAAATATTTTAAAAAGCTCGAAATTATCAACATTTGAAAACAGATTAAAAATTTTCGTTCCCGAGTTATATAGAAAAATATATTATATAAACGAACTGCATATTTTATTTTCTGCAATGTTACGAAATAGTGAGTCGCCCTTACCTCTACTCCTACTACTACAAGCAAAAGGAGAGTTCAAAAAAACGTGCGCATAGTGAAGCTCCATTTACGTCCAGAAGGTAAAAAAAGGGGCCATCGCAGTATTTGCTCCATGGATCATGGAAACTGGAAAAAACCTGATCGAGTTGGGGGTCATTGATTCGGAAGATGAAGTACATTATTACAAGCATATTAAGGCTTTTAAAAAATGTATACAATACAAATGTAAACCAATTCATTATATATCATTGTTTTGTTCAAATAAACATTATTTTTTGTTTTGATGATCAGTATAGTCTCTAATTGTATAGATACAGTTAAGCATCAGAAACGACTTTACTTTTAACTTAAATTTGTTAAAGTTGTTTTACTAAATTTCAATTATAACCGTTGTTCCCTCCCAAAAATAATGTAAAGAATATTAAGAAGACTATGTTCTCTGGATGTCCTTAAAAATAATCCACTTCGTAAATTTATTTGAAGAGAACATATGTCGTTTAAAATACGTATGCGAGTAGTATTCTTTTTATCAATGTACTTCTTGAAGAATGAAGATCTTCATTTTATTGTTAAAAATACACATTTTTATACTGGCTAAATAGTTTGTTGAATATCTTTGTAATCACACGTAACAACGCTGCAGGTAGAAACAAAAGAGGAAACAACTCCAGACAAGAGTGTAATGAAGAAGCTGTACTTCAAGGAACAATTACTTCGGATGAACGCTTCATTGTTACATTAACAGTTGTCTTCAGTGAGCTTGACTTTCCGTTTCATAATTCACTGTCTCCGTTAAGGTTTGTAATCAACAAAAAAGAGGTCAGCAAGTCCCGTGTTCATGTCTATCATTTCACCATTATCGTAACACTCATTCAAAATAAAGAAAAATGAACGCCTCATCACAATACATGGAATGCACCGACTCATGTACACCCACACGCGGACGATGCCTGGCACACAATAGCGCTCTCGCGCTCCAGGGAGACACGTGATGGGATGTTCGCTCCGAATGGCGAATGTCAGATATACAGACGCTTCAATGACGTAACTCGCACAACCACATCCAGGTCAGTGCCAGAACATCGCCGAGTAATTAATCAATACTAGCATTGGACTAACACCAAATCAGGCCACGGCTAAAATTAGCCGCTCCCTTGGGAGCGCGGGCGGGCGGGCGCGGGCGGGCGCGGGCGGGCGCGGGCGGGCGCGGGCGGGCGCGGGCGGGCGCGGGCGGGCGCGGGCGGGCGCGGGCGGGCGCGGGTGTGCACTAGGAGGCGGACATGGGGGCGCGACAACGCAGGAATAATGGCCAGAGGACAAGTGTAGGGCAGAAATCAGAATCGAAAGGTCATGACACCGCTACAACGGAGATGGAATACTCTGCTGATGTGAGGACGAATCAATAGATTGCAGCATATAGATGATCGAAAATGAATCAGATTTTTACAGAATTATTGATGAACTCGTTATTAACACACCATCTTACATACGAAAACATCATTTGGTATTCTGCGACCTTAGTTGGAAGTTGAAATAATTTCTCTTTGTTAAACCTTTTTTGTCTCTTTGTTAAATAAATAATAATTTATTTGTCGGTTTACTATGCTGACACTATTAGTTCAGTCTCTTACACAAGTTCCGCAATCTATTAAATATCAGCAGCATTATTAAAAATATAGTTGACAAGTTGCAAAATGGGAGAGCAGGGATTATTGACTTGTGGGAAGGTTGGACAGATTTACGAATACACGAACGTACTTAGAAAATACCACAATAAGACAATCCCACAAGAATCAACGAATAGGTTCGTCGAATGGCTCGACAAATATTTGCAGATTTCCCAGAGTATCGTGCAGTGTTGCAACTGTCCGGGAACAATTGGATAGATTCGGTTTAGTGATTGCTACTGTCCCCCCACGCGGCTGATCAATCTATAGACTCTGCGTATTTGAACGAACTATTGAGTGGACCCCCGCAAACGAGATCAAACTCCCGGCTGTACGCACGGTTAACACACCGCCGATGGAGAAGCGAGCGACTGAACGACGGAGCGAGAGGGCAAACGGGCGCGAAGGCAAAAGCACCGGAGGGCGCTGAGGAAAACATCCGCCCCTGCGGCGCGCTGATCAGGCCATCGCTCCCGGTCACCTGCCAGCCCTGCTGCGAGGGCGGCGGGGGCGACGGGGGCGGCGGGGGCGGCGGGGGCGGCGAGGGCGGCGGGGGCGGCGGGGGCGGCGGGGGCGGCGGCGGGGGCGGCGAGGGCGGCGAGGGCAGCGTGGGCGGCGAGGGCGGCGGGGGCGGCGAGGGCGGCGGGGGCGGCGTGGGCGGCGTGGGCAGATCCAACTCTGGAGCGCCGCGACACGGGTCGCCACTTGAGGGAATTGTTCTGCACTCGCCCGTCTGCCCGCCCGCTCGCGACCACACCTGTTCTCCAACTTGGGCCCTTTCGGACAATGAGCTCAATCACCCGCCCAAAGCGGCTGCGGGGCGCGGCGGGGACTGCAGGGCGGCGGGGTGGTGGGGACGGCGGGGGCGACGGGGCGGCGGGGGCGGCGGGGGCGGCGGGGCGGCGGGAGGCTCCGGTTCCTTGCAGTGCGCTGCACGCGATGCACAGAGCGACCCCGCGCCAAGAGAAGCGACAGCCCAAAGGGAAGCTTTTACAAGGACCGCACGCAAATTAAATTCACGGAAGCAACGTTCCTCTAAGTAGCAAGCTCCTCCTGGCTGTCCAGCGGTTCATTCGAATTACTTTAAATTTCATGTCGCCGTAGATTCTACTACCCAAATATACAACGCGCCTGGAAAGTCTCTCTTCAGTGGTATCAGTGGCTGGTGAGAGTGCTAGCAACAGAAATTATGTTGGTAGCACGAACTGCAACCTGCAATAAATGAATACGTAAATTGTGGTCTCTCCACAATCAAAAAGGATAGGAATTGTTGTCCCCTTAACTTTTCCCTAGTGATCTGTTTGCTACCAACATAAATGCAATTTTTAATAGGAGGCGCTGATTCGTCTCGGTGCGGAGAGACTTTCTTGGCGTACTATACTATTAAGAGTTTACTGTCAAGAAATATTGAATAAAAATTTCTCTTGCCAGATAAGCCTTCCTTTTCATTTTTAATACTTTCTTGTGTACTAATATACGTAGGTGTTGGCCGAAATATGTAATACAGAAAACATTACATGTTTTGGGTTATACAGAAAACATTACATATCTGCGAAAAAATAATGTCGACATTTTTACAAAAAGACAGTTTGATGCTGTTTTTTCTTCAAAAATGTGCGTGCGTGAGTGTGTCCGTTGACCCGCTCATTTGTCTCCCTGCCTAGCGCCTTAACCGGCCAGGACTTTCTCGCAAACGGGTATAATCTGTTCGATTTGGGCGAAGGCAAGGCCCTTCGATTTTTAAACGAACTAATTTCTGAGGTACTTTACTTACAGGCCCAAGATCATTTCCAAAACCTTCTGAAAAATGGTTACAAGTTTTTTTCACATTTCTTTCTTAAATAGATCAATATTCCCTTATTAATGTGTAAAAGCCAGATTTTCTTGAAACCTAGGGTTGTGATTAAATTATTTCAATACTTTTTGTTTACAAAAGCATTCATTTTAAACAAATTCTACGTTCTAGAACTATAGAATAGAACATTTAGAATAAATTTAAGCTATTTATAATTTCTTGATTTATGCGTTTAATATCGTAAATGAATATTTTTGCATAACTGAATCTTATGTGCAAATTTTCTGCATATCAGCCTTTTTGGTGAAAATTCTAAAATGAACATTAAAAACTTTTTAAATAATGTCCCTAAGACATTAGATTTAAAAAAACAATGTCTTCACGTAACCTGTTACACTTGTAAGCTAACAATTTATATGGTTACATTCTCTTACTATTTGCTGTTTCCCTTTTTTCCCCTTTACATCGCATATGTTCAGTTTTTAATTGCATATTAAACCAAATATATTTACTCGCACATGCGTCTATTTCCCTGTCTTTTTTCCCCATACACACGTTTTTATACCATATCAAATTTCAAAATTTCAAAACTTTCAACACTTTCTTTATTATGACTTTCACCAGAGTTGATAATAGAGAACAATTATTCTACGTAATCTACTCTTCAATATATCTTTAAAACACTTTCAAGTATATTTTTCAAAAAAGTAGTTTTTGCCTCATTTTTTAGTCTTATCGTAAATATCCTACAAATACGTAAATACATAAAATAGATTTTTCGACAGATTTTGTTAAAACTTGCTACATTTTTTTCTTTATTATCTTTGAACGGGAATCGCACAATGAACTAAATTCCAACAACATAAGCATCAATTTGTTCTGTAGTACCTTTTAGCATAATGTATCAGCCTTCTAAATTATTTCCTCTCTTTCGCAGGGACCTACTTCATTCTCTATGATTTCATCGACTACTTCGAGAAGGATGCGCCAAGTTTCCTGCAACGAGAGAAGTTTCTCGACATTGTCAATACTATTTTCAAGAACCTCACTCCACTTCAAAGACAGGCCATAATCATACAGGTGAGAACTCGCAGGCGAGCTATATACGCCAAAGCGACAGTCGAGCGTAAATTAACTGTTAATTTCTCTAGGGAGTGTGCGTCAGTTTGTCATGTCTTCTTACTCTTGAACAAGAAACTTACCTCATGGAATATTAAACAAACTAGTCTAGATATAACTCCTTTTGGTCAAGAAAAACATGAAACTTAATTTGTAATATACATGCTTTGAGAATATATTCTGACACCGAAGTTCGGAATTAAAATGCATACCATCACATTAATAAACCTCACTAGACTACGCACAGCTTAATTAATGTGTCACGTAACTTCACCACCATCTCTGCGGTCAGTAGTTTTGGAGACTTTCCGGTTAATTTACTTCCTTGAGTTTCTCAATTCTCTCCTCCCTGTATTTCAACAGCTCACACTGCAACTTAAAATGAAAGACTGGTTGGGCAAAGGTCTAGAAAAGAAGATCTTATAACGAATACATATAATAATCCGTAAAAAAACTAAGAAGATTAAATTTATTATGTTTAATTCATTTGAGTGAAAACTAATCCTGTATAAAAGAGTGGATTTTCTAATTAGATGTATTCCGTTTATCTAATTATGTAATTTCCTTTAGAACAACAATTAAACAATTGATGTTTTCTAATAATGGCTTCACAGTAAATTTGCTTATAATGGACACAAATTATTTGCTGCGTATGTAGAAGATGCAGCTAGGAATAAACAGCACTGTACCTTGTATTAACTGAAGTCCTAAAAAGAATGTCCGTCTGGCGAAGAACATTCATGAGCCGCATTAATAGAGCAAGATCATTTCCTCCTGCCTTAAACATGACAGTGACGTGTTCTGTAAACCTCGTATCCTTAGGAAGAAAACGGGGCACACAGGAAGCAATTACAAAGTTTGGAGAATAACAGCCAAAGCTATAACATACACTTCAATATTCCTAGATGTGGATGACTTGGATATTAGAAACATCATTACTGATATTAACGTAATAAGACGGAGGAATTTATTGTAGATGTTGAATTTGTTTCTAGACAGCTTTGAAAATCTGTTGGGGTTTTTGGAGATACAATGAACACTCCCACAAACCACCACCAACCAACTGAATAACATAAATTTTCAAATCAATGTGTGAATATGGATATGTTCTGGCATTTTAATTAAACACAAGTTTGGAAAGTATGTACCATTTTGGAAAAAAATCTCATTTAAAGCAAATGGTTACTTGGTTACTTGGTACATTTAGCTTTGGTGTAACTGGACATGTAGAAATTGTGACATTACAGTTTTGAAAAATTGTAGACGTGGATTGCTACGTCACAATATGTTGTCCTGAAGTCGTCGGTGGAATAAGAAACAATAAACAAAATAGGCGAATTATTCCCAACCCTGACAATATCAGTGCTCATTCGACCCATTACAAATGAATGTTCTGCAAGTCAAAATGTAAAAATTGTGACTCATTGCCTGTGTTCATAAGATTTATCACGCGATGACTTTTGTTTAGTTTACAACAATCAAAAATAAAATGTGAGATAAGAGATTTTCGTTGCCTGAAGAAGCAGTCAAGTCACTCCGGACGTTGGTTTCCGCAGTATCTGCTGTAGAGTGGAAGACCATTTTCACAAACCGATTTGTGCGGATGCTTTTATGGAAAATGTTAAAGACAAATACGTGGAAAAACAATAAAGTCATTTACAAAATTTCGTTGATGTTTTTCATATCGTTTCTAGAAACTTTCCCAGCGACCCTATAATTTCAATAATGCGTTCGAGAATCTCATTTTGTGAATACAATTTTTACATCGAAATTATTAAAAATAAATTACAATCTGCTTACCAACTTTCAATCTAGTATCCCAAACAGATGTTATTTTACTTCTAGAAGCTGTCGATTATACTACTTATGATAAATCTTATTAAATGTAATGGATATTGAACGAAACATTTAACAACCAGCAAAGAATAAAGAATTATGTACGTTACGACAATATACACGACATTTGGTGAGCATATATCGTAGTCGTTCCTGCAATGCAAACAACAGCATATTGAATCCAAAAATAATTGAATTAAATTCTCGAAAAGTTCTAAGATTAAAAAACTGAGAGGGATAAACGTAAAGAAAAATATTTTTAATAATGTACAGTTTTCATGATTTTTAGCGACATCACTTTTTTCACAGGTACATAAACTCGATGCCAACACGATGCCAACTCGATGCCAACAAATTATAAACACAAAATTTAGCTTTTTATTACGATAGAGAGATAAGAAAATACAAAATACTTTTCAAACTCAAAATATTTTCTTGCAAAAGCGAGAACCTCAAATCAAAATGCTACAATAAAACTTCAAAACTTGAATTTACATACAGAAGCACAAATTGGTCATAGTTAAATATAAAAATACGAGAGTATCAGAACGAGAACAGCCTGAACGAATGGAAAGACTCACTTACAGGTGTTTAAAAATAATTCGATGTAGTGCTTGTAGACATTAAGTACAGAAGATATTAAAAGAAAACAAATTTTAAAAGAACTGATAGAAGTAAAAGGATTATCAATAAGAGTTACGCGACTATTTGAACGTAACAAATTATACTATAGTGAGGAAGATGAAAGACAATCTGACAGAAACACGCAGCAGGACGAGCTCACTTACAGAAAAGGAACCCAAAAACTGAAGCGCAAATGGGTGGCAGGGCTGGGGAGGGCGCCGCCCCCTGTAACAAGGCCAATAGAGCCGCTTCGCCGGGCGGCAGGGCCGCGAACGAGGTCCCGAGAATTTATCGGGCATTGATATGCCCCGGGCGCTCGGAAGGCAATGCGGAGGTCTCGGGCGGGGTCCGGCGACGGTGAGGGCGGCGGGTGATGGGGCGGGGAGGGTGGCGGGGACAGTGGAGGCGGTGGGGACGGTGGGGGCGGTGGGGGCGGTGGGGACGGTGGGGGCAGTGGAGGCGGTGGAGACGTTGAGGTCGGGGGCGGTGAGGGCGGCGGGGGCGATGGAGGTGGAGGGGCGGTGGGGGTGGTGATGGAGGTGGAGGCTGTGAGGCAGCGGGGACGACGGCGGCGGGGGAGGGGCGGCGGCAGCGGGAAAGGCGGCTGCGGCTGCGGGAGCGGGGGTGGCAGCAGGAGAGGGGAAGGCGGGTAGGCATGGGGAGCGGGGGCGGCGGAGGGCGTGCCGGGTGGCGGGGGGGGCGCCGGGTAGCGGGAGCGGAGGTGGCGCCGGGTGGCGCGGGCGGGGACAGGGGCGGGGGTGGCGCCGCGCCGCCGCCGGTGCGCACTGTAAAAACACGACCCCGGAGGCCGTGCCGCCATAAAGGGAATTTACGACGGGCGCGTGCACCTCAGCGCTCCGCCGCCGTCGCCGCCTCCGATTCCTCCCCCACGACGCCGCCGCCGCGTTCCTCTTGCGCCTGCCAATGTGTCTCTCTGCCTCCGAGGATGTCTCCGCTTCCGCCGGCACTCATCTCTTCACTCCCGGGTGTCGAATGGGCGGAGTAGTATCGTAAAAAACGGGCCTCGGAGCGCGCGCGGTCTTCCCTTCTTCATTATTACCCTGTTTCTTCCTCTCCCCTTACACACATTCGTACAATTATACTTTTATGCTGTACACCACAACACATGTCGGAAGACCAGTCGGAAGTTTGTCCCGTTAGAGGGGGTTCTCCTTACTGAAGGGGGGTGAGAAAACAAGACGACATGTGGTCACAAGCACTCGTTCATTCATTTACTTCAACCTGACACCGGTTTTCGCTATCATTCATCGACCCCTCACTTTCACATAATTGCCAAAAATCCTGACACATTTTCTCCGATTTCTTGTCCCCGACCTAGGTCTTCTTTTCCCCACTTGTAGGGCCATTTTGTGTTGTCGCCCCCTCTTCCCTCCTCTTACGCAGCAGTTATCTAACGATTACCTTCAATACCCCCTCCCACGTACTTCTGTTCTTGTCGCCATATTCTCACTTCCGTTTCTTCTTTCGCCGACTTCAACATCTTCATCGTTCTTTCTTCTTTCCTGTGCCGTCCACCGTTTCACAGCCTGCTACCCCTTTTTACTATCTACCCTTTGGCGCTACTCCCTTCCTATGCCAAGTCCCCCTGCTCTTGCATCGCCTACATCCAATTCCTTCCGCTTCTCCCGGCGCCAGCTCCCTCCAAGGCGCCGGCTCCAAATCACGGAGCGAGGTGCGCCTTGCTGTCTCCCCCCTCCCCCCTCCCCCTTCTCCAACCCCGCCGCTCAGAGACGGCCGCGACCTTGGCCGCCGCACGCGCGGCGCGCGCGACGCAGATCGAAAACAACGTCGCGCTGCTGGCTAATGGGCGCGCTCGTTTACAGCTAGACCTTGGGGACAATTCTACAAGCAGAGGACAGAAATTAAGGTAGATGAACTCAGGTTGCATACCGAATGCATTACTCCGTGGCTTTTCAATTACATTAGGAATGCATGCATTTAATGATGCACGATGGATCGTTTTATTACAGAATATTAAACCAGTCAATATGCAGACCATTTGTTGGTTTCCTATTATCTTTCAAAATAAAACAATCGAGGTTAAATCTAATCTAAATAATGAGCGTAAATAAAACATGTACAACAATGGAAATTAAAGAAACGACAGAGTGACATATTCCACGATTCGTCAATTAATGGTGTTAAAAGTGAAAATAGCGTTTAATTGAATTTCACAAATGATCTGGGCCTTACATCATCAACAGGCGGTACTGTGAGTGGGCATACATAGTAATATTACTAAGTGTTTATTAATACAGAGACAAACAGACCCATGAGATTAAACTTGACAAAAATCAGCTAATTTCATTTTACATAGATTTCGAGAATATGCATGTTTCTCAGTATTCTTGCTAAAGATTTGGATAACAAAACAACCTCTGGAGGCGGATGTCCGAAAAATAGTGTTTTTGTGCCCTTGGACAATCCGTATCCCAGAAATGCACGTTTGAACAGCATATCGTGTGCGGCGAATTGCATCTGCTGTTGATTTCATTACAATACGAGCCTGATTTCATTGCAGAACCAAAATTCAACTCTACACTTAGATTTGTTTGACGATCTCCTTGGGAAACGTCTCTATTCAGGTGAAGCAAATTGAGGAAGTTTTGTCCCGATAAAGTCTCATAAATCACTCAAAACCGTCATCTTTCCGTTCCGATTTTATATTCAAAATATTTTCCGTGGAGACAAAGGAAAGACGATCTCCGTTTTAAATACTTGACTTGCCAGGTAACTGGTAAACCTTAGAACGGGAATCACTAATTAACCGTTTTTTTTTACATTATTTTGCAGTCAACACATATTTAAAAGAAAATTACTTGCGTCTGCATCACACTGTTCTGTAAATTGCATATGAACGTACAAATACGTAGAGTAAAATCAATATAAAATATTTGTGAAGAATAAATACGGCTCAAAAACATTAATATTATGTTTCCATAATCGAAGTTTATTAGTGTTCTCAAAGGTATTCAAGTCCAGAAAAGTAAAATATTTCTGACAATAAAAATACAATCTAAAATATTAAAATACTTTTGATCATACACATATTTACACCTTTTTTAAAAATGATAATTGTTTTTGAAGCTTACTATCCTTCTTATTAGTACCAAAACGAATAAATACTGGATTTTGAATTTACTTGCTGTCATAATATTACCACAGTTGATAATGATTAAATATTTTCCCGACAAACTATAATTACCTGCTGCAGTTTACAATCTTGAATTTGACAGTCCGTCACAGACAGCCGTCGAGTCAACATCGCGCCGCGCCGCGCACAGTGACAGCACAGTGATACGCAGTGAGCTTGTGACTTTCCTTAGTCTGCGTGTTAATTGTGGACTGTTTATTAATCAGCAAATACTACAGAGAAGTATAAAACCGTTATATCTTTCTCCCCTACGGGGGGGACAAATTAACGGGAAATGACCTCGAATGAAGCATCGGCTGAAGGGAAGGCCTCTGACTACAGGAGCCAACCCGCCTCATGTCAACCTTCAAGGCGCACAAACCGGAGTAATATCGTACAAAACTCTATGTATCCGGACAAAGAGCAAGGTTTGATAATTGATGGGAAAGACTACAGTACATCTCTAGAAAGGTATGTAGAAGCCTTAGCTACTATTGTTTCACCACGAAACATAATATACGCTTCCAAGATCTCGAAAAGCACAGTGTGCATATTTCTTAGCAGTAAGCAATTAGTTGATGAAGTAGCAGATAAATATGAATCTATTAATATAGATGGAAGTGAACAAAATGTACGACCATTTGTCAGTAAGCAGAGGCGAGTAGTTTTGTCCAATGTTTACCCAATGATCCCAAATGTAGTAATTGAAGAAGAACTTGATAAATTGAATGTAGGGCGAAGTTCTAACGTGTCTTTCCTTAGAGCGGGATTCGGAAAAGAAGAATCCACACACATTCTGAGCTTTCGTAGGCAAATGTATGTGCCGGAAGACTCACTAAACAAAATACCTGATTCTATGGTAGTTGAGTACAAAGGAGAGAGAAATTGGATTTATATTTCTTATGGCACTGTTAAATGCTATCAATGCAAGGAAGGTCATGTAGCGAGAAACTGTAAAAATCTTGATAATATTAATTCTAATATCACAGCAGATTTAGCACAAGACACAAACAGGAATGTTGAGCAAAACCACAACGATAATTCTAATTTTGATGAAGACTTCCCTTTAATTGAGACTGGAAAGACAGCTAAAAGAACACTTTCGCAGATCACAAATACATCTAGTAATAAAAACTCGGAACCACCCTTGAATAGTTCGGAAGAAAGAGCACAAGAATTTGCTAAACCTGTCAAAAAGAAGAAAAAGAAGTGCAATCGAGAAAACAACTCTGAAAATAAAAGTGAGAAAAAGAACATTAGTGAACAGTTAGCTCCAGTTAAAGAAAAATTAGAAGAAACTTCCAAAGTTCTTAATTATGAACAACTCAAAGATTTTCTAGAAGATACGTACGGAACTAGTAAGGCACTACAAATATCTCTTAATTATACTAAAGAAACTGATAAACTGATTGCACTGCTCAGAGATATGTACCCATTACTAGTGGATAGAGGCATGAAGTCCCGTTTTACGAAAATCATGAAGAGGTTGAAGGATCCGGTAGCGTCTGATTCCTCAAGAGCATCTTCGGAGAACGAATGTTTATCAAGTGAAGAAGAAGAATGAAAATCAAAATTCTGCAATGGAACGTGAACGGCTTCCGGGTACGATACGAGTTCTTCCAAAAACTTCAAAATGACGAGAACTTTGATATTGTCAGTATACAAGAATCCAGTTTTAAAAAATAACTATTATAACCATACCAAAGGTTTCAAGTGTTACTACAAAAATAGATCGTCATGTGTGAATGCTAGTGGAGGCGTGGCAATTTACGTTCGCGAATCGTTTGTAAGCAGTGAAGTGCAAATAACAAGTGAACTTGAAGTAGTTGGTGTATCCATAAATATAGGATCTAGAAACATCATGTTGTGCAATATATACATCCCGAGGTCATTTCAACTGCGTAGTTGTGAACTTGTAAGTCGAATTAAACATGTTAATAAACCATTAATATTACTTGGTGATTTTAATTGTCACAATGTGCAATGGGGCTCAGTAAGAACGGATATCAGGGGGAAAATAGTAGGTGATTGTTTTGAGAAAGAAGACCTTGTGTTATTAAATTATGACAATAAGCCTACATATTTCAACGTGGCAACAGGAAATGTAAGTACTATCGATCTAAGTATGTGTACGCCGAATCTAGTAAGATACTTACAATGGGAATCCGATGACCTATTCAACAGTGACTATTATCCTATCACCGTGATCTTCGAAGATACCTCGGAACATGAGGTTATTTACGAGCCGCGATGGATTCTCTCGAAAGCAAATTGGAGCCTATATCAACGAATTATTGAAGGCAAAATCAAACATTTAAATAGTAACGATGATTTTGACTTAAATCAAATAGATGCAATCTTAGACAGCTTTGAAGAAATAATTATGACCACCGCTGTGGTAACCATTCCGAAAACTACAGGTAAAATAGGCAAAAGGAAGTTACCATGGTGGTCTAAAGACTGTGAGGAGGCAGTTAAGAAATACAAGCATTTGTTTAATGTATATAAGAGGCATAATACGGATGCAAACAAAATCAGATTCAAATCTGCCAGAGCAAAAGCAAGGAAAATAATAAAAGAAGCCAAAAGAAATTGTTGGAGGGAATTTATTTCATCAATTAATTACAAAATGAATAGTACAGAAGCCTGGAAAAGAATCAACGCCATAAATGGAAAATACAAAAGTACCAGCATTACTTCACTCTACACTTCCGACGGTACCAACTTACATGATCCTTGGGATATTGCAAACAGCTTTGGGGCTTTATTTTCATCAAACTCTAGTGATCAGAATTATGATAATGCTTTCATTAAATACAAAGAAGAGATTGAGAAAATTGAACCCGATCTTGAATAAGGAAGCACAGTAGATAATGATATTCAACATCTAAACGCACCCATCACACCAAGAGAACTGCATGAAGCAATTCATAAACTTAAAAACACCAGTGCCGGCCCTGATGGAATCCCCAATATATTCATCAAGAAGATGCCTCCATCCGCCATAAAGTACCTGTTGCATATATTTAATACGATCTATATTCACAATGTATTCCCTAAAAAGAGGTCTGAAGCTATTATAGTGCCGATCCACAAACCAGGGAAAGATAAATCGGTGTTAAGCAGCTATAGGCCCATTGCATTAACATGTTGCCTTTGTAAACTGCTAGAAAAAATAGTGAATCAGAGATTGAGATGGTACTTGGAAAATCACCAATTGATTTCCCCATATCAAAGCGGGTTCCGGAAAAATCGTTCAACAAGGACTGTCTAGCATCAATAGAAAAGAGCATATACAACGGTTTTGCTAATAATATGAACACCTTAGTTGTAAGCTTAAACATTGAAAAAGCCTATGAGATGGTGTGGAGAAGACGGGTAGTGAATTTAATAACGTCGGCCAAGATTAAAGGCAACATTAGCAGGTTCATTTACAATTTCCTTAAAGAACGCTTTATCAACATTAGAATAAATGGAATCCTGTCGGACAGCTATAACGTTATGAATGGCGTCCCACAGGGGTCAGTACTTAGTGTTACTTTATTTTTACTTATTATTAATGACCTCCAGAACAATATTAAACCTCCAGCCATCATCAATATGTATGCGGATGATAGCAATATTAGCATAACTGGCAAAGATATTACAACATTAGAAGAAAAGGCTCAAAACATCTAAGATGCAGTCATGGAATTTTCTAGGAAAACCGGGCTCAAGATTTCCAAGACAAAATCCACTTTCATAGTTTTTTATAGGAAACGATCTCATAGAAGAAACATTGAACTAAAATTAGGACAGCATAAGTTGATACAGAGTAAGGAAATTAAAATCTTAGGAATGATTTTAGACGAAAAGATGACATGGATTCCGCATATCAAGAATTTAAAGAATGAGTGCACCAAAAGAATGAGCCTTGTCAAAGTCATTAGCCATAGATCCTGGGGAGCGGACTATACGATTATAAGGAGAACTTATCAGGCAATCGTCAGATCAAATTGGACTATGGCTGTATACTACATGATGCGGCCAAGAATAACATCAAGAGAATGTTAGATCCTATCAATAATACGGGAGCAAGACTGACGTGTGGTTCTTTCAAGACCAGCCCAACAATGAGCATTTTGTGTGAAGCAGATTTATTATCATTAGAAAAACGTACAAGAAACCTAATTATGGGGTATACGATTAAAGTGGCAGCCAACAAACTGAATCCAATAAATAAAGTGTTCGAGTATGCATACAAACATAGAACATTTAGCTATAAAAAGAAGCACCCGAGACCCCTAGCAATAAGAGCAATTCAAACACGAAAGAAGATACAAGAGAAACTACCATCCCTTAAGATTACGACTGTACCTCACTATGTCCCCTGGACAATACGAGACATCAACGTTATTGAAATTGCGAATATTCCTAACAAGCAGAATACTAATCATCGTAAAATTGGTGCTCAAATAAGAAATGAACTAGCAAAATGTGATGGTTACAATACAATTTATACTGATGGCTCAAAGATTCTAAAGAACGTAGGTTGCGCAGTAATAGCATCATGTGAGGTGATCACCAAAAAATTACCGGATGACTTCTCAGTGATATCCAGCGAATTATATGCCATAGCTGAGGCTCTTAAATACATCACAAGGGCCAATCAAAAAAGATTTATGATAATAACAGACTCTAAAAGTGCTGTATCTACTATAATGTATCTATTCACTGATAATGTATTGGTCGAAGAAATAGTTGGAAAAATCAACCATTTGAACACTGAGGGTAAAGAAATAGCGTTGTGCTGGATACCCTCGCACGTTGGCATTGAAGAAAATGAATTGGCAGATAGAAAAGCTAAAGAAGCAGCGCGAAGCGAAGTTAGAAGTGATATACCAGTAAGCTATCAAGAATACCTCAAAAGAGTGAAGAACAAATTAGCTGACCTCGACAGTAAAGAATGGAACAACTTACAGGGTTGCAAATTAAGATCAGTTAGGAAACTTGAAGATGATAATCCAACGGTCAGTTTCTGCAGAAATGATCAGGTCGTATTAACAAGATGTAGAATAGGACACACAAAATTTTCACTCGGCTACTTATTGAACAGGACGGATGCTGATAACTGTAATGTGTGCAAGATCCCTCTTTCAGTAGAACATTTGTTTGTTTGCCCTGAATATGAAAGTCCAAGAAACAAGCACAAACTAAGTTCTCTTAAAGATCTCAATAACAAAGAGCAGTGCATTAAATTCATTTGCTTTGTAAAGGAAATTGAAATGTATAACAATATATAACCATATATGTAAAATTCTAAGTTACTGTGTTATTTTGTACTGATTGTGTATTTTCAACGTAGTCGCTAATAACTCTATGTAGTTGATGCGACTGTAAATAAATCAAATCAAATCAAATCTTGAATTTAGTGAGGAAATATTTACAAAAATCATCGATTCATAAAACAATTCTTCTAACACATCGACCACAGTCCTTCAAAATATTTCATATAGTCCTTCAAAATAGAATAACCCTTTCTTCTCACACTATCGTACTTGAGAATTGCAATTCAATAAGTATGTAACGAATTATAAGAAATTATAAGTAATAAATATATTATCATAAATAAATTCTTGTTTGGAATTAGAAGAACTTCCGTATGAGAAAAATAATCGTGATATCATTCGGAGGATTAAAACAAGTTTCCGTTAGCATTTTTGCAGCAATGTGGTGACAGACGCAGAAATTTTCATACTTGACGTTTACAAGCGTATACAAATACTTTATTTCAATTCAAATTTTAAATTCTAAGAAGAACAGAAGAAAAAACCGACGACAAGCATTGCTAATATTATTGAAACATCTTAAATTACACAATGACACAAACGTTTTTTGACGTAACGAAAAAAAGGTGACGAAAAAAAATTGAAATGAAAATAATCACTAATTTTCATTTAGAAAATTGCATATCAAAAATACATTCAATCATTTCATTCCCGACAAAACACAGTTCATTAATTCATCAAACCTCAATGGCAAAACTTAATTCATGAACTCCTATTCGGAGAGAAGTATATTACAGTTGTGGCCCCTACATATTTAATTACAGAATTATCAGACTAATTTGAGCGCTGTTCACATACTACAGAAGTGTTCAAAGTGAGCTCCTCTTCATAATGCATGTCGAACACGATCAAACTGCATAATGTCAGAGATCCGGCCCCAATGCAGGGAATTTGTTCACCACTCACGGTAGGCAAATACTCCAAAGGCTATAAGCGTTCTAAAAAATAATAAAGTCCTAAGCACTTAACTTTCACAGCAGTAGTCTATAATCCTGAGAAAACATAAATATGTCTATCAAAACCGACTGTTTCTAAAGTCTGTGGAAAATCATTTGCGGATGCTACGGGTATTCAAATCAACATCAATTTTATTCGCAACACGATTAATGTATGAACATTTATATGAATGTGTGTGTGTGTGGAGAGAGAGAGAGAGAGAGAGAGAGAGAGAGAGAGAGAGAGAGAGAGTATTTCAGCAATCAACTTATATATTAATATTAATAAACATTTGAATAACACACATCAAACAATTTTCGGCTAAGTCTGAAATCAACTCTCGCATTCCAATATCATCCCAATATGGTACCCGGAGAGTACCAATGAGAATTCTGTAGAATACGTTTCCAAATAATTAAATGAAACCAATCATTAAATGAGAACGACTGCTACATGTATTTAACACAAATTATAATTATTTCTTCGTAAGTTTGTTTTACAATATTTTGATTTTTTAGGCAAGAGTAAAAGTATTTCGAACATTTTGTGGACGTTAGGTTATTTGAGGGAGGATACAGACCGCAGGTATATTTTAACATATTCAACGTTTATCATTTTGCTCTATATCGAAATACAGTAACATAAGGTTTTAACGGGTCTATTAGGTCTGGCTGTGAACCCTAAACAATGAAACAGGCACTCCTTGCAAAAACAAAGGTTGTGGGAAAAACTACGTGGGATCCATCGACCTATTTGCAATTCCCTATTTGCAAGCGACTGCTACTCATTTCCAGCCACATCTTTATTTTCCTTTCTCTTTATAGGGAGAATCCATTGCTGACGTTTTACCATATAGTTTTGTATCATTTTGTGTAATAAGAATTTTATATCTGACAAAAATTACTGTGTTTGCAAGTGATTTTTACCTTCTCGCACTTACTTCGTATAAAGAGAAATTAATGTAATCGTGCTCAAAAGAACGGCACATTATATGTAGTAAATCTTACTGGTAAATTACTTGATCTCACTCGTGGTGTAGTCAGAATTCATGTTTAGTGGGTTCTTGATACTGAAAAACCGATTGACAACAAAACGTATCCGTCCGTCCGTCCGTTCGTTCGTTCGACCGCCTGCTTGCGTGCCGGTCGGTCCGTCAGTCCCTTCCGTCCCTTCCGTCTCTTCAGTCTCTTCAGTCTCTTCAGTCCCTTCAGTCTCTTCAGTCTCTTCAGTCTCTTCAGTCTCTTCAGTCTCTTCAGTCTCTTCAGTCCCTTCAGTCCCTTCAGTCTCTTCAGTCTCTTCAGTCTCTTCAGTCTCTTCAGTCCCTTCAGTCTCTTCAGTCTCTTCAGTCTTTTCAGTCCCTTCAGTCCCTTCAGTCTCTTCAGTCTCTTCAGTCTCTTCAGTCTCTTCAGTCTCTTCAGTCCCTTCAGTCTCTTCAGTCTCTTCAGTCTCTTCAGTCTCTTCAGTCCCTTCAGTCCCTTCAGTCCCTTCAGTCCCTTCAGTCCGTCATTTCGTATATTTTCGTTCTGTGAACGTTCCTACAACTGTCAATCTTGCTTTTTGTTTACCATTTCCATGGCGAGTGGGGTTTCGCAAATATGCAAAAGCTCGGACTTTCAGGTGCCTGACTTTTAACCTGAGTGAACATGTCACGCAAGGGTAAGTGGGATATTTGAACGTACGGTACTAGTACGTTGCGGGAAACATTGTCGGAATATTTTTAACGCACGTGCGTGTTTGCGAGAACATGCTCTTATAAATGAGCGTAAGTGCGTAAGTTTCCATCACGTATAAGCGTCCCTTCTTTGTTATCGGTATGCCTGCGCATGTGCGTAGTGGGATGAGTGTGCTCACACATGGCGTAAGAGTGTTTGTGGTACATGCAATTCACAACTCTGCTCATGAGCGCATCTACAGTGTTTTTATGAGGACAGAGCGTAGAAGCACATTCATGTGCAAGTCCATACGCATACATCGCACGAGACTTTTATGTGTAGCTTACTTGTTTGTGCGTGTGTGTGCTCGCGCGTGCGGGAACGTACGTAAAAATATATATACGGCTCTCCGGGCTACATATTTCCGTACAGGTTAACATTTCTGAAAATAGTCACCAAGGCGTTTATATTATCTTGACTGGCATTACTGGCCATCTACTTATTCTTTCCCCGCAAGCTATTCACAGAAAACCGCATTGTGAATTTGCAGCATGACAGCCGGTGAATTAATACGCCTGCACTTGCGCAAGTCGCAGATTTTCCAACCTCGGATGCCCACGCAACCTCGGTACCATTGCGTGTCGGCGTGCGCCCGCGCGTGTGCCGAAGAAAGTTCTCACAATCAAGCCGTAGCACCTTCTGTAGTTGTTCAATGGGGAGGGACAATTCACTATCATAACAGAAATAATCTAAATAGATTTCGGACTGCTTTAAATATGAATGGACATTTTTTTTATTTAATACTTCAAAGTAAACGCAAATTAATGAAATGGTTTTCATACGCTTTTTAGTATTATGAATAATCTTGCACAAACTTTCGTGAATTATTATCGTTAATTGCATTCCAAACAAAAATCGGTGTTTTTTGTCAGCCTCAAGTTCATTATATTAATCTTAAATTTCAACAACTTCATCTTTAATAAAAAAAGATGTTTTTTAACACTTTCTTTTGTAGCCTAGTAGGATACAAAGGCAAATAATTGAAATCTGAATTAACTATTTTTGGAAAAATAGCTACATATGAAAGTATATTTTTGAAAAAGATCTTGAATTATTCTATCTGAAATGTGTATTTTTAGTAATTTCCGCTTACTATATATTGACCATTATGATTTTACTACCAAACTTTTCTCATTACTTATTAGTTTCGATATTGTTAGTTCCTCGAATCTGCTGTATTATTGCTAAGTGAAACGATCTTACGACTAAGTTCTCTTTCGTGTGCGCAGTACACCGACTGGGACAACCTGAAGGACGGGTACGCTCACCAAAAGCAGATCGCCGACGTGGTGGGCGATTACTACTTCATCTGCCCTACTAACCACTTCGCGCAAGTGTTTGCCGACACCAACGCCAACGTTTATTATTATTACTTCACTCAGGTAAGCATTGAATACCAAATACCATTTAATGTTTCCAGTTTGGTCATGTAGTAATTTTAGAATAGTAATTGGTTGACCAAAGAATATTCCAGTACAAGAATTAGAGACTTAATGTAAGTAAATCATTTGTAGAGCAACAGGTATCAATATATTTACTTCGCAAGAGCCTTGTGCAATACAGTGATAACTCGGTTACATTAGGACCATATCGTACCCGCAAGTGCCTCTATGCCAAAAGATGCATTATAAGTGACCTTCATTTATTTCTTTAATATAAACTCGTACATTGCTACGTAATCGTGCGTAAAAGCGAATGTATCATGGCCTTGTTTTGACATTTACCTATCACTATCATTTATTTGACAGGAATAGAAAAGCATTTTATCTACAATGTAAAATAGAAGCATTTTTGATTTACACCCCCCCCCCCCACACACACACACACACTCACACTTCACTCCGGTCAGTCCAGCCCACTCGTCGTACCCGCTAGGCTTCCCTCTCCCCATCCGCTTCCTGAAACCCCCTTCCTCACGCTGCTTTTCAAATCTCAGATTCAGTTACTAGGATTCTACCATAAATACGCTACGCTTCAATGAATTTTAATTCATTTTAGCCATTCGCCTTTAGTAGGAAAGATTATAGACTTTCATAAAAATATCACGCCCTTTCAAAGATTTCTTCATTGTTCGCAAGAAATTTGCCAAAAAACGGGAAGTCTGAATTAAAATTCTACTTTTAAGAGGTGGGAATATGGGATGATGAGAGTCTATTGGATATCCCATTAGGATGTAACTTTTCTCTTATTTTGGAGATTAAGTGTAAAAAATACTTTTTAAGATGCGTACAAAATAGCCGATTTTTATAAAAGGCAATCCTTGATTTATATAAAAAGACGTTCCTCTTTGTATTAGAAAACACAATCTAAAAAAATATTTTCGAAAAAAATATTATTTCAGTGAAAACACCTTCATGATCGACAAAGCCTTTTCCGAGATTATCCCGGACTGGTAATCAAAAACTTGGGGCTACAACATCACGTACCTTCTCGTATAATTAATATCGACCAAGTAATATTATAACGTTGCATATGCCATCCTAAGATCTTAAAACCCGTTATCTCTGCTGCGTCATTATCCCTTAGAAAAAATATATCGTTCCTTCAGTTAGTCTGTAGCATCGAAACTTTTAACACATAGTCATTTTGTTCTAGCAATGTTCTCCCCAACAATCATCACTCTGCAACAATCTGCAATTATACATATGCCTGACTCCAGACAATGAGACAACACTGAGAATAATCTTCCTGCATTTTTTTCTATTCTGCGGGATACATCATTTTAATAAAGCACCGATTGTCGCTGCACTTTTCTCATAAGCGCGTAATCGTGTTAAATTTTGAGACGTGGGGTGCAGCGACTGTAGTTTGCTATAGCACAGATTAACCTAGTTTTTAACTACAAAATAATTATGAAAAGTAATATTTACAATCTACAGTTTTGAATATATTAACATTGTAACATATTTGACCTTATAAGGCTATTCTGTCATCTTCTTGATACCATTCTCAATTTTTTTTCTTTTCTAATTTTTTTTTTGGAATTAAACATTTTTATAATATAGTAAAGTAAAAATATTCACTCAGTATAGTAATAACGCTTTGTCTTCATACTTTTCATACTTATTGTCAAAAACACAACAGCAATTTCTAAATTTTCAAAAGTGCTCAAACTTTCTTTCAATATTGCCTGTCTTTAGCACATTCATTTCAAACTACATATCTCTTGTGTACATAGAAAAATGTGTAGATAGATGTTAACTAAAATTCTTTCAGTATTCCAATCGATTTTAAAAAACTCGCAGGGGCGAAGGCTGCGGTTACAAACAACTTATGCAACGTCACGATGCCTATTCCAAGAATTTCGTTGATATACGTTTCGCATGTTTAACAGCTCTGTCTGCAGCATAATTCAAATCGAAAATATACTTATCTTCAGTATCATTATCAATAATAATAATAATAATAATAATAATAATAATAATAATAATAATATTGATATCTACCAAGTAATATTATAATATTGCATATGCCTTGCAGGTTATATGGCATTGCATATGCCTGCAATGCCATATAACCTGCAATCGACCTAACCTGGTTCTGTTCAATAAAGAAATCAGGCAAGTTGACATTATCGATGTCTCAATTCCGACCACTTTCAATCTTCTGTTGAAATACCCAGAAAAGAAGACTAAGTATGTGGATCTCTAAGCGTCTATCTTCCAACAATGGAATGCTGCCAAAGTCAGAATCATTCCAAATATAACATAAAGTGCTGAAGCCTTTCCGAAGACCATGTATCAAAGTCTCAAGGAATTAGATCTTCCTGAAAACCTATGGAAGCTTATGCAGAAGGTTACTAAATCTCAATGGCCATTATCGTCAGGAATTTTGTGGGAAATAACATTCATAATTATATTCAAAATGATAATCATAATTCGCACTGTGATTGTATTAATCTGTACAATTTATGTAGTCACCATAAAGATTTGATACGTAATTTAATAATAGTAGTAATAGTAATAATAGTAGTAATAGTAATAATAGTAATAATAGTAGTAATAGTAATAATAGTAGTAATAGTAATAATAGTAATAATAGTAATAATAGTAGTAATAGTAATAATAGTAATAATAAGTAGGCCCCCGTGGCGCAGACAGTTGCTGCAACCGTCGTCTGCGCCAGTAAGGCTGCAGGTTTGAGTCCTGCGTAGACATGGTCTTATTTGTGATTGTCCCTTCACCCCTCATCATCATTCTATCATTTCACAAGGCGTAACAACCTTGTCGTAATGAGGGATGCAGCTGAATAGCTGATCCTGAAAGAATTTCACGCATGAATCGTGTAGCGTCATTAGTAAAGTCCTAATAATAATAATAATAATAATAATAATAATAATAATAATAATAATAATAATAATAATAATAATAATATGTTGTAATACTTTCTGCGTTTTAACAAGTAATTAACGTAATTCTCCCTTTTAAAGAATGCAATGAAGCTACGCTTCAAGCAATTTCAAAGCTCTCAATGAAAATGGCTTTCTGACGGATTTTTGAAAGTTCATATATATATCACAAAACTAACATTATTTTTGTAATCGTATTTCTTTCTTCTCGAGGAAAGCATATTGAGAAAAAATGTTCTGATGTATTGCCGACAAATAAATTATGCTATGTTCACCTTGACGTTCCAGAAAAACGTTCCAAAAATTACGAAAACTTCCCATTTTTCGGGAAAACTATACTTAAAATAGTTTAAAGATATAATATTGAGAATTATATATTGCTCTGAGAAAGCTAGCTTTAATACAAATTACGTAAGACTGGTTCAAAAAACATTTATACCTTTTCATCATTAAAGACAAAATGAACATTAAAACTGCGTATTAATAACGCAGTTTAATTTAATAATTTCATATATAATAACATAGAAGGCACAAAGAAAATTCATAGATTCATTTCTTTATGAAAGGTCAATCAATCATATTTTCTGTAAAGTGAAGTAAAAAAGTATCAATTTAATTAATTGTATCAGATAAACTTATTCGTATGAATAATCCGTCCGTTTAATACTAAATTGAATCATTTAACACTTTTTTATTTGAATCTAATCGGCTATGATGATCGTATGTACATATCTCGCACGTACTAAGATGTGAAGGAATACTTCTGTTTATTATTCTGTGAAAGTATATTGATGGTAATCGCCTACTGTTGATTGGCATATGTTAGAAGGATGAGATGCGGCAGCAAAATAGCATGTAGACATTTCTATTGTATTTACTTTTTGTGATTCATCTCAATGTCCCACTTTGTATCTTACTACACTTATGTAGAACGTTTTAGAGATTACAATGGTATTTTTTCAAAATTTATAAACTGTCGAGTTTTGAATAAAATACATTCATCAAATGAAAGAGCTTATTTTTGTTCTTTAAAGTCGCAATATTAAATTTCTCTTGCAATTACAATAGGAATTAAAAATAATTAACTTTAGCGATGAGAGCATTTTATCAAAAATTTTAAACATTAGTACGATTTCAAAAAACAATATTTAGGAGAAAGAATGAAAAACACGTGTTTCATATTTTTGCTTATACTCATCACAGAAAAAAATTATAAATTTGGGTCACCGAGTTCAAATTTTCCTTACATTTTTGCGATTTGACGTGGAACGACACAAATAGCATAAAATCGGCAAAGTCAAGGGAAGAAACCGATTTGGAAACGAGTTCTAAAATAACACAGAAGCAAAGGAAAGAAACCCAGCAATTGGCACGTGACGAACGTAGGGGCCAAGTTCTGAAATGCACTAAACATTCGCAGTACAGTCCTGCATAATTCTTATTCCGCGCATGGAACACGGGCGTCCGACACAGAATTTTGGTGCACTCGGGAGTGTGAGCAGTGGCGCGGGGTGGGGGTGGGGTGGGGGATGGCGCCGCTGATTGGGCACGCCCCATGGGGCCGCCGCCTCGGCGCGGCACAGCGCAGCGCAGCGCAGAGCAGCGCGGCGCAGCGCGGCGCGGCACGGCGCGGGGGCCGCAGCTGGCCGCGCGTTAATCGAGTCGAAGGCGAGGGAGGGCCGCAACGGCCCCCCTGGGGTCGCGCCGGGCCGCCTCCGCGGCGCCATTCCGATACACCGCGCGCCGCCCCGCCAGCGCCTTCCTTCATTATGCATTTTTCGATCGATGCGCCTGGCGGCCCGCCAGCCGATGCACTTGGCCAGCGCTGCCTAATGACGAGCGGAACGCGCCGCAGTGGCCCAGATTTAAGCCC
Source organism: Gryllus longicercus (assembly GCA_038098605.1). NCBI lineage: Eukaryota > Metazoa > Arthropoda > Insecta > Orthoptera > Gryllidae > Gryllus > Gryllus longicercus. The sequence continues at coordinate 1,177,144 of JAZDUA010000166.1, read as the reverse complement.
CGCACCGCCCCGCCACCCCACCCCATTGACGTTATCTAAGCATCCGCCGGGAATCAACACATTGATTGGGGGACGGAAGAAGAATGTTCAGATTTAATATCATGTCAATCATTCAAGTTAACGAGTTATTATTATTATTATTATTATTATTATTATTATTATTATTATTATTATTATTATTTCACTATTAACACTTTCGTAGAGCAGAAAAACTGATTTACTAAAAATAGTGGGAAAGTATTTTTCAAAAATACAAGAACCAGAACTATTATTTGCATAGTGAAAATGCCAATATATTATCGCACGTATTAACAATGTTCTTAAAAATATTTTTCTTAATTAAAGAAAGAAGGTCAAGGTAATATCAACAGCAAAACAATTTATCAATTTTCAAATGATCTTCAAAGCAATTTACTTCGTTTTAAATAATTTAACATGGTATCCACTTTAAAGCTACAGAAAATCCAATTTAAAAATATATTTAAGTTTTAAGGAAATGAATTAGCTTTTGGAATTGCCTTATTTGTTTGTTTAAAAGTCTTTCTCATAGTGGAAATCTTTGATATTATAGGAAGTATGCATTAAGCATATAGTTAGGAGTAGTTAGCGCATACTTACGAGTAAGCAGTAGTTTGAGAACACAGCCCAGAGTTCTGAAAATGTCTTATCTCATTAAGCACTGATCACAAATTTCCTTCATTCTCCTTGAACTGTTCATTCCTTTCAAAGATGGAAATTTAATGGTAATATAGTTATTCGCGTAGCCGGAAGAGTTTGCTGAGATCGCGACTCTTCTGGCTGAGATATGGGTGGATAGAACAGATTTGCCAACTCATTTTCTGTGCAACATGTTCTAGTTTACATCTTTATTTGTACATAAATTCTTATAACAACGAATTAACAAAAATCTATCAACAGTAGCGTGTAAATACCTTTCTGGTACCCCCAGACAATCAACGAGGGGGGTCAATATCGGACCCCAAAATATATTGCATATATAATTAAAAGAACATATTTTTAATATTTGATACATATTAATACATATATTTAGCAATAAATAGCAATCATTTCTTGTATATTTGTGTTAAAATGTTTTCATATTTTAAAGTATGGAAAGAGAATTTATATTTTTAACATTTTCTGCACTTGGAGGTCCTATTCGCAGGGAATATAATTCATTCATCGCAAAAAAAATTAAAATCCCTTAAGCTGCATGAAAGAATGCCCTTGACTGCTTTAGAATTACTGCATGTAGATTTACAGAGGGGAAAAAATCACTTTTTCTTCCTTCACATTTATTCCGTACTTAAATACAAACAGGCTAAGAGCCAAGAAACTGGAAGCCGAGTAAATGGAGGATAAGACGTTTAAGGAAATGCTTTTGAGGAAACCGTCCGTTTCTGTAATTTGACATCCCCGCGCCGTACAGACAATGCGCCTCGGAGTTGTCTATCGACCTGCCCACCCACATGCAGCTATCTCCACGAGTCGAACGCAAGGTCTGTGGGAACCTGCGGCGCGGCCGTGGCGGCGCAGAGAAGGAAAGAAAGCACAGGCGAGGCGGCCACGAGCATGCGGTTTGTGCCAGTGTTTTGCGAGGCTCATTAATAAAGGAAGTCTTAACGATGATGGATGCGAATGCTCGTGTCGCAGACGTCTTGTACGCTGACATCCAGGTCACGAAACAGATCTAATTCCATTCTGGGAACACGAAGTGGACGTACCTTAATTACCTATGTCTTTCTTTCAGAATGACCTCAAAAGATTGACAATAATTACATTAATATTCAGCAAACGACACCACTAAATGTCCTGAGAAATTGCAAATTGATCTTTTGTTCCTAAAACGCATAATGCGTTTGTGACAAGATAGAAGTCTTTTTTTTAGTACTAGTAATTTCAAGAATTTCCATTTCGTTCTTGATACATAACACGTAAAGTTTTTTAATTGACATAATATTTCTAAGAGCTTGAGCCTGCTTGAGAAATGAATGACAAACTGATAACATTGAAGTAATAATTCTGTCCTTTCTATCTCGAGCAGACACTCATCTCAGCCTATTTTTTATCCGACGTTTTTAAGCACTGAGCCAAATCTCTTTTCCAACCCAATTCCCAATTCTCCAGACAAAGAACTAGGGCGATTTTCATTATTGAAAGGAAATATCTGATCATTCGTTGTTCGCCAGACGAGGCAGCAATCCAATAGAGACATTGCAGAAATCGGTCGCAATCAAAGAACTTTCTCCGGTAGCTGTCGATTTCTTTTTATTGCCGCCATCAAATCAGCTGCATGGAAGGGACGGGAAGAACGCGAAGGCCTGCAAGGAGAGAGGCGAGAAGCGCAGTTCAGGGCGAATTGTGTGAGTGTATGTGTGGGGGGGACAACTGAAAGAACGCGCATTAATACGAATTAGATTAGAAAATCTATTGAGAATCAGCAGAAAGGACTATACAAATTAAACAATAGCAATTTAGATTGAAATAGTTGATTTTACATTTTGTTAACAAACATAATTTTATGTTAGGTGCAAAATCATGCAACCTCATGATTTTAATGAAGATATACTTACATGGGAGTTTTTAAATTCTATCTGTTTATTGCATATGCCCAAAACTTGTGAAGTCAATGTATTTGCAGAATTGAATGCCCTAATACCACGCCAATATTTGTTTATGTTATTGAGTACGAATGTTTATTATTTGACATTAAATTATTACAAGCATTGTTACAAACCAACACGTTCAGTGGTTTCAGTATTTTGTCAAATTTGGAACACATCGTGTTGATAAACGTATCATAGTGGATTATTAATATAATGTTGATAATTAAATTTTTCAATAGTTTTTAGGAATTTTGGTTAGCAATCATACTTAAAACACTCCATTGCGAATATTGAATATATTTTTTTATTCTTTCATTCAACTTTTCTCGTATTCATACAAGAGATACGCCGTTTGAAAAGTTTTATAGTGGAATTACAGCTTTCTTCCCGTTTGCGACGTACTACAACTGAAGACTAAAGAGCGAACCCTATAAAACAATTGAACGATATGTTTTGCATATAAAACAGTCAATTTATAATTGTTCATTACACAGGTTTGACTCCATATTTTTCATCGATACAGTCGTTTAAAGCGAATTACCTTGTCACCGCGACGTGGGAGAGATCAGAATAGAAACGACGGCAGGGCGGCAGGTCAAGGCAATAAGAAGAAAGGGCAGAGGCAGGACACAAGGTGCCGGAGGTCGGGGGCTGGGAGGTCGTCAGCGGTGCAGCCGTGGACACGAAAATCAATGCATGTCATCGCTTCGCAAACACAGCGGCGCGGCGTGGCGCGGCGCGGGGAGGGGAGGGGGGGAGGGGGAAGGGGAGAGGGGCGGAAGAACGGACGTGTGATCCATAACAGGGGCAGCACCTGCGGGAGCTTAGGCCACGCCGCCGGGAGCGACGGCCAGTGGTGCCGCTAACGCCGCAGCCGGAGCAATAGCGGCGTTCCCAGAGTTTCCTATGAGCCCACGAGTTACTCATCACTAGGGGGCGGAGTTTGATGACTGAAAACATTGCCGAAGTGTTGTTTATCACTAGGGGACAGTATTTGATGACCTAAAGCATTGCCGATGTGTTGCTCATCACTAGGAGGCGGAGTTTCATGACTGAAAACATTGCCAAAGTGTTACTCATAACTAGGGGGCGGAGTTTCATGACCGAAAACATTGTCAAAGTGTTGCTCATAACTAGGGGGCGGAGTTTCATGACCAAAAACATTGCCAAAGTGTTACTCATAACTAGGGGGCGGAGTTTCACGACCGAAAACATTGCCGAAGTGTTACTCATAACTAGGGGGAGGAGTTTCACGACCGAAAACATTGCCAAAGTGTTACTCATAACTAGGGGGCGGAGTTCCATGACCGAAAACTTTGCTGAAGGGTTGCTCATAACTAGGGGGCGGAGTTTCATGAGCAAAAACATTGCCAAAGTGTTACTCATAACTAGGGGACGGAGTTTCACGACCGAAAACATTGCCGAAGTGTTACTCATAACTAGGGGGCGGAGTTTCACGACCGAAAACATTGCCGAAGTGTTACTCATAACTAGGGGGCGGAGTTTCACGACCGAAAACATTGCCGAAGTGTTACTCATAACTAGGGGGCGGAGTTTCACGACCGAAAACATTGCCAAAGTGTTACTCATAACTAGGGGGCGGAGTTTCACGACCGAAAACATTGCCGAAGTGTTACTCATAACTAGGGGGCGGAGTTTCACGACCGAAAACATTGCCAAAGTGTTACTCATAACTAGGGGGCGAAGTTCCATGACCGAAAACTTTGCTGAAGGGTTGCTCATAACTAGGGGGCGGAGTTTCATGAGCAAAAACATTGCCAAAGTGTTACTCATAACTAGGGGGCGGAGTTTCACGACCGAAAACATTGCCGAAGTGTTACTCATAACTAGGGGGCGGAGTTTCACGACCGAAAACATTGCCAAAGTGTTACTCATAACTAGGGGGCGGAGTTCCATGACCGAAAACTTTGCTGAAGGGTTGCTCATAACTAGGGGGCGGAGTTTCATGAGCAAAAACATTGCCAAAGTGTTACTCATAACTAGGGGACGGAGTTTCACGACCGAAAACATTGCCGAAGTGTTGATCATCACAAGGAGTGGAGTTCCACGACCGAAAACTTTGCTGAAGTGTTGTCATCACAAGGGGGCGGAGTTTGATGACCTAAAGCATTGCCGATGTGTTGCTCATCACTAGGAGGCGGAGTTTCGTGACTGAAAATATTGCCAAAGTGTTACTCATAACTAGGGGGCGGAGTTCCATGACCGAAAACTTTGCTGAAGGGTTGTCATCACTAGGGGGCGGATTTTGATGACCTAAGATATTGCGAAAATGATCGATAAAATACTCTTAAAATGTTTTTAAAATGCCCTACAAATAAAGAAAAATGTCACAAAGAATGTTATCAATACCAGGTCGGACGAACAGATCAACTGGACACGTTACGGATGTAATGAGGCTGATTCTATTCGTTCAAGTGCACTCACTGCAAACATTTGGTTTGAACTATTCTTTACCAGGAAATTCTGTCTTTGTATTTATCCCAAATTCTGCGAAACCGACAAATAGCACTCATCTGAGCGAAGAAATCGACTAGGCTACTCAGAAATTCTGTGGAGAACGTTTATTGCATCTCGTAAATATTATTTAGAAGAAGTACTGTCATAATAATATTAAAATTGATGAAATCAACAAAAATCCATTAAAAATTACGGACACAAGTGATTCACTAGGCAAAATTGACAAAAAAGGCAAAAAGTATGAAGATGGGTTATTTTCTTTCGTCATAAAATAAAATTAATTTCTATCCTAAACCGCATTGTTCTAAAGTGAAAATTGGCAACATTAAATTCCACCTCTTACTCATCACAAGTATGATGAAATGCACATTCTTCATTATAAATGCATAAACACATGTCATTTACAAACACATCTTAAATACTACAAACAATTTTAATAGGATAAACAGGAATACATTCGCAAAAGGGTGATAGTGCTGCAGTTCAGAAGGGGCACAAGGGTACATAAATTACGTACCCAAATCAGCAACTTACATGTATTATCATATAATCCTCCTATATAAACCTCCTACTCTGAGCTCTTAACATCACTTCAAGCAATATTTTCGCGTAAAAAGGCGGCCTTCCCAACTGGATCGATGGACGTACTGCCGAGCTGACGCCTTTGTGAACGTTGTCCGGGAGATTATATTTAGCCAAATGCGTTATGAGATGCGCGACTACGGGGTCAGCCTCGCCAGTGATACATTCGTGATCATGGAATGGATTCCTTTCTCTAAATGATCTTACGTAATGGTCAAAAGTAAGGTGCGCGGGGACTGGCAAAGCAGGCAATGATGTTAGCGATATTGCTATGTTTTAGTTACCTGTATTATTGAATTGCGGTTTAACCAAACGACCGCTCTCGCCAACTTCTACTGGCCGATTTTAAAGACTTTGAATATGAAAATTCAATTTTTTACCCTTTTGGTCAATTTTCTAAAGCATTTTCATCACGATTTCTTGGATATGGAGCGGGACACATTAAACGAAGTGATCGCTACACACTGTTGTGTTCAGTGGAATGAAGATTAATTTCACAAAAATTACTGAGTAAAAGCGAATGTTCATATAGCATAGAAAAAATAAACTTCAAAAGACATACACTTTTGCTGTATCTTCTCTCATTTCTTTGAAACACGATATCTAGAGTGAGAGTGAGCTACTATTGATTTTGACATCCATTTAGACTGTCAGCGCGGTAACCTTAGATCAGGTTATATTCCAATTAGTTGATTAATTGATTGAAGTTTTCGTCCACGGCAACTGCTAGTCATTAGTACCGTTAATGCAGCAGAAGTTTTAGTGCAGGAGGTGACGGTGTTTCTACGCTGTACGGCGAGATCCCGTTCCGGACTATACGCCAAATTGTGTGGAATTTCATATCCAGGTATCTCCACAAGTGGGGCAAGTGTTTACAGTTTCAGAAAATAGTCACGAACTATTTAAATATAAACATTACATATAAATAATTAAAATAAATTAAACATATAAAGGTACTAATTATTTTCAATAAATATACACTCGTACGCAGGCACGTTGCAATTTACCTAAATTTGTGTAAAGCAATGGTCGACACAGCGCAGTCTACAATGTCATATATAAATACTTTATGAAAGCCAAGTTTTTCTTTGAAATGTGCAGAACGTTTTTGTTATTTCTTAATATTTTTAAAATTTATATAACGCAATTAAAACTACTTAGAACTGTTGTTCTAATCGCATAATTGCTGCGGATGAAGCAATGCAGACATTTACACAGCATAAAATTCCCGAGCAGTCGTAAACATATATTCCTCATTCTTAATCAAATATTCTACAAATGTAGGCATAAAATAATAGAATATTATGAAAAAATTACTTAATGATGGAAATATTTCGAGATACCAACGAGTATTTTAAATTTCATAAGTGTGTTTCAATAAACGTTTGCATTGAAACTTTGCGTGACTCCTGGTGTGCAGTTATTCAGACTACACCAACTAGCAAACTTTCGCATAGTTGTCCTCGGTGGAAAGGGTTAACCATAAATACAATCATACGTGAAATAAGCAGTACTCTTTAGTATTAGTTTTTTTAAATAAATGTCAACGAAGTTCATTATCTGTCTTTTCCTTTACGCAGACGCCAATGGAGCTTCAGTATTTCGATACTCTTCTGAGTTTTAGAAACGGGAGAACATGTGTAGTTTACCGTCACAAGCACATGAGTTGTGTCCGAACCATATTACACACCATCTAACGGAACATTTAATAGAACAGTGACCAATGATCAATTACTTTCCAATTGTAAACTTCTCCGTGAGTGGTCAAACACTAGTCTGTAATGAATATACCCTTTCATTATGTAAAGAGCTTCTGCCAACTAATAAGAGAATTATACAATGGGGTTAGAAAAATAAAATTAGTACTCTAACATTAAAATCCAACCTGCAAATCGTATTTTTCCTTTATGTCTTCGCAAAGTTGAATCCTTTGGACTACGAGAGCCTAAAGGGATTTTTGTATTTCCTCGGATTTATTAATATATTTTTTAGTTATCTTGATGGCTTAGAGACTTTCGTAAGCAAATTAGTTGATTAGTCACGAGAGAAAAGTGCGAGTGTCCAATTTCTACCGAGCATACAAATGTTTCATAATGTTATCCACATAAAATGAACGTCTTATCTTATTGGATCGTCTTTTTAAAAATGTTGACACATTTTCTATCTTTGTGTCCATATGTTTAATGTTAATACAACTAATATAATCGGTATTTATTTTATCCACAGCAGAAAAATTTAAATTTAAAATAAAAATATAACTGTATTAAATATAGTAATTAGTTCTTTAATCTACTCTGCTCTTTAGTCTATCTTAGTAAAAATAATATAAAGCCGATATGATAGAAAAAACATTTTATTTCCAATTAATATTTGATATTCAAATGAGAGATAAATACGACTTCACTGTACCTGACGCTCAATTGGGCAAACATTTTTTGTTCCATAACAGCTTTTATGAAAAAAAACGAGAACCAATTTTGTATATCAATCCAATTCATCATAGCATCCCTCACGATATCTATAGCCCATTACCCCTTCCTAGGGCTCGTTGGAGGCTCTGAATCAATGACGAAGACCGTAGTGGTTACATAAGTTGAACTGCGTAAGTGACCTGATGTCCTTGGACGCTGAACTCAGCACGAAGTTACGGAGACACGTGCACGGCGAGTTCATAAAATGTTTTTTTTTTATAAAAGGTGCTTTACAAATATTATCACTTACATGATCAGCTTTTAAAGGATATTCATTAATGTAGTGCAAAGAATTAAAATAAAATATAAACACAAGAGGAAGAAATTGATCTTGTTTATTACTATTTGTTATAGCTTACAACACTAAGTGAATTCGGAAATGTAATATATTGTTGTTGTCTGATACAAATAACATCGACGTAATTCGTTGAATTGTTTAAGTGTAGGTAAAATATTAAAACAATTTCAAATAAATGGGTTACATGATTAAATATTAGTAACCAATATGTTTAATTCATAGTAAAGTATAATGAAAGTTATAACAAAAGGAGGGAAATGGGGTATGAAGAAATATTTTCATTAACACGTGCGGACATTTTTAAAATTAAACTATTTTTTTATTATAATATACTTGGTCTGTGCATCACAATTCATTAACTGACGTAAGATGGAAATATCAAAGTCTCAAAATATTTATCTATCTCGTCAATTAATATTTGTTATTGGTTGCAACCACGTACAAGTAACGTAGTTATTCTCTAGTACAAATAACTTATCATTAATCAATTGAAGTAATTGTTAGATGTGCGTAAACCCGTATGAGTGAATACTTTACATCAGTTAAATATTTTCCATGTAGGCAAAAATACCTAACATTTTTAACGTGAAAAATAAAAGCGTTACATAATCTCCCGTGAAGTTTCAGTCATGCCATTCAACCATCAAGTCTCGAAAACCACGTCGTCCCAGAAATAAATTACATCACCCCCTCAAGAGCCTCCAATTCCAAGCAGCAACATTCGCTCTCTTTAGAAGGCTCCCGCGTAAAGCGCTCGGAAGTGGGAAAGGGAAAAATCCGTTTATCAGCTGAGCGCGCACAGTTTCCTCCGTCGCGGAGCGGGGCGAGGAGCGGGGAGGACGGACGGTCGGGAGCGGGGCGACGCGCGGAGGGCGAGGACCCGCAGCACGCTAGTGACGCAAGCGCGTTGCGTAACAGGCGGCGGCGCCGAGCGAACGCCAGCGCGTGGGCGGCAGCGAGCGCCGGCCCAGTGACCCGCTTGGCTCGGCGCCGGCGCCCGCCAGACCGCGCGGCGCGCACAGGGCCCCGCCCCCGACGCCCACGCGCCTCGCCGCCGCCGCCGCCGCCGCCACAGACACAGCGCGCTCTCCGTCGCTGCCGCGTTAAAGCCGCGTGGCGGCGGCGCGTCTTTAAGCAGCCTCGCCGAGTTACGACTGGCTTCGTGGCGATAGAGGACTGACTCCGCGCGCTTCTCGAAACCGTTCGATGCACACTGTTCCTTTTTAGACGAAGTAAAAGACTCTTTCTATGTAAGCCCGTTGGCACTTTGATAAAAGAGATAAATATTATTTACTCATATTTTCCATGTTTGGCACATACAGAATAGCATTGTAGTGATTCATGTATTCCTTTTAATATTTTAATATGTTCATATTGTTTAGTGTGTAAATAGAATGACTAAATGGAATGTTAGTATTTGAGAGTGGTTGGATTTCTTTAGAAAAAAAAAACATGCGGAAGTTTTATATTTCTGCATTCTATCAGTTAAAATAAAGATCTAATTACCTTAAAGAACACCCCATTTGTCTAGCAGGTTTCAGACCTTCATTTAGTCGTTACTTAGCTATCGCCTTCAATGTTTCCTCGGTAAAAACATTTTATACTTATTGTGTATTTTCTAATTACTAAATTGCAGTTTGAAATGCAAATATGTATATAATAATATATGTATTATTATATAAATATATTGAATAATAATATTGTACCTAAGTATATATAACTGATATACAAGAATATAAATTCACAGAAAAAATTAATTATATTTGACTTTTCGCTAGCGAATCAACTGACAAGCTATATATTTTACGGAAAGTGATTTCATTTCAATTTTTCAAAGAAATTCTCCGTATTTTAGACTTCTTCTGTGGAAGTGTACTTGTAAACCTCAGTTTCTTAAATTGATATTAACCTCTAATCGCTGGTCACACCTAGAGTTAAGGGTGGGACAAATACACTGGTTTAATAATCATTCACTCTGCTTCCTTAACATTTCATCCCGGAGGGCTGTCTTAAAAGTAATTCAGCTCCACTGCACTTTTTTCAACAGTTCCCCTGCTGTGCGACGTGAACCCGTCATACGTACGTGTTTGGCGGGTTGTATACATTGAAACCTGATAATACTATTGGGGGCTATTCTGCCTTCTGAACTTCGCTAAGAAGGAACCAAAACTACACATTGACCTGGTTCTAAGTACTTCCTTCTTAGTTGATCACATTATCAATTATTTACATCATCCCACATGTTAATGCTTTCTTAACAGAATTTGCTCAAAGAACGTTAAGAAAAACTTTTTAAAGTTACTCAGCAGATGCTGAGTATTGTTTGTTTGTTTGTATTGTTTAAAATTTTCAATTGTTGGGAAGAGAGGTATTTTAATATTTTTTTCATAATAGATCTTAGTGATCGTATTGTACTTAGAATTGTATAGCATGTGTTCAGTTTACTTGGCTACACATGTGATACACGTACTCGTATTGACTGAACTCGCCTGCATTATGCAACTCTATTTTCATAATACACTCTTTTCACGTATTAAGTCAGATACATTAAGATAATTGAGTAGCAATGCATTGTGGGTATTCTGAAAGGTTGTACTTTCCGTGTGCTACGTAATGATTGCATTGTGTTCCAAGACAAATATTTTTCTCTAATTTCTTTTATATACATCTCTTTAATTTGTCGAAAAGGAATTTTAAAAGACAGTACATTTCTTTAATAAACACATTTAAGAATAGTAATATACTGATATATTGTCAGTATATTTTTCAGGAAAAAATGCACCGAATCAATTCTCTGAACCAATTTGTTTCTCTCTCAGAACTATGCAGTACTATAAATGAGATTTTTCATTAAAGTTAGAGACCCCTCATTGGGACCATAAACCCAGTTTTACGTAAAGCTATAAAATATGTATTCCATGATTTATCGGAGAAAATTTTATGCTCGGAGGTTTTAGTGGCCCTAAGCTGCAGGGTCTTATGGCCGTAATTGGCATTAAGGAGAAGGGAAATAATTTAAATATTGATATTTTCTTAATTCTGGATGGAAAATCATGATTTAAAAGACATTCCATCTTTGACTCTTGCCTAAATTGCATTGTTTTTTCCTGTCAATAAATGTGTTTCTTTTCAGCGGAAGTATAATAAAAATAATATTGGAGAACGTTATCTACGCAATTCAAATATTTTTCAATTATCTATTTCTTTCCTGTGAAATTTTCATTCTAAAAGAAGTATATTTTGAGTGAGTAATGATATAAGATGTCACATTTCTCAAATATTAGTAACAAAAAATGTAAATTCAAATATTTGTGTTGATATTACAAAATCTTTGCTGATACTTGAAATTTATGGTTTATAGATTCGTAACATTTTACATGAACAGGGGTATATTCTCAAAATATAACGTATTATATTGCATTAACTTAAAATAAAATAATGTTATTGATATCAAGCCATTTAATGTATGAATTCCGAAATCAAAATCTTATATTTCAAGAGAACTACATTGTTATCATCACTGTTACTAGAAAAATGACATTTTTCTTGTAAGCTAGATATAAAAATAAATCATATTTATATATAAGATAGTATATTACTTTGTATAAGACGTTATAGAATCCAGGTTTTGTGGGTTCTCAATACCAAAAAAGTGATTGACGGCAAAAGTCAGTCTGTGGTCTGCATATCCACGAGCTGCCTGTCTGTATGATATCTGCCCATCTATCTGTTGACGTTTGCCAGAGGCCAAAGGTAGTGCCTAAATTGTCCAGAATATTTCCCCCAAAATTTATATTTCCCCATCTATTTGCAGGAACAAGAGACCCTGCGAGTTTGAAATGCGTATTTTGAATTTTGGTGGTAGATTAAATAAAGCGTCAACATTTTCAAAGCATTCTAAAAAATTGCTCCAATTTTTTCGATTTCACTAAGTTCTCGTTTAGGGTAGAAAATGCTCAAACGAATGGCACAGGTCTCCTATACGTTTAACAGTCTGATCAATCGCAAATGTTATAAATAATGCGAGAAAGGGCGTGCCGCTGTAGCGCCACTAATTTATTTCCGGATTTCTCTGACAAACATTGCCCTCTTCTTCCACGAATCGTCCCGCTCGAAAATAACGCCCGCTTCATTATACATTTGGTTTTGGCGACAGAACCCCATTGAGAATTCACGAGCGCGCGAAGTCAGCGGCTTGCCTGCAGCGGCGATCTTGCGGCCGTAGGCGCCGCGGCGCCCGCCGGCCGCGGCTGTGCCCGCAAAGGCCCACATTATTCATAAGGCCCGCGCGCCGCTCGCCGCCGCCCCACACGTGACCACGTGACACGTGACCACGCGCTGGCACCGAGTGGGGGAGCGCGCGAGCCGCTCCTCAGAGGCTGCAGATCACACACGTGCGCCAAATGCAATGCAACGCGTGTGTGAGGGGCTGTCTAATAAATGCGAGGCAGATGGGGGAAAAGAAAGCTATTTATTATTTTAATAGTAATATGCATAACTATTTATAAACTAGTGGACCTTGCAATGTTTCGCTATTGGAATGCATTACACTTCACATGATACTGGTCACGTAATTGTTAGTCACGTTTAACGGTACATTATGCACAAACTTCAATAGACGAAAGACTTACTCCTGAGTGTGGTTCCATCTATCTCTTCTTGTCTTTTCGTCTCTATCTCCGTCTCTCTCTCTCTCCCCCTATCTCCGTCTCTCTCTCTCTCCCCCTATCTCCGTCTCTCTCTCTCCCCCTATCTCCGTCTCTCTCTCCCCCTATCTCCGTCTCTCTCTCCCCCTATCTCCGTCTCTCTCTCTCCCCCTATCTCCGTCTCTCTCTCTCCCCCTATCTCCGTCTCTCTCTCCCCCTATCTCCGTCTCTCTCTCTCCCCCTATCTCCGTCTCTCTCTCTCTTCCCCTATCTCCGTCTCTCTCCCCCCCCCTATCTCCGTCTCTCTCTCTATCTATCTCCGTCTCTCTCTATCTATCTCCGTCTCTCTCTCTATCTATCTCCGTCTCTCTCTCTATCTCCGTCTCTCTCTCTCTATCTCTGTCTCTCTCTCTATCTCCGTCTCTCTCTATCTATCTCCATCTCTCTCTCTATCTCCGTCTCTCTCTCTATCTCCGTCTCTCTCTATCTCCGTCTCTCTCTCTATCTCCGTCTCTCTCTCTCTCTCTCTCTCTCTCTCTCTCTCTCCGTCTCTCCCTCTCTATCTCTGATCAGGTCCATTGAGTCTACATAAAACCAGCGTGTATATGTGTACAGGCCATATGCACATATCCATCGTATTATGCCTATATTCTTCCCGGAAGTACAAGCAATAAGTTAACAACGTTGTATCGCCGTCAGACGTACGATACGGCAGCGCATTACGCACGTGCTAACCAACGAACAAATCTTGTCTTTCATATATTATATTTATCCCATTGTGAGACAAGATGCTCTATACTTATATAGAAATATGCTTGCAGTGATTGTACCCAGGCGTGCTTTGCCAGAAGTAAATCGACGGCCATGAATATCTTAAGGGCTCCAAAATTTGAAAATCGCTTAGGATAGGGATCAGGATTGTATGGAGGATGTGCGAGCTTCCCAGCGGAACTTCTTCAGCGAGTCGAAAAAACTTTGGCAGCATGTGGGTGGACATTATGGTGCAACAGAAAGAATGATGCCGACCGACAATATTCTTGAGGATTTGGACTTGATGGAGCATTGATGCGCCAACATTGTGGCCCGAATTTCACCTCTTGACAATCATTAGATGTAAAAAAAAAAAAAGAAAAAAAAGCACACACACTACATCTCCCTGTTTCTCTTTCACTCCCTCCACAGTGAGGTCGAAAGCTCACAGACTCACTGACCAGTCACCGCACTAACAGCCAAACGGCAGAGCTCTGAACGTAATCGCAGTACCTTTCTGATTCCCAATAGAATGCACTTCTCTACACACACCAATCAACTTTACCAACTTCTGCGCCATGCTAGTTATATAGTCTGTCTCGTTTTGACTGACCCTTATACTACTTGGATATCACAAAAGCTTAGGAGAACAACAGAATATTCCTGGAATGAAATGATGGGCTTTCTGAGAGAAATAAGACACCATGCTGACTGAAGACTGAAAAGAAAACTACATAAGTGACACTCGTTTTCACACTCAGAAAACTCTCCACTTTGATTCACTAACTCTATTAACCTCTAATACTTACGCTTTCTTGCGCCAGTTGACAATTCGTCAACATTTGGAAGATAGATTGAAACTCGCACATAAAAACGGAGTAATGAACAAGTGACGTCCATACTATTAATTTTAAGATATTATCGATATCGATACAATAAAATCGGTTAAGTTATAGCATATCTGGGGCTTAATACTACTTCCTTTCATTTAAAGAAAACATCACGAAATTCGGGTGAATAGAAAGCTCAAATGACTTTTTATACGAAAACCCTTAGTGTTTTAAAGAGAGAAAATGCTGAACTACTAGTTATATTTCATGAAAAGATCATTGAAAATAAGAATTGTTTTGCATGGAGCAGAGATAAACATTTCTTTTTATTTATCTCCAAACATAATATTTCAATGCTTAATGGGCAAAGATGCAATTAAAATTGAGGTGTGTGAGAAGAGCCAATAATAAACTACGATAAGACCTGAGCAACAGTGAGTCAAGATGCGCGGGAGATACCAAAAACAATGGGAGTGGGGCATGGGTGCGGAGGGGCGAGGCGGGAACGGGCAGTGCGGGGGGCGGGGAGGGGCGGGAGCAGGGCGGGGAATGGCGTGGAAGGGCGTGGAAGGGCATGTCGCGAAGTGACAGGCATCAATATAAGATTCATTTTACAACATACGCTCATTTTCATGTCCAAAAAATTATTATCAATACCCGGGCTACGCTGGGCACTTCAATCAGTTATTTATGAAATGTCCCGCAGAGATATTTGAAGATTAGTGAAAGCGATGGGGATTGTCAGTTAACAATCACTGATTAAAGGCATTAAAAACGGGGACAGTTAATAGCAGTAATGCTACCAAAATATTTAGTAGTATTGCAGTTATGAGTCATTACAGGATTGTTTACATTTCAATATCGATCGAAAACCCATCTGATTGACGACATTTGATAGACGATGAAAGGGAACGGACCTTGTGAAAAATTCTACAAAATAATTTCTACAAAATAACCTTGATCATAAACGCTGTAGCAACGTAAACGAAAGTAAACGTTTTTACTTTCTCCGGCATTTAAGATCTCTACAAAAGAAAAAGTGTAAATACATAAAAGAATAGACAAATCGCAAAAGCGAAAAATAGAATGCCATTGTCCCAAAAAGAGAATGGATTATCTGCGTCAATAACGTAAATTGAATTCGAAAACAAACAACATAAACGAAGCAATAGGGAAAAACGAGACGTACTAGAAGATATTAGACGATGAAATTAATTTTCTAATATTTAAATAGACGAAGAGAAATCGAGGTCTCTACCAATGTGTAAATAAGAAAAAAAATATATTATGAACATTTTAGAAAAATAATGAACTGCCCGATAATTAAGATAATCAAGGGCGAAAAGAAAATAGTAGCAGACCCGTCTTCACAAAACAAGTCTGTAAAAAAAAAGAGAAGAAGAAAGAGAGAAAAAAAAGAGAGAAGAAAAACGAACGGCTTAGGTGGCTCAGGGTAAGTGATTGTTGCCACTGGAGTTGATATGACTGGGAGATCCTCAGGTTCGAGTTCCGACCAGAACAGGATTTAGGATTTTGGACTCGTACACATCTAGGTCGGATATAGCTGCTTTCTGGAGAAGAATTCTAGCTCAGATCGATATTTTTCTGTCTGGAGAAAAATTCTGCTCTGATCGACAGTTTTCCATGGTTTCTCCAATCAGAACCAAGCGAATGCCGGAGCAGTACCCTAACAAACGGGTCACGAACCGCGCGTCATTTTCCTTTCTCTTCCTTGCTCTACTCTCACGCTTTACTTACACACACTCACACGTACACGTACCTAAACTACCCTACCACATATTTCGGGAGTTTATAGTTTATGCTAATTGGGGTGGCGAACCGCTGGTGGGAGATACCTGGTTAAAATAAATGACACATCTAGCCGACACGTAGCTCAGCGCCGGATCTCACCGTCCAGCGGGGGGAAGATCACTGTCACCTCACGAAGAAAAAACACGCCCTAAATTTACGGACTAATGACCTTATCTGTTGACGCGCCCGGAAACGCGAAATAATCAATAAAAAGACAACGAAAATCTAATAAGAAAACAGGGAATAAAAATACCTACCAGTATGTCCATGAGTATCGGCAGATACCACGACTCGGGGCAGGGAGAGGCGCGCCATCACAGCCTGCCATCAGGAGAATGGCTGCCATCAGGATTTGCAGCTCTTTATTCTCGGTTATTTTGGTGTGGTATTTCTTCGTGTTTTATAGTTCAACTTTCCCATATACGAGAACGGGGAATAGGTTGTTAGGTACGAAGGGGGAGCAAGAGTTTTGTTTAGGTAAGACGGGTTTTTTCATTAAGGTAATGGTGAAGAAGGGCTGTTTTGTTAAGGTGTGAAGGGCTATTTCATTAATGTTGAGAGAAGCAGCAGAGATGATTAGTTGCGTTTTTTTTGTATGTTTTGAATTAATTGAATTGAATTAATGCCTTATTTTGCGTAGCGATACTCGGGCCATTAGGCCCGCTCTTCCGTCTGACCACGCAAATTTTGCTACTCTCCTTTCACCAACTAGCAGAGGAAGGAGGTATTTCTTGGGCGAGAAATAGGCGATTTTTGAATTTAGCTCAGAGGCGTCATTTAGGCTTAGGATCTTTTACATGCAAGTAAATCTACTAACATGGGACAGCCGGCTTTACTTCCCCTCCGAAGGAAGGCGTACGAAGGATTTTTTTTCGCCCTGAAAAATCCACCTCTTCGATCGGCTTTGAACCCGCCAACTTATGTATACCAGTCCGATACGCTAACCGTTACACCATCGCCGCCGCAAATGTTTGTTTCTGTTGTGACTTATTTCAGGGCAGGGTTATTTGGAGATAGGTTTAGGATTCCGATTGAAGAGGTTCAATTTGAGGTTGAAGTTGTGATTTAGTTTATGGTTTGGAGTTAGTTTCGGGACGGAAAGAGAGTATACGTAAGCATTCAAGGAGGCCATCAAGTAAGAGGGCCGATGAATAGAGTGCATAGAGTTGCGCGACCGGCCGTGTCCGGGGCCGAGGCGGGGCCGAGCCGGTACGGTGGTGCCGGGCCGGTACGGTGGCGTCGCGGGCTGCCACGCCGCGGATTGGAGCGGTACATCAATGATGCAGCGGCGCCGACGGGATGCATCGCGCGTACCCTGCCCCCTCTCCCCCTCCGCGCAAATTCTATTTCGACAGCTCCTCGGAGGCCCCAGCCGACGTGCGCCATGCGTCTTGCTACCTGCCGCGTGCGCATGCGCCAGCGCACTCATTATTTTTCATCGCGGCGGCAGCGGCAACAGCGCTTCTCCAACTCGACTATAACTCACGTTTACGACAGGCGAACTCTGCGCCGCGAAATGGACCCCGGGGGTATAAATTCAGTCGTCGCTGTTATTAAACCCGGGTGTTTTTTTTCAATTGGGAGTTCTGCTATGTGACACCCAGGCCTTGTCGACGAAACGGACATGGGGAGGGCGTTTGAATACGTTCCTACATGCGACACACATTTCCTCTGCAACCAAATGCTTGTTTACAATTTGCAGCTTTATTTTTTACAGAATAAATCTTTCAAAAATTGACATTGTTGACGAAAGCACATTGAGAGGTACCATTTTTATTTCTCTTCGCTTGTTGCGCTCTAGGGAAAGCAGAAATTCCGATACCCGTCGACGACACATAGTTTGTTGATTAATTGATTAACGATTCCGGGCGCGTCAACTGCTAAGATTTTTATTCCCGTCAGTGTAGTGCATGCGTTTCTTCGAGGGGTGGCGGTGATCTGCCCGAAGTGGATGATGGAATCCGGCGCGACAAACTGTCGGCAAACAAGTTTCCCCCCAACCAGGTGTCTCACTCCAGCGAGACACCGCCCCAACCGGGACAAGCTCTAAGCTGCCGTCCAGTCTCCCAGCATATGTGGCATGTAAGTGTAAATGTGTTTACATAAGTATTGAAGACAGGATAAGGAAGAATGACGAAAGATTGCGGGCGGTCCGTGGCCCGTTTGTTAGGGTACTGCTCCGGTATTCGCTTGGTGTTGATTAGAGAAACCACGGAAAACTACCGATCACAGCAGCCGGCCGCTAGAATTCTCTTCCAGGCAGCGACTGAATTCGACTTGACTATCTAGCTAGCGAGAAAAATCCCTCCACCGACAGGACTCGAACCCAGGACCTCCCGGTCAGAGGTACAGCAGTGAAATCTGATGATGCCCTGAGCTACCTCTTTAGGTACGGCACCTGCTGATATCACTAGTAAATAGTGAATGCCATTTCAGTTTCTTGCGTACCATATTATACTTTTGAATACAAATATAATACTTCCATTGAATCCCATCCGTTAACTTATTTATACTTATGTTACGGTGGCCACAGTTCCCCAATGAAAATAATACTTCTTTCAACGTTCGTACTTTCGATAACACGCATGTGACGTCATTCTAAATGCAAAATTAATAAAACAGTTGAGAAGTTCACAATAATAAAATACGTTATCATATTATTCTTTTGCCATAAGATAATTCCCTAAACGCGTTTTTTTATGTTAATGTCCAGCGACACTGAAGACATGTTATTTAACCAACTGGGACAAATGATAGAAAAATTATATGCGATATATTACGTTTCTTAATGTCAATCCGTCCTACGGTATTCGTTTTAAACTTAATTTGGCTTGGTGTAAAATTTCCTTGCCAAATGATATATTTGTCTTCTACATACAAGTATATCGTCTTTAGTGCTTCGACGATGTTCACAAGAAATGAAAGGTCACTGTATAATCTACAAAGACAATACACAGCGATAAGCCCTTAATATTTTTCGCTGAGTTCAATAAATTGTACATTAGTTCCTAAAATTGATTCTGGCATAATTACGCACCAATACCAAATGTTTATTTTATTCGAACTGCAAATATTTTTAAACAAAATGATTTATCCTTGTTCGATAAAACAATATATTTTAAGGGATTATAGCTTATGAGCGAAAACTTACAGAAGTAATCTGAGAACAATCTACTATAACATACAGTAAGTTTGCATTATTATAAATTGAATAGGTAGGAGATAGTTGTGCGATCCAAAGTAATAAAATTTTTACAATTTACGAATATTATTTATGAATATTCATTTCTAAGAAGAAAAGATGAGATAATTAGGGAGAATGTAATAAATCTTTATCAAAACGTGAACTAATACGTGGAAGGGTTAGCTGATTTGCCGAGATTGAAAATATTGTGAGCAGGACAAGCAGAGAGAACGGAGACAAATTTAGTGGTGAGAAGCTTAATACAGGTTTTAAAGGAACAACTCTTAGTTCCGACCGAAGGATCGCGGGTTCGAGTTACGCCTCGGACATGGTTGTATTGTGTTCACCCCCTATTATAATCATCATCATCATCATCATCATCATCATATCGTGTCATTCTCATAGTTACCACACCGTTACACGCAATAGTGGTCGCTAATGGCCCAGAAATTGATGCAACCTTAAATAACAAAAGAAAAAATCGCCTAGTTCTTCCAAAATCCGCCTGCAGCCGTTTCGTTCGTTGCTGTGTTGCAGCGCACGAGCACCAACCTGTGGGGCGAGTGGATGGGCGTGATGCACGGCGACGAGGTGGAGTACGTGTTCGGCCACCCGCTCAACATGTCCATCCAGTTCCGCGACAAGGAGCGCGACCTGAGCCTGCGAATGATGCAGGCGTTCGCGCGCTTCGCCCTCACCGGGTGAGTACGCGCGCCCGCGCCCGCGCCCGCGCCCGCCCCCGCCCCCGCGCCCGCCCCCGCGCCGGCCCCCGCGCCCGCCCCCGCCCCGCCCCCGCCCCGCGCCCGCCCCCGCGCCCGCCCCGCGCCCGCCCCCGCGCCCGCCCCGCGCCCGCCCCCGCGCCCGCCCCCGCCCCCGCGCCCGCAACAACGCCCACTTCGCGATCACACTCGAAGCGCGGCCCGCGATCGAAATCCGCAAGGTTGGTACCAATAAATTATCCCCAGTCGTTTCAGTCGCCAACGCAACTTGCACTTGAAACTACACGTTTTTTAAGTAAAATTTCCAGTTTTCGTGCGTTTTTTGAACTGCATACGTTGTCTGTAAAACTTCATTTTTGTTACCTACCCCTAAACCTTACCTCTCACTTAATCTACGTATTACTTGCTTCTTTATTGGACAAAAACTATAACATACGCAGCACGACAGCATAATATCACTAGACTTGTCAGATTTCTATTTTGAAATACTTATTTTCGGTTTATGGGAGCTTTTGAAAGATTCAAATTCTCGGGATTCAAACAAGGCATCATTATCAAAACAATAACAATAGAAAGAATGTAACTTCATCATAATGATTGCTGCAGGCAGCATACCCAAAACAATCATTATGCTGACATGTAGGATTATGAACTGAAAATGAAGATACATTTGCATTCTATCTAAACATTCAATTATAATGTTCTCCTTAATAATCATATTCTAGAAAAAAATCTGTTTCTCCAAATCGATTGATTTGGAGAAAATATTTATATTACAAATGTTCCCAAAGATTAATCACAAATACTATTATATAATTGAAAATACATAATTATTCCA
This sequence comes from Gryllus longicercus, assembly GCA_038098605.1. Lineage (NCBI taxonomy): Eukaryota > Metazoa > Arthropoda > Insecta > Orthoptera > Gryllidae > Gryllus > Gryllus longicercus. Next base: position 1,155,930 of record JAZDUA010000166.1, on the reverse strand, counting down.
TCATTTTGTGGCAGCAGGACGCTCACACCGGTTTGCATGCTGCTGAGAAATCGTTTTGTCCGAACTAGCGAGATCCGAGTGCAGCTCAAATCGACAGTTTAATTTTTTATATTTGTCTTGTTTGTTCATTTTCCAATGAGATACTCTCCGTTTGATCCTTTGTTTTCGGCGCCACAACTGATTGATTAACGTGTAACGAGTCATAACAAAAAAAGTTAGTACACCGTACATCAATCGTACTAAATGATCCTCTGCATTGAATCATTTCGACGGCACTCATTCGAAAATTATTCTGGTAAACACGATACAAGGCATTCATCATGTCAAAAACAATATCCCCGTTCATGCCCGTGCGTGCAATGACAGTTCACGGCCTGTCCTCAGTTTTACATGTTAATTTTTTCATCATTTTTCTGAACAGGAAATTGAATGGAAAGGGACCTTTGTTTCTACGCCCTACGGTTTCGGTATCGAAAGTGGATAATCGAATTGAAGCGTTTTACACCGTCATGACTTTTTCTCACAGAATCGTAATGAAAACCACTGCGCTGGACGCCGCAAAAAGCGCGAAGATCAAACATCTATGACAACAAATTAAGTTAGGTTATATTAAACCTAAGCACGGAACAAGACAATAGACATTAGATGACAGTTCGTGTATTATTTCTCACTACATAATCACATCCCATTACAATTCATCCCATTAAAACGCCCTCGAAACTGTACAAAAGAACCTAATTGCACCCCACGCTTAGCAAACCAGATAAAGTTCCAAAAAGTGACGCCAGAAGGGCGGAAGTCAAAATGAATGAAATCTCAACCAAAAAATGAAGCGTGCGTCATTTTTCTGTACAAACAATATCCCGTCTGGTCCGTCACTTTTCTATACCGATGAAAAATGATGACAGAATGACCGCGCGCTGCGAGAATGAGTGCGAACGCGCGCCGCGAGAATGAGTGGGGCCGCGCGCCGCGAGAATGAGTGCGAACGTGCGCAGCGAGAAAGAGTGCGGACGTACGCCGTGAGAATGAGTGCGAACGCGCGCTGCGAGCATGAGTGCGGACGCGCGCCGCGAGCATGAGTGCGGACGTGCGCAGCGAGAATGAGTGCGAACGTGCGCAGCGAGAAAGAATGCGGACGTGCGCAGCGAGAAAAGAGTGCGGACGTACGCCACGACAATGAGTGCGAACGCGCGCCGCGCGCATGAGTGCGGACGTGCGCAGCGAGCATGAGTGCGGACGTGCGCATCGAGAAAGAGTGCGGACGTGCGCAGCGAGAATGAGTGCGGACGCGCGCCGCGAGAATGAGTGCGAACGCGTGCCGCGAGAATGAGTGGGGCCGCGCGCCGCGAGAATGAGTGCGGACGTGCGCAGCGAGAAAGAGTGCGGACGTACGCCGCGAGAATGAGTGCGAACGCGCGCTGCGAGCATGAGTGCGGACGCGCGCCGCGAGCATGAGTGCGGACGTGCGCAGCGAGAATGAGTACGGACGTGCGCAGCGAGAATGAGTGCGGACGTGCGCAGCGAGAATGGGTGCGGACGTGCGCAGCGAGAAAGAATGCGGACGTGCGCAGCGAGAAAGAGTGCGGACGTACGCCACGACAATGAGTGCGAACGCGCGCCGCGCGCATGAGTGCGGACGTACGCAGCGAGCATGAGTGCGGACGTGCGCATCGAGAAAGAGTGCGGACGTGCGCAGCGAGAATGAGTGCGGACGTGCGCCGCGAGAATGAGTGCGGCCGCGCGCCGCGAGAGTGAGTGCGAACGCGCGTCGTGAGAATGAGTGCGGCCGCGCGCCGTGAGAATGAGTGCGGTGGCGCGCCGCGAGAATGCGTACGGTCGCGCGCCGCGAGAATGCGTGCGGACGTGCGCAGCGAGAATGAGTGCGGACGTGCGCAGCGAGAATGAGTGCGAACGTACGCCGCGAGAATGAGTGCGGTCGCGCACCGCGAGAATGCGTAGGGTCGCGCGGCGCGAGAATGAGTGCGGACTTACGCCGTGAGAATGAGTGCGGCCGCGCGCCGCGAGAATGAGTGCGGCCGCGCGTCGTGAGAATGAGTGTGGTCGCGCGCCGCGAGAATGAGTGCGGACGCGCGCCGCGTGAATTAATGGGGACGCGCGCCGCGAGAATGAGTACGGTTGCGCGCCGTGAGAATGATAGCGGACGCGCGCCGTGACAATAAGTGTGGAAGCGCGCCGTGAGAATGAGTGCGGCCGCACGCCGCGAGAATGAGTGCGGACGCGCCGCGAGAATGAGTGCGGACGCGCGCCGCGAGAATGAGTGCGGTCGCGCGCCGTGAGAATGAGTGCGGACTCGCGCCGTGAGAATGAGTGCGGACGCGCGTCGCGAGAATGAGTGCGGCCGCACGCCGCGCTGTGTGCGTGTGGCTGTGCGTGGGCGAGCGAGCGGGGGCCGCGCATGGCGCTGCGCAGGAAGCCGGCGGCGGACGAGTCGAGCTGGCCGCCGTACTCGCGCGACGACCCCATCTACTACGTGTTTAACGCGGAGCACAGCGGCACGGGCCGCGGCCCGCGCTCCCAGGAGTGCGCCTTCTGGAACGAGCTGCTGCCGGCCCTCGCCGACGGCCCCGGTGAGTTGAGCCCTCTCCGCACTCCGCCCCTCAAACGCACCCTCGGGAAAGGAGCTCTATTTTAAGAGAGCCGGATTTACCGGAGCGTTAAAGAAGCAGCAGACAAGGGCCTGGTGATTAACAGGACCTCAAAGTCATGCATTAAAAAATTAAATTTCAATGTCAAAAAATTGTTTAATGTTACAAAAACCTACTCCGTAATACACATTTTGACGGACTATTTGATATACAATAGTTTTACGCTCAGTTAAATGTATGTTGGGTATACTGTTTTTTTCCACGTGAATAGATCATATTCCCATTTGATACGGTTCATAACATTATAATTACAATAAGGTTGTTGTTTTGTACGCTTTCAAAATAAAGGTTTCTATTTTTAATAACAGATGATATGGAACAGATTCAATTATTGCAGTTAAAATATCGTCGATGCACAAGAAAAGTGACATATTAAAAAAAATCATTTTTCAGGAAAAGGTTTTTTCTTTAATGTTGCGAGATGCGTCTTTTACGCTATTATACGTGGTCAGTCTCTGTAAAATATATTAATGCCTTTTTACTAGTAAAATTGTGCTACTTCCGGAATGTAAGAGACCCTTTACACAGCGTCAATTTGCAACGTTTCCGAATGGCGAGTGTGCTGGCAAAGTATTGGTTTAAATAATGGTCTTCACACGACTGGCGTAGTCGCGCTGCTGTGACGGTCGGTGGCAAACTCCCGTCACCAGCACCGCAGAGGTGAATGGCTAGGAGAACACATATCTCTTGTGATGATCTAAATAGCAGCGTTCACACGAGACGCACCATTGAACCAGCTTTTGCCTGCTGCCTGCCTTTTGGCCGCCCGAGCCCACAGCAGTGTGACTCACGAAACCTTCCTCTCTCGCGGGCGTTCGTGGCTGTGGCTAAAGGGCTCTACCACAGGCGGCGCCACCAAATGGCTGCGTGAAGGCACCGTATTTCTTCAGTAAGGGTATAGATGACGATTTTTTTAAATGTGACACTTTTCTTGTTTATATCGTTGGGTATAACTGAGGCCGGTAGGTGTAATCGCATGATGCCTGAAGTACGCTCAGTGGCAGGCTGGAGCTGAAAGGCGCGGTGTTGCGCGGCGTTGCAGACCGCGTCCGCGCCTGCGGCGGGGGCGGCGCGGCGGGCGGCGACGGCAGCGCGTGGTCGTCGGCGCCGGCGCCGCGCGCGCCGCCCGCTCTGGCGCTGACGCTGGCGCTGGCGCTAGCGGTGGTGGCGGCGGCGGCAGCGACGGCGGCGCTGGAGGCGCAGCAGCTGCTGGGCGGCGTGAGGCCCGCGGTGTAAGGGCGAGGGCGAGGGTGCCGCCGCCGAGGCAGGCAGGGCCCTTCCGCCCAGCCGGGCGCCCGGTGGCGCCGCGCCGCGCCGCGCCGGCCAGTGGAAACGCACGCGCTCACGACCCGCGACCGGGGGTCGCCGCCGCAAGCGAACGGACACGGACAAGCGGAAGAAGAACGCGAACGAGCAGGCGAAGAGGAGAATGACGTCGCCCGTGCCCAGGGCGCGGTAGTCTTAGATTGAGTTCTTGATTTCACAGGTGTTCAACTGAATACGCTTCTGTCTCTTGGCAAATGGATTCCCTAAACGCTGCGTTCAGTCTCTAAAATATGCATGGCACTAGTTTCGTTCCAACATGACGCCAGTTCTAGCTGTTTTTGTGCTGTTTTCCAAAGATCAATGGGCTTAATTATCAAATCTGTGTACAAAAATCGATGTCGTACGATGCTGTCGTGTACGTTCAGGTGTTTGTTGTCGATGTCAGTGTTAAATATTCGAGAAATCGACAAATTAATTTTTGTATTGTAGTATACACACAAAGGAAATATTTAGGTTTTTGTTTTAATTGTGCATCATCAATGACAAAATCATAGACAAACGTGAAAAACAATCGGAGATGATTTGATAGGTCATCGACATGAAATATGTGTCTATTCAATGTTTCATTGTGTGCTATGTGTACCAATGTATAAAAGAAAACTTTTGAAGTCCTGCGTCATATTAACATACCTTTTTGACATAGAATGTGAGAAAACAATCATATAAAGTTTAAGCTTCTGATATTCTCCCACGCCTTGTATATATTTAGAGACTGACGACCAAGGAGGTGTTTATACATCTTATATATTAACTTTTGGATCAATGTGGGAAACTTCTGATTGACGATTTTTGAAATGGTGCGTTTTGAGAAACGTAATTATTGAACTAAAATGAATGTTTTTCGTTGACTAAAGATATCTAATTTTTGAAATATTGCTTTAAACTATGCATTGTCAATATATTTCAACAATGTCACCAGGATTCTTCTGCTCAAGGCAAAGAACCTAAAACTCTCTTAACAAAACATTAAAATAAAACATATCAGTAAAGGGTAAGGGATTACTAATCGGAGGGAAACGATTTTCACATAATTTTCTACAATGCGCATCTAATTCGCTATTATTCACTAATTCTATGATATAAGATATTTTGTAAAGCATATATTACATTTGGAAAGCCTAGTTTTAGTACATAGTGCCTAAAATCGCTCTCGTACACAATCTGTAAGAAGCACAAAGAAGGCAATGTCGCCTCACGACCCGAGGCCTACAATAGGCCGCTCTCACAGACAGCCTACAAAACCATCTATAGGGTGCACTCTAGCATGACCACTAAAACCCAACTTCCATTCCAACCCCGCATTAAATTTGCCTCTCAGGACCTACTGCATAGTCCGTATATAAATGGCGTTCATATTTATAACTATGTTAGAAAGAAAAAAATTAACATCAATATTTCTTGATTTTCCGTGTGTGTATGAAGATAACCAGAACATAAAGGGATGTATACAAGTCCCAAACAATAGAAACCATGTATTTCTCTATAAGAAGGAAATTCACAGAAAAAAACAATAATAGAGTCATTCATACCACAACTTTTATTTAATAATTACGTAAATATGCATATCAAATTCATAAACATCTGTATAATATTTAAGAAATCGTTAAAATTTCTCAAATAATTTCAATATCTGCAAAATTAACTAAAGCGAACAGATAAGAGATATAAACTGTCGGAGTTCTCTGCTACTCGCAGAGCATCTCCCGGACCAGACAGACCACGTGGAGGCGAGCGGGGCTAACGGCCGTTGTTTCTCTTCGCGGGAAGGAACCGCCTCGGGGGGCGGCGAGTGCGGGAACGGACTCCACGCTAGACACCTGGGCCGATCACGCGACGCGGCGTGGCGATCGCTCCTCCCCCCTCTCCACGTTCACTCGACCCCCATTCAATCGACTCTTCTTTCCTCCCTTGTCTATCCTCCGTCGCGCGCAAGACTTATCGTTTTATCATCATTTAGCACATTCTCTTTCCAAGTCATTTTGTGATACACGTTTGCTGGAAAGAATAATTTTGACGTCTTAGTCCTACTTTAATTCATTTGTTTCCCAAAATTCATCTTCTTTAGTGTTCTCAATAAAACTGTTTCCTTATCTTCTTATCTCTATTTTTGCATCTTAACTTCTATAAGTTCTGAGTTTGGTACGGTTATTCTATTCCTTTCGCCCCCTGTTCAACGCAATGGAGTTTTGGGTTAGCTAGTGGAGAAATTTAGTGGCGTGTTTTGCTTGGAATCCACGAATTTTCCTTTCTCTTCATTTCACAATCTCAAATTTTCAAGCTGATTACTCACATTATCGTTGCCTTTAAAAACCAAATTCATGCCATACGATAAGTAAAATTAAATTATTATTACCAAAATCAACGGCTGAATTCCATTTGTAATTCTTTATTTTCATTTCAAGATTTATTATTATTATTATTATTATTATTATTATTATTATTATTATTATTATTATTATCATCATCATCATCATCATCATCAACAACAACAATCGCTTTTGTATTACTGAAATCTCCAATGCGTGATGTCTTTGACGATATATACGCCTTTGTTGCTTCATTGGGTCAATAACAAAGAGAAAAATCTAAGTGCTGTTCTATTGTCAATTCGCACTCTTACCAGCTAGTTAATTCTTGAACTGAGCAGGTACAGATGCACAACAAAATTCTCTTCTTCAGTAAACAGCCAGTAAAGCCGGCCAAATTGCTTATCGTCGTACAACCCCTTTACACGGTTTCATTCCGTAAATATCGAATCAACATTCAAAACAGGTTGTTTCGTGAATGTAACTACTTGAAATTTTGTTTAAATTTCCAAACGAATAATAGTGAGCAATAATTTAAAACAACATAAAAATTAATAAAAACGCAAGTATTAACAGTGGAGGCCTTGAGTTCAATACACATACATTCAATAAAATTTGTGAATCAGCGATAGCATACTGGAACATTACACTATTATTCCTTTGTTATGTTATTTTTAAATTTTTTACCCTCTTGTTTTGATTTATCACTAATTTGTTTCCATAGCAGCACAAACATGCTCATTGTATGACGAATCTTTGTAAGTTAATCAATTTAATTACAGAAAAACTTTATGAGATTTGTTTCAACAAGTTACTGTTTCTGATATCTGTCAGGGGGTCAATTCGATTATTTCCAATGTGTATTGAATGACATTATTTTCAGCTTGCGTAGCTGTTAAAAAAACTAGAGTTTATAATTCCGCTTCATAGCAAAAAATGTTGAGATTAACTATTAAACGAACCCAACCTTGAAATAAAAAAGTGTTTCAATGAACCTTTTGTTTTTAAAAAATGTCAATTGTATATTCAGTACTAAATCGTTTTCCCCAAATTAAGTCGGTCAATATTCTATGACATTTTACGAGTTCCCACATTCCATATAAATTATTGCTTTTTTACATTTTAATCCGCGAATTTTAACGAACATATATTAAGAAGTGAAATCCACAAAATGTTATGTATTTACAATGCCAGAAATCTTGATAAAATCATTTTTGTTTACGAAAATCAGCGTCAGGGCATCCTCTGAAATGTCGCTGCCTGGGGCTGCCTCGGGCAGGTCGCGTGGTGCCGCATACCTCTCCCTCGAGTCGTGCAAGCCTGGCCTCTCTACCTCCCTACACCCACTCACCCTGCCTGCTCCCCCCTCACCCCCCTCACCCGCGCAGCGCCGCCTTGCCGCGTCGCCCCTCAGGGCGGAGGCGCTTTGTCACAGCGAAAGCGCGTAGGGCAAGGCCTCCGCCCCCGCCCGCCCCCCGCCCGCCCCCCGCCCGCCCCCCGCCCGCCCCCCGCCCACCCCCCGCCCGCCCCCGCCCGCCCCCGCCCACGCCCCCGCACAGCGCAGCGCCGCCCTCGGCGTAGAAGCCTGCAGCGTCTGTGAGAGCCTCCTTGCCAACCCTTTGTACGATATGGTGCCTCTCTCTCTCTCTCTCTCTCTCTCTCTCTCTCTCTCTCTCTTACTCCACGCTCTTTTTCTCCTTCCCTCATTCTTTCCCCCTACTCTCTCTCTCTCTCTCGGTCACTCTCATCGGTTGTCTACGTCTATTTTCGCCTTCTCTCTTTTTTTTTTTTGAATGCCTTTCCTTTTACACACATCTACCCCACGCACAGAACCAGACGCCTTAACGAACTTCTTACCCCAACGTCGTCTACGTTTCCTAGTAAGACACATACATATCATGTTTCTTCTCTGCCCAAAATATTCTAAACGTTTACGATGCCATTTTGAAAACACAAATGAAAAACTCCAGTTCCACGAGGGAAAATATTTTGTGTGCAACTTCTTTAAATTAAAAAAAGATCATATACGTTCTTGGCAAGTTTGAAACTTTAAAAAATTACGTGTTACGCCACAAAACGTGTAAATTATTAAAATATCTCTTTATGACGATAGAGAGCACTGAAATTTAAATTATTTTTCCCGATTCTTCTTTCACTTCGTCAGAAAAGCGACAGACGTTGGCAAACGATTTCCGTCTCGGAATTAACCCTGCATTATACAGTATTTCGCTACATATTGCACTGATGCAGCATTAGGTTTGTATAAAATTTCTCCTTCTTCTTTTCCAAACGTAAACTTATTTAATCGTTTTCGTAATTGTAAATACTGATAGGTATTCAATTTTTCTGCATTAAAACTTTTAATAATGGGTATAAATATTACTAAAGCACGAAAAATACAAATGTATCATTAGATATATAAGTTAAAACAAAACATTGAAAATAAAATCAAAAGAAATAATTGTTCATTGTATTGCGTAATATGCAATGACTATTTTAATTCAAAGTCAATGACCCGTTTCAAGAATGAAACAAACTACCTACGTATATTGCTGAACGAACTGTAGCAAGGCAACGGACCAAGAGGTGTAGAATGAAAAGACAGCTACTACGGAGTCACCTGCTAAGGAGCACGAAGTGATTCCCAATGCAATGTTACCGCGCGCATCTCACACCGGGAAATGTCCAATGCGGCAGTGCGACGTTGCCTCCTGCTCGCCGACCGAGCGACGTCCGCCGCTGACGCCCGCGTCCGTGGTTCCGCCTCTGGGGCAGGAACATCAGACGAGCGACCGGCGAGTGGCGGCGGTGGCGGCGAAGGCGGCGCGGGGCGACGGGGCCATCGCGATGGCAGCAGCCACACGCGTCCACCGCACCCCCACGCCCCGCGCCGCTCCACTCCACCCGCCTCGCCCCGCCTCGCCCCGCCGCGCCGCGCCTCGCGCTGCTTGTCGGAGTAGGTCGCGCTTTCGTCGCTCTTCCACGCTACACCTGTGGGGGAAATTAGAATGCCTAAAGAAACGTTCTGCCCTCGATTTCCGCCAAATTACACACAATTACGAAATTTCCATTGCCGCAGTAGCAAAGGGATATCGCAAGAGATTTAGTCAAAATATGGCTACTGTTCAAGAACTTCCAATAAATGACCAAACTTTGATAAGCGTGTCGAAACATGTACTGAATGTATTCGAATGAACAGGATTCTCTCTGGAGATACTATTCAGAGAAATACCTCCACGAAAAGAGATAATATAGATTAGTGTATTCATATATAAGTTAATATAAGAATGTAGTTAGATAATCGGATTCGAGTGGGCTTCTCCAGATATCTTTCGCGGAAGAAGGCTCCTTGCATGCCGGTTCATTTAGAGCGTAGATTAGATTAAGTCACCTAGTAAAAATTCGAACGACCTCCTCGGGAGAGACAACAGCCGCAGAACCCTTTGAGAGTACGCACCACGGCATTGGCCGCCCGCTCGTTGCAAATCGACGCCTCCCTCGGAACGACAACGCCCCCTCCCCTCCCAGACCGCTGAGGGAAGGGTACCTGGCGGGGGGGGGGCGGGAGCATCAGCGTCGGCGCCACCGCCGGGTGGAGGCAGCACCCGCGCGGGCGTCGGTCGCACCCTCGCGCCCCGCCCCCCTCCCCCGACTCGCGCGCCGCCCCGCGCCTCCGCGGTGAGACTCGCTCCGCCGCGGGGCACGACCTCGCGAGTACCGCGACACTTCACTTGTGTTCCAGGCGGTGAGACCGACCTTGCGATAGCCACACGATCGCTTCGAAGACCCAAGCTCCACTGCGAGCTACCACAATCAACCGCCACCTTAGAAAGAATAACAGATAGGAAAAAAAAAAGAATAGAACGACGCCGATCACGTAAAAGCCGAACCAAGCTGCCTGTGTGCGAAATTCGATCGCTTTATCACAGAGTAATCGTTTTGACGAATTCGAAAATCACTCAATCATTCAATCGACCGAATTCATATCGTGATGTGACACAGATCCTGTAAGAGACTGTATTCAAGCCCCGTCTCCACCATGACTGGCTTTACGAAGGTCAAATGTATGACTGGAGATTCCTATTAAGATATTCGCTTGGAACTTTTGAAGCCCGTGACAAGGTCTTGACCCAAGGGGGTTATGGACACTGTTCTACTTAATCACAAGACCTCGGTACCAAATGTGATGTTATCGAAATCAGACTGAATTACAGGGCAAAGGATATATTGCATCGCAAGTATGGAATAAAAGAGTGGGAGACAGGCTCATCATTTGCTCGAATTAATTTAAGATTGAGTATGTCTACAAATATAATTCAATAGCTTCCGTATTAGAATATATTCTTTATAAATAATCATAAAATGACGATAGCGGAAAGTCGGTATCGTGAGCCACGTCTGTCACTAGAACTAAACATAAAGTTATTTTTGTACTACACTCTGGCAAAAAAAACAGCAACCAGTCACTTACTGAATCACATACTACAGCTTTGTAGAATGCTCAATTAGTCTGTATTACATATTGTATAAAGAAACATGTTTTGTATTATAACATTTAGTATTTCTCACTATATGATTACATATATAAAAAGTAATTTTAATGTTCTGGATGATTATAGTCATGATATTAATATAAAGACAGAAGGATTTCCATGATACACACAGAGTGCATTGCTGAATGTACACAGTTCCACGAAAGCTACATTAAATATCCTGGTAACAGAAACATATCATTTATCTGTGCATTTTGGCCTATTGTCTGTTAGTGCATAATGTATATTGCAAACAACAATCCGCAGACCTATTCAGCGATAACTTCCCACGCTATCTTGTAAGTGGAAGTAGTTAAAGAGAACATGTCATTACGTGTGCTACCATTTCTTCTACTTTCGTTCGGAGAAGACACTTGGCGAATTATCGACTGAAACCCAGCACGATCGCGGGAACAGATCGTGTTCTAAACGAGGTTTCCTCCCGTCGTAGTCGACCCTTCCTTGCTTGGCGCCGCGGTTGGGCCTCTGCTGGACGGAGCCCAGCTGCCCCCGTTTGCTGAGAAGGCCTGCGGACGTCGGTTATAGTTCGAAGAAGCTTTACACATGATATTTGTATTAGCAAGCCTTTGCAAAGTAGAACTCCCGAGGCCGTTAGGCATATACTGCCCACGTTACTCATTATTACCTCTGTAGTGTAAGTAAACGAAGTGTTCATACATATTCATAAGCTGGTGTATCAATGTAAAACTGGCTGTGGTAGATTACGTCAGACCCACTGCCTCTCGTCATTTGCGGATTTGCTCCGACTTACGCCAAACGATTCGTCGGCACATCAAAAATAATTATCTTCCATGTCTCATTTTGAGAAACGGTCTTCATTAATGCTCAACGTGCGAGAGATTTCCTACGTTAGAAGTCATTGAGCTTCACAAAGACGTTTTAAATCCCTTTCAATCATAATTACATACCACCTCAACATGAAACTATTACGCAGGTAAGAGAGGTCTGTGAAAATATTTTCTTTTGTTCTCAGCTTCCTCAAATATAACGCAAAACAATTTTAATGCACTGACATAAGAAATAAATGAAACCAGCTCTGATCTTTGTCCGAAGAGCGCTCCGCATCTGTCGTTTGGCTTGGAAGTTCCGGGATCCACCCGCACGTGAAGCTTGGCATGTTGTCACCCATCCCCGACCCCTCGACTCACCCTCCCTCTCGCAACGCCAGACACTGTCTGGCTCTCACTGTGACACGCCTACAAGCGGTGTAAGCATGAGAGAGCGTATGCAAGCGAGTGAGAATGTGTGTGTACTTCCGTGTGCGTAGAAGTGAACGTGTACTCTCTTACAATCAGTAAACGCTCCCATTGAGCGGTTCTACTTTTATGAAGTACGTCAGATCTGAAAGACGTGGAATTCCTTATTCTGACTTCTTCCGTCACAATGCCAACATGTAAGCATGGCGTACTGACATTGTCGTGTTCTGGACATCAATTACGTTAGGACCTAATCCTTATTATGTCAAGAATGTTGACAAAGTATGCGAGCTACTATTTCCTATGGATCAACACTGCTTATGGCATTCCTAGATAAATGTTTCATGTTCAATAAGCCAAAATTGCTTCAAACCGTATCGCCTTCAATGTGACGTTGGTCGGCGCAGATAAATGTCAAGTGAATGAGTTACTGATTCTAGCTTTACTTCCATTATCTTGCTTTGTCAGTACGTTATGCACTCGTTGTTGATCATGTTGGAGAAACATAATTATGTTTTGATTTTTTGAAATATTAAACTAAGTCATGTAGTGTTTACAATCATATCATACAATATTACATAAATGTAGTTACTAGCTGGCCTACAAATTAAGTAGTGGGATGTAATTGTTAATACGTGTTGTAAAATGCTTACAGAACAGAACATACATATCAACAAAGCTATAATATATCAGTAGATTTACTAAAGTTGTTTCATAATTAACTATTATTTATAAACAACGTTACTTTCTACTAGAGATTACTTTCAGTTAATTATATCATAATATAAACAAGTATGCCAATATTTGGTGGGTACTTTTTAAACATGTCCAGATGATATTTTTCAACTTTTGCACGTTAATTATTAATATCATTAAGATGGAAAAGATGTTCATGTATTTGATATTGAATGTGATGTGTTTTAATGTGGCTACGTAAAACAATTTTGATTTGAGAATTAAACTTCATCGAAAGGTAAAGTCAAGTTAACTGATACCGTGATGTAAGGACAGAATATTCACATTGAATGTTTATGCAACTTGAATTCTTTGTATCTAGAATCAGGGAACATACTGTTTCATTTGTTATTTTGACACACTTTAGAAGAGACGAAGATTCAGGTACAACCATCAATGAGAATAGCGCTCAGAGCTCCTACATGCTAGCCCGTCATTTAGTCCATAAAATCAAAGATTCTAAAACAATAAAACGTCAATAACTAATTTCAACATACTTTATCACCGGCTCCATTTTCTAAATAGAATGGAATTTCGGTAATTCTCTAATATGTTTCAAGAAAATTGTTTCCAATATTTACTTTTTGATTCTAGTAAATTATACCAAAAAAATCACATACTGTAATGAAAACTTTGTTACTAAAATTGTTTTATAATTATTTGTATTTTATAATTTGTCTTTCATTTCCATTAAAAATATATTTTCATATTTCATTTGTGACTTTTATTTTGTGACGTGTTGATGAAACTTTTGAAATAAATTGTCACCATATCAGGAATTAATAATGCAATCATGTTGAAAGAAATCAATGAGTGCGAAATTGAGAATCTCACAACCACAATCACATGATATTCGCAAGCAGAATGTTAATTTGCCGTTTGAAATATTGCAGCGAAGCGAATTTATGAAGAGCAGAATTGGCCGGTGCGAGCGCGAAGCACTAGTTTACATAATTCGGCGTTCGTTACCGCACACTAGATCTAGTTTAATAACGCACACGAGTGTAACGAGGCGGTGCGAGGCTATAATCTGATAATCAATAACCGCGGCAAAAACGTTCCCCCAAACCCGGCGGCTTGCACCTACATTGCAGTTTATTTGTCGCGGGATGCAATTTTCACCGGCGAAAGATTAATACGATCTAATGAATCAAGCGCAAAATAGTTTCGGTTGGTGCGCGTCGAGAATTAAACAGCGCACCGTGGAATAATACGAGACGCGAGAAGCTTTAAGTTGCGAATCGAAATGAAAATATTGTTCGTATCTACAGGTATTTTTCAGCTGACAAATAATCCACTAAAAACAATGACATCCCAGATGCAATTATGTTGTAGTATTTTAATACTGAGAAATAAATACGCAGAAACAAATTACAAGCACAGCCTTTGGCAAGGGAGAGAATTCATTCTAGCTTAAATTTTGCGGATCATTACAAACTCCAAGCGATTTTATCCATCTGTCTCAAATTGCGTTCGAGATCAATAATTGTCTATGGTTCAAATACCATATTTTCAATTAGTTAGTTTAGTTTAACGAACTATTTCATCTGTATAAAAACTAATAATCTCTGTCAAATTTAAAATTTTCGCTGAGATTTAATAATTGCGTCTTTTTAGGCGGACCTAAATTCTTGAAATCTGCCAAAAATAACTCTGCTCATAAATTATTTTGAGATTGCATCGTTTAATAAAAACATTTCTTTCACGGATGACGTATTTCAGACCTAACGAAACGAACCTCTCCTTACAATAAAAAGCGTCAAAACCAAAATGGAGCCCGATGACGTTTTGGCACGAAACGAGGCGTACGTGACTCGATGGCACACCTGGCATGAAGGAGCGCCGAGCGCCGGGGCAGAAGGCGCTACGGCGCCAACTGTCCTCCGTCGCAGCGCGGCGTGGCTGCGTGCGCCGCGACGACGAAGGGGCGCACCACACGCCCTTCCGCCGCACCCCCGCACGGAGGCCCCTGGACGCACATTCGTGTGGTCCAACGATCAAACCACGACAACTCAGAGGACTTTACTGAGTTTCACCCTCAAGTATTTTGTGTAATTAAAAGAAGTTTAAAAAACCTATATACATATATATATATATATATATATATATATATATATATGTATATATATACATATATACATATACATATATATACATATATATATATATATATATATATATATATATATATATATATATATATATATATATATATACTACACCCGTCACCAAATTCCAAATTTGTTTACAAATCCAACCGCTCGTCCGCGTATTTAGGGTGGGAATATTTTGCCCCGTTGGCAACTCCGCGGGGACAGCGCCGCCTCCGTGGGGGGTGGGCGGCGTCGCGGGCGCCCCCGTGGAGAGGGCGAGCCAGCCGGCCGTCTCCACGCGCGTCGCCCGCGCGGCGCACGCACGCGCGCGCGCCGCCGCCTTCCTGCGTTTTCAGCCTACTCCATCTCCAGCGGCACTCGAGCCGCCACGGCTGCTCGGGTGCTGTCAGTATAGACGTTGTTGTATCGTGACTTGACAAACAATTATTAATAAAAGGACTATTAATGTTGGTTGTTTTCTTTTATGGCCCTTCCTTTCTCCTACCTCCCTTCCGCGCAATGCAATTGCTCACGTGGTTCACATGTGACGTTTTAAATATGTTCCGAAAGATTTGAATCAGTAAAATGTTGTCTCAACAAATGATTGCAGTTTTTTGAAGGTTTTTTTTCTTTTGTTGAACTCCCAACAAACTTTCCAGGGCTAAATCACTACATTAAAATAAATTGTGTGTTTATTGATGAAGAACAGGTATTTAATATACAAACGCATACAAATTCAATATAAATATACGATTAACGATGGAAGACATTCATTTTTAAGAAAAATAAAAAATAAATTAAAATACACTTCTATAATAAATGCAAAAAATCATTCCTCTCCTCTTTGTCAGATACGTATGAATTTAAACAGATGTTAATGTTCCGATCGTGATACTTCAGATTTTCACAATAAACGTGTTAACGATGACACTCAGTTGCACTTTCTTATACTTTTGAACAAAAATGAAATAACACTTCAAATACGTAAAACTTATAACAATTAAATATTAAAATGTCTTTTTATCTTAAAGATAAGGGCAAAGTAATCCAAATATTCTTTACACACTTACACCATGTTGTGCATTTTCAGGAATATTTCAGAAAACACGAGATTATTCTTTCATAAAATATAGAACGAGAGTTCTTCAGCTTAAAAAGAAAATACCAAAACAAAGGGAAAATGTGGTAAAACACCAAAGCCCCATTTGTCATATGGGCGCCAAGGATCTTCACCTTGTCCTCGTTGCTGAACCTCTCACTGGAGGTTCCAACCCGGGCGGTGGCAAGATTTTCGGCACTAGCTTGATTGCTATGTCGAACTCTGGAGGAGAATTCTAGTTGCTGACTGTTTTGACCAGTACGTTTTACGTGGTTTCTTTGATTAATACCAGTCAAATACCGGAGCAGTACCCTAACAAAAGGGCCACGGACCGCCCGCAATCTTTCCTTCCTCTTCCTATCATATCCTATTCTATCCCTAACTGTTACACTACCATACATGTCAATAGATTTGAACTTGTCCCGACTCCATTGATTGGACCTACCTCGATGGGGAAAAAACCTAAAGCCGATGTGAAGACCAGCGGTTGACAGGCCTGAAACAAGAAATAATTAATCAATAAATCGCTTTGCCCTCGCACACCTCTATCATGGTGGTGCTGTGTCGAAAGACAACGAGTGATATGAGATCTGGCTTAGCAAGGCAACAATTTGCAATGCTGTGAAATATTATAACTAGAGCTGGGAAGATTATAAAAGCTTTTGGTCCTGAAATATGCATGCAAATGTGCCACAAAAATGTTGATATATGCACACAAAACTAATTAGTCTGAACTTAATCCAAACTAATAATTTTAACGAAAATGTTTACGTTCTCAGCAAGACGGCTTTTGAAAGGGATAACACAGTTTTACGACTTCCACTCTACAATCAATCACACCCAATAATGAGAAAAACAAGAAAAATGAAATTCTTACTGCAAATAGCCCTAAACTGCATTATCGTGAACGTTGCAGAGGACGCAACCAATGAAAGTGAACGTGTCGACAATCGCCATGATTCTAATTAATATGCTGACAAGTCAAGTCAAGCGCCATGAGGCGTGCAAAGTTCACATCAACAGTTGCACTTCCATTGAGGTTGTGACGTACGCACAGCCTACCTGTCCCCGCACCCTCCGGCGTGCGGACAACTTTTGCGTAAGTATTAAGACAACTTTCGCGTAAAGTACCCTGCTCTTTCCTTTCTCTCCGCACCTCAGTACACTTCCACTGTCATTTGCAAAGTCGCTCTTACTCCTATTACCTAAGCCTCCTCTACCTCCACTTCATTACTATCACCGAAACCACTGCAACCGCTTCCGCCTCCACCCCCGTGATCTCCCCACTCCCACCCCACCCCACCCCGCCACCACCACCTGGCGCAAACATTTGCGAACATAATTAGTCGTTTCCACCACAGCACAGCCGCGCTTAAATTTTTAAACTTTTAATTCCGCATAATGAACGCTGCAAGTACATTCGTTTATCATGTGCAGACTCGAATTAGAAGTTAATTCCGGGCAGTGAGCTCCGGGCTCGAAACAACTAAAGAAGAGCAAACGTTTTCGAAGAGAGAAGCAACGTCTGGATAATTGCTCGGGTGCAGTGGGAGCGTGGCCCCTCGAATGGAAAGGTTGGGACCGCACTGTACTCTATTTCTTCAAGCTCAGTTCTCAGAATACGTCTCTCTTCCTGTTTGGAGAACTCTGTTCTTGAATGAATACTGAAGTAAGGGCTTGCGGCACTCTCTTTGATGCAGTCCAAGACTGAAAACGGATTCTCTGAGTGAATCTACTCAGATATTTTAATCTACTTCAGTACTCAGAAAGCTTCCCTTATAACTACTCTATACTGCCAAATGCACATTAAATATGTTATAATATAATGTTCAGAACATTAAATAATTGCTTCATTAATAGTATTAAGGGGCAAGAAAGTCAGAAGTCAATTATAAGTAAAGACGAATCGATGCTAACTCATAAGTAGTTTAAAAAATAGTATTTTAGCTTTGGCGTGTGTAAATTTATTAGTGACACTTTTGGTCATTACTTTTTTTCTTGAAAATATTTTTTCAAAGTACCAAGAAGTTTTGAGAGTACAGAAAAACTGTTATGAAAAAAGTTCTATGTACCTACTATTCTTGGTGTTGCAATGAAAATGTATCTTTCTATGAACAATTCTCTTTCAATTTCTCTTCTTTTAATTAAATTATTTTAATTTGTTTCTTCTTCTAATTCTTCAACACAGGGCAACCTCACGGTTGTATTACGAAGAAATTAAAATGTAAGAAAAATAGATCACAAAACTATTAAATGTGTAAAAATATTTGTGTACTCTATACAATATTTATTACTGCAGAGTAATTCTGACATTAATGACGAAAGACCGCACAAGTACCGCAGTATTGTATGATTTGAAAATCGCGTTCACTTGAAGAAAACTATAATTTTTAGACACATTATTTTGTAAATAGACGGATATTCACGTGGTAAAGCATACTCGTACTTAAGGATACACACAAGGACTGACAGTCTAATCGGCAATCTTCTATCTACACGTACCTCATTGATTAGCGCGTATTTTGTCGGTTTGTTTTCCTTATTATTTCATCATTGGATCGTATAAAATGAAGCGAGCCGCTTCGAAACTTGCCTCGCAGCCGGACCTCCTGATCGCGAGGCAAACGAGTCCGTCAATGGCTGCAGCCTGTTGTTGCGCGGAATGTGGGCGCTGCGCCCGGCGGCCAGAGGCAACATGTAGAGGAGGCGGGGCGGAAGAGGGGCGAAGAGAGGAGAGGGGAAAGGGACGAGGGAAACGAGCAGGAGAACGTAAAGCAGGAGGGGATGAGGAAACTGCAAGAGGAAAAGGCAGTTGAGGAGGAGAACATAGGGGAGGAAGTAGAGGAGGACTTTGAGGAGGAGGAGGGGGAGAAGGGGAAGGAGGATTTTGAGGAGGAGGAGGAGGAGCTAGAGGAAGAAGAGGACGCAGAGAAGGAGGAGGAGTAAGAGGATGAAGAGGAGGAGGAGGACCTAGAGTACTTGGAGGAGGAGGAGAGGGAGGAGAAGGTTAGGAAGGACGCTGGGGAGGAGAACGCAGTGGAGAAAGTAGAGGGGGAAGAGGAAGATAACGCAGAGGAGGAGGACTTTGAGGAGGAGAAGGAAGACGTAGAGGAGGAGGACGTACAGGAAGAGGAGGAGGACGCAGAGAAGGAGGAAGAGGAGGAGTAAGAGGACATAGAGGAGGAGGAGAACTTTGAGGAGGAAGAGGAGGTAAAGGAGGACGCGGGGGAGGAGGACGCAGAGAAGGAGCAGGACATATAGGAAGAGGAGGAGGAGGAGGACATATAGGAAGAGGAGGAGGAGTAAGATGACCTAGAGGAGGAAGAGGACGCGGGGGAGGAGGAGGAGTGGCAGGTGCGGCGTGTGTTGCGTCGGCGCGGGTGGCCTTGCGACTTGGCGAGGCGTACAACAGCCGCCGATGCACAGGAATATGAATGACACGCGACATGTACGTATGCCAAGTCGCATGTGCAGACATGGCCTTCGGCGGCGAACGGCTCGCTCCTCAGCCTAATGACGTCACTTTTTTCTACAGTCGACTCTTACGAGCGTTCCAGTGCTGTATTTTCAATAGGTAGATTGATCGTATCTCTAATATGAACAAGGAACTGATTAAGCTTCTAAACAGGGATAAACACACTTTCTTAACTACGCAGCAAACGGTAACGTTATAATTGTGTAGAAACTGAAGTGTAATTCTTTATATTTCCTCACTATTAATATTTGTAATCAACAATATTTAACAAGTAGCTGTGAAAAGTTGGGAAGTATAATTATATTGAATACAATTGGCAAATAAATAATATCTAGTGCCCTAAAACACCAAAAAAGCTGATTAACAAAATCACGAAAAACTATTTTCCAATAGTAGGACACACATACTGCTTAAAAAAACTCACGTATAGACCTGGATAAATGAAATATTTTAACAAAACCGTCTTCACAAATATTTCAATGGCGTAGTAATACATAAGAATATGCGATAAAACAATTCTTTACAAAGAATCAAAAACGTTATTGCTCCTTAACCCAACATGTAAGTAGCAAAAAGTAATGAAGGGTGACCTATTCCTTGGATCCTTACTGACCGCATCTGCATCGTGATACACTGATTATAAGAATTCAGTGGGTACGCGTAGTATGAGAACAGACAGAAAAACACAATCAAATATTTGCATATTTTAGTAAAAATCGAAACTGTTTTTGTATCTTCTCGAGTTCAGAGTTACGTAAAACGTCATTGTCACCTCTCACGTGACCGACCGTTCATTCAATTTCTGCACGTATTAGAAATTGAAAGAAAACTATTGTAAGTTGCATGTATAGATGTAGCCTCGAGAGAACAATGGACTATATCTCAAAGTAATGATGTGACTTATTAAAAATATTATTTACATCAGTAAACAAGGACAAAATGTGTAAACACAAATATT
Organism: Gryllus longicercus; assembly: GCA_038098605.1. Classification (NCBI taxonomy): domain Eukaryota; kingdom Metazoa; phylum Arthropoda; class Insecta; order Orthoptera; family Gryllidae; genus Gryllus; species Gryllus longicercus. Next base: position 1,135,520 of record JAZDUA010000166.1, on the reverse strand, counting down.
ACATAAAGTTTCTTTTAAAAATATTCTATAAACTGTGTAGATTTGATACTGATAACAAACTTACATTTTCTCATGTGCGATGTACTTCGAACGCTGAATACACATTACCCATTAGAAAAATACAGGGTAATTTGACAAGAACCCGTGGCAGCCACGACCATCATAACATGGTATTTCTATCCGGATCATTCGAAAGCGAAACATTTGTTTGTATTAAACCAACAATTAAAATCTATTAAGCATTAAAAGAATACTATTGATAGAAAACATTTATTCAGCAATTCACATGTTACTCAAGTTCGAACTACGCTCACAATTTAACTTTAAAAGATACGTAAATTGCACGAGTTGCGCACCAACTACGTCAGCCCATGAATTCGTTGAGCAAGTTGTCCTCGTCCAGGCCATCGCCCCTCGCTAATGCAGCACCGGGCAGGCGAGCGGTGGGCGTTCGGCCGAAGAGCACCAAAAGCCGCCCGCCGGCGACGGAAACAGCCGTGCGGGGGTGCAGCGAGGGGGGCGACGGTTGCGACGCAGGAAGGCGTGAGGTCCTCTGCAAACATGGCACCTCCGGAGGGAAGCGCGCGGGCGGGCAGGGAGACGGGGGAGCGGACGGGAATGGATTGGTGGGAGGGAGGGCGAGGGAGCAGGTTCGCCGATGGTCGGAACGGAAACGCGAGCAAGTGGACGAAAGGGGTGTGGGCGGGCGGGCGAGTAGGTAGATAGGTGGGTGAGCGAGAAGACTGGCGGGCGGGTGGAAGGGAGGGAGGGAGATAGGAAGGGAGGGAGGGAGGGAGGGAGGGAGGGAGGGCGGGTGGGTGGGTGGAAGAGCAGGTGGTCGGAAGGGCGGGTGGTCGGAAGAGCGGGTGACCGGAAGGGCGGGTGACCGGAAGGGCGGGTGACCGGAAGGGCAGGTGACCGGAAGGGCCGACGGAAGGGGGAGGGAAGGGCCTGCGGAAGGGTGCACGGAAGGACAGATGGAAAGGCGGATGGACGGGCGGAAGGTGGGCGAAAGGGGGTGGAAGGGCGACCAGTGGGTGAATGGGTGGGAGGAAAGTGGGCGGGTAAGGAAGTGGACGGGTAGGCGTCAGCGAGCGGCGGAAGGGCGTGCGAGCGGGTCGTCGGGCAGACGGTCTTTGGGCGGCGCTCCGTGTACACAGCCCGCGCATTTCCATACCGTGCCGCACCGGCCGCTGCCCGCTCCCTCGGACCGGAGAACTTCTGAACAGCGAGGCTCAAATCCGACTGCCGCCCCTCGGCCGAGGGAGCGGTCCCCGACCCGCACCGAGTGGCCTTTCGCCAGGGGCAGGAGCGTTGATGTCGTTACACACTCATTATATATGTAAACACTCAAATAAACACTGCCTCTCTCCGGTGAATGGGTGAGTGTGTCTATCTGAACTCTTAGGGTCACTTTCTAAGATTGGGTCTAAAACGCCGTTTCAAACCGTAGTTCTGAAACCCCGGTCGTAGGCACAACTCGCGTTGGCTTACCAAGACGGAGTTTCAACGCCGTCTGGCGAGACCCCGTTTTCAAGCCATGGTTTCCTCAATCGGTCTGGCAACGCTGCCTTTGTGTATGCGCATTTCGCTCGTCCTCTGTTTTCCTCGCGGATTTTTCCTTCAGTCGTATTGCAGTCGTTGTTGCGTGTGGTTGTGTGCTAGTGTTTGTTTAGTTCGTGGCGTCCACGTGCAGAAGTACGGAGTGTAAGTGAGAAGAGGAAGTGTTGTAGCAAGGTAAATGTTCCGACAGAATTCAATTATTCAATATTATCATTCTTTATTGTAATGTAATAGAATAAATATTAAAGCTGGCGTGTTTGTTTAGTTCGTGGCGTCCACGTGCAGAAGTAGCGGAGTGTAAGTGAGAAGAGGAAGTGTTGTAGCAAGGTAAATGTTCCGACAGAATTTAATTATTCAATATTATCATTCTTTATTGTAATGTAATAGAATAAATATTAAAGCTGGCGTGTTTGTTTAGTTCAAAATGGCTCGCTATGAGAAAAGCGAGAGGGGGTTACTGGCAGAAATTTGCCAGAAGTACCCCATTATAGGTGACAAGGGCTACGGAGGGGATATTTTAAAGAAAAAGAAAGTAGCCTGGCAGAAAATTGCCAGCGAGTTCAACAGTTCGACTCCAGGGAGAGCTCCTCGTACAGAGGAGCAGATTCGTGGTGAGTAAAAAAGATTTGAGATAATTTTACAAATCTTGGATCCGTGCGCATTAACCATAAAATAATAACAGCCGAGAACTACTGAATAAGTTCAAGTGGAGAAAGAATTAATGCAAAATTTATTCCATGCAACATGCCTATTCTAGTACAGCAAATTTATATTGCTCAAGCATTTGAGAAGTGTGCGCACGTTTATGCAAGTATAGTTCATATTTAATACTTTGAAGTGATGTCTATTATGTACTTATATTACTGTTTAGGTTTGTGGAAGCGTCTAAAAATTTCAACGAAAGAAAAAATAGATGCCATGAGGAGCGAGGCAAGGAAGACTGGCGGAGGACCTTCCTCCAACTTGAATTTGGATCCAGCGGAGGAAATAGTTTCTGGGATGCTGGGGTCATCAGTAGATCCATTACCAATGGATCATGACAATGATGCCGTAGGCTTTCAGGTACTATTTTGGTAAAGCTTTGTTGGTGATATGTTTTCTCTACATAAAATACAATTTCCAAATTCTCATTCATGGTTTCTTAATTCATGTGGTACAGGAAGGGCAAATTCTTGTGGAAATGGGTGAGGGGGTAGTAGTGGAGGAGGCTGTGCCAGAAATGGTAGTGGAGGATGTGCCTCCTGAAAATGAAAGGAGGTCAGCCCCAGTCCCACAAAAGAAGTAAGTAAAACTTTGTTTTGATGGACAATTATGAAATATGAATGTTTTAATGAATTGTATGATGAATTCAACACTTGAAGAAATAACTATAAATCTAAAGTTAATGGCTGGCTTTTTTTTCAGTAAAAAATCATTGTATGATGAGCAGCTGCTCCAGATGGCAGAAAAGGAGCACCTGCAAAGATTGTCGGACGATGCCAGAAGGATGCAGATGGCAGCCGAAAAACATGAGTTGGAAATGCAGATTTTGCAATTAGAGAAAAAAATTAAAATAAAAATATTAGAGCAAATGCAAATGTAAATTAATAAAAAATAAAAAAAATAAATTTAATTTGCATTAACCATTGTAATTTTATGAAATGAACCGTGCCTTGGTCCTTCAACATCTACCTCTTTTCATATTCCAGAATCCTAATCACTTGTAATGTTGTGTATACTCTGAAATTACAATCTTCTTTAAAGTAGTAGCACGTGTAAATTATTCCCCACTGCTCTATAACTAGTTGTAAGGTTTATGCAATATAATTGCCAGGAAAAGGAATGTTGAAAATTTCACTTAATGGAATTGATATTTTAAGTGTGTACTGTGATTTCCACAACTTTGCCTCTGGCAGGTATCAGCTGTTGAGTTTCATTCAGATGACTATGATTCTATGACTACGGTGATGTTTAAGCTCCCGATTGGATGAAACTCAACAGGTGATACTGCCAGCGCCAGAATTGCATAAATCACAGTATAGTATTGAACTGTTGTTTTTTTTCTCCTTTTGATATTTACGTCATCAGTTGAAGATCTGTAATAAATATATTAATTCGTATCAGTGTGTGTTAGACCTTCGAACAAGGTAGACAAACGGAACAGTTGTGACAGTATATGGAGATGGAGGGCTATTGTTCCCTATGTAAGATAGGTATGTACAAACATCAAGCACTGGGATGTGCATCATTTACTCTATTTCAAGATTTTGAAATATATTAGAATTTAAGAAATCATGATTGTCCTGTTTACTTGAATACGACCTGAAAGAGGGCCATGAATATTCAGTCAATTAGTTATTTCATGCGAGTTTAAGATTATCTGATACTCTATATTAAAGTTGATACCTAATGACCAATTTATAGCCTGTATTCAAATTAATAGGATTTGAGAGGGAGGCCCTTTTCCCGCAAAGCAGGAAACATGTCAATAGGCTTCAGTAGTAATGTTCTGTGAATATCTTCAGTTTTGCATAATTCATTTGCAAGTGAGCAACATATTAAAGGGAATGACAGAAGTAAAAAGAGAATATCAACTCCTTTTTTAATTCAAGTCTCACTTGCATGAAGGGAAATAATACCAACCCTAAAATATGCAGGTCATTACATTATCGTTAAGTATACAATGAAATTTAGCATAACTATGAAATTACATTGAATGGGAATTTCAAACATGCAAAATAAAACTTTGAAACTGGCATTATGAACATGATTTTACATAACAATTCAAGCCCAACCTCTTAACTTTCATGTAACATAGACATATGTAACCATGTTATACATACCTAGATATGTTATGAACTGCATATCTAAAGTATATGGATCAGAAAAATCACTTGCAAGACTAAAATTAGAGAATTTAATTTTTCCTGGCAAAAATGAACAATTTCAAGGATTGTAAAAGAAAAACTATGTAGTCATCTGTTCAAGTTTTTTTTATTTAGGTAAAATGAGTTCTAATAAAATGTTCTCTCCACCTTAGACCTTCAGGACGATCAGCTTCGTCTGCTTCTATTACTACTTCCCCCTCTTCTAAAGCCTCATTGAATTCTTCCTCTGCTCTCTCAACAGCAATATTGTGAAGAATAGCTGAAGCTACAATAATTTTTAATGTGGTTGACACCTTAGTGCGCAACGTGTAGTGGAGGCAGGGGAATCTCTTCTTCCAGCTGCCAAAAACTCTCTCTATTACATTTCTGGCACTTTTATGTGCCACATTATACCTTCTCTCAGCAGGTGTTCTTTCATTTACAACAGGTGTCAGTAGGTACCTAGAGCATGCATAACCACTGTCCCCAATTAGGTGTCCAGAGAAGGTGCCACTCTCCAACACCTCTTTTATTACCGAATTTCGAAAAATTCTACTGTCATGGCATGAGCCAGGCCATCTTGCCACAATATTTGTGATTTTCATATTAGCATCACAAATTACCTGGAAATACAAAATTCATGTTTTTCTCATTCCAGTTGTAAAAGCACTCTCAATGAAATGATAAAATAAGAAAACTTTTTACTTTACCTGGCAGTTGATTGAGTAGTACCTTTTTCTATTGCAGTATCGTTCTGCTTCCTCCTTCCTTGGACACACTATCCTGATATGGGTGCAATCTATTGCTCCAATGATCCCAGGAAAATTATCACTGCATTAACAGAATTTCATAATAAATATATACATTTTCTTTCTCCTCCAATTGGAGTATCGTATTACAAAGAAACAGGTAAAAGGTTTTAAAAACTGCATTTTAAGAAAATAGAATAAATAAACGTTTAAATATATTAGGAATATGGTGGTGAATTTCTTTTTGTGATATGAACTAGGAGTTAAAATTGCTTTTACCACAAATTTATTTCACAAAACATTTCAACTAATGGGCTGTTTTCAAGCCTGAGGATATTCATTTTATCTTTTATAAGAGCTGATGATTAAATTGTAAGTGAATTCAGAAACAAATTCTAAAAATTATAAATAAAAGTGAAAACAATGTTTTTGTTAATAGTCTTGTAAGTGTGTAAGAAATGTAATTGTTTATGAAGAAACAATTCATATACAAATCTATGCCTATTGAAAGAGAGTACAATAAGGAAATAAGTGAAATAAAATATACATTCATTTTGCCCAAGTATGCTCCTTGGGTACTATGTGCAAGGAAAAATATAAGTTAGTATAATATACCGTGATAGCTCTGAGAACTGTTGCTTCACTCTGGGGTGATCACGTCTGTGGGGGAAATATATGTATTGGCGAATCCATGAACATATAACTCCAGAGACATTCTGAATTAAGCGGCACACTTGACTTTCATGTATGCCCACTAGGTCTCCTATTACAATTTGGAATGCTCCAGTGGCGTAAAATCTGTGAAAGGAGGCCAAACAATTTATTTCTTTTGATGTGATTTTATTGCAAAGCAACATATTTGTAATATAATAAATAATAATTATTGAGTCACATATACAATTACAATAGTGTATCCCAAGCCAAATCTATGATATATATAGAGGGAGTACAATTGCATACATCTTCTTGAGTACAGCCAGTGAAGTTACATTTATTGTCCAGAATTAAAACAAGGGACCATCTCAGCATTTGCTGAAAGGACCGGGGAAACTTGACAAAAAACCTGATCAAGATGGGGTCATTGGCCTAGAGATTATGCTACAATACTTGTTAAAGATATATCAAGATATTACATAGTAGATAATTATTTTTAGTAGCAAAATAGTTGAACATTTAACTTACTTTAATTTAATTTAAAATACTTATTTCAAGATTTGTACAGTTTCATTTTGGTATACTGATTTTACTGCTACTACTTAATAATAATAATAATAATAATAATAATATAGATAACATTACTTATAAAATAATAATAGTAATGACACTACTAGTAGTAATACTAGCAGTACATGACAACAATTATGGTAACAGCTACATATGATTTAACAGTATTAGCATATTCCTTGATTAAATTTTGAAATGGTGAGGATGAGGCGGCAGTTTATGGTCAGTTTTTTCTTCTTCTCTCTATACATAACAACTCGCACCATACAAGTTTCATGCGTTGGCTTGTATTGTTGGGTGGCTGGTTATCTACATCCGCATTCAATTAGCATGTAAAAATGTAATATAGAAAATACATGTGAAACGGCAATTACTAACCTCAAAACTATCAGGAGCTGGAGTATCACTGGTAACCCCAAGCCTCTTCTGTCTTGGTGTTGTAGGTTAGGTCGCAGCATCTCCGCCAAGTAAATCGTCGTTTCTTTTGAAAAACGATACCTTCTTCGAAATTCTTTTTCTGTATAATTTTCGAGAGGGTTGCTACGATCCCGCAAGACCCTCGTTCGCGGGTGCAGTGCTCTATGGAGGTTTATTCTCCGCCGAAACTCCTCAACTCGCTGAATATACTCCATTTTCCCAGTCACTTTTCTGCTACAGCCGTGGTTTCAAACCTCCCTTTGACGCGGTCTGTAATTGAGAACCACGTCTCGAGACACGGTCTGGAAATGGCGCACGAACTTCGTTCTAGCAGGCGAAATCCTGGTTTGAAACCACGTCTCGAAGAAACCGCGTCCAGACCCCTTCTTAGAAAGTGACCCTTAGGGTTTAATCATACAAATTCTTCGTGTAACATTTAAAATAAGTGTGTAGTTAATATTGGGTCAAACGTTTCGCCCTTCTAGAGAGTACCCTCAAAAACCTTCTCCTTCCACTCGTGTAGCATATAACAGAAATAACCTGCTTATGATCCAATTATGTTAACGAAAATTATCGCCCGACAGTATACTTACTAAAAAATTCATTCATGAAAACAAATAAATTATACAACCAGTAGAAGCAAAAGTGTGAAAACATGGTCTGCACAAGAATGGTTTTCGTAATTCGGGTGATAAGTTTATCGCAGTATAAACCCGTGCACGTCGAGTAGGTGCGGTTAGCAAAGCATCAGCTGAGACATCTCGCTGCCACAGAGAAAGGAAAAGCCTCATTTCTTTTATAAGATCCTATGCAAAGGTTCTCCTGCACACCTTTCCTCCTATAGAAAAACTTCTATGGATGGTGTTGGGTGAATTGCACGAGCGGTCTGTCGTTGAGTGACAGCGAACCATAGTAATCAAACGTGTCCTGCAAATAACTGTTCACAAACGCAGATATTAAAATATCTGCGATATTTAACACATTCAGGTCGGTCGGGTCATTTAACACCGATAGGTCGCCTTAAATTACGTAGAATGTAAGGGCGCGCAATTCATTGTCAATAATTGCTAATATATGACATTTTTTCGATTGCTGACTATTTATGGAGATTTCTACATCGATAAAGTACGTAAAAATACTGCTATATTCCGTTTGCTACCGTTTACGTAGTATTAAATGGCCTTAGAATACATGGATACGCATACCCTCCGCAGTGACGCCTAAGGAGTGCTCTTCAAAATTACCACACCGAAGTCAATTATTGTGAATAAAAAAGTTTTCTTCATTATTTCAATAGACACTAATGTAATTTTCCATACAATGTCGTAATATTACCAGAATTTGTAGGAATTTTATTGAAATAAACATGTTATATTTTTAACTCAATTTCTTGTGTTATTTATATTTTTAAAAAATTCAACTATTAATGTAAACATAAAATCAGAAAAAGTAAAGATTGTTTCTTTAAAATAAAAAAAGATCTTGCTTCTATGTTAATTGATTTACAAGATATGATCCTTTAAATATACCCCAAAACCTTACGACATGTGGGGGGAAAAAGTTAGGCTGAGGCTACGACCTGAACGTGATAAAATGTGTCCTGCCAAGAACTGATCACAAATGCAGAAATTAAAATATCTGTAATATTTAAGCAAAGAAATTTGTCATACTAATTTTGATTAATAATTATCATACCTTATTGAGAATTTTAAAACAATAAAATTGTATACCTCACAACGTATACGTGATAAATATATACATAAAAGCAGTTCGTTAGGAGAAAAAATGAATACAATATCTTTAGGATCAGAAAAAGGTTGCGGTAGTAAAAGCCACTGGCAAAGTCTTGTGAATACAATACAGTGATGTATTCACTATTTGGTAATGCAGTTTTTTATATTGATTATTTGTTTTAAGGAATTTTGGGAACTTTCAATTACCACTACTATGTAAATCACTTGAGGATAGTCACCATTCAATTAAAACTTCAATTAAATATTTAACAAAATAAATGAAATTTTGAAACCTGTATCCCATTTCAGAGGAATATACGAGTGTCTAAACATAAATACGAAAGTCTCTATTTATGTTTCACTGAGTTGATTTTTTTTTGTGAGAACGAACTTTCAGTTGAAATATTCAAATGCACATGGGATTTTCACTCGAATTTAAGACGATTCAATTTAAGTAGCGATTTTTTTATATTTTGAATTCCCACACAATGAAAGTTACTCAAAAATTCTGTATGTACAGCGTTATACACGAGTTGGACATGCGGAGGAGGAACGGGCAGAACATGATGGGACGGGACGGCACGGAACAGTACGAGACGGCACGGGACGGGTCGGGATGAGGCCGGACGAAACGGGACGGGTCGGGATGAGGTGGGACGGGACGGGACGAGACAAGACGGAACGGGACATTGAGCGGAACGGATCGGAGCGGGACGGGATAGAATGGGACGGGACGGGACGATACGGGGCACAAAGAAGCGAGACGAGACGGGACTGGACGATACGGCGAGGGTCTGGCTAGGGAGGAACAGGGCAGATAGCGGATGAGCTGAGCGGAGAGAAGCCGGCAATGAGAAGAGGGAGTGCGGAGCAGAGTGAGGCGCAGCCGAGAGGAATGGAGCGGGTCGGAAAAGGAAGGGAAAAAAAGACGAGGGGGGACGGGGAGAATCTCGGCTCGCAGAGGATCGGATTGATTGATGAGTCCCTAAACATCATTTTCTATGATCCCGAGAGGGTAGTGAATTTGTTGTCCCGGAAGGTGTCGATGATCCCTTCCCCGGTGGATGATGAGAGCCAGCGCCGACCTACACGTCGGTTTGTGGCGATTTCCCTCCTGGTATCTTCAAGTTATTTGATGTAAAGTAGTTGGCAAATAATCGTAAATCACTCTGCCTTCTAGAGCGTCGCATTTCAGAAGCTCCGAGCGAACGAACACTTTAGTTCTGATACAAATACTTTCTTCCTTTTGTAGAAAAGAAACTAAATAGTGAGAGAAAATTATTGGAAAGGTATATTTTGAGAAATGTAATACAAAAAGAAACAAGAAAACAGGTAGGTGCTGTTGCGAAGCATTAATGTATGGCGGAAAGAAGGTAGGTGTGATAATTTAAATTGTATTTACCAATAGTATTAGTAAAATCACGATAATCACCAATGGTGACTATTATATATATATATATATATATATATATATATATATATATATATATATTGTGGCGTTATGGGATTGTGCGACCCCATAACACCACCGTTTCGTGCATGAACCACAGGCAGCGAGGAGAGCAGGCGAAAACCAGAGTATCTAAACGCGCAGCCTGGTATCCGTTGCTCGTACTAATCACAGACGAACTAGCAAGCAACGTTTTTCCTGGTAAAGGGTTGAAGGACGAGAAATACCCCCGGAGAATTTCCCCAGGCTTCGAACCATAAATACCCGAGATCGCAAGCGGAAGCTCTCTTTCTTGCCAGCACGCGTCGAGTAAGCAGCTCTCTTCTGGTTGTCGCCGTTCGTCGAGTAAGCAGCATTTAATCACCGCTCGTCAACTTAGATAGTATTTGCCGCCGCAACGACTGCTAGGTAGGAGTTTTCGGCGTCGCACAGACGTGCTAGTTAGTCGTCCGCGAAGTAGTGAAGAATTAGTAAAGTGTTCTTCTATTAACCAATACGGGAAGTAAAAAGTTACCCGTTGTGAGAAAAGCTCTGAAAGTTCTTGATTAACGGAGTAAAAGTAGGAACGAGCGAGGCACTTGCACTAGCATTCAGGGAAGTGCAAGGGGCATTTTTCCACAACGTGGGCGTAATCAAAGGCGCCGGTAGCAGCCGAGGGAGAAGAAGAGGCCGATTAGGGAAGACGGAAGAAGACGCGAGTCGACCGGAGAAGAAGACGCCGTCTAGGAAGACAGAAGAGGACGCAAGAGGACAGCGCAGACGACGCAGAGGCTGGAATCGAGCAACGTGGTGCAGAAGCCTGCACGCGACATCAAGGTTGGAAAGTGGACAGTTTTCGAGGTAACATTAGAACTGCGAAAAGTAGGTCAAGTTCACGTCGGCAGGGAAAAGACTAGTACAAGAAGTGTTAGGAAACTGAGGACACGGGTGGTAATAATTTGCAGCATTGTAGTGGGAGATTTTTGATGCGCTATTGCCTGCCTTAAATCATTCTATTTGGAACATTCATTATTCTGCTATTAGCAGTTACAATTAAATTATAAATTGAGAGTAGTGCACTTGCCCACATTTTGTTCTTTGTATGTAATATTTAAAAAAAAGCAAGAGATTGTAAACTAAGTTTGGTTTCATGTGCAAATGTAACTAGGATAGCTTAAATTTAGACATAATTAATTTTCAAAGGGAATTCCCAGTGTAGGTTAGAGAAATTGTTTCAGAGAATTAGTTTTGAAGAAAATTAAGTGTTCATTCATTTAATGGGCTGTAAAGGTTTCTATTTGTGTTTTTTTGATTATTTTTGTAAAGTGTGATTCTATTCTTGATTTTTTTTCTTTGTCATTAACTTATGCCACAGAGTTTTGGGTAAATTATACGCTCGTTTATGTGCAATTTGTGTGATTTTTATTGTGTCAAGGGTTCAAACCTTTCTCGTACCCTGAAGATCCTGCTCCCGAGATTTTAAGCTCGCTTCACGAGCATAATATCTTATCAACCCGCTTACAGTTCATGCGGCTGTGTTGTGAAGGTACCAGTTGTGTGTAAGGTGGGTGTGTTAGAATATATATATATATATATATATATATATATATATATATATATATATATATATATATATTACATCTCACAAAAAATACCGGAGAATAGAGCGAGAGTCACGGAGTGGGGGAGCAGTTAAGGGTAGTTTTTATAAGAATTTTACTCCGTACCTATTAATTCGATATAAAAGTAACCAAATAAAAATTAAGGAAGATATAATTCCGTACACAAATATCCTAAATTTTGTAATAGGATTAATATTTTTGCATGCATGGAGTGATCAAAATATGGGTATTTTTAATATTATTCATTTGTTGGAAATCTATCTTTAATTTACGTGTAATTTTACAAAATCTATGTATATAACCAACGTTATCAAAATTCTTGTTCTTCGGACACATCCTAATTCATCTTCTGCATCATTTTTTAGTACAAGGTCGCTGACAATTACCCCATCAGACCGAAGAACAAAGGGTAATTCCAGCCTTACGACATCTACATGTTATCTCATATCCAGCAGCACATTTGCAAAAATTGTCTTCAAAATTGTGTCAGGTGACGCAGGAGCCATTTTGTATTCGGGAGTTAGTGTTCTATCGACGCATCGTATCACACTCCACTTCTCAGGTGCGTCTCAAGTGCGTGCTACAGGACAGAGCCCCTCCTTGGTGCAAAAGATGCAAGATTTGTTTTTAGCTTGTTTGCCGAGTTCATGAAAGCAGATAACCTAATTTAAGTCTTTCTGACGAGCACGATACAACGCTAAAACATCTGAGTACAAGCTTCTGACACTGCCTTTGATGTTGATGAGGGATCATAAAGTATACCAGCAATAGCTTTGAAGTTTTCATGTTTTTCAAACAATTTCACAATCTGTGATTTACTTTTCCTGTGCACAGATGATGGCGTCGTAGCCAGTGATCTCGAGGATAAAAAGAATATCTTTTGAAAACTGAGTTTTTGTACCTTGAAGGAGGAATATATATCTGCCAGTCCTTTCCCTCTCCCTGGGTAGGCAAAGAATATGTCTGTTTGTGGTGGTGATATTGTTATAAAGTCGTCTAGAAATTACGTCTTCGCTTACAATACCTATTTTGTCGTGAGATGATGCTTTTTAACTGTTTATAGCACAGTGATAGTGTCAGCATCACCTTCCGTTCGAGACTGTACCGTCTGATTTTATTGTATGTAACAGAAGCAGTTCGAAATATCCTTAATTGCGTATCTCATTTATTAGTATATCACCTCACAATTGAGTCATACCAGAATTCGATCATAATGTTCGCCACATATAGAAAATATAACGCAGATTTTTTGCTCTGCAATTGACGCATTGAATGCAACTTGATGCATTGAATTACTTATGGTGACTCCAATACGGTCACTATAAGTTTCCAGTAGCTTTGTCTTGACCTGTCTTGGTGTGAAAGTTTCTACAGAGATTATATTCATTAGATAATCCAAGGAAAACCGACATCGTTCTCGGCTAGAAAATTTTAAATCTCCTCCATACCACAGAATAAACTCCAAAATCATCGAAACCTCTTTGTGCGCTTGATGAACATATAATTGAAAATAATTGCTTACAGCTGTTGTCATGGTTGTATTAGATGCGACAAAGTCACCGACAATAATGATACTTCGTTCTACTTCGCCCCCACTTGCCTCCCCGATCGGCCGCACGACCCACAACTTTCTTTTCTTTGTTACGGAATTCACATACTTGTTGACGTAGATCGGCTCTCTTTTTCTTTTGTCTTTGATGAAATTCATCATCAATCAGTTCACCGCAAATGAACCCCACTTAGAGCGGAAATCAAGTATAGCGTACAAAGAAGGAATGTCGATCAGGGTTTTGTCCAGTTTCCCTGATACATTGAGCAAATGCTGAGATAGCCCCTTGTTTTGCTTCTGGACGTAAATGTAGCTTCACTATGCGCACGTTTTGTTGAACTCCCCTTTTGCTAGGAAGTGATAGGAGGAGAGGTAAGGGCGAGTTACTATTTTGTTACCAAAGGAGAGAAATCAAACCTGCAGTTCGTTTACCGTTGCAAATAAGTTTTGTATAACTCGGAATGAAAATGTCTAGTTTTTCAAATGGTGATAATACCACCCTTTTTTAAATTTTATTTATTATTTATTTATCTTCAACTTTTACTCACATTTCAACTATGTATAGTTAAAATTATGGTAAGGGAATCTGGAACTCAATAAAACGTGTGCAGATAATCTTCTCCCCCATATGTAACACACAGTATTTACTATTTTTTGATTAAATAAATATAAATATAAACCTTGTGATATTAATGGGTCGGACTCTGAAGAGTCTTTCCTCCAATCAGCTGTAATAGAGACTGCTAAACTGTATTTTTTCCAATAAGAAGCATTCAACAAGACACAAAAATTGCAGAATCTTCTCGCTGAAAAGGTTCTGTTTTCAATCCTTGAAATGCCGGCGATAAATAACCCCTGCATTCCTCTTTAACGTTCAACACACCTCATTAGTCATTACAAATGAACCTGCCAGCCACTATGAAGCAACGATGGAATACTCGTCACAAATTGCACAAGCAATAAAATAGGCACAACACACGGAAGCTATCGCTTTCTTGCGAAGCACAGGAAAAGCTACGAAATCATGGTAGCCGTGTTGGCAAACTGTCGATTCCCAGCGTATTTATAAAAGCAATGGTAACTGAAACTCTAAGATATTTGATATTACAGACAACTTCCGATTATCCAAGTCCCAATTTAGAGGCAGACAATAAAAAGCAACATAATAATTCTTTAGAAAACAATCCATACCTTCAGCGATTCCTAGATTCTTGGTAGTTCGCCAAATTGCATCATCAATGGATTTCCTTGTCAATCATTGAGTTTGTCGATTATAATTGCCATTATCAGCTTATGTTATCTATGTGACTGCAGTAAACATGTTTATTTCGTTTATATGGTTTTATAGTTTTATATTTTACATTGTACGTACTCATTTTCGAAAAAAGTTTGTTTACGATCTTATATAAAATGAACAATTAGTTATCCAGCAGCAGTATTTTCATATACACGCGTCTTCAGCATAAAATAAGATTGAATATAATAAGAAATATTTGTTTTCCGCAAAGAAGACCAATGCAGTCTCTTGATAAATTAAGTCAACTTCATGTATAGTTTTCGATAAGTTGATAGTTTCGGTGATATAAGCAAAACACAAATAAAAGCTATTCTTAAACTGCTCCCTCTAAAAATCCTCATTCTCAACACTCCATGATTTTTACAATAATCTACTGTAGGAACCATGGAACAACGTTACCAAATTTCTAGACTTCAAGATTAATTTCATTCAAATACTTTTGGGATCTAATTTGTCTGGGCGAAGTACTGCGGAACCGGGCATGCAGTTCATTTTACTTTGTTGCCTTAGTGCTTCCTAAGAAGAGAAAGAATTGTAAGTATGCGCCGGAAAACGGTGATTTTTCTACAGAAAAGTCTTAATGTCGAGCCCTGGTAGCGAAAAAGTGAAGAAATCATGTTGCAGGTACAGCTAATTATATACGAACATATATAACTAATTACTTCCTCTAACACGTCGTGTTATCAGAATTCTTTTTTGGGGGCCTTTGACACCGAAAAATCGACTGACAGCAAACCCTCCGTACGTCGGTATGTGATCAACGCTAGTGCAAAACCCATTCAGACAATTTTCTCCAAAATTGATATTCCCCAATGGATCAGAACAAACTCGAGCCCTGAGGGTTTCAAACGGATATTTTGATTTTGAGGGTACTTTACATAAAGCTTCCACATTTTTACAATTTAAACTATAAAAAAGAACAAGATACATTTCTTTAAGAAAAACGAATAGTTTTTGTGTATTTTTTATGTAAATGTAATTTATAAAAAACGTTTTCTGAAAAATGCTCCTAAGGTTTTTTATTTTTTTCCACCAAGAGAGCAAAAGATGTTTTATAAAATGGGGCATGTGTCATTTTTGTTCAACTCTCTTAATTTTCAAAAACTAAAAAAGTTATAAATAATACTAGAAAGTAAAGGCATTTGAAGCACCACTCGGTATTGTTTGAATGTCTACAGGGGTGGCTGGTCTTTTTTGCGGTATTGAAGCATTTCAGGAAGAAACATTTCGAAACACATGTTCTCGTAATTAAGAACAAAGATCGATTTGTTGCTGTTGTGGCTGCTGTATGTTAGCGTTTTGTGCTACACTGATGTGAATTTTTGTTTTTATTCACGTAAGGTAATTGTTTTAAACACTTTGCACTGTACCTGGTCGGACGCTACCTTGCGAAGTATGTTGTGTTTGTGCTTGCTGCTCGGCAGAAGGCCAAAAGGCATGACATGTGGCGGCGGCGGCGGCGCTAGGGGCACCTACACGAGTATTCGTCACTGTTGAGTTGTTGGTTTTGAAATTACTGTTGCTGTTGTAACTGCCATTGCCGAAGACATTGGTTGTTGTGCCTTCCAGGTGGGTTTCAGACGATATTTTTCGGTTGCCCGAGCCTCGCGATGATATGTCAATAGTGTGTTGTGACACGAGGGTAGTACGAATAGTTTGTTCCTTGTCGGGTCTGCTTGATGCAGATATTCACTGTTTCAGATATATAAATTCACTATTTCACAATTTTTAAATTCACTGTCTGTAACACAATCAACACCACTATGCTGATGAAGACAGCCGTGACACGTCACCCCTGATGCTAAAGGTGATTTACTTAGTTGAAGCGGAACGAATTCTCGCGAGAGAAATCTACTCCGTTCGAAAGACAAACACTGAATATTTACGGAGTGTTCTAATGAAGTAGCATTGTCTACTGAACTTCATTGTAAAACGAGACCTTGCGATTAAAAAAAACTTCTAACGATACTCCGAGAACCGAAATCTCTCTTCTTGAGATGATTCAAATTCGAAACAAGCTTTTAAATAACCAATATAATCCTTAGAAAATCCAAACTTATCGTCATTTTGACGAATAAACATGCTTAGATTGTAATGCCGAAATAGGAATTTTATGCCTGAATTATTGTAAAGTTATGATTTTCAGAAAAAATTCGCACCCTGATTTCGAGCATTTATAGCACGATCGCAAGCTTCTGCTTGTAATTTCAGATCAGGCTACGAAATCACAAACATCCAATACGTTAGCAACACTGTCAGGATTAAAGGAAGTCTACCCCACGTCAGTCTCCTCTTTGCTTTATTTAGGGGAAATAGCTTGCTGATATACCTTCTTGAAGTGTTGCTCATTATTTCTTATGGAATTTTCACAATGTTTTCATTTCCATTCCATTGCACTGATTGCCCTGATTGATTAATCATGCGTTGAACTGTTTGTTATTACACATGTGGTTTTTCTAACAGGTTTTATTTCTGAAGAAATAAACTAACTTACAAACACACATATAAAATTTTGTAAACAACTCCACGACAACACGCTCACAAGCTCCTGCTGTCCACGTAATCTGCGATCAAATTACGAAAGCACAAACATCCGATAGAACAGCAACACCGTCAGGGTTAATGAAGTCGATCCCACTAGTTTAAACGTGAACAATAATAGAACTACGTCCCACGTGCTACAGATTTTTCGAATATGACATTACATAATAATTCTTAGTTAACAAGTTATAGAAATTGAAAAAAATATGAAGTACTAAAGTAACAAAATTACAGATGAAGTATAAATGAGATATCTCTGACGGTAGCCGAAGAGAGAAGCGAGCAAACGAGCTCGCTTCTCTTGGAGATGGCCAACGCCCGCCCAGCCGACCTGATTTCACTGAACCTAATTTCACTCTTCCGACGCTTTCCCGCTTCCCAGCTGCCAGCGCCCAGATTAGAGACAGCGGCGCACATCATCCGTCCCAACCAGGAAAACGTTTCGCATCCGGTTATTCTAAGCGCGTGGCCGCTAAGAAACGAGCCCAAGACACGACGAAGAACGCGGGCCGGCGGAATCGACGAGGCCGATGCGAGGGCGAGCAGGTGCGAAGTGCTGATGGCAGCGCCCACGCGGCGGAAAGATGGCCCGGGCGCGCATGGGAATGAGTGCGAAGCGTGGGGCGGAATGATAAAAACGAGACTTCGGCGGCGTGCGCGCGTGAGGGGGAGAGAGAGAGGGGGGCGCCCCCGTGCTAGTCCGCGCTAGGCACGCCCTTCGCGCCGCGCGGGCTCCAGGAACCCGCGGACGCGAACGGCGGCTGGCTGCCAGGCTGCGTAGCAGAAAAGGGATACAGGAATCGATGGGGACCAGAATAATTGTACTATGCTTTGAGTCGATGATTTATCAGTTGTTGTTTTTTTTCGCGTATAGGCCAGCTCGGACCACGCGTGTATCCTGCTTCAGCAGGTGCAAGTACCTGTCTGGGGGAGTTCAGCATTTTCGCTGAATCGCGAGTTTTATCCCCTAAGGTTGTTAGCTCTGGAGGTACGGACGATGATATAATGATGATGGTGAGGGATGGAAGGACGGCACACACATATAGACAT